>CM037876.1:145162353-145762353 GCA_021292165.1 Shinisaurus crocodilurus
CCAAATACTGTGAGTTACCTCCAGTATCAGAGGTGGTATGCCTTTGAACACCAGAACAGGAGTAGGAGGATGCTATTGCCCTCATATCCTGCTTTGGGCTTTCCATTGGGGCATCTGATTAGCCATGTGGGAACAAAATTCTGGACCAGATGGACATTGGATCTCATTCAGCAGGGCTCTTCTTATCTTCATATGAATCTTTGTTAATTTCACTGGAGTTTGCTGTGGACGCTGAAAAGTGATATCTTAGGGCCAAACAAAACATGACAACATTCATGCAGTTGGTAATTTTGTGATTATTTTTTGTTTGTCTGTTTTTTAAATATCAGGCAGGAGACTATTTTTGTATGGTTGGGTTTGGTTTTTCTGCTGCCTTTTTTCTTATTCTTTGTAATTTATTATCATTGATTTGTATTGATGAATTCTTTGGTTCACAGCCAAACTCGAGCTCGCCAAAGTTCTCCAATTTCTATCTTGAAGTTTGTTCCAACTCAAGTCCGTATCAAATTGTCAGTGTAGGCTGGGTGGCTCCAATGTCAGTGGGGTGGTGCATCCACCCCGAGTTTTAGTCTGAAATTTTTAAGGAGCTATCTGTGGTGCTGAACCCTAGCCCCAAAATAGGCTCAGCGCCATGGATAGCTCCTTTAAGTTCAGACTGAACCCCGGCATGGATACTACCCAACTGACATTGGAGCCACCAGCCCCCACTGCAAACTGTGTGCTTTGTTTGTTTATTTTTCCATGAAAATACATACATGTCTATTTCCATGCATATTTTTCCAAATGTACGCATCAAGTTGTGCACATTCTTGAAAAGTACGCATTTATTTTATTTTATTTATTTATTATATTTATACCCCACCTTTTTTTCCTGCAAGGAACCCAAGGCGGCTTACATAAGCCTCCTCCTCCTCCTCCTCCTCCTCCTCCTCCTCTCCGTTTTTATCCTCACAACAACCCTGTGAGGTAGGTTAGGCTGAGAGTCAGTGACTGGCCCAAAGTCACCCAGTGAGCTTTCATGGCCGAGCGGGGACTAGAACCCGGATCTCCCGAGTCCCAGTCCAACACTCTCACCACTACGCCACATTGGCATTCTTCTCCCATTGCTGAAAGCATTCGTGTGCATTTTTCAAAAGTATGCATTTTTCATGCGCATTTTTCAAATGCACAGATGCTGTTGAATGCATTTTTGGGAGTCTGCGGATCACATCGCAAACTTGCAAATGCAGCTTGTCTGAGAGTGGAAAGCTAAGCAGGATCAACTCGGTCAAGCCTGGTTGTTACTTGGATGGGAGACCCCTCCTCTAGTTTCCTGCATTGAGCAGGGGGTTGGACTCGATAGCCTTGTAGGCTCCTTCCAACTCTATGATCTATGAAATCTATGAAATGCATGGACTTCAGCTGCAGATTGCATCTGAGTCCATGTTCAGTCTGGAAGGTGCGAACTGGGTAAAATCCTGATTAAAAATGAACTGCAACAAATTTCTCATACATCGCTAAAGCAGCCCTCATGTGGCCCCTCTCTATGCCTCCCACAGAACCCCTGGGGTGCCCTCTACCCTGCTGCCCAGCTAATCAACCTTCAGCTGGGTGGCAGCAAATGCAATCCTAATCGAGTTACCAAAGGAGAGACTCTTTTACCTGCCTACCTACCCCCAGTGATCCTCATCAAGTTTTCTGTTCCCCTGCTGCTAATATCAATGGGGAAACAAGTGATCTTGAGCAGGATTTGTGGGGGGCAGAAATAAGGTAAAAGTCTCTTTCCCCCCCCCTACGCAGCAATCCTAATCAGGATTGCTAGGGTGGGGGGTAAAGCCTCTCCTTCCTCCCAGAGATCTAGATCAATATCACTGTTTCCTCACTGCTAGTAGAAGTGGGGATACAGTGATTTTGATGAAGATAGCTGAGGGGTTGGGGTGAGGTTAAAGGCTCTCCCTTTCCCTCCGGCAATCTTGATAAAGATTTCTGGGATGGGAAGAGGATTTGTGTGTTCTAGAAAGTGGGTGTGTGCCAAAGTGTGTGCATTTGTGTGCATGTGCACGCAGATCTGTATGTGTGGGTGTGCATGCTTGTGCACAGGTATGTGCATGTGTGCACACATACATGTGCACACGGGGGTGCAGGCCTCAAGTCACTGCCCATCGCTGTGCCTCAGGGGCAAAAATGTTGTTCACCCCCGCTCTACAAGGTGACTTGGGTGCTGCATAGCGGCAGGGCTGGATATAATCCTCTTGTACATTAAAGAAGGGTGCCATCCTATGCATGTTTAGACAGAAGAAAACTCATACAGCTCCCAGCATGCCCTAGTCAGAATGCTGGGAGTTGTAGGACTTTTTTTCTGTCTAAACATGCATAGGATGGCGCCCGAAAAGAATAATTTTGTCACTCTTCGTGTTTTATTTTGCTGTATCCATATTTGAATCCCATCCTCCTCAAATGCCTTTTGGCCAACACAACTGGAGAGGGGCACGAGCCTGAGGTCATAGCCAGTCAAAGCTGAAGTTTGGATCAGTGAAGCATTCAGAAGCCGTTCTGTTACTATTCAAAACGACACAAGATTCTAATGGCACCAGTAAACAAAACAGCAGGCTACAAAAAATTCACAAATCTATGATGTTGGCATTCCTGCTTTGGGGCAGGTCAACAAAGTCACCTGCAACACATATATACCGTACATATCTGGTGTCAGATTTGATTGAATACACAATCCATGTTGAATACTTCTGCTGACCCAATCATGCGAACAAGTTCCAAAGTTTTGCTTGTGTGTGTGTGAATGTGTGTTTTTATGTGTAGATATACCTATGTATCAGCTGAAATGAAAAGAAAGTTTAGAGTACAAAAAAATTAAGAAATATTTATGAAATATTCTAGCCTTGGTCAATGCACAGCTCAGGAGAAAAAGACTTAAATAATAGCTGAGAGTGATTAACAGGGACTGATTAGGCCAGTGGGACGTAGAAGTGGGATTTGTTATGAAAGCTGCAGTTGGATCATATTGCATGATGTGGCACCAGTCTAAGTGTTCTTGCAGGCAGCTGCTAGACCTGTGTGCCTTTCAAAAAAATTCACAGTTTCAGCAATCAGCTGGTGGCAGCAGAGGCAAGAAAGGAGCTAAATCCAACCCTCCCAAGCAGCTGATCAGAGTTATTACTGATTTTCTGATAGTGTTACAGTGTATTCTATTACACTACCTATTCACTACCGGGCCAGGTTTAAGGTTTTCGTACTAGTGTAGAAAGTCCTAAATGACTTGGGACGAGGATACCTGAGATAATGGCTCCTCCCTTACAACCTGCCCAGTCACTGAGGTCATCGGATGGCACATCCCTGGTGGTTTCATATGGACCTATGGCCCGACTGGAGTCCACCCGGAGAAGAGCCTTCAGTGTAGCAGCTCCATTTCTCCAGAACTCCCTGCCTCAGGGGGGTCAGGCAGGCACCAACATGGTATTGCTTTTGGCACCTCCTGAAAACACTTTTATTTCAGGAAGCCTTCCTGAGCTAACCAGCCATGGCTTTATTGATTCTGTTTTTAACATATTGTTTTATTCTTTTACCTGTTTTATCTTGCATTGTTCACCGCTCTGAAATCTCCATACCAGAATATGGAGATTTATATGGAGCGACATAAATCTTGTAAATAAAAATAATTACACAAATAATAATAATGATGATGATGATGATGATGATGATGATAATGATGTCTACTCAGAAGTAAGCCCCATTGACATCAATGGGGCTTACACCCAGGTAAGTGAGTATAGGCTTGTGGCCTTAGACATGCAGCCCTGCAACTGGATTGGTGAAGAAATGTGTGTGTAGTAGCACCTGTCTGTATGCTGAAGCCCTCACCCAGCTAGAGATATGTGAGTGAAAGCCTGCTTCTGTTTCTGTACATCCTGTGGATGGATAGTCGTGAAAAAGGGCTCGTGTCTATTAACTGATTTATTTGTTGTTTTTTATATCTCTACATTTGCAAGCAACTCCCAACTGTTTTAAAAGTGTGATATAAAATGAATGCTTGTATTCAATGTTTAGTTGCCCAAAGGAGCATTTGTGGAACAGCAAGGATCAAGTCCCTTTGGGTGGGTGGGTGGGTGGGTGGAACAACTCTTTGGAAAGGAAGTGGAGGGGAACTGGATCCACCCCCTGCTATCTTTCCCAAATCACTGGTGGGCAGAATTAAAAACAATATATTAATGTGCTCTAGTCTGCACATGGCAGTCCAGCTCCTGGATCAGAGCAGGGAGCCACACATGTAGTAAATGCTTGACTAGACTGGCATGACTACATTCTATGAAGTATGTTACCAGTCTGAAAAAGTACTTGCTGTTGGTATCAAACACTATTCAGGTCCATGAGTGTTTTGCATTTTAGATGGACAAATATGAATGAGAAAATTATGAATCAGTAAACTGAAGATGATTCATTTGATCAAAAAGTCAAACACAAATAATTTAGATTAATTTCACCTCATGCTAGCAATGTTATTGTATATACTTATCAAGGGATACACATTTGTGTGTGCAATGAATGTGGAAAGCCCTTCTTGTTGCCCTATAATTAAGCACATTAGTAATAGCGTTGGCTTTTTGACTTGATGACACCAGTGGTAAAAGATTAGATGGTACATTTTCATTCATTTCATTCATTCATTCATTCATTCATTCATTTCATTTATATACCGCCCCATAGCCGAAGCTCTCTGGGCGGTTCACAACACTCTTTACATAAAAACAACATTAAAACATACAAAACAGTTTAAAAAATTAAAAACCAAATTTAAAAACACAGTTTAAAAATAACAATACAAAAGCCAATAAAACTGAGCCTACAGGTGACAATCCCCTCCGTGCTATTCCACGCTCCTGACTAAATGCCTTGGCATAGAGGGAAGTCTTAACCTGGCACCGAAAAAGATAGTAAGGTTGGCGCCAGGCGGGTGTCAGTGGGGAGCTGATTCCATAACTGGGGGGCTACCACCGAGAAGGCCCTCCTCCTCGTTGCCACCAACCGAGCCTCTCTTGGAGGTGGCAGTCGGAGGAGGGCCCCAGATGTTGAGCGTAGTGTCCGGGTAGATAATGGTTGGGAGAGACGTTCCGTCAGGTATTGTGGTCCTAAGCCGTGTAGGGCTTTATTAAAGGTTAAAACCAGCACCTTGAATTCGGCTCGGAAGCATATTGGCAGCCAGTGCAAGCGGGCCAGAACTGGTGTAATATGCTCGGACCTTCCGGTCCCTGCAATAAGCCTGGCTGCCGCATTTTGCACTAGCTGCAGCTTCCGAACAGTCTTCAAAGGCAGCCCCACGTAGAGTGCATTGCAGTAGTCTAGTTTAGAGATCACCAGAGCGTAGATTACTGAGACCAGGCTATCCCTGTCCAGATAGGGGCGTAGCTGGGCCACCAGCCGAAGCTGGTAAAAGGCACTCCTTGCCACTGAGGCCACTTGAGCTTCAAGTGACAAAGATGGCTCCAGGAGCACCCCCAAGCTACGAACCTTCTCCTTCAAGGGGAGTGCAACCCCATCCAGAACAGGTTGAACACCCTCCATCCGGTCAAAGGAACCACCCACTAACAGCATCTCAGTCTTGTCTGGATTGAGCCTCAGTTTGTTAACCCTCATCCAGTCCATTGTTGCAGCCAGGCACCGGTTCAGCACATCCACAGCCTCACCTGCTGAAGATGAAAAGGAGAAATAGAGCTGCGTGTCATCAGCGTACTGATGGCAACCCACTCCAAAACTCCGGATGACCCCACTCAGCAGTTTCATGTAGATATTAAATAGCATGGGAGATAAGACCGACCTCTCCATACTGGAGAGTCCATGGGGCCGAGCAACATTCCCCAAGCACCACCCTCTGGAGCCGGCCATCCAAGTAGGAGCAGAACCACTGCAATGCAGTGCCCCCCACCCCCAACTCAGACAGCCGCTCCAGAAGGATACCATGGTCGATGGTATCGAAAGCCGCTGAGAGATCCAGGAGTATCAACAGGGTCACACTCCCCCTGTCTCTCTCCCAACATAGGTCATCATACAGGGCGACCAAAGCCGTTTCCGTGCCAAAACCAGGCCTGAACCCCGACTGAAATGGATCCAGATAATCAGTCTCATCCAAGAGCACCTGGAGCTGGTTGGCCACCACCCGCTCAAGGATCTTGCCCAGGAAAGGAACATTCGCCACCGGCCTAAAGTTGTTAAGATCTTCCGGGTCCAGAGAGGGTTTCTTCAGGAGTGGTCTCACCACCGCCTGTTTCAGGTGGCATGGGACCACTCCCTCTCGCAAGGAGGCATTGGTCACCTCTCTGGCCCAGCCGGCCGTTCCCTCCCTGCTAGTTTTTATAAGCCAAGAGGGGCAAGGATCCAGAACAGACGTGGTTGCACGAACCCGTCCAAGCACCTTGTCAACATCCTCGAGCTGTACCAACTGAAACTCATCCAAAATAACTAGACCAGGCTGTGCTCCGGGTACCTCTCCTGATTCTACTGCTATAACATTGGAGTCTAAGTCCCTGCGGATGCAAGAGATTTTTTCCTGGAAGTGCCTAGCGAATATATCACAGCGGGCATCAGATGGGTCGATGATGTCCCTGGGGCCAGCGTATAACAGGCCCTGGACGACCCTAAAGAGCTCCGCTGGGCGGCAGAGAGATGTTTGGATAGAAGCAGTGAGATGTTGTCTCTTTGCCACCTTCACTGCCTCTAGGTATACCTGGCTATAGGCACATACCAGGGCTCGATTGCATCCACTAGGAGTTTTCCTCCACCTGCACTCAAGCCGTCTCCTGTTTTGCTTCATCACTCTCAGCTCCGGGTATACCACGGAGCCGTACAAGCTCTACTACAGAGAGGGCGCTCAGGAGCGATCGTGTCAACCGCCCGGGTCATCTCCCTATTCCAGAGATCAACCAGGGATTCGACAGGACCGCCAGCCATAGCAGCCGGAAAACCCCCAAGGGCCCTCTGGAAACCATCCGGATCCATCAGCCTCCGGGGGCGGACCATCTTAATAGGTCCCCCACCCTTGCAGAGGGGGAAAGCTGCTGTTAGCCTAAATCTCAGCAGGTAGTGATCTGACCATGACAAGGGGACCGATTCAAAGTCCCCCACCTTCAGATCACTATCTCCATGTCCAGCTGAAAAAAACAGGTCTAGAGTGTTTTTGCTGCTGATGTACATACAGATGCCATTAAAGAAAATATGTTGGCTCTTAGTCACTTTCTTCCACAGCCCTGTGTGCCACAATGCACATAGGGAGATTTTGTATGCGTGGATTGGTCTGTTCAGTTGTATGGAGAAAACAGAGCCACACAACATTGCCCACATTGCTTGATATGGCTTTGTCATTGTGGGCAGGAATATAGTGGCAGGTACAACCCCATCAGTTAAAGCAGACTTCCCCAACCTGGTGCCACTCCAGATATGTTGGGCCACGACTCTATCATCTCTCAGCCAGCATAGCTGTAGTCCAACACATCCAGTTGTAGTCTAACACATCTGGAGGGCGCTGGGTTGGGGAAGGCTGAGTTAAACATCCTACCGCTGCCGCCGCCATATTGCTCACAGACTGACCTCTGGGCATTCAGCAGAATGTCTGAACAAGGACCTACCGGCATGCAGTACCCGAATGGCCATGTGATGTGACCGTCCGAAGGGCAGGACTTCCTAGCCTTTGGGACGCTCAGCGGAGAGTTTACACGTGGTGTGGCAGGCTTCCATCATTAAAACTCTAGCAAGGCACTGCAATCTTTTAGTCACATCCATGTCAGACCGTGTCAATCATGTGCCAATGAACCACCCAGAGTGCTTCGGCTGTTGGGCGGTATAATAATAATAATAATAATAATAATAATAATAATAATAATAATAATAGAAAAATTATGCTCATTTAAAAGAGTTATAGCACCATGTTAGAACAGTATCGGAGAAGCGTGTGCTCTGTTTTACAGGCAAACAAAAAAGGAGAGAATTCCCCATATTATGCCACCATCCCCTACTGAAGCCGGCATTAACCTAGGGAAGCTAGCAGTGTCTCACATCTCCACTTCCTTATGACATTTCCTACCATGGCTGCTGCTACAGGTATCTCTGAGGCAATGTCCTGTCGGCTTACGCAACCTGTCACTCTGGGCAGGATCAGATTTGCCGGGGGAAGATTAGTAGGTAGGTACCGCACTGTTCTCCTTTGTCCATTTTGTGCTCCAGAAATTGAGGCCTGAGTAGCAGCTTCCCTCTTAAGCTGCAACAGATAACTCAAATGAAATCTCTGTGGTGAATCTGCTTTCCAGCACCTGGTGTATTTCCTCTAATGAAGCCTTTTTCTCTCCATGATATGAATCCATTAGACACCGCAAAGCTTGAGTATGTAAAATATTTTGTTTATCTGGCTCTCCTCAAAGGTGCTGTCTGTCATCAAGGGTGTCTGCAGTAAATATAGCTGCAGCATCGCTGAAAGTGGGCATAATGTGAGAGGTGATTAGATTTATAGCAAACATAAACGGCAAAGTCTCTAATAACCATAATTTCCGACTTCAATCATAATATCAGTATTAAAACTAAAAGGCTCCCCAAGTATTTTCTTCTCTTCTCTTTTAGATTTCAAAAAAATATCTTAATTGCATCTTCCGTGTGTTTGCCTGCAGTACTTCACCTCTAATTTAAAGGAAAAGAAGTAGCCTGTCAACCGGAGGCAAAAAGAAAAAACAAAAAAAATGGAGGGTGGGGGAAGATGAATTGCTGTGTTTGTGTGTTATGCAATTAAAGTGGACAAAGAGGGAGTCAGAAATAATTCTGACAGGCTGAGAGAAAGTGTGTGTGATAAGCTAGGAAAGACCAGCACAAAAGCAAGGTGTGTGTGTTGTGCAGTTTCCAAGATATAATGTAAACACGGGAAAACCTTCTGTTTAAAACTTCAGATGGCACACCTGCATTTGAACAGTACAGGCAGTCCCCGAGTTAAGAACGTCTGACTTTCAGACAACCCATACTTAAGAATGGACTTCTGGGTTCCCCGGTGCTACGTCGTTTATGTAGAGCACATAGCATAGTATACTACGCAACTTGCGTGATTTACGCAATTTGCGTAAATGCCGATTTTAATGTATAGAACGCTATGCTGTTCCGACTTACATACAAATTCAACTTATAGACATTCTTAAGAACGGAACTCGTTCGCAACCTGGGGACTGCATGTACTGGCAAAACTTTTAAAGAAGAATGTGACATTCTGCCAGGAAATGCTTATACAATGCACGTGGAATGAACTGGCATATTTTGTATAGACCAACACAGCTTAATTTACCTTTTAAAGATATATCTAGGCAGCAGACAAGGGGGTGCATAGGGAAGTCAGTGCAGGAGGCTTGCAGTGTGTGTGTGTGTGAGAGAGAGAGAGGGAGGGAGGCACCAGTTGTTATTTTTAACACTGTACACCATTTGTACTGCTTCAGGTAAAGCAAATATATAAGTTTTATGTGGGGGCTGTCCCTCTCATCCTGAATTATCTCTATCCATCTGATTTAAAAAATAATAATAATAATAATAATTACAGCCTGCTACCAATAAAAATCAATCAATATATTCTATATTATAAAACAATATTGCTTAAAAGCAGATACCAACTCAACCTGCATAGAACTAATTAAATGCTAGAGAGAGAGAGACAGACAGAAATTATGCAGTGCCTTTGAAAAGTTTACACTGTTAAGCTAAGACTGTTTTCATTAGATAACCCAGATTCCCATAATGCTTTTCATTAGATAACCCAGATTCCCATAATGTTGGGTCAACAATGGAAAAGAATCTATTCTAAGTTCTAGTCAACTTCACCTTTTGTACCTAGGGTTGCCATATGGCCCCATTGGCTGCACGTTGCCCAGATTCTAGCGTGCCACCTGCAGCTTGTTTAGACCATTAGCTTGGTGAGACATCCAGCTTGCAAAAAGGGGCAAGTCTCTTGCTGAACCAGAGATAGGAGGCAAAATATACAGACGGTGTTTTGCCCAGTCATAAATGAGCCCACGCGCGCCCACCTTCCACTGCTGTAAGCAAATGAGGAAGTCCATATAATTGACACTTTGGAAAACTGTGATTGTCTGGAGAAGGAACTTGCTGGTTCATTTTGAGGCCATTTTCGGTCTGGTGTTCCCTGGTGGCCAGGTATCCTCTTTTACAGAGAAAAGCCCTCTGTTTGAAGGTCTGCCAGAGGCCAGCCTCCCGTTGAAGGGGCCCCTCTAGTTGAAGGGCTGTCCTGTTCAATTCCAGATTAAAGATAAAGAACTATAAAAACTGCTGCCCATCAACAGTGAGCACCTGGACAGCAGACTGAGCAAGGCACACGGCTCACCTGGTCACAGCCTTCCACGCTATTTCTATTTAATTATAAGCATTATTTCTAAATTTGTATCTATACATATAAATTAACATATGCAAATTTATATGTATTTACGCAAATTTTGAAATTATTATTATTTCCCGTCGCTGTCCTCCTTTTTGGTGATGTGTTTCCTTTTTCTTTTTTTGAGATTCATAAGTAGACAGAAGTGATTTTAGCATTGCTGTGATTGGGCAGGTCTAGCAGGTCCACCCAGAAACAAAGAAGTAGCAGCAAAGCTCTTTCTACATCAGGTAGAAGTTATTTCACAAGGGGGGGGGGATGTACTTTTTTGAAAACCATCGTTCCCCTTGCAAATGCAGTCGATTGTTGTCCCCATATTGCAGATGGGGTGTGGATATGGTGTAGAAAGCATGAAAAGAAGTCCAATATTGTCATAATCATATTGCTGGGGGGGGAGGGGCTGAGGGAGAGCACTGCATGACAACCCTGCAGTGTAGCATGATATTGTTATCCAGCCCCCCCCCCCGGTGTGTGTGTGTGTTTTAGGGAAATGCAGTCAGGATGCAGCACCTGTGAAGCTGATTACAGTAGTGCTGGGGAAAAGGAGTGATTAATTTCACTCATGTGGGGGTGGAATAGGGAGACACTTACGGGATGGGGGTAGTTTTGATTACCAAAACAGACGGCCTGAAGGGGGAGTGCTAATCACTCCCCCCACCCCCAGTGCTGATGTGCTGCCATCAACTTCACACCCACAACCCCCTGCGGCATTTCCCAAGAACCAGGGGAGGCTGGTGGTTCCAATGTGAGTGGGGCAGTGTATCCACTTGGGGTTTTAGCCTGAACTTTTAAGGCACTCTTCATGGTGCCAAACCTTAGACCCAAAATAGGCACAGAACCATGGACAGCTCCTTTTAAAGTTCAGACTGAAACCCGGTGCAGATACAACACCCCCACTGATGTTTGAGCCACCAGCCACTGCTGTCAACAACCACGTGTAGTTAGAACAACCTCAGGGCTGCTAAACACTGTTTAAAAATGCTGCAGTAGAAGTTATTGCTACCCCTATCACCCCACCCTACCTGTTCACTTTCAATAGATGGCTGGTTTGGATTTCCAGCCCAAAATGCCCCTCACAAAATGCACCTCCTGTCATAACAAAGGTCAATCTAATTCCACCCCCGCCTTCTGATGCTCTCCCAGCCCAAACCCAGTACTCAACTGCATGCAGAATCTTTGTGCTCCATAGACTTAAATGTAAGACAGCACAAGGATACATTTCCCACGCACAATCAGTCAGATCTGCATAATTAGCAAACAACGGGGCATAACATGTGAACTTGTGCCAAGCATGTGCAGAGTGCTTTTTCTTCCTCGCCAAGTAATTAGAGCAATCCATCTGTACACATGTACAGTTTTAAAAAAACAAGCATGCAGTTGAAGTTAGGAATGCTTCTAAGCACATTCTCAGGTCCCCCCCCCCTCTCCTTTTTCGAAATTAAGCATTGTGGTAACACATGAGACCCCCCCTCCCCTTTACAAGGAAGAGAACATACTGGAGTCTGAGCCACAAAGAAGAAATGATGTGAGCATTACAGGCCCGGGCTATTGCATTTCACATCTTGCCTTTTCAGACACTGCTTATTATGGTATATAAAAGTAGGATTGGGGAAGGCAGGGATCTTCCCATGTGGCTGGGCAAAACCTTTCGTTCTGCTCCCCTGGTCAACAGAATTCAGAGATCTACAGCCGCTGAAGCCAGGCAGAGCTAAAGGGCATTAAACACTAAACCATGGTTTTGTGGTCATTGCCCTCGATGGGTATGTGGTCAAATCATTTTTTACATCCCTATTATCGATTGATTTTTATTGGATTTATACCCTGCCCTTCAACAGGTTCCCAGGGCAGCTTGCAACAAGTTAAAATGACAATAAAACAAATTAGAACAAAAAGCATTAAAACAAGAACGTTAAAACACCACAATATAAAAGCGCAGTGTAATAAAAGCAGTCTTTCTTTTCCTCTGTGAGGTACACAAATTCAGCTGCATATGTTTACTACACATGCCTTTCCCGGAAATCATTAACATTTGGTTTATGTTGCATTTTTACTGGATTTACTGCTTTGCAAAAGGAAGGTGTGTGTGTATAAACATTCAGCGCTCTATGAAGCAAATGAAGTATGTTAGACATTTGATATACTGTAAAGTCTTTTAGCTTTTGAAAAATGCCCTTTCCACTTTGTGTGCTTTCAAATGGTCTCTAAATAATAGCTGTCTTCAGCTGATTGCATCAGAGAGTTTAACTGTGGCATCCAAATTGGCCTCTAAAATTGCATAGAAAGTTGTGATCTAAAAGTCCTAGAATATATTTTCCAAATTCATGGCTCCAGGCTTGGTGAGATGTAGAACACACATTACAGAGTCAGGCACTCAGTCTTCATTAGTATGGTAATTACAAGCAGGCTTATTGTTTACTTATTTTATTTATATCCTGCATTTCTGCCAAAAAATGGCACTCCCCTGATGATCTTAAGTGGAATATTGGCTATGGCCAGGATCTGAACAGCTATGTCAAATAAGGGCTTGGGTATGCTTTGCACCTTTTGGGTATGTCTTGATTTTTGCCTTTTTTAACCTTTGAATTAATGTGATCACACATTACTTTTGAAATGCCACTGACCCTTAAAAGTAGTTTGCCTTCAGAGGCACAGTTCAAGAAACACACCCAAAGCCCCACCCCACCACCCCCGGCATGTGGAACTAATTGTGCACTTCTTTGGATCCCAGCCTATGTATGAATCTCTTGTATTCCATGTACAGACGTACGTACATTGAAATCAATGTTTCAATAATTGTTTTAATAATAATAGTTTTATGTACTGATTTGTGGAAAGGTCTATAGACCAAATAAACACTTATGGAGATGAGGTACATTGATACTTTGAAACCTTTCTAGGTATATACTGTGTGTGTGTGTATATCACATTTATATCCTGCCTTCCCGCCCCCCTGCAAGGAACCCAAGGCAGCTTATATGACCCTCCTCTTCTCCATTTTATCCTCACAATAAACCTGTGAGGTAGGTTAGGCTGAGAGTCAGTGACTGGTCCAAAGTCACCCAGTGATCTTCATGGCCAAGTGGGGACTAGAACCTGGATCTCCCAAGTCCCAGTCCAACACTCTCACCACTACAGCACCACACTGGCTCTCTTTACACATGTCAAAGGCTGTATCCAGATGGGCATCTCCTAGCACTCCTTCCAGACAGAGGAGTCCTAGCACTAACAATCAGAAGACATTGCACAGAAAGAAAGAAAAAAGCTGGAAGAAGTGGTTTGAAAACATGGAAGGGCTAGAAGTGGCAGACAACAACAATATTATTATTATTATTATTATTATTATTATTATTATTATTATTATTATTCTATTTATTTGTATCCCGCCTTTTTCCCAACACTGGGACCCAAGGCAGCTCACAACCTTTAAAACTCATACAACTAAGAGTTGTACAATTAACAGGACATCTGGATCTCCTGTTAAATTCTATGATTGAGGCAGGGCAATGGCATGATAAAATCATCATCTGGAAGCACCTCTAATCATTGCTCTTATGCTTTAAGCTGCAAGCAGAATTGCAGTTGAATTTATTTAATTATTTATTTCTTTATTACGGTATATTTATACCCCACCTTTTTTCCTGCAAGGAACCCAAGGCGACTTCCATAATCCTCCTCCTCCTTTCCATTTTATCCTCACAACAACCCTGTGAGGCAGGTTAGGCTGAGAGTCAGTGACTGGCCCAAAGTCACCCAGTGAGTTTCATGGCCGAGCGGGGACTAGAACCTGGATTTCCCAAGTCCCAGTCCAACACTCTCACCACTACACCACACTGGATCTCCCTGTATCTCCCTGGGCAGTGAAGTATTTTCTGCATCTGGACAGACTCTGCCTACTTAGGCTAGCCAATGGACCCTTCTAGACAGGAAGGCCAATAAGAGGCAGTCCAACACTCTCACCACTACGCCACACTGGCTTTCACACTCTTGGGGGTATTGCACTTCTTCTGCTATGTCCCATCTGTACTGGGAGTCGCAGAAGATGGCAAGGAGTACAGGAGTGTTGTACAGAGTTCTGCCTCTATGCTCTGGGTTTGCTTTAAGAAAACTAATCAGCAAACATCCTTGGCTACTTGGCTGCTTGCCAAGCTGATGCAACATGCAATCAAGAGCAACTCACTTGCGCTTGATCTGGCTGCTGGCCAGAGGGATGACACTGCAAACAGCACAGGTGCTAACAATGAAGCACAAGGTCTGCAATCCAAGAAGCTTGGTGCTATTTAAGAAGAGCAAGTGCAGACTGAGGCGGTGGTGGTGGTTGGCGGGAGTGTGGTCGTCATTAGTGGCGGTTGCGTTTGGAGTACTGAAGAACTGGAAGGAGCGAGGAGGAGCAGAGGACGCTGTGCAGAGAGCCTTGCAGAAGCCCAACGTGGAAACCCAATACCCAGGCGGAGAGCTGCTGGACCTAGCATTTGGGTTGGTTGAACAGTGACTGTGCAGCTAAGGGGTGGGATTTCCACCAGGGAACTGGGAGTAGCATTGTTGTACTTCAGGCTTAACTTTACAATAAACATGTTTGGCTTTGACTTCCTGGAGGAGTATTTATTATGGTCAGAAAATCCCTCAAAGAACCTTTGCCAATCCCTTTTGGGGATCCTGTGGCAAAACACCATCCACATCAGAGGTGCTTCCAGACCAGGTTTTTCTTGTGCCATCGCCCTGCCTCAATCATGGAATTTTACAGTAGGTCCAGACATTCTCATCTTTAATTCAGTGCCTTTGGATTGGTAGTACTTGCAGCCCTCCATCTGAAAGCACCCCAGTGGGTATGACATAGCTGCTGTGGGTAGGGAAGATCCAATCTGCTTGAGTGGCCATTAAAAAAAATAATGTAACCGAAGAATCTTTTTTAAAAAAACCCCACAACCAATTATTTAATTAGCACTAAAGTGCTTATTCATTTAAGCGTGATTGCTTGTTTACTGCCCATGAAATGTCAAAAAACCAAAAGTGTTTAATGTTTGTTGTAGATTGCAAGTGTTTAATTAGAAGAAGAAAACACATTGCTAAAATGGGGGTGATTGGAATGGCAGAGGGTTTTTAATTATTTTATTTTATTTTAAATAGCATTATACGTTTGTAACACTTTTGCAATTAAGTGCTGTTTTGTGGATTTTTAAAAAATATATATTGTGTTTTGGCACTAGTTTAATGATCAATTGAAAAATGAATGAGGTGATCAGAATGGCAGCTACTGTAAACGTGTGCTGTGTGGTGATAGGTTCACCCACCTGTTATGTCACTACACACATGGAAACCACCCTTCTTGGTAGGCTGGAAGAGTAGCGCTAATAACCAGCTCTCAAGTTTGCAGAATGTCTGTGGTGTGAGATTATTTATTTCCATTTCTATACCGCCCCACAGCCAAAGCTCTCTGGGCGGTTCACAACAATCCATACAATAAAATCTGCATAAAAACCAACAATAGAAAACAACAATGTAATTTTAAAAAATGAAAACCAAATTTAAAAATGCAGTTTAAAATAACAACACTAAAAGTTAATAAAACTGAAGTCTACAGGTGACAATCACCCCCTGCCCCGCATGTGCTATTTTGAACAGATTAAGTATTGAATGCCTTGACGTAAAGGGAAGTCTTAACCTGGCGCCGAAAAGATAGTAAGGTTGGTGCCAGGATGATGATGGTAGAGAGGCTACAAGAAAACACAAGAGGATAACGATTATGGAGCCATCGTCCTGCCTCATTCACAGAAATTACACAGAGTCCAGGCAACAGCATCTTCTACTTGTGGCCCTCCCGTGTTTTCTTACCTTTTCTCTTAATGCAGAAAATCCATTGAGGAGAAAAAGATGGAGCAGCTGCACAATGCCTTCTGATTGTTAAGGCTAGGAGCCCTCTGTCTGGAAGCACCCAATTGCTGTGTGGATGCCCCATACAAAGTGACTGGATGAAGCACACAGTGATTGCACGCATACAAGCAGCTAAATAAAAGGGATGACATTCAATGATAAAAAAGACAAAAAAACAAAACTGCTAATGAGCCATGGTACTGATTCGACTGGATGATTTTGCAGAGGTGGTGCATACTGAGACCCTGTGTTTCTGAAACTGGTAGCTTTTCTCCCACTCTGATCTTTTGAAAGCTCACTGGTAGCAGCCCCTCCTAGAAAGCAGCAGCAGCGAGAGCAAAATCCATCCCCAATTCTGTGATTATGTTTCCTTATAGCCAACTGCGCTCTCTGCATCTGGGCTTATTAATTACTGTCAGGCCAACATTTTCAATGATTAATTTGCCTCTCCTAGTTAAAACAATAAAGGACACTTAGTGAATACAGTTCAAATGAAAAGGAGTACTTCTTTTGTGTTGTCTATATTTTTGACTGGTCTTTTTTTTTCCCCCCATGGAGTTGACCTACCTAAACCTAATGGGAGAGCACCGAAGGAAACTAGCCATTTTGGCATCTACAAAAAAAAACCCCAACCCCAACAATTTGAAGCCCTTCCTGATGCTGAGTATGCGATATTGGCCAATTAGGTGCTTGCATTTAGAGGTGTCCGCTCCAATTGTGACAGCCTCCAATATTTTGCTTCTAATTAAGACCTTTGTCTCATGAAGGGCCAGATTGTCTAATGCTAGTTCAAGGAGGTTAAATTTATAACTTACAGCGACAATTACGTAGGTCCCTGCAGTTTTGGAGAGAGGGACGGAGTTCGGCCTAGCGAAGATGGGAGCTGACTGGGCCGTTCCTACCTCCTGATACTTAGAATTTGGAGTCATAACAAGGATCCAACAGTGTTAATGTGCTAGTGCGATTGACGTTGCACTAGTGTAAACCCATGCTTGCGCAATATCAATAGCACTTGCTAGCGCAATCGGAAATTCGGTGGCACAGCAGCAGCAAAAAAGGAGGTATTTTCCTTTAAAATAAGGAACATGCCCTGTTTTCCAGCAAAATTATGCTCCCAGGAGCATGATTTTGCTTGAAAAAAAAGTGTACACTCCCCACATGCCTTGAAAATTCTTCCTTTTTTTGCCGCTGCTGCCAAATATCCAGTTGTGCTAGCAAGCACTATTTATGTTGTGCAAGCATTGGTTTATGCTAGAGCAATGTTAATAATGCTGGTGCCACATGGACACCATTGGATCCTTCCTGTATAGATACTTCCCTGATGTACTGTGGGCTGATGTGGCACAGCAGGAAGGCTATTTTTTGAGACCCATCTTTGCTCACCTAGAGAAGCCACTGCCATTCAGCCTTCGTTCCATGTTCTGTAAAATTGGGATGTTAGAGGGCATACCTCTTAGGGTTTCTCTGCTATAAGTGCCCCCATGCAGGCCTTAGCACACACATGAACTTGGGCTGTACACATGTATTTTTGGTTAAAGATTCTGAATAATGCTGATCAGTGCTTTGGCTGGCTGGAGATGAGAATGGGAGGGGCTCCATTCAGCTTCTCACTTCCTGTCCTGCACAGATGAGAGGTGCTAATCAGAATCTTTAAGCAAGACTACACCCATGCATCCTAGGCAGGTTGATCAGGCTAGTGAATTGCACACACACCAGCTGTTTTACACACTTAAATCCTCAACGAGCTAGTAATGCACATGTAGAAGCTTGCTTCCATGCACATCTGGCCCCTTGTGGGATTGCTGCAAAATCCTTTTGTACACCAAAGATTCTACTACATCATCATCAATGATCCAAACCAACTGCTTAAGTCAAAGCAAATGTCCTTGTAAGCTAACATATACTCACACTGTAATCGATGTTGGGCATCATTTAATGCCTGATGTTTGAAAGTGAATGAATACAATCCTGATTGCACAGCAATATATTTCTTTTGTTTACCCCTCTGTGTAAATTTCTTTGGGCATATAACACATTATAGATGACACTGCATATCAATAAAATTGATCACAGCATGTTGAACCAACCCCCTTCCCCAATTAAATCAGAACTGGCATTGTTAATACATGTTAATGATAGCTTGGAAATCTAATTTTGCAAAATGGTAATGATTTGTAATGCTTTCTCTATTAAGCTTCTAAAAGTTTTAAAATTATCCTTTTAATGTAATGAAACACTCTTTTTCCCCAGGCCATGATGTTATAGTTCTGATCACTGTAAACCAATAAAATCTCATTTCTTTAGCTGAAGATGCTAAAGTAATGGTTAGAATGGATTGGGGTAGACAATTTCAATGCACTGCAATAATTGCCTTAAAGAGAATATAATTAAGTGCTCTGAATAAACATTATATTGTAGTATCTGATTTGTTTATGGAAATTGTGTGTGGTAGTAGAAAAATGCTCTGTCATATGACACCAATATATTTCATTTGAAATATACTGTATTGCCATTGGTGAAATTCTCTTCTGATCAGCTGCAGCAACCCATCCACCAACTTTATTGGTTGTAAATTAGACTCAGACAGGGGTATTCCTTGTTTTAAAAAATGTTACTCAAAATATCTTTCTCAATAGAAAAGTATCAAGAAAAATTCTATCGTTTTAAAAATTCAGAGCTTTATTGGTTTTCTTTTGTTTATAATAACATCAGTGCAACAAACTCCCATGTAGCCTTTCCCATTTATCTCCTCTTCTACAGCAGCCTGAGTATATCTATAGTACAGAGTTAGACAGATTCAGCCGGTCATTCCTTCTTGCCAGGGAATCCTGGGAAATGAAGTTCTGTGAGGGGCCTGGGAATCTGGGATCTCTAAGAGAGAATTCTCAGTGCCCTCATCAAACTACAATTGACAGGATTTTTTAAAAAAAATTTAGGAAAGCCATGGCCATTAAATTAGATTTAAACTCATTTAAATTAGTTGTATAGATCTGCTCTCTGTCACATTGATAGTTCTATACCTGCATTGTGGTGGTGGTGGTGGGGAATGCACCATAGCAATATACAGAATGATTATTATTTTAATCCAGTTAGCACACACTGTCTTCTACGTTATCCAAGGCATCTAATTAATCTTCTGTAAACTGTAGTTTTGTGGATGGTTAATTCTACACTTGACCCTATTCATGTTGCCGTCTGCGGTGGCAGTGGGCTCTTGCATTCTTGGAGTACTTCCTGTTTCACCACAGTGATGCTCCATGTATCCTGTGAGCTTCAGATTCCAAGAGCTGCCCCCCAAAAAAGTCCCTTGCCTATGTTGCAATCATTTGGACTTCTCTCTCTTGACTTCTCTCTCTTTAGCCTTTCCGTTTCTGTTGTTTTAAATCTGTTACTGTATTTTACATCTTTCCACTGCTGTTAGGTTTCATTTTGGTTTGTATTTTTATTTTATACTGTGCTTTTAAACTTCTAAAACTTTATGTTGTATTTTATCATGTGCATTTTATGGTTGTAATTGTTGTGAATCGCCCAGAGAGCTTCGGATATTGGGCAGTATAGAAATGTAATCAATTAATTAACTCACCACAGTGGGACCAAATCTATACACAAGGGCATGCCATGGAAACAGTTCTCAGACAATATGATGCAAAAATCTTTTGAATACAATTTAGTTCTACTGTTTGATTTGAGGTGACAGCTGTCTGTCAACCGCTCCCTCTGTGGGCCAGTTCATTACAGGAACACCATGGCTCCATCTTGTGCCACTCCAGTTACGCCACTCCAGTAACGTTGGTAATAAAGGCTATCATGCGGGCTGGACTGATGACACAGTTACTTCCTGCAACAGAATGCCCCTCCCCTATCACATGGAACTACCATTTTCTAATGTTACCAGGTAACTCTTCTAACATTACCAACATGGTTGGAACTATGTCACACTTGCACCATATGAAGTGCCCCTTCTATTCCTTGCTTGGGGGAGACGGACGTTTTGCTAATACAAGAATTAAAATTATTTCCACAGTCTGCTTGATGATGATGATGATGATGATGATGATGATGATGATATATTCAGTCTCAAACTAAGTAACAGCATAAAAGGAAAGATGGGAAATGTAGTGTATGGGTTATGATTGCTGATTGATTGGCTTGCCTACTATCCATTGTTCCTGTTCATTTGCTCAGGGCTCACAGGGATTGAGAGTCTTCCCGTCATGGCAGAGATGATTCAGAGAGAAACTAGGAAAGACCCAACACTTTCACTAGTCTACCTGGCAACATTAAATGGCTGGACGGCACAGCAGAAATCTCAGTTCAGTGAGCTTTTCCAATGCCGTGATGAACTTGCACTTGATGGTGGTTGTATTATGTGGGGAATAAGAGTCATCATTCCACCCAAGCTGAGAGCTCGAGTGTTGGAGCTACGTGTTGGACATATAGAAATAGTAAAGGTGAAGGCGTTAGCTCATAGTTTTGTTTGGTGGCTGGGAATAGACCAACAAGTTGAGCAGCTTGCAATGGGTTGCTCAGGTTGTCAGCATGTTGAAAAGATGCCAAAACCTGCTCCACTTCATCCGTGGGAATGGCCTGCCTTGCCCTGGCAAAGGATTCACATAGACTTTGCAGGACCATTTCTGGGCACAACCTTTCTAGTTGTGATGGATGCGTGTTCCAAGTGGCCAGGGGTGTTTCCAAGACTTCAACAACAACCATGCATACCATAGATGTATTAAGGGAACTCTTTGCAAGAACAGGTGCCCCTGAACAACTAGTGAGTGACAATGGACCACAATTTATAGCGGAACAGTTTCAGGCATTCCTGAAAAAGAACAGAATTAGAATTGCATCAGCACCTTGTCACCCAGCCACCAACGGATTGGCTGAAAGGTTTGTTCAAAGCCTGAAGAATGCTTTGTGAGCAATGTCTGAAGAAAACCTCACATTGAAACAAAAACTTGCCAATTTTTAAATTGCATATCGCAATGCAGTTCATGCAACAACAAACCAGAAACCTGCAATTTTGTTCTTGGGTTGTCCCTTACGTTCAAGGCTGGATCTTCTCAAGCCTAAATTCTGAGAAGAGGTGCTCAGGACAAACAGCTGAAACAAGCTGAGCAATCTTCCCACAGAGACTCCGGACAATATTTGGAGACGACACATTGATCAGCTGAAGAGATCAGAAATACCACCCGAAGAAGTATTACCAGCTGCGGCTGAAGCCTCGACAGAAATTTTGGAGTTACCACCACCACCTGCCCCAACGGTGGACAGTCCAGCAGTGGTTGCTCCGCAGTTATCCATATCATCAGAGACACCAAGTGCTTTTGCCGGTAGTGACAGACGTTATTCCACTCAGATAAGGAAGTCACCACAGTGCCTCAATTTGTCGATATACTGTGGAATATATCTAGCAGGGAGGAGTGTAGTGTATGGGTTATGGTTGCTGATTGATTGACTTGCCTGCTATCCATTGCTCCTGTTCGTTTGCTCGGGCTGCCAACAGGTGGTTCCAGGCAA
Organism: Shinisaurus crocodilurus; assembly: GCA_021292165.1. Lineage (NCBI taxonomy): Eukaryota > Metazoa > Chordata > Lepidosauria > Squamata > Shinisauridae > Shinisaurus > Shinisaurus crocodilurus. The sequence goes on from CM037876.1 coordinate 145,184,135, forward strand.
GCATTTGTCTTTTGTGTTCGTTCAGTTCCGTTCTGGAAGTCTTCTATTAAAGACGTGTTATGAGGAACTCTAAGCTCTCTCCTAGTCCTCTTTTTAGATAAATAGCAAGGACACTACAGGAAATATCTGACATTATTAACAGAGATGGTCTTTAAGCAAGGCATAGTTCCATCACAGAAGCAGCGTTCTCAGAAAACAGAAGTTCTCATCTAGAGAGCATGGAATGCTCATGTTAGTAGGGAATCCTGACATTGAGAAGAAGGGCATGCAGTTGATTCGCTTGGAGCCTCCAGTGTGTGTTGCTAATGAGAAAAGTAAGAACTGTGGTGCAGAGCTGAATGCTTTCAAAGTCCACTTCAGAGCCAGTCTTGACATTCCATGAAATATTCTGAAAGTAGGTTCTGCCCTAATGACGATTCCATTTGGGCATTGTGCTTTTTCTAGACTTCTTTCTCATTTTGCATTTAAAGATAACAGAAATGTCTTAATTCTTTTTGCATAGACCTGCTAGGTTTATGCAAAACCTGCTATATAGCAGGTTTACTAAGCTGCTCCTCCATTCACAACCTCTCCTGACCATGTTGTGGGTTTCTCACACATATTCTGCCAGTAGTAGAAATGTCTTAATTAAGGGGTGATGCATGTACCAGTATAGCAGGAGTGGGCAATTGTGGTCCTCCTGATTTTCAGCCTACAACTCCCACGATCCCTCACCATTAGCTATGCTGGCTAGGGCAGATGGGAGTTGTAGGCCAAAATGTATGGAAGGCCGCAAGTTGCCCACCCCTGCAATATAGCTTCAGCAGATGCTGGTGTAGTGCAGGTGTCACGGGGCTGCTCTAGATCAGTCTCTGTAAACAAAATTAATGATATATTGTTATGAATGTCTCCTTCCCTCCATCATCATGAGGGCTTCCCCTAGTTTGTTTAAATCTAAGATCAGGGTAGGGCTTCCTTCATATTTCTTTGGGTGAAAATAGAATATTAGCTTTGTTTTCTAAAGAAACTAAGAATGAAGAATGACACATTTCACCTTTCTTACATAAGTCACCCATAGCCTCTGAATTACATTTAATTATGTTCTCTAGAAGTTGCATGTGGATTGTAACCAAAATGACTCCATTACATGTCGAATATTTACAGGCCTGCTTTGGGCAAATAAAAAGTGGAAGCCTGAGGCCATGGTGATGAGTCAGATATTTTTAATTGGATGATAAAGAAACGTTCTCAGGCTATTTTGTTGTTGTCTTCTTATATTTTGGGGTCATTCTTACTTTGTGTGGCTGTGTACAGACTTCAAAAATGACATTTTAGGGTTGCATTGGGTATAGGTATCTTCTTTCCAGGTCATGTTACTATTGCTGGCATCCTAACACTTGCACAACAGCTGGCCAGCTTTCTTCTTTAGAAATGATCTTATTCTTTAATTTAATGGGCACAATCCACTTGCTCCGTGGGCACAGTGTAGAAGATCCTGATAGGGCTCGCCTGTGTGTGCACCCTCTCCCCTCCCCTTTGTGTGCACCCACACTCATGTGCAGGCAGTACAGTGGACCATAGGAAAGTCTGCGCACCCCTCCTATCTACCTCTCCCACTTGTCTGAAAACAAATCACTTTTGTTCTGAGCATAAGTAACTTGCAGAGAGAAAGAGAGAGAGAGAGAATGAGAGAGAAGACAGGGTGGGTAATATGGGAGGTCTGCACAGACCGTCCATTCACCTCAACTTCATGTTGTGCTGCCTGTGCACATTCCGGTGTGCATACATAGGCAATTGGAGTGGAAGAAACAGGGCTCTCTTAAGCCTTATTAGAATTCCCATGCGCAGATACCATGTCCGTGCCTGTGCTTTGAGGAGAGGAGATCATAACCAACCAGTGTTTTTCTCTTTGACAGACATCCCTCCTTCCCCCAGCATCACAGCACACGTCTCCCCTTTTGGTTTTTGTTTAGATGTGTAAATAAATAGATTAACAGAGAGAGAGAGAGACAGAGAGAGAGACAGAGAGAGAGAGAGCGCAAGGCTAGTCCCTCACTGACAACTTCCTTTGCTCTTCTCCAAAATGCTTGCTAGGCTGAAGGCTCAGGACTTGTGTGACAGTAATGCTAAGAGGTTGCTGCTATCACACCTTAAAAAAAAAAAAATTGTCTGAAATGAACAACCTCCAAAGGTGTGTATGTCTCCAAAGATGAACTGATGTCCATGTCGGTTATATTATAAATAAGAGTCTTACAGCATACATTTTTTATTACCGATTACCATAAAAACTAGTTGACACCATGTAGAGATGTCAAACAAATTGCCCAATGATTGGCTACTTAATGAATATTCAATATTATTGAACCCAGGAAGAAATAAAAAAGCTAACACCATCACTACCTGATTACTGATGGTGAGTCTCCAGTCAAAAATGGACATATCTGTAATTCTAAGCCCTGGTTTTCCAGCACAACATTGAGAAAGAGTCCAAATGTTCTTCCGCCTAGGCCAGTTCCTCGAGAGTATGATTCAACTTGTAAAAATGTACCCCTGCAAGCGTCTCCAGCTGAGACAGTCTGTCTGTCTCTCTTAGGCTGCAATCCTATCCACACTTACCTGGGAGTAAATCCCATTGAACCCAATGGGATTTACTTTTGAGTAGACATGTATAGGCTTACACTGTTTCTCTTCCCCCCCCGCCCCTTTCTTTAAAGAGAAGTATCATTTTCTAATTGTGATTTCATGGTCCGTAATTTCAAAATCTAAGACTCCCTTCAGCCTAGGACGTGAGGCAAGAATATAAGCAAATAAAGTTAAACATGAAAGAACTCAGAGTCTCAAAGAAATATATGTGCAAATGACAAAAGAATTGCCTGCTTGTGAAACTGCTGTACAGATTTAAGCATTCCTTCATTCCCGTGTTAAAAATAAATGCAGAGTGAGGTAACTGAAAGATTACCTAAAATCATTTAAAACAGAGATTCTCAATTCCCCCCCCCCCCATGGACCACTTGAATTTTTTTGGGAATCTTGGTGGATCACTTATTTTGCTGTATAAATCAAAGTACATATATAACTCATATTTAACAACACTTTTCTCCAGTGCTAGCAAGCATCTTAATCAAAACCAGCACTGTATGATGAAAATCACAGGCCCTAGGTTAGGGCTTTGTTATCCTGTTTGTTTGTTTGTTTGTACTTTTTCCATACCGCTAAATGTATGGAAATTTACGCTGGCTCAGCTTGTCTGAGCATGGAAAGCTAAGCAGGGCCAGGCCTGGTTATTACTTGGATGGGAGACCCCTCCTCTAGTTTCCTGCATTGAGCAGGGGGTTGGACTCGATGGCCTTGTAGGCCCCTTCCAACTCTATGATCCTATGAAATCTATGAAATATTTTTTTAAATCCCTAAGTGGTTTGATAATCCAGTAAAAATGATTTGCTTTGTCAGAATAAATAAATCACATGCAGGGCCAAGTCCAGATATTCCAGACTGTTCTGCTGCCTACATTTGGACCACTTGAATAGATCTCGTGGATTACCAGTGATCTGCAAACCACAGTTTGAGATCCTCTGCTTTAGATGGTTTGGGTTATTAACACCTATACTTGGCATTATTTCTAAACGCCCATGTCAGTGATTGGAACCCTCCTACTAGTAGGAAACCATGGACAAATTAAACTAGACACAATATTTTTTTTCAATGCGTACTAACCACCATGAACGATTAAAAAGGGGGGAGAGAATCAAAAGAGCAAAATGCTTTGGACTGAAACAATGGTTCAACCTGCCCGCCTTCCTGTGGGATAGCATTTTATTTTGAAATACCTAGACAATTTAAAGTGGTTTCATATTGCAGAGCATATTTTCACCCTGAGTAATGGAGAGCAGCTGGGAGTTTTGGACTGAGATGAGGGATCGCTGCTGATACATAATTCTAATGAAGCTGTTGGTTTCCATATGGAGTGAAGGTATGCACAATCTGTTGAAGTCACACTTCTGTGCCAAGGGAGATATTAGGGCTGTTCAGAGAGTTAAGCATTAGGTTGCTCAAGTCTTCAAGCCTGACAGAGGGCTCGTACTTAGGGCTCAATGCTGCACCCCTGTGCAGTAACATCTTGTCAGCTGTTGTGGCACAAACTATAGGCAGCCTCAGTGGACAGCTGCAACTAATAGAAGGTTTTCAAAAAGGAGCGTGTTTCTCAATTACTTTGATGCAGCTCTATTCATGACAACAGCCTCGAGAAAGCTTTTGTGTTCGTTAGAGCAGTCTATGGCTGCATTCTTCCAAACAAGTGCAAACAGCGCTGACAGTGCCATCCCAGGCTTCTCTACTCAGGAGTAAGCCACATGGAGTTCAATAAGGCTTGCTCCTAGGTGAGTGTGTATAGGACTGCAACCTAAGTACCCTTGGAGGGTATGCCCACTTCTTTTGTACTGTTTGCAGGTGTTTTGTGGACGTTTCCTATGATTCCCTCACAAGACGAGCAATGTGCCAGTGAAGTCCTGCAGAGAGAGCTCTGCAGAACTCCTTGTTGTTCTGCTTTTCTAGAAGGAGAGTAGTCCTCCTCTATGTGGTTGATGGGGCACTCCCAGAATGGGTGTTATGAACTCAGCTCTTGTTAAACGTTTAAAGAAACACACAGTTCAGGAGTAGGGAAACGGGTGTCTCTTTAAAACAGGGCTGCTAACTTTTCCTCATCAGGGCACCTGTTCCATTAATAGTTGCATGATGAGCAGAAATGTAGCCTTTGGAATGTTCAACTTTCATTGCCCATTGGCCTTCAGGAAACACTTGAATCTTCTACAGCAAGGCCGATAATGATGGCCTTTGGAATTCTTTGGATCTCACATATTGCATCCTGTTACTTCTTGGGTTGTCTGTTGCATAGTTTTTATGTACCTACCCAGAGGAGTTTTGGTGGATTAGCAATCTAAATCATGTACAGTTACTGGAGCTGTCCCCTCTTTGTGATCAGTAGCCAGCCTAGTTATGCAACCAGTGACAACCTACTGCATGTGTTTTAACCATTCTGGAATTTATGAGGCAGTAAAAGCAGGTTACTGGTGCTTCAGCTTATAGTAGTTATTGTACTTGCAGGTCTGATTTCTTCTTCTTCTTTCTCCTCTCCTCCTCCTCCTCCTCCTCCTCCTCTTCTTCTTCTTCTTCTTCTGCTTCTGCCACCGCTGCCATGCTATACAGAAATGAGTCTAGCATCTTTTCCATAAAAGGCTGCTGTGCTTTTTTCCCCCCTAAGGGAGACAGAGCTAATTGAAAGTATAACATTACCTACAATTATCCTTTTAACAACTTATGTTCAGTGGTGCCATTTAGAGGAAGCAGGCTTCCCCTTCCCACATTTCAGACCACAAGTGCTTATGGCTTTCTGACCCACTTTCTGATTTTACACACTGTACTATTAATATCATCATCATCATCATCATCATCATCATCATCATCATCATCATCGAAATGGGCCTGTACACTAGGCAATATGCAAAGGACAGACAGACAGACAAGCGTATGCATCCCGGGCTGATGTTTTAGGCTCCTTGGCTACTGGGCATCTGGCTATAACACACACACAAAGTGAATTTTGAATGTTGCCATGCAAGTCTGAGCTTTCAAAATGTATGTATATTTGGTATGCTACTGGAGAGACATTATGCTGTGTGCGTGTGCGTGTGCGTGTGCGTGTGCATGTGTGTGTGAGTGTGTGTGTGAGAGAGAGAAACCACTTACTTGTTTGTCCTTTGGCTGTGACTTACATTTTGACCCTGACTCCTGGCTTTATCGCACAGCTCCTGGTTCCTGGCTCCTGCCTCACCTCATACTGGGGCTCCACCAAGCATGGCCCAGCCCTGACACTTCAGCAGGCATCCCACTTCCAAGCCTAGGCCCGGCTGCTCCTTCTCCATGCTGTGGCTGCCTGTTAACCGGCCCTCTTTGAGTGAGTGAGTGAGTGAGTGAGTGAGTGAGTGAGCAAGCAGCGACAGGAGCAAGGAAAAAGCACCCAGTCTTTGTTCACCGGGGTGGCCATGCAGGTGGGGCCCTGAGGAAGAGGGCAAATGAATGGGCAGTGGGCATTGGCCCACATAGGGAGGCAGGGCCGGTGCTACCATTAGGCCAACTAGGCGGCTGCCTAGGGCGCCGAGCTAAAGGGGGTGCCAGGAGCATAGGGCTGGTGGGAGGGAGGGCTCAAGTGGGAAGGGGGCCCCCGCTAAATATCTGATCTTGCCTAGGGCGCCAAACTGCCTTGCACCGGAACTGTAGGGAGGGCACATTGAGGTCATCTTGACAGGAGCCCCGCCCCCCCAAGAAAACCCTGGAGCCAGCATTCTTTCCAGGGGTGGTCTGGGGGGGGGCGTCTAGGGCTGGAGCCCTGAATCTTTCATTTGGAGCCCTGAATCTCTGGGAGGCCATCTGCCCCACAGTCTGCTTATTATTTGCATTATGCCCAGAGTCCACTGTCACTCGGCTTTCTCAGAGTGTGCGTGATACTGCAGAGACCTGCCCAGCCAATTGCTACTGGGAAATTGCACTTGTGCCCTGGACCATTGTTAATTAGCTTGCCTTCTATAAAATTTAAATTACCTATATTAATTCTTTCTCATTATGCAGATATATTTGCATATGTAAATTAGCATATGCAAATTTGAGGGGGAAATTATCCTGTGGGCCTGAGCCCCAGATCTTCTCGGTACCTAGCACTGCCCTTGATTCTTTCATATCTCCCTACTTCTTGTGGGGAGCTGTGCAAGCCATACCTACAGTGAGAGCATTTACATCTCATACGAGATGCAAATATTCTACTTGCAAAGGGATATTGAGAAGGGAAGTAGTAGTAACTTGCACTTTCTGTTTCCCATCTTTGTAACATCTGAGGCCATTCTTAGATAATTTAATTCAGAGCTTCCTAAAGAAACATCTTTCAGGTTTCTCCAAATGTAACAGCATTTCTTCCATCTGCTGGCCAGACAGGATGGGTCAGATAAAATCTCCCCTTTTGCTGCAGCCCCACACAAGTCAAGAAAGAACAGTGTAAAGTGGGTGAATGCTTGGGAAGAAATTGGCTCACAGATGGTTTCCTGCATTGTTTTCTCTGTCAAATGGAAGAGAAGCTCCATGGCCCACTCAAAATGTGCAGGAAAAGCTGTGAGGGGTTGGGATCGCCTAACATTTGCCCATCATGGCTCCTTTTGAAGTGTTTGGCTTAACTATAAGAATTAGATATTTACTCTACTGGCTCCGAAGCGTTTTTATTATGGGACCCCAATCCATCAACTTTGCATTGGTTCCTTCACACTGACCTTCAGAGTTACGTTGACCTGGTTCACACGAGACAGCGGCCCGCCGTGACTTAATTTACCTGCGGAGACGGTCGCATCGTGCCAGGCACCCATGGGCCCCATTTTTACATGGTGCCTGCGGGCGCCCAGCTCACCGTGGCTTGTTTGAGTCATGCAAACCCAGGCAGCAGGGGTTGTCTGAGGTCTAGACAACCTTCAAATAACCCTAAAACAAGTCATGGGTTATTTGAGGGTTACCTAACCCTCAAACAACCCCTGCCACCTGGGTTTGCACTACATGACAAGCCAGGGCAAGCCGAGTGCCTGCAAGAGTCATGCAAAAACAGTGCCTACAGGCACCTGGCATGATGTGACAGCCTCTGTGGGTAAATTAAACCATGGTGAACTGTCATGTCATATGAACCAGGTCATTCTCTCCATCACTCATTGCACGGTGCTGTGATGTAGCTCAATCTCTGGTTGGCTGGCTGTGTGTCACCCTTTAGCCATCACTTCTTTTAATATGGCCTTGCTTGGTATCTGTTAAAAGTAAAATCTTAATAATGAGTTCTAGCAATATTCTTTTGGATGCAGTGGTACATAGCAAGCTGCCTTATACAGAGTCAGAGACCTTTGGTTGATCTAGCCCAGTATTATCGACAATGACCGGCAGTGGCTCTCCAGGGTTTCAGGAAGGATTCCTTCCTATGCCCTACCTGGAGCTGCCAAAGATTGGACGTGGGACCTCCTGCATGCAAAGCAGGTGCCCTACTGCTGAGCGATGGCTCCTCCAACCGTATGGCCCCGGGTATTTTCTCTCATCCTAAATTACATGTCCTCCCTTTTAATCTGTTCTGTATAGCATTTTGTTTTGTTTTTAAAGAAAACATATTCTATTCTTAAACTGCATGCATCTCGAAAGACAGACGATAGACAATTTAATTTGTACCCCCTTTGCTCCTGATTTGTAGTGATCTAAAGAGCATGAATGCATGCAAGCATATTAGGCCCGGATAGTGCTCTCCAATCTGGATTTATTTATGAACTTAACGGCAGCATGTAGTTAAGAATCTGCTTGCTTTGTTCTATCATGCACCTGACGGCAGTTGCTGGTTTGGTTAAGCGCCAGGAGCATCAATGAGGCTTTGAGTGAATAACTGCTTGTTACGCCGAACAAGGCAATCTTCATGTAGCACATCTTCTTCTCTCCCACCCGCCTCTAAATCAAACTAATGACAAAACTAGTAATAGAGAAGGTGGCTGAGCCAATACAGGCTTTGGCATCAGATATTCAAGGACTTTGGCACCAAGAAGGAAAATGATAACACTGTCCTATTCCTCCAGATCTCATCCTACAGTCACCTCTTATCCAGACTGTGTACATACAGGAGACATAGTAAAACGTGAGGTGTTATACAATAATTTTTAAATTAATACCTTAGTAACTGTGCCATGGAATACACTAGAAGAAAAGAACTCACTATTTATTTATTTGATTGAACGATTGATTTGATTTGTACCCCACCTTTCTACCAAAAGTGGCACTCACTACATTAACAGCCCAATCCTATCTGTGTTTATTTGCAAGTAAACCCTCCTGACTTCAGTGGAACTCACTCCCAGTCTAAAACTGCAATTCTATGAACCCTTTGGAGTAGACCTGACCAAAATCAGTGGGGCTTACTTCTGGTAAACACGGATGTGTGACTGGGCTGCATGCCTCTTGTTAAGCGATGCCTTGCAGTGTAATTCTAGTCCAGCTTTCCCCAAGCTGGTGCCCTCCAGATGTTTTGGATGACAACTCCCAGCATCCCTGACCATTGGCCACACTGGCTAGGGCTGATGGGAGTTGAAGTCCAAAACATCAGGAGAGCGCCAGCTTGGGGAAAGCTGCTCTAGACTATTGATACTGGAAGCTCTAGAATAAACCAGCTCAAGGATATTCCAGCTACAGGGTGAAAACGTGATTGCGAAAGAGAGAGAGAGAGAGAGAGAGAGAGAGAGAGGAGAGGAGGGAGGGAGGGAGGGTGTACAAACACTTGTGGAAGATTTGATGTTTTCTTCTCCTCCTCCATACGTGGTCTTTTCTAGTCCTCCATTGTAAGATCTGCAGTGCTTCATGTGTGTGGTGTTATCTCTTGAAGAAGTGTTGCTAGATGTGCCAGCAAACCTCCTACTATAGGGAAGTAGCAGGGTGGGCCTCCAAGCTGGAAGAGAGTGGCAAAGAGGAACCCTGGGCAGAAAGAGCACAGGGAGAGCAACCATGTAAAGGTTTAGTACAGAGGCCCACAAGCTAAATGCATGCTGTGGACATTATAAACAAATCTCTATTCCAGGGCTGGATGAAGACATTTTTTTCTGCTGAGGAAACAGAGGACAAGATGTTCCCCTTGCTCCCTGAATTCCATGTACAAAAGCTGTCCAGGCTGGCTGTTGTATCTTATTTCAACATCAGCAATGGGACAGTATCATCCCTTTTACCTTAGAGAAGCAGGCTAGCTTAGGGCACATGCAGCTCTGTCCTCCAATGCTCTGCAGTTCTCAGCATCTGCCGCCTGAAGTGGCTGCCTCACAATGACTGGGTGCCATTTGCCTAATCATGCACAACAGCACAGCTTGTCATGCTATTCGAGGGTAGTTTCCCCCTTCAACAAGCCATGCCGCCCAGGTTCAAATTACACAACAAGCCGCACCCTTGCGGGTGATTAGGCAAATGGCGCCCGGCCACCATGCCTTGTTTAGCCCATGGTGATAGTGTGAACCGTCCCCTCTGTGTAATGATAGGACTGGCACCTGCTTTACTCTAGCAAACAAGATTCTGACATACGCTGTCATTAGTAAGTGCATGAAGAACATCACCAAGTTCTTGTACATGGCTTTATATGGTATTTGTGAATCAGTGATAGAAACCACCTGAAGGAACATGTGGAGGCCTCGGCAAAGAGCAGTACCTTTTCTGAGTGAAGGAAATTGTAGTTGTCTGGAAGCGTATGCCAGAATTGTTCTGTTGCCTCCAGAGAAGACAAGAAACCCCAACCCTAAAGTGTGAAGACTCCCTAGGAGCCCCTCAGTAAGGCTTTTGGGGGAGCCAAAATTAAGCAATGGAATGAAATCCAAAATCTCTGTGTTAGCGGTAGTGCAGCTAGGACAGGGCCTTGGGGCTGAGATCCTGGGTCCCAGTGCCCAGCTCCCCCATGATGACCACCCAGAGAGCGACACTGGGGCTGGATCCACACCTAAGGTTTATTGCAGGGCTGTATCGCTGCCGTGACTTGTGGGGCACACGATGCACACACTTTTCAGCACTGGGTGTGGTAGTCCTGCATAATTGTTCTTCGTTTCTTCTGGAATTTCCCCGACTAGGTTTATCATGGTTTTTTCAGTTATTATTGCGGTTCACAGGTACCGGTATGTAGTAATACAACTATCAGTAAAGACGGTTATGCATAAGCTTCAGAAAAAGCGGACCAAATATCCATGTATTTATCCATCTGCGGGTGGCATCTGAATACCACCCCCTCAAATGTTGAAAGCGTTATTAGGTCCTCAATCCATTGTGTTATATGAGGTGAGCATTTATCTTTCCAGTGTTGTAATATCAGTCTTTTAGCGGTCAAGAGGGCATAGAAAATCCACATGCATTGTCCTTGTGATAAATTCCATACAGCAGGTAAATAATTTAAAAGAACGTGTGCATCGGTAAATATTAAAGAGCTCTCTAATACTAGGTTTATCCGTACTATGACCTCTACCCAAAAAGAAGCAAGTGTGTGCTAAACTTGCGCTGCAGTTGCCTGTCCAAGGTGTGGCCACGAAAGTGTAGTCACTGGAGTTAGCCAATAGTTTTCGAGGGGCGGGGGAATGCGTCATGACAGTGTCTCTCCCAAACTGGTGAGAAGAGAGGTGTCCGCCATTTCTTGTTATGCGGCAGTTTGCCCTCTTCCCAGGAAGCTTCTTAATTTTGTTTGTTTGTAAACGTTCCTGCGTACCTCCGCAGGCTGCTTCGGGGAATTGCATGTCGGTGTTGTTGTTGTTTTAAAAAAATTGAGCTCCTGTGCACGTGCGCACCTCACCTCCACATAAGCGGAGGACCAGAAACAAAAAAAACCCTTTCTTCTGAAATGTCCGTTTCCCCTGCATGTTAAAAGCAGTACCCTCAGGATAACTGCCATGGAGTTTGAGAGGGGACAGGAGCTCCCCCCCCTTTTTAAACAGCTGTGTTCACCCCCGTTGCCCAAGGAGCAGGGAGCTGTAAATTAGCCAAAAGGCATGTCTGCTCAGACGGAAATAACATTCTCTCCAATGCCCTTACTCCCAAGTGTATCACATTGATTTAGCAGGAGCCTTGTGCTTGGGAAACTCAGAACGGGAGGAACAATTCTTTTTCCTGTCTTTTTAAAAAGATCATTCCTGCACTAATTCACACCTGCACAGAGACGATGAAGCAAAATAATAATTTTTTTAAAAAAAACACCTGTTCAAGGCAACACACAGTTCTACCACTACAGAGTTAGATGTGGGGTGGCAAGCTGGGATGACTGCAATACATTTAATGTCAGTGTGCCCTGTGAGTAGTGACTGCAGAACATGAATATAGCAGTACCGTTCTGCTAACTTGACTATATACAGTGTAATGTGGATCCCACCAGGTCTGAGATCCAGGGCCGACACTGCCTACCATAGCATCCTTTCTAATTATTTTTAAAAAACATTTTATAGTTGGGAAAGAGGAAGCCAGGCATATACTTGGTTATACTTGGATGCTAATTCTGTTATTTTTACTTTAAAAAATATATTGTTCTACAACAAAATGGTGCTTATTCCCAAGCATCAGGGCAGCAGAAGCAAACTCCATTTTATTCCTCTAGTCATGATGGTCCAATGATTTAAGTGAGTTTAAAGTGCAGAACTGCACATGCTCAGAGTATTTCTTTCTCTTTTTTTCCAGGGTTGGCAAATGGGTTTGGTTCGGTTTTTGCTCCAACATATCAGGAATTTGGAAGTAGTTGTAAAGCATGGAATGGCAGTGGTGGGAGAGAAGAGAAATGTTGGTTGTGTGCTTCACAACATGGCCATCTAAAGTGTGGGGTGGGGGTGTAGGACCATTAAGCCCAGGGTCTAAAATTACCTAGCTGTATGCCTGTGTTTACGAATGCCAGAGCAGGAACCAAAGAATTCAGGAACCAAAGTGTTCCATAAGTTGTTTTAGAAGGGGCAGCATTTCAAGGGACACTTCGTAAGAAAAAAGGAACATGATTTGTATGGTTTCCCACGCCCTTCTCCAGCAATATGATAATATTGGAAAATACTAGCTGGGATAAAGCACTACCCTTGTCTGTTGCCTTCCAAATAACTTGGACTGAATGTCTTTTCTGAGTTCAGGATGCTATCTGAGTAACAATGTACTGGACAATCTGTTCTTAGTAATCAAGATAAAGTGCTTCATACCAAGGAAGAAATTCTTAAAACTAGGCCTGGGTCTGCCAGCAAAATATGACTTGGACATTAACTGTAATTCATTGCCCAGCATGTACTGCTCAGGCAGATCTACTTGTGAAGATTTATGTTTGCATTTAGACTATAGGCAATGTGGGTGCAACTCATGAAGTACAGCAGTCGAGTTTAATGTCAAATCAATGTTTAACCTCTACACTAGTTAAACATTGCATAGAAGTTACCTGCCTCCTGATTCAGAAGTAGATATCCAGCGTTTTTCTTCCATTCGCTCTAAAAACCCTCACATGCCTTCTCTGTTTGGCTGACCTATCAGCTATATGTTGGAGTGCCAAAGTGCCTATGGTGCTTTGTAAGTGCCTCTCTTATGTCTTATTAAAGAGAATCAGAGGCATTAATTCAGGTGTGGAAGTGGCTCGACACTTTTCTTGTGTGTGTGTGTGTGTGTGTGCGCGTGCGCGTGCGCGCGTGCGCGTGTGTGTGTGTATGTGCACACGCACGTGTCACTTAGGGGTGAATAGCTCACAAGAGCTGAATCTAGATCTCTCAGGGTACCATCTAGCTAATCCCTAGAAGGTTGCCTCCAATTCCTCTCTCCTTTCTTTCCCTCATAGGAGCATAGGAAGCAGCCTTATATTGGCTGGGTTCAGACAACACAATGACCCACACTCATGGGTCGAGTATGGGTTGAGTGTGGGTTGTTGTTAAAACATGGGTTGTTGTGTTGTCTGAACCCAGCTGCGCTAACAAGCCATGAACCATGAGCCATGTTAACCATGAACAACCATGAACCATGTTAACTATGAACAACCCATGAAGAGAAGCCATGGTTTGTTGTTGGGTTGTGAACTGTGGGCTGTTCACCATGGTTTTTTATCTCGGTTGGCTTCAGACAACACAATAATCCACATTTCAATAACAACCCATGGCTCAACGACAACCCACACTCAACCCTTGAGTGTGGGTTATCATGTTGTCTGAACCCAGTCATTGAGTCAGGCCGTTGGTCTAGTCCAGTATTGTCTCTTTCAGGGGTGGGGTGCCTGCCTGCCCTCTGTCTTGCTCTGTTGTTCTGGAAATACAATATTTATTTGTATTTGCTCTGAAATGAAATGTAATGTAATGAAATATGACTTTCAACTGTCAGTGCTATTACACTTTTTGCTAGTAAAGATGACCCTGAAATAATGTTTGTATAATGCTCAATCCTGGATCTTCTGTAGTTGACTGGAAAATCCTTTGAATCATGATGAAAACAATATGGTGCTTGATGACAGAGGCCTCTTTTTCATCTCCTCCTTCTCAGCTCAGATTGTTCTTGCTGATTAATTACCCTGGCTGGATATGAACCATTCATTGTCTGTTGTAGGACTTGATATCTAGGCAAAGCAGAATTAGCTGCCTCCTGTGTTCTCAGTCTGTACTTGGGAGAGTTCTCCAGAATTTGCTAGCTTGAAAGTCTTTTAGTTTGTTTTACTTCTCAGCATTACTAAGGCCCACATTGCAGAAGGGATAGTACTGGTGTTGGTCTGTGGCCACATAAACTACAGAGAGTTTTGTGACACCTTAAAGATTTATTGTGGCATAAATTTTCGTGGACTGCTAGAGCCCTCACTTCATCAAAAACATCATCTTCATCAGGCTGAAGTGTGTGTTTCGCTCAGATAACTGAGGCAAATACTGGATTTAGATAGTATCAAAATAAACAGATTCATATGACATAATTCCCCCACCCCCCTTCCCAAATTGCATAAGGCCCTTTGTGAATTCTGATGTCCATATAATCCTATGCAGATATTGTTTGCAAGAATTCAAATTGTATAAATATCCAAAATGTTTTGGATGCCCCCTGGCCACAGCAATACTTGGGGTTGTATTGCATTTGGATGGTGTATTATGACCAGGAATAGACAATAGGTTTACTCTGTGACTGGCTCTTCTGGGCTCCCTCTCCCCAAGAAACAGCAGCCATGGGGGAGGGAAGACAGATTGGGACTGCAGCACATGATGATGGGGGGGGTTGACCCTTCCCATTTTCTTCCCCAAACTCACCTTTGAAGCTCCTATTTGTCCCCTGAAGGTGCCATTGTAGCAAATGGTGGCAAATAGCAGCATTGCGGGAGGATTGTCGATGGGAAAATGGTGTGTGGAGGGAAGGAGCAATGCCACGGTCCTGATCAGGATTGCACCCCCCCCCCCCCATGGCTGCTATTTATGAAGAAAAGGAAAACAAAGCCCAAGAGAGACAATCGCGTGATAAACGTATGATCTAGTCCCATCACTATATTTCCCCCCCCGCTTTAGCAAATATAATTTGTATTTTCAAACTGGTATATTTAAAGCAGGGGTGGGCATTTGCCTCCCATCCTCTGCGCATTCCTGGCTCTCGTGCCACTGAAATTTGCATCAGCAAAACACTCAATGGTTTGATGCTGAATTTCAGTGGCAGACCACTACAGACGTAGGGATGTCAGAGAAATCTGCAGTGGACTCAAATGAGTCCAGATTTCTAAAAATCTGACCCACGGATTCTGCAGCTGCTTTTCCCGACTTGCAGATTCTGTGGACTTGCGGACCATTTTTTTTAAAAAAAAATTAACGTAATTTTACGTCATAGAAAATTTAGTCATAGAAAAATACTTAAAATAAATGACACCGACCAAAAATGTTCATTTCCCCCATAGGCTAAAACATGAAAATACTCATTTTTCAGGGATTTGCGTATGGGGGGGGGCGGGATTTGAGCATTTTCAGAAGTGTGGATTTGCACAACTCTGAATTTGGGTAAATGCGTACAAACGCATTTTCGCAAAATCCAATTCTGTCAATGAGTGGACAACAGAATGAAAGGTGCCTGAAAATCCACAAAACATAGACAGAGTGGATTTTACAGCATCCCTACATCCCTACACAGAGGCTTAAAAATAAGCTTAGTTTGTCCTTTTTAAGCTTCTGTAGTCATTTGCCACTGAAATTTGGTAAACTACTGGGGGGGTGTCCCTCCCCCCAGGAGTACAGGCTGTGGGGGGGGGGGACAGCGGGTGGAAAGTGGCCTCCCAGGCCCCTGAAGTTGCCCGCCCTGATTTAAAGTTAGGCTCTTCAGTTGGGAGAGGAAGTGTTTGGTAAGAACTGGCCTTCATTTTGGTGCCCTTGTGTATCCAGAGCTCCTGCTGACTTCACTAGGTCCTGAGCTTTCTCATCTTTTCTGAAAATCACAGCAGGGTTTGTTTTTTTTAAAGGAGGAGGCTAACATTTGAAGCACCTACCACTTCTGCCTTAAATGTTACTGATAAAGTGGATAAAGAATGAATAATAAAGTCGGTCACCACTTCCCTGAGCAGTGAGACGTTCCTGGAACAAAGGGCTTACCTGGGTTGGGTTTCCTTTGGAAGGAAGTCACTGGAGGCTTAGGACATTTTGTAATATTTCTCTTTATTTAGATATAGCAACACCCCAACACAGCCAGCCAGGTCCCCTGCCCCACATCAGATCTCCAGAGAGAGAAGCTCCCCTTCAGCAGGCACATTCCAGAGCTTGCAGCTTAGCTCTCTCTCTCTGTGCCACTCTCCAAAACATGTATTGTTCGCCCTCCAAAACCTTTATTGTTTTCCGCTCACTGCTAGCTTGTCCTCTCCCTCTGGCTGGAGCGGAGACCAAGGATGAGTCATCGTCTCCATCTCCTAGTCTTCCTGGGCCATTTACCTGTAGTTTCACTAACAAAAGATGTGCCTGGCAACTTGCCACTGACTATTAAGGGAGTCCCTATGCCAGCAGTCAGTCAGTCAGGTGATCACTCGTGACCGAGTAAGATTGTCTTCCAGGATAAAAAAAAAAGAAAATTTACAAAAAGGAGATTTTAAAAGGAGGAAAATTCTAAAGAAAATTGTATAGACTCTAGCGATGGGTCCGTAAGTGACTGTGGAGGCCAATTCTAGATCCACACAGCTTCCCACAGTGAGGACACAGGTTACCAGATGGAAGATGGTCCTGTAAAGGATTCGTTTGACGTGCTTTTCGCTTAGCACATTTCTCCCTTTCACCTTGCACTCAGGCTTCTTCAAAGTCCATGGAACCTTTGTGAAAGGCCATCCTCCAGTTAGATCGTTCATGGGCCAGAGCTTCCCAGTTTTCGATGTTTATATTGCATTTTTTTAGATAAGCCTTAAGAACATCTTTAAACCTCTTATATTGACCACCGATATTCCGCTTTCCATCCTTGAGTTGGGAATAAAGTAACTGCTTTGGGAGACGGCAGTCAGGCATTCGAACAACATGACCGAATGAACGCCACTGAAGTTGGCGTTGAAGGATCATTTTTTCAATGCTAGTAGTCTTTGCTTCTTCCAGTACACTGACATTTGTTCGCCTATCTTCCCAAGTAATTCGCAGGATTTTCCGGAGGCAACGTTGATGAAATCTTTCAAGGAGTTGGAGGTGACGTTTATAGATAGTCCATGTTTCGCAGGCATACAATAAAGTTGGTAATACAATGGCTTCATAAACCAGTGTTTTGGTCTTCTTACAAATATCCCGATCCTCGAACACTCTATGTTTCATTCGAGAAAACGCGGCACTTGCGGAGCTCAGACGATGCTGGATTATTTCACTGTCGATGTTAGCTGTAACAGAAAGATAGCTGCCAAGATCTGGCTCCATTAACCCTCTCCTGTCAACTCCCCCTCCATCTTTCAATAATATTTCCAGATAATGGGTGCTATCCATTTCAAACACAACAGTCCCATCAGAGCACACCTACCCCTAGAGCACAAGAGCCCAGTTGAATCAGACCAAAGGCCTAGGTAGTCCAGTGTCTTGTTTCCAACAGGTGCCAACCAGTTGCCTCTGGGAAACGCACAAATAAGGCATGAGGGCAACTGGTACCAGCAACTGGTAATTCAAAGGCATACTGCCTCTGACCCTGAAGGGAGCATATAGCCATCAAGGCTAGTAACCATTGACAGTTTTATCCTCCATGAATTTGTCTAATCCCCCATTAAATCAAGACAATAAAAATAACTTCCAATGAAAAGGGGATGCTTTTCTTGCACAGGCAGTCCCCGAGTTAAGAACGTCCGACTTACAGACAACCCATACTTAAGAACGGACTTCTGGGTTCCCCGGCGCTACATCATTTACATAGAGTACATAGCGTAGTATACTATACAATTTGCATAATTTATGCAATTTGCGTAAATGCCAATTTTAATGTATAGAACACTGTGCTGTTCCGACTTACATACAAATTCGACTTAAAGACATTCTTAAGAACGGAACTGGTTCATAAGCTGGGGACTGCCTGTACTAAAGACCATGGTTGGGGATCACATAATGGTTTTTGTTTTCATGCTTAGGGGCTAATTGGTTACATTTCATTTTATTGTATTGGACAGAGATACACTTTGCCTCCTCCTTGATCAAACTAGTTGTCACTTTCCATAGTGACACCATCTTGAACCATCAGGATGAGTGAAGGCAGGAAAGTTTAGTTTTGTTAATTTATATGCTGATATCTATAGATATAGATATAGATATAGATATAGAGAGCTGACAGAGAGAGAGAGAGAGAGAGAGAGAGAGAGAGAGAGAATTTCTAAGCCACTCTTCTCTTAAGCACTCAAAGTGGCATACAAAACATAAAAGCCACATGTGCAAACTATCAGTAAAAATAACATTAAATAGGAATGAAAGGCAGAACAACTACAGTAAGACATAAGAGAACCTTTGTGATTTAGCTGTATTGTGGATCAGGAGGAGGTGCTGTAGATCTCTGCATGTGCATGAGGATGGAGCTGGTGGTCATTTTCCTCAACAAATGATGGAATGCTCTGTGCATGCAAAAAAGAGTTCCCTACATACACACATCATTCTTCAACTTACAGGATTGGATCCCGACTTAGAGTTCTTCCAGGTGGAGGGATCCTACTGAGAATGATCAGAAGGCCTTGTGCAGCTATTCTGTCTTTTCTTACTTAAGGGCTACGAGTGGAAGATGTCATCATCTGGAAACACTCCCCCCACCCCATAAAATTCCATGAATGAGGAAGGGTGGTGGTGATGCAATAAAAGCCCCGTTTGGAAACACCCTCAGCCATATTTAGAGTAGATCCACTGTAATCAATGAGACTTAAGTTAGTCATGACTAACTTAAGTCTCATTGATTTTAATGTGTCTGCTCTAAGTATGACTAAGTCTGGATCCAACCCATTAAAGATAACGGGACGGTCGTGTGTGTGTGTGTGTGTGTGTGTGTGTGTGTGTGTGTGTGTGTGTGTTCACACATGTGTATGTGTAACTCCTTGGAGTACTATGGAGTTTTGGATCATGGCCAATATCTCTCATGCCATCTGTTGGAAATATATTGACGGGGAATACTAGGCGTCTAACTAGTATCTCAAGCCTTAATGCATCCTCTTCAGTAACACCTTGTGCTGCAGCCTATCAATGCAAAAAAAGGGGAGGCAGAGAGAAACCGCACTGTGAAGTTCTACTGCAATAGATGGTTCCTTAGGGACTGTTGCCAGTTACTACAGTACCAGAATAGATGCAGAACTGAGAACTTGTAATTGGCTTCCAGACCCTGACAGGTAGTAGTTACCCCTTGCTGTGTTCCGCTGAGAGAAGCTAAGAATCTGGCTTTGACTTCACACATACTTCATATTTCATATGATTTTTTCCATAATGACTTCTAAAGGGGGAAAATTGTTTAGATATGGGGAATGACAAGCTTGAACAAAGTTTTCCTCATAGTAGACCAAAGAACAAAGCAGCATTAAGTGAAAGCAATGGAAATAAGCCGCATGCCAGCCACACAATAAGTGACTCATTTCTCCATCAGTACAATCTGCCATTTTTCAGCCCTCTTTGTGCTCCCTTGGCAGTGGCTCCCTCGGAACAAACAGGTCACCTAACTCATTTGCCATGAAAAGAATGTCCAGATTGATAATGCCCTTTTTCAACATCTATGTACATTTTTGGTGCTATACAAATATGTCATTTTCTGATCATGCTGAACGACTTGGACACTGGCTCAATTTAGGCATGGTGCCAAATCATGGTTGGTCATAGCTGTGGTTTAGAACCCAAACTGTAGTTCAAACTTTGAGATATATGATCAGCAAATTATCATTGGTTTACTTTTGTGACCATGGTGCAGCAGTCTCCGGAGGTGCAGTGAGGGCCGTAAGTGTGGATTCAAACATAGTTTAAACCATGGTTTCTGATGCAGATGCTGGCTGACCCCACAAACCATGGTTTGTCAATTCAGCCATTGCAACCAAACTATAGCTAAGCTTCCTGAACCACAGTTTGGTGGTTTGATGTCCCAACTGACATCACATCAAATTCACCCTAAGGCAGGGGTGGGCAACTTGTGCCCCTCCAGATGCTGCTGGACTATAACGATGGGAGACCCTTCCTCTAGTTTCCTGCATTGAGCAGGGGGTTGGACTCGATAGCCTTGTAGGCTCCTTCCAACTCTATGATCAATGAAATCTATGAAACTACCATTAGCCCTAGCCAGAATAGCCAATAGTGAGGGATGATGGGAGTTGCAGCCCAGCAACATCTGGAGGGCTACAAGTTGCCCACCCTTACCCTAAGGAAAGACCAGCCACCAGGACGTGAGAAAAAAGGGAAAGGGAGGCTCCCTTTTTCAAATGATGTAGAAAAGAACATAGAACTGGTTTTGCTCAAGGACTACTTTGAGGAGGGAGTGGGTTGGATGGATGGGCTAAACCCCTTCCCCTTACTGTGGTCTAGTCTTGTCGCTACAGATGGCACTTCTTGCACAAAATATTGGCTTCTGGCTTGTCAACTGGGAAGGCAAATGGTGTATGTCAGGGGGTTAGGGTTGGCCCAGTGGCCAGCAGTTGCTGGCCCCTACTACATACATGCCCCCGATGGAAATGTATCAGAATCTATTTCTGTATTGAACTATTGGTTGTTAAAACAAGGGCGGAAAGAGTGGCAAAAATAAAGTAAATGGTATAGTCCTCTGGCTGGATAGCTTCCTGTGTGCACTCCTATATTCAGACAAAAACTTTGCATGGTCTTTAAGGGGACATTGGTAAGTTTAGAGGGGTGGGGGAAACCCTCAGGTAATGATCTGGAAACTTGGTCACTTAGCATATAATGATGTCACTAGCAGAGAAAGACGAATCTTCAGTTTTGGTTTCTCTCATTTTTCCAATTGTAACTTTGGTTCATCTCAAACTTTGAGAATTTTTTTTTTCTTTTTAATTGTTTGCATGAAAATTCATTAAAAAGTTTGTGCGCATTTCTCCTAACACATGCATGTGATTTTGCCTAATATACACACTTTTTGCAAGCATTTTCCCTAATATAACACATTGTTAAATAATTTCCACTAATCTATACATTTTTGTGTGCACCATTCCCTAATATTTGAATTTTTGTATGCATGTTTTGATTGGAGAACTCCACTGCAAAATTCAGTGAAGTGTGAATTTGGAAGGATAATTGCATTTCAGTTCGCATATTGGTTCAAAAGAGCAAAATTAGGTACGTGTGCATGAAAGTGTGACCCAAATTAATTTCTCCCCTAACCTTAGTCACAAGTGAGTCGTGACATATATTTCTGGTACAATACATAGAACCCTGCATAAACACACATATTTTTCAGTTTTTATATGTGTATCTTTTTTAGTGCCAAATTAAAGCTGTTGACTTATGTGAGATATGTTGGGTATTTATTGCAGAATGAGGAATGCAGTTTCATAACTGTAAGTCACATGTTAATATATTTCTTTGATAAATAAGTAGAAGATGACAGAGGCAAAAGTAGTGCTTGTCCAAAGCACTGAGGAATAGAGGGGATGCCACAGATCCCCACAAGTCTATAATAATCCTGAAACGACGCAATCCTGTGCATGTTTAGACAGGAAAAAAATCTTACAACTCCCATGCTGGCTGGGGAATGCTGGGTGTTGTAGGACCTTTTACTGCTAAGCATGCACAGGATTGCGCCCTAAGTAGTGAAAGGGGTCCTGAGCATGTTGTTACTCCTGCCCTGATACAACAGGATATAGCAACCACATGACTAAGGATGCTGCCAAGTACAAAATGTTAGAAATGACTGTTATAAGAAGTACACATTGCAGGCAACCCTAGGAAAAGTAGGTTTTGCAGCCCAACACAACAGATGAAGAGGATGGTCCACATTGCGCTGACGAAGAATTACAGCCAGTCACTCAAACATGTTCACAAATGAGAAGAAATGAGATGAAGGTTCATAACAGCAACTTGAAGTCGGTTCACAGTTTCTCATGTGTCATATAAGCTCGAAGGCCAACCTTGATGGAGTCTGTGTTAAATACCATGTGGTCGGGTGTCATGTTTCTGGGGGGCTACCTAGTTCTTTACAGACTAGAGGGACAAACTAGACGTGATGGTGCAGCCGTATGCATTTTATCCACGTGTCTGCCCTGTTCATAAAGTGACAGTAGCTGGGACTGTTCTTTACAAGAAAAGGAGAGTGTGGGGAGGGGACCATCCAGCCCCAGCCCAACTTCTCTTGCCACCTGAGGCAAGAATACGCATCGCCTCGTGCCCCTTCCCACCTCTGCCTCGCACCCCTTCCCGGCTGCAGGGTTGTTGCAAGAGCTTGCCCGTGTCCTGGGAGAGTTTGCTCAAACTCTCGTAAGACCTTGCTCTTACATGAGTTCGGGCAGGTCTCATGAGATCTCAAGCACACTCTTGCAAGAGTTTGGCTGATCTCTTGGAGGCCCCAGCCGCAGCTGTAGTAAATGTGTGTGTGTGGGTGCAATGGGAGGGTGTGCAGCTGTTCCAGAGAGCCCCACCACCTGCTTTCTCTCTGCAGCAAATGCCACAGAGGAAGAATGGCTGACAGGGCTCTCCAGAGCACCCAGTGGAGGTGGCAAGGCAGTGGGCCCTCCTGGCTGGGGTGGGGAACACTTCTCTCACTCTGTTGCCTGATGCAGGCACATCAGTCCATGTCATGGTAGGGTAATCCCTGGGACCATCTTCACCTTGAAGTTTCTGCAAAGTCTTTCCCTGGACATAGTCAAACACAGGGGAAGGTTCTCTGTGTGAGCAGAGAGAACTATGCCCATATCCCTCTGCAACACTGTAAGGGTGTTCAACTACTTGAGATATCCGGAAGTATTCTGCATCTCTCCTTAAGAGTCTATGTCAGGTCCTGGTGTTTTTAGAGGTATATTTCTCTTCCACATTGACCTGGAACATGATTACCATTTCATCTATTGTGAGTTCATCTGTTCCGTGAGTTCATTGTTCTGCCCCACAGCAGTTACATGGGATGGGATCCCATCATTTAACCCACAGAACAGTTGAACTCACAACATTAAAATAGTAATCCTGTTCCAGGCTAATTTGGAAGAGGAATATACCTCTCTCTGCTAGGCCTCCCACATATTAACAGTTCCTGTTTTCTTTCTGCGTATTTTTCTAAAATGAGAACTCAATTTTCTCATTTAGGTTCACCCTCACACTATTCAAACATTCACAAAGGTATTTCACAAGAAAAATAATCCAAGAAAAGTTCAGGCCACAGCAATGACGTGCTCTTTAGACTTTGGTGTTAGGTAGAAATTAATGAAAGCATTTAACATGTCTTTTCATTTGTACATTGGTGCACCTTGTTTGTACACATGAGCATTTTTGAACACATTTGCACACAAATAAAGCTGACTTTTTGCTATGAGCTCTCCCTTGAAAGTCCCCACTCCCCCTTATAGGCTAAGAAGTGGTACTTCCACTGTGGCCAGTAAACTATACTTGCACACTGACTTTTTTTATATATATATTGGAGACATCACTTCTGTGTGAGTTCTTGGAAGCTGCTGCAAACGGCTTTTGTTTCTTTATTTACAAGCCATAAAACTGGAACACTCTTCCTGTCCCTGTACAGTCTAGCCATTTATTGCCAGACATGGAGTTTCCTGGGTTCTTACTTTATCTGCTGTGCTTGCGTTCTTATTAAAACTGTTACAGTTTACCTTCCACGCTACTACTACCAAAATATAAAAGTGATCAATATCTAATTACAAACATGTCATCTCTGGGTGGTATATTTTTTATCAGCACATGGATGATCTACCACCTTCCTAACATCCCTAATTTGGATTCAAATGGTCAGCTGATTGGCAATGGGCAACAAAGCATAAATTTCCATCTTTGACATTTCTCAAGGCAATATTAGTTCCCCTAGTTTCCGTGCCCTACTCTGCACTAGGGATGTATGGACTTTGTCAAACCCGTTCCGTCTGCGTTTCGTGGATTTTCAGGCACCTTTCATTCTGTCGTCCGCTCATTGACAGAACTGAATTTTGTGCAAATGCGTTCATATGCATTTGCACAAATTCGCACCTCAGAAAATACGCAGATCCCCCCCCCCCAATGTGCATTTCACACTTTAGTTGGGGGGGGGATCAGCATTTTCAATCAATGTTCTTTTTATTTTTCTACAACTACATTTGCTTAAAATTATGGAAAGTTTAAAAAAAAAAACACCAGTCAGCAAGTCTACTGAATCCGTGCGACTCGGGGGAAATCCGGTCTGCTGCAGAATCTGCTGGTTGGATCCATAGAAATCCAAATTCACTTGACTCCATTATGGATTTCTCCAACATCCCTATAAAATAAGCCTAAGTATGGGTAGCTGAAATAATCTCACATTCTTCCCCTATTACTTCTGCCTCCGTTTCCCACCCCTTTCTTCTGTTTCCCTTGTGTTGAATTTTAGATTGTAGGCATCTTGGGGCAGGGACCTATCCCACTGTATTTGGAAAAGTGCCACACACACTGATGGTACCACATACATTTTTTAAAAAAATCACAGTTAAGAGAAAATGGTCTGTGACAATAGTAGTTTGTTTTTATTTGTTTAATTTATCTATTTTACTTTAAGGATTTATATTCACTCTTCTGCAAAGCTTCCAGGGTGATTTAAAAAACCCCACTATAAACATACAGAAATAAGATACAATAAATAAGTGTATTTTTTAGAACAACAGTATTAAAATATATGTAAAAGTCCAGGAGAATAAAAACATCTTTGCCTGGCACTGAAAGGATAATAATATTAGCACATGACTGATGGAATTCTAGAACTGGGGTACTAGTGCTGAGAAGACCTGGCCGTCAACACTTGCAATGGCAATTCAAAGATGCTTCAGCCAAATCAAGTTCCCCCCTCCATTTCTTAAGCATGCAGGGGGCAAATTTAAAGAAAAGAAGTGGCTGGGTGCAAACCCACTACTACTACTACCACCACCACCTGTGTGTAGTGGTCCCAATCTGGATCAGGGCCCCGTGCACTTACAAGAAAGTAGAAGAAAAAAGTTACGATCACCTATGTGCTACACATTGCCATAGCATGCAGTTTAGCCCTCAGCTTGCTTTCTGATGTATTCATTTTCATTCATTTCTTACATTTCTATACCGCCCAAGAGCCCAAGCTCTCTGGGCAGTTTATAAAGATTAACCCCCCCCAAAGTATGTAATATAAAGCCAATGCACAAAATATAACAATTTTAAACCAATCAACAGTAATGACGAGTCTGTCACTGGCCCAAATTCAAAACTGCCCATTGCTTTTCTTTTCTTCTCACCCACTCTTGCAGAGTGCTGGTCTGAGACCACACTTTGCCAGTAAGCGAGCCGGCCATTCAGGAAAGACATCTCCTAACCATTAGCTCCCATTGAGGAAGGATCAACCAATCATCCCAATTTGCATGCAGTCCGCTGGAAGATAGTCACTCAGCAGTCTCAATATCATCTCTCCATGTATGTTGCCTGCGATCCTTTGGCTCAGTTACATCGGCGTGCCATTGTGGCATAACCCTTCCTCTGTATGGAATATGAGCATTTTATTTATTTATTTATTTAATATATTTATTTACCACCCATTAGCCAAAAGGTTCCCTGGGCAGTTTACAAAACCAAGCAACACAAAAATATCAACAAAAATAATATAAAAAAACACAAACATATTAAAATATAACATGATAAAAACAAGCAGCTAAAATAAATTCAATCCAGAGGTACAGTGGCGATAATAAAAGGAATAAAATCAACCATTAAAATATTGGGCAAATAAAAAGGGGGGTTGGACTCGATAGCCTTGTAGGCTCCTTCCAACTCTATGATCTATGAAATCTATGAAACCTGGTGCCTGAAAGAATAGAGAGTAGGCGCCAGGCACACCTCCTTGGGCAGCTGATTCCATAGACGGGGTGCCACAGCTGAGAAGGCTCTTCCCCTAGTAGCCACCCTTCTAGCCTCTCTTGGAGGGGGCACTCTGAGAAGGGCCTCTGAAGAAGATCTCAGGGTTCAGGCAGGTTCGTATGGGACGAGGTGTTCCTTCAGATAACCTGGCCCCAAACTGTTTACGGCTTTAAATGTTAATGTGAGCACTTTACATATCCTGCTCATTTCATCTGTGCTCCCCTTTAACTCTCAGTCATGGCTGTCTCTTGTCACACAATGGTGGGGGGGGGGGTCGGTCAGCCAAGGGAAGTGGAAAGTGGTGGCAGCCCACATAGCATGTAAAAAAAAAAAGTCTAAAGTCTAATTGTTCTTGAATACTAGATCAATCCCTTTTCTCGGAGCATTTTTCACAAGGGGCATGACATCTGCAAACCTAAGTAGAGCTGATTGAAAAAACCACTCTTCTCAGGTGGCATCAACAGAACACGGGGAGGGACCCTGTCTCTGTGCCATAGTCCCTGAGCTTGCGTGAATTCAGCAGTGAGGCACGTTGAGTTCCACAAATGTGGGCTCTGGTCAAGGGGTGATGTGTGTCCTTTAGCTGAGTAGAGCAGTTCCATTAACAATGTGCCCCACACAATCCCCTTTTTCGAAAACACACACAGCTGGAGAATTAAACTCTTTTCATCTTGAACTTTTCTTTCCTATCATCACTTATTCACTCTATAGCTTGGATACCTTCAGAGCAGACAAATAGGCTCCTTTTACCTCTTTACCATATTCAGTGTTATAAAGCTATAAAAATAGCTCAGTGGTTTGGCTGCCACCTACTGTTCGTTGGAGTACATATTTTACCTTAGTAGCAAGGAGCGTGCTGTTCTTGCATGGTACAGTAATGTTTTTCTATGGAAGGCACTCTTCTTCGTCTCCTTGAATCAAACTTTTCTTTAAAATCTCAAACACAGCAGAGGCAAGGGGCTTCTGTTTGCTGATAATATTTTGCATTATTACTGAATCACCTGGTGAAGCTCTGTATAAAGCAGTGTTTCTCAACCTTGGGTCCCCAGATGTTTTTGGCCTACAACTCCCAGCATGCCCCAGCCAGCTATGCTGGCTGGGGCATGCTGGGAGTTGTAGGCCAAAAACATCTGGGGACCCAAGGTTGAGAAACACTGGTATAAAGCCTTCACAACTTGTGAGTCACCATGATGAATAAGGTGGCCGTGTGTCCTACTTTACAAAAGACAGTCCTCTCTTGGAAGGCATCCCCTATTTGAAAGGCTGCCCAGTCCAAATCCAGTTTAAAGATGAAGAAGCCTAAGAGAAGGGAGAGGCTTGAAGGGGCCTTGAGGGCACTTGCCCATCAGCAGTGGGCACCTGGACAGCAAGCTGAGCAAGCACACGGGTCACCTGGTCACAGCCTTCCACACCATGGTGAGATGAATTGAATTTTCATTTTAATTACAGTAATTATTTCTACATTAGCATCCATAGATATATATTAGCACATGCAAATTTTATGTTTGCATATGCTAATATATACACATATTAGCAGATGTACATCTTTCTGTTCTCTTTTTTTGGTGATACGTAAGTGGGCACCCTAATGCTGAATGCAGTTTGCCAGTCCTGTTTGGAGGCCTACCTGCGTTTTTAAAAACACCTGTTACTGCTGCCTGCCTTGGGACCCCCAAAGCCGAAGGAACTGATGCACTCAGAAGACTGGTGGGCTGTGTATTCTGCTGTGGCGGGGGTGTCATAAACTGTGTGGGCCTGGTTAGATACTTTAGGATCCAAGCAGGAAGAGAGAGAGAGAGTCACACGTGTTTTATAAAGAGACATTGGCCCTCAATTTGGAATTGTTCTTAGTGCATTTGATCCAAAGAGAAGTTTTGTCTCTGGGATCACACTCAGAAAACTCCAGTCCTTTTGCAGCAGAAGCCATCTGTGGAAAACACTGATTGTCTGGCACCCATGACATCGTGAGAAAACACTCTTGCTCACACACCAAATTGTTGGACCAGTTTTGCATTTTTATAAAAGTTTCAATTTTTTTTAAAAAAATGAACAACACAATAAATGTATGGACAAATGAACCTGCATCATTTTTTAAAAATATTTAAAAAAAGAGTGGCCAGCCTGATTAAAGCATGGGAAAAGGTGTAAGACCGATTGCAGCACCAGCATTTCATTTGCTGCCATGTCTGTCTGTCATTCAAGTTGCCAAGCCAGTGGGAGGTGAGCCTACACAGCAGCGGAGCAACCCATTGTGAGCTCTTTACAGAAACAAAGGTAGCCACACTGGTCCAGGAGTGCCAAATCCAAAATCCAGGGGGCAGAGAATCCAAAATCCACAGTTAGGCAATACCTTTATTAGGACCAACCAAGTTGTCACAAAAGATTGTGCAATTGATGTAGTTATATTTGTTTTGTTGTTGTTTTCTTTTTCTTTTTTTATGGTTTTGTTTTGTTTAAATTTACAATAAAAAATTAATAATACAAAACCCCAAAAGATTGTGCAAGCTTACAAGTTAGGAGAACATAACTGTGGATTTTGGATTCCCCCCTCCCCACCCTCCTGGATTTCCTTTTTAGATGATGTTTGGCTTCACCCTGAATCTATAATTAATCCTTGAGAAGAAAAGTTTGGGAAATTGCTTGATCTATGTGGCGATGCAGCACAGACAAAAATCTCTTGCTATATGGAGATAGCTGCGGCAGTAGCATAAAACAGCCTCTATGTGACGGCTGCATCATGTGCCCATTCCTCAGTCTAAAGAAGGGGTGGGCAAGTTGTGGTCTGTGGCCCGCATGAGCCCCCCCCGGCCATTTGATTGCTCCCGCTGCATTCTCCTGTGGCCGCCACATTTGCCGCCATGGCAACGGGGACAAAAATCAGACCGATTTAACAGGGGAAACAAGGTGCACACCTTGCTTCCAAGCAGAATCATGTTCCTGGAAACCTCCCAGAACTACGATTCTTCTTGCAAACAAGGTGCACACTACCCACGTGCCTTGTTTCCCTGCTAAACTGGTGTGTTTTTTGCTGCCACTGTAGCAAATTCAGCCATAAATGGTGGCAGCAGCAGCAAATTCAGCAGTAGTAGGGCTGGGGTGCGCCACCTGGTGGCTTCTGGGGCTGCAATGCGGCCCCCTGACCCCTGGAAGTTGCCCGCCCCTGGTCTAAAGGCACATTCATACATAAGGCTTGCAGCCTGATCCTCAGTGTGTTTTCTCAGATATCTGTACCCTTGAGCTCAATGCGACTCACTTCCTAGCCCAATAAGCGTGCATAGGACTGCAGCCTTACAGATCAATCCTGTGTGTGTTTATCAAACGTCAGTCTCATTGTATCAGTGGGCCTTACTCACAGGTAAGTGTGCATAGAATTGCGGCCTTACAGTGGCTCTTTCTCCAGTTGGTTTTATAATGGGAATGTTGGCCTTGCATTATCCAGGATGCCTATTTGAATAATGGAAGGTGCTTCTCTGCTTGCTTTTCCACGTGAACAATGATCAAGCATCAATCTAAACAGTGCACAGAGCCTCCTTCCGGTCTTGATCCTTCCTTTTCGGTAAGGTGATAGTCTCTGGCAAGGATTAAATAGGAGCTGCAGAACAAATGGGGAGCATTAGCTAAAATGCTAATGTGGAGGTTCCACAACTCCACGCTTGGGTACCCAGGTAACCGAGGCAGGCAGGAAGGATACCTACCATCATTCATAAGTTGGACCTTTGGTAGTAGCACCAGGGTTTAAAATGTTGGAAACTAACAGTGCAGCTTGTTTCAGTAGCTTTTAACAGGAGTTTTATTGGCAGTAGTAAAGCTGCTGCTGCCGCCGCCGCCTGACATGGTTGACATTTGAGCTCCGGGCATTATAATGAACTTTAAGTAAGATTTTGCCCTCCCTCATCACAGATAGCCAGGGGGCATATATAAACATGGAGGGCTATTGGCAAAAACTGTCACAAGGAAAAGGGATTCCAAGGAAGGATGCCTTGCCCAGCTGCCCTCTGGTTTGGTGGCCTTCCTTAGACACTTCCTGCAACTTAACTGGGAATGCTAGAAACTTTTTTTTAAACAAGTCTTTATTAAATCGTATTTTAAAAAAATACATAAACAATCACCCAATACACAGATCCTTCTCCCCCCCACACACCCCAAAAAAGTTCCAGATAAGGGAAAGCAATGAATATGTAAAGACATTATCTCTCTAAATGTATCATTCCAAAACATGACATAGGCCAGATCCACACCTAAGGTTTATTGCAGTATTGTATCGCTGCTGTGATTTGCGGGGCACACGACGCACGCTGCTTTCAATGCCTGTTGCACACTAGTCCTGCATAATCATTCTTTGTTTCTACCGGGATTTCCTGGACTAGGTTTATCATGGCTTTTTCCGTTATTGCGGTTCGCTACCACATTACGCAGCTAGTGTGTGCTAAACTTGCGCTGTTGTTGCCCGTCCGAGGTGTGGTCATGAAAGAGTCATCACTGGAGTTAGCCAATAGTTTTCAAGGGGAGGGGGAAATGCGGTGTGACGTGTGTCTCCCAAAATGGTGGGGAAGAGAGATGTCTGCCCGCCGTTTGATGTTTTGCGGCAAGCACAGGGCAGGAAACGCTTTTTAAAAAAATCTCACTGCCTCACATGTTCGCACCTCCGTAGCTTCTTCGCAGAGCTGATTAACCAAAACAAACAACCTTTCTCTTAAAAGGCCCCTGCAAAGAACGAGAGGTGCAAATTGGCCAAAAGGCATGTCTACTCAGAAGTAAATCACATTCTCCTCACATTGATTTCAATGGAGCTCGTGCTTGGGAACCTTAGCATAGAGGTGGGGGAGGCCGCTTTGGGAAATGGGTTTCACCGCACGGGAGGATGGCAAAGGATGGTGTCCTCCCTTCTCCTTCTGTTTTGTGTGGGTGCATGGGGCAGGAGAAGATGTCTTTCTTAAAAAAAAACAAAAACAATCTTGCTGCTCTGCACATTCGCACCTTGGCAGAGCTGACTGATTGACCAAAACGAAGAAATTTAAAAAAAACAACACCACTTTCTCTTAAAGGGCCATTTCCCCTGCATGTTCAAGGCAACGCCCAGACAGTTCTACCACTGCGGAGCTAGGTGTGGGATGGCAAACTGGAATGAGTGCAGTACATTTAACAAGAGTGTGCCCTATGAGTAGTGACTGTGGAATATGAATATAACAGTACCGTTCTGCTAACTTGACGATATACAGTGTAATGTAGAGCCGCCCATAGACACTTCATGCTAGAAACGTGTATGCACAAAGAAACAAATAGTGAAAACTGAGGTTCTCTTTCAGATTCCTCCATGTCTAATAACACCACATTTTGTTCGGAATGTAATCTAGAAATACATATGTGTGTTTCTTTAGCAGCCCTCCTTGGAGGAGGAAGGTATTCTCAGGGCCAGCCTCAACACCCAGCAGTCTTGAGCTGCTGGCAGGGCTCACTGTTGACCTGGCTCTGTTTAAAAAAAAAATTCCAGCCTGGCACTCTGAGTAGCCCTTGGGTTTAACTGCCATTTTAATTTCCCACAATGCCCCAACATTCTGAGGCATTGTGGGAAATGAAAATGGCAGCCACCTGGAGTTACTGTGAGTGCTGCTGCCTGCCGCCATTGCCAAGTAAGCCCATCAGGGCCAACAAGATTCAATGTTCTTCACATAATTTAATTAAATATGAACCTCTTGGGGGGAGGAGTGGTGGGGAGACAGTGTTAGATATTCCTGTTCTTAAATCACATGTGAGGAACACAGAACAGGCACCACTTTATTTCATTGAAATAAATAAAGGATCCAACACTGTGTGTGTTCATGAGAAAAATACTTGAGCTGAGACATGGCAATCCAAAGTTTCATTTTTGCCCTTTTAGGGGCAGTTCAATGTCCTTTGTGACATCTCTTTGCTGACCATTAGTATACTGCATATAAGATAAATAGTATACTATTTAGTATACTATAGCTTTTTAAAAAAAACATAATTTCATAATTAATCCATGCAAATCATAACAACCGCCTTCCTCTGTCCATGTACTTTTTAAACAGTTATCTGTTTCTCTTTTTGCTTATTTGCAACAATCCTTATGACTGAAACTGCTTCCACTCATATCAAGAAATTGTAATTCGCCCTCATTAGTTGCTCGCCCTATAATAGAAATTTATTAGATAAATTTAGACACATTTAGATAAGATCATTCAGAAGTGCCTGTATTGCTTCCACTGTCTTGGGTAGTGCCTTGTCTATTTCTCAAGATTGGCAACCTTGTTGGCTCATATTGAATACTATTTTTTGTTTATATTTTTAACTGTATCTTATTGTATTTTTTTTAATTGATTGTTGTACACCGCCCAGAGAGCTTCGGCTATTGGCGGTATAGAAAATGAATGAATGAATGAATAAGATGGTGGAAGAGATGAGCCTGCCCACCTACTGCAATCTTCACCGGAGACCTTGCTCTGTGCCCCATGGCTATCAGACGTTTGCCGGAGATCTGGGACAGGGCTTTTCATCTGTGGTGGCTAGATGGCAGAGCTTCCTACAAGGGGAGGTCTGATTAGCCACCTCTTTGATAGCTTTTCAGGGTTCTGAAGACCTTTCTTTTTTGCCAAGCTTGCCCTGAACCCACTCCTGCTATTGTGAATTAGTTCCAGCTAGCTCTGTTTTTTTGTTTTTTTTTAGCTTTCCATTTCATCATCTTGATTTATACTGTATTTTAACTTGTGTTATTGAGCCGCCTTGAGGGCCCTGTGTGGGACAGAAAAGTGAGAAAGAAATGATTTCTAAATAAATAAACATAAAGAAGAAAAGAAACTATGAAAGCAGAGCTGCTTCAACTTCAAGACATTTTGCTGCCTGAGGCGCAAGCCTGGACAAGTTATTTTGGTACCAAAGGAAGCAAATCCCACCAATGTAATAAAAATACAATAATAATAATAATTGAAATAACTAATCATTTTCTGCCCTTTCACGAAGTATGAAATTCTGCTTCACTCATGGAATTTTCCAGATATTGTCGGCTTCCACTCGTAACCCTCCCATGCTTTCCCAGCACGGCCTCCATCTTTTTTCTTACCGTAGAAAATCCGTTAAAGAAGAAAAGACAGAATAGCTGCACGGTACCTTCTGATTGTCAGCGCTTGGAGCCCTCTGTCTGGAAGCACCCCCCACCCACAATCAGCTGCCCGATGTGATTGCCTCACTCTGCCTAGTGATAGGGCCGGCCCTGAGGAAAGGCCTATGCAAGAGGGGTGGATTGAATGAGATTCTGCCCCATGTTCACTCTGTGGGTGTGCAGCAAATGTAATAGTAATTTGTCATGTTTTGAATGTACAGCATGCCATTTCTCCAGCCTTTCAATGCCATGTGCCAGGGAATACAGCTGGGACAGGGATCCACAGGCAGCTGGCACATCTAAGGACCTGCTTTCCCCTCTCCAGTTGGCGATCTGCTCTGGAAACACGAAAGTGAGGAGGGGCATCTTTTCATTCCGCTCATGTTTGCCTGGTAATGCTTCTTCTGGCTGTAAGCAGCTGAGTGACCCCAGCGCCCCACCTTGCTGTATCCATATCACAAGCTTTCTTTCTTTCTTTCCTTTTTGTTGAAACTTGGGATAGGTGTTAGTGAGGCGTGTAATGGCAAGAAAGTGATAGTGATCCTCTACCATACGGTCTTGTGTATATCACGTATATAAAAAAGCTTCTTCTTCCTTCTATACAATGATGTGTCTAAATTTGAACCATATTCTGCACAATCTAGGAAGACAAAACTTGGCATGTTTCTACTAGCTCATCTACAGGTAGTAATGGAAAAATATCTGAAACTTCAGAATTTGTCATTGTGGGGGGGGGGCGTGTAGGCAAAGCCACCCACGTTTTGAACATTTTGCTCTTTAACAAACATTACAGGGTGGAGGCTGAATGGAGTTCAGTGTATATAAAACTAGTAGAAGATTTTGGTGCGTTTTTTTAAAAAAAACTGGATACATTTGCAGATATATACATATAGATGTTTTTTCTTCAATCCTTCACAATGCAATTCTGAAGGATGAATTTTTCTTCCTTTTTTTCTTCACTCCTCAACTCCTTCTAAATCTCAATGATAAAGAAAAAAAATAGCAGTGCACCTCTCTATGGGAAAGAAACAAGACTACTACTATAGTGTACAGCTGTGTAAGACCTGGCTTTTTGGTCAGGTTAAGCTTTTAAGGGAACATTTCATTATGTCTGGTTGGCTTTTGGTTTAAAAAAAAATGCAATTTATATGTGTTTTTAATTTGCAAATTAATGCAAGCCCCAAGGAGGTAGTGGACCCAAAATATAATAAATACTGGGTTCCCTCTAGTACTGTGAGGCTCAGCTAGGGACGTGGCTTAAGGCAGCATGATGCATTGGGTGGGGAGAGGAGGGGACACAGAGAGGGCTGGTTTGTATGACACGGCCGGCTCATCGTGGGTTATTTAACCCATGGTGAGTTGCAGTATGTGCCAGGCCAGCTGCCATTTTGAATATATGCCATAGAGGGTTAACCCTCAAATAACTCACAATGGCTGGGTTCGCATGACACAGCACAAACCCCAGTTGCCCCAGTGGGGGGGGGGTGTTACATATTGAAAATGGTGGCCGCAAACAGCCATCATGCACCGGGGCTCATTGTGGGTTAAATAACCCATGCTGACCCAGCCGTGTCACACAAACCAGATCAGAGCGAAATGCATTTGAGAAATCCATTGAGGGAGAAGCTGTTGAGCACCATTACCGATTGGAGGGTAAGTGGGCGAGGGGTAACCTATTGGGCCTCATTGGTTGGTATGGAGCCCAATGGGGCAGGTAAGGAAAGACTGCCATGGCTGGAACACATTATTTGCCTGGAAAATAATAATAAATGCAGAGAATGTGTATTCAAACCACTTTATCACCCTTAGAATGTCTGTCTGTCTTCACCCTTAGAATATATGCACGGGAGGCTGGTGACTCCCGTGTCAGTGGGGCTCCTTGTCCACTGCAGCTTTTATTCTGAGCTTTATAGGTTCACTGTCATGAAGCACCATGGATAGCTCCTATAAAGCTCAAAATAAAAGCTGAAACGGATAAGGAGCCCCAGCCTCCCCTGAACACATGTTTGTGTTAACTTAAAGTTAGTGCTAGCTATGTGTCTGTGTGCACTCTGCGTACTTTTGAGGGATAGCCAGTGTAGTCTACTGGATACAGAGTTAGGTCAAAACTACATGCTGTGTTAAATAAATATGTAGTGTGCAGCTGATCCTCACTTTCTTTTCCTTTATTTCTAAGTAAGTGCACAGGGCTGTGATCCAGATTAGGGCCACCACCATGCATGGGCTGGGGAGGTTTAAATTTTCCTCTCCAGCCACTGTCCCTCCCTAAATTTCTCCCACCCCATGTAGGAACTAAAAAGTGGGGGGGACTTAGCATATAGTTAGCCCTTAGACATAGGAACAGGAAAGCTTCCTGAATGTAAGGGTCACCTCTGCTATGGACTCTTGGGACTGGAAAGTCAGTGGGTTAGATCCAGACCAAGTTAGCCAGGCTTTACTTCAGAAGTGCGCAGATGTCAGGTTTGCAAGATCTACTTCGTGGGTTTGGGTTTTTTTTACTAGAACCCCAAGCTCCACCAACTGGAGCCAGGTGTCAAATAAGCACACCTGGAATTAAATAGGTG
The DNA here is from genome assembly GCA_021292165.1 of Shinisaurus crocodilurus. NCBI lineage: Eukaryota > Metazoa > Chordata > Lepidosauria > Squamata > Shinisauridae > Shinisaurus > Shinisaurus crocodilurus. The sequence goes on from CM037876.1 coordinate 145,219,765, forward strand.
TAAATAGGGGTGGGGCACTTGCAGCTTTGGATCCACTGGATCCAAAGCCTCACAGATCCATTGATGGGCCCAATCCTTGGGGCCCTCGGCTATACCACCCTGGAGCAGGCATACTGGTGGTGGTGGTGGTGGTGGTTGGTGGTGGTGGTGGTGAAGGTCCCCTACCTTCCTCCTGGCCAGTGCGAGCCTGCAGGGCTTGGGGTGTGGGCTTGGGGTGTCTGGCACTCGGCTCCCCTCCAAGTCCACTTTGATTGCTCTGGCCATCTGGCTCCAATCCAGTATCAAGTGAGAAAAATAGTGAACTATTTCATAGGCTGGTGTAAGAGCAAACACAATAAAGACTATAAAGCACTTTGAATCGTTCATAATGCCATATAAACAACAGCCCTGCATATAAGGAGCCTGATTTTTTTTAAAAAATAGCAGAAAATGTATACATAGGCTGCTTAATGCATATTGATATCCATGGGAGCTGAGCATCCTAATTTCACATAGAAATGTAGCCTTAAATTATATTTTTCCACCAGTTCCATAATGTATTATTTATGAAATAATTATACACACACACACACTCACCTTGGCAAAGTAAATGGAGAAGAGGAAATCAAATTAAGTGGGCTTTTGATTTAGATGTGCCACTTTTTAAAAGAATATTGAAAATGTCTTTAATAATAATAATAATAATAATAATAATAATAATAATAATAATAATAATAATGCAAGCATATATGAGCAAAAAAAAATCTTTCCTCTTTGTGTGTCATTATGAAAAGATTGAAGCAAGCTTCACCTAAGTGTAGTGGTGCAAGGAAAATAATGGTATCCAGTCTGGATGTGCAAAAGCAGAGAGAGAGAGAGAGTGAGAGAGAGAAAGAAGGGAAGTGGGGGAAACACCCCACACAAGAGCTTCACATTAAAGTGCCTTCTAGGTAACTGACATGACGCATCTAGTCAGACGTAAATAATGACAGACGGAAACTATCATGAGGTCTGTGAAGCATCAACATGCTGCCATCATTTTTTTCTAACCTTGCCTTGCTAGCGGCTCCCGGGCTTATAGGCTGAGAGATCATTTAAAAAGCAAATCCTAATGATGCTGCCCACAGTAACAAGAGCCAGTAAGATTGGCATCAATTTAGCTTCAGTTTACAAACTCGAAATCACAGACACTGCTGACTCAAAGACACCCTAAACTTTCTTTGTTCTTCCTTGGTACTCTTGCCTCGCTTTTTTTTTTTCTTGTTGAAAATGAGTCACTCGTGTGTGTGTGTGTGTGTGTGTGTGTGTGTAGGGGGCGAGGAATGAAGAGCAGTCAGTCTTCGTGATTTCCCTGACGTGCTTTGATTGCTTTGCTAGTACTGTGAGCTTTACTGGGCAAACAATACCCCCAATACAATCTCTCCTCACCCCCCCCCCCCATGTTCATATTTTCTGCACATTACATTTGCATAGGTTAAAATAAGTACAGGCCATCCCAGTATCCCTATGGTTAACATGGGTTGTGTACTTCAGTTAAATGTATGTCAACATGGCTGCCATAACCAATATGGACTTGGTAAAGCAATTTTGCCGGAGAAGCTGAGGGGGGGTTGGTTGGTGTGTGGTTGGAGAAAGCTGGCAGTCTTGTCTGGATTCAGTAGACTCTCTCTCTCTCTTCCTCTGGCAATACAGTGTGAAAATCAAATAGGCACACATTGTATTTGTTAAGCAAGTGACTTCTTTGCACACCACTGGGAACTGGGGCTGATACGCAGTAACATCATGGCATGATCACTTTGCAGATCAGCGTATGGCTTTGCTTGGGTGCCAGCAGAGCACAAGGGCTTGGAGAGAGACAGCTGACAACATGCAGGAACAAGTAGATCAGATCGCTTGGGCTTGATTGTAAACATTATTTTCATATATAACAATGAATGTTCACCACCACCCCCTTACTAAATCAAGCCCTAGTCTGTGCACTGAATTTGCATTGTCTGTGTATTTATTTATTTATTTATTTATTTATTTTTAAAGCAAGCTTGCAAGCCAGCCTTTTGAGGTAAAGGAGATGCAAAGTTGTTGTTTTTAAAGGAGCATCTTAAAGACATTTCCCCCGCCCACTGCTGCCTCTTCATAAAATGTTAGTATTTATGAATAATCTGTGACTCTCAAAGAAAATACCTGACACTTAATTCTGCTGGTGATATCAGGTAGCATCTAGGTTTATTTCCCTAGGTGTTTGGAAAAAAATGTACTGTTTGGTCTTTAAATTTAAACTTAATAAATAGCTAATTTAAGATCTTGTTCTGTATGCAAAGATGTAAACGCAAGACATTCTCTTTTTTTCTTTTTTTTTTAATGTTCCATTTATTCTTGTTAGCTTAATTATTGCAAGGAAACTGTGAGCAATTTTTTTTTTTACCAGTGTCTGATTTCTGAGAATGGTTATTAAATATTAAATGGATGCATAATTCAGGCAATTAAGAAAGTAATCACACAAAGTAATGTAATGGAAGTTAATTATTACTGCATAAGCAAATAGTTCATTAATGCTAGTAGTTGCTATGGCTGCATTCTTAATACATGCAGACATGAAGCAGAAATCCTCTGTGTATTGAAAGAGAAGTACCGTACTTGGAAGTGTGGCACTGCAGAAAGAGTGCTCCTAATGAAAAGCATAAGCAAATAAGGTCAGATTGACCCTTGGCTTCTCTAAATAAGAATAATCATGACTTTTTTAAAAACAAGAAAAAAGGAAAAGAATGTTCTCTCAGAACCATGCTGGCTGACCTACGTGCCTTTAATCTTTAATAATTTGTAGTTAGTACAATTTGTGGCATGACTTAAAATCAAGGGAGAGTTTAGGAAATTCAGCCAGTTACAAAAGGAGACCAATAGTTTTACCCTGATAAGTATCTTGCCCAGCCATAGTGGTGTTTGTTTACTATGGAGTAACTTAAAAGGACTGTAGTGTTTTCAATTTAATAAGCTTAGGCAACCCATGTCTCACAACCACCATTTTGAATTTGGCCCTACAATGATTAGAGCAAAAGGCAGACTTTTGGGGTGTGGTGTTCTGGGATTTTCCCATTGTGAAGTCTACATATCCTTTCTTTGTGCTGAGCCCAGGGGTGTTGCTAGGTACTGTACTTAAAAGATTCAGGGCCCAGGTCCATAGGACATAAATCTACATATGCTCATTCATATATATGCAAATGTAGATATGATTACAAGGATTTATGGGGTGGGTTAAGATTTTAAAATTTTTATATTGTTTTAAATGTATTTTATTGTTTTTATTCTGTGTGCATCGCCCAGGGTGGCCGGTTGCCAGCCAGATGGGCAATAAATAAATATAAATAATAAATAAATAATAATAAATAAATTTATTTAAATTTCACAGAAGGCAAAGCCAGCCAATCAATTTCTCATTCAGATAATCTCAAATAAAATACATTCTTCAATTAATTTTCAACCTGCCCCAGATCATCCCAAACCTATGGGAAAAAATGTTTTTTTTCTAAGCTTAATTGCCATGCAGGTGAAGATTGGGGGGGGGGGTTGCAGCATGTGCGGAGGGGAGAGTTAACCCTTCCATCTCCAGCTGCAATCCTCCTTAAAATTGCCTTCTGCATGGCAATTAAACTGAAGGGAAAACCCTTCTATTGGCACCAATGGATACTCAGGGCTCTGTGGAATACATCCGGGGCCCAGGCCTAGCCGTGCCCCTTACTGGGGCCCTTTTAAAATTCTTCATAGCCTAGGTTTGCTTACATATCCCAACATATGGAAGCAGTAGCCATGTTCCCATTTAATTCCATCCTGCAGCATTTGCCTACTAGGGATTCAAGAAGAGAAGATGACTGTGGTGACAGCACATTAGCAGCTGGGGGAAGGATAGAACAGTGGGAGGTCACTGTGGTCCCCTTCTTAGCAGCAGGGTCTTAGCATCTCCCCATGTTGCTAAGCAACTGATGTTTCCAAAGCGCTCACCACTCTGGTGCCTTGGGCTGGGAAACAGGTACCGGTATGTGTGGGGGCTCTGGAAAGAGGTGGATGTGAGCCTCTAGGTAGGGGACCCCAGCCACATAGACGCTTTAAAGGTGAAACTTGAATCATAGAAGTTAAGAATATTCAGTTAAGATCTATCCTGATAACAGGCCTGCATCTCTTTTGACAGCTTGAAACGTATCATGCCTTGCTTTCTAGACTAAAAGTGATGGAAATTTCACCCATCCATTTCCCAATGTGAGGACTATTTGGATGGCTAATTGGTCACTATTGGTTGGGGGTTTCTCTTAAATTTACTGTGGAGGAAGGGGGGCTGGCTGACCCGCCACAACCCCACCCTTTCCTACCCAAAAGGACCCAAGACCCCCAGAGATCTCAAGGTACCAGACTGCCAAGCAATCCTACTTGAATCTCTGTTCAGGGACTTGCCTTTATGACTGTAACCTGGATTTAGTTGCTGGAACCACAGAGCAATCCACAAATACCATGTGGGGTAAAAAACCAAAAGAAGGTTTATTCAGGTAGCATTTTACAACAAGAATAGGGAAATGAGAGAAGCACACAAAATTAGAGAGACGCTTTGGTACAAAGTAATAGAGCTACAAAAATAACAAAACCTGATTCCTTTTATCTCCCAGGCACACACTCTGTTACCTGGGGGTCAGTTCTCTTCAGGGTTGGATCCAGCACAGCCTTGCCACCCGGGGGGACTACTTCACCTACCCGAAGGTCCGAGATGGGTAGCCCTCCACAAGGCTTGCCTTGCCAAAGCCCTCATTCAGCTAATTTCACCAGGAGCTACCTGGGGTCGGATCCTGAGGCCACCCGAAGGCTTGGGCCTCTGCTTGGCTTGCCGCCATTGCTCCAACAGCAACCATGCGATGACCCAAAGACAAAGAACAAAAACTCACACTTTGGAATATAGCTCTTTCCCCCTGCCTCCTCCTTCCTGTAGCTCTGCTGCCTCTTAGCCAATCAGGATGCACTTCACCTGGCCAGACAGGGGGAGGGGGACTCATGACTCATGACTTACAGTCATGCCTTGGATTGAGAGCATAATTCGGTCCGGAAACATGCTTGTAATCCAAAACACTCTTATATCAAAACGAAATCCCCCCAAAAAAAATTTGTACAGAGATTTTTAATTTAAGCCGTACTACAGTACTTGTATTGCAAGACGTCGCTTGTATATCAAGTAAAAAAAATAATTAAATAAATATTTAAAAATTTGCTTGTCTTGCAAAACGCTTTCAAACCAAGTTACTTGCAATCCAAGGTATTACTGTACTGGGCCTGAACTACATTTGCATTTGAAAGCCGGGTCTCCGGCTTTTCAGGACTTCCAGGTGCCACCCAGAGGAACTATGCACACTTCGCCCCCCCCCCAGCCTTTAGCCGATTCACAGATGAGGGTGTGTGTGCATGTGTGTGTGTGTAGGCGTGTGAGTGTGTGTGTAGGAACCCTCAGAGGCTCTTTTTCTCCACATTTACCTTATTAATAGTTTCCCTGTGTGACATCTGTTGCTTTCATTCTGATCCCATAAAGATTCTGTCACCACCACCTCCTTATACTTTGGCTATGATCCTACACACACACACACACACACACACTGATGAACTTCTTTTCTTTGCGGTGAATAGAAAAGGCCCCTTTATTTATTTGTTTGTGTATTTATCAGTGTGCTTATATAGTTATTTATAAAATATTGAAATCCTGCCTACCTTAATCATGGAAATTCCCAAGGTGGCTAATAAATATAAACAACACATAAAACCATAAAATCTCAGCAGTCAATACATCACCACCTGGAACCACAGTTCAGAACAGCAGCAGTTTCGGATCATGTTTAAAACCAATGAGAAAAGTGGTGTCTTCATTCCCTCTCCAGTTGCTAAAAAAAATCAGCCAAGAGGGTGCCTGGAGAATAGACAGGGGGAAGGTTTTCCAAAGGCAAGGCACTACAACCAAGAAGGCCCTGTTCCATAGCACCACACACCTCAGTTCAGAAGGTGGAGACACTATGACCAGGATCTCTGAAGAAGAATGTAAAGGTCAGGAAGATTCATGTGAGAGTTTAGACCAGTGGATCCCCAATCTTGGCTCCCCAGATGTTGTTGGACTATAGCTGCCATCATCCGTGACCACTGGCTATGCTGGCTGGAGATGATGGGAGTTGAAGCCCAGCAACAACTGAGAACCCATAGTTGAGAACCACTAGTTTAAACTATGTCTGAATCCCCTGCTGCTGCCACCTTTGAGATGAGTCACAAGGAGGGAAGAGGGACAATGAGGTACATCCATGAAAGCAAGAACTTTGTGGAGCAGAAGGGATCTGCCAACACAAACCCATTTTCAGTACAAACAGTGCTCTCTGGGAGGATTACAAACACTTAAAAGACTAAAATGCTATACAAAAGGGTAAAAATTTAAAATATAATGCAAATATTTAAAATAATACAATACAAAACAACAAACAGTGCAGGAATAGATAAAAGAGCCATAAAAATCTAGAACTAGGTCTCTGAAATGCCTGGGAGAAAAGAATGGTTTTTGCCTGGTGCCAAAAAAGATAACAATGTAGGCGGCAGGTCAACCTCTTTGAGGAGGGCATTCCATAAGTGGGGTGCCACAACCCTCCTCTCTTATAGCCACCCACCTAGCTTCCTTTGGTGAGGGCACCAGGAGGAGGGCCTCTGAAGACAACCTGAAGGTCCGAGCAGGTACATATGGGAAGAGACATTCCTTTAGATCAGGGCTCTCCAACCTTGGGTCCCCAGATGTTGCTGGATTACAGCTCCCAGAATCCCTTGCCATTAGCCATGCTGGCTGGGTATGCTGGGAGCTGGAGGCCAGCAACATCTGGGGACCTAAGGTTGGAGAGCCCTGCTTTAGATACTCTGGCCCCAAGCCACCTAGGGCTTTAAAGGTCAACACCAAGACTTTGAACTGGGCTCAGAAACAGAAATAGATCCCTTCATTTGATTGCCTATTAGCATGTAGTAGTCAGTGGCTATGCACTATTAACCAGTGCTGTGGTACAGATGCCATAGGTTTGTTCAGCATCCCATAGGTTTGCTGTTGACCCGGTGTTAGCAAGTACACTGCTGGGAAACAGCCTCATACGCACACACATACACACGCATGTGCACACCACCCCAATAGTAAACACAATTTACTTGGAAGTACGCCCTGTCAGTCTCAGCGGAATGTCCTTCCAAGTAAATGTGTTTAGGATAGTCCAAGCCATGCTTTTCATCAATGGACACAGTCTCATAATTCTTTTCTCTTCCTTTCCAATTGTTAAACCTTCTCCTTGTAATATAAACAACAGAACTTGGCGTCACGTTCGTTCTCTTGCCCAACGCAGAGACTTACTTACTGAATATTGTAATTGACAGCCCGCTGACTCTGAAGTGGACACTTTGACATTCATGGGTTTACTTTGGAGTAAATGGATTGTGGGGTTTAACCAAGACTATTTCTCTCTCTCTCTCTCCTTCCATCCTCTTGTATTGTAATCTAGCCAAATATCTAGACAGCTCTTTTGCTAAGTGATACCATTGTGGTTAATGTTTAGATCAGCCTTTCCCAACCTGGTACCTTCCAGATGTTTTGAATTACAATTTCCATCAGCCCCAGCTAGCACACCAGCAGTTGGGGATGATGGAAGCTGTAGTCAAAAACATCTGGAGGGTACCAGGTTGGGGGATACTGGTTTAGGTTATTGGACTGTATAGCCACATGCCTATTTTGGACTCAGTGTTGATTTTTACAGGATACAGATTCTGAAAACCACAGATATGCTTGTGTGATTTATTTGTTAATGTTTTCTGATAATGGTGATGTAGTGCAACTTTATTTCCAGTAACAGGTTTCATTATGGTTCCTTCACCCCCAACCTGCTAGGTTCTGGCCTAGCTATGTCTGCCTTGATCCTGGCCTAAGCCAGGTGGCCAGTGCATTAAAATATTTTAAAAATTGGTAACCTTAATTAAGTTCCACTGTAGTACTAGTGGTGGTGGTGGTAGTATATCCCACCTAAAATAATAAGATATATTAATTATAAGACCATTATAATATTCAGTGAATTACTGAGAGCAGCAAATGAAAAATTCAGCTATGATGAGAAAAAAATCATCTGTGTAAGGTTCTCTAAAGGAGTATGCCTGGGGATGGTTTACTGATGTCTAGCCTTGGCCGTATAAAGCATATTTTTATCAGACTTTCTAAAGCCACGTTTGATGTTCCATTAGCAGCATGCAGTAGGCCCCTGTGTCCTCTGCATTACACTAATTGTTTAAGCATGACAGGTTATTACTTCAGTCAGAGGGATAATGTAGGTTGGAAAAAGTAGGGCACAAACACAATTTTCTACTTCTCAAGAAGCAATTATAAATAGATGAGAAGCCATAAAAATATTACATGTGGGAACTGATCTTCGGTGCCAATGAAACGGATGCTGCGGAATTAAAACAAAGAGCAAGACAGGCCTGGAGCTGACAAATTGCAACTGGCGATTGCAATTAGCAATGTTATTCGGCAGGAAAATGGACGAGTACACAACAAAATCAGGAGGACTCTCACTAGACACTGGCCATCAGTGAAGCTGCCTTCACACCAAAACTCTGAAAAATGATTTCTTCCCTCCCACTCTCTCTGCCATCAGAAACCTGGGGAGGTGTTCTGAAAGGCAAAAATTGCTTTTGAGGCCCTATTCAGGCTAAGTGTCAGGTAGGTTGTCAGCTGATGACATCTACACAGTGGCTGTGAGAATCAGTGTTCGGGGGTGGGGTGGGGTAGGGTTGGCGCCCTGCTTCCAAAACTCCCTCCCCACCAAAAAAATCCAAGCTGAAAAGTCACACGACTTACTCCAAACTCACACGCGCCATTGCACTTACTGGCCGCACTGTAGCTTGCTTCTGTGGCTTGCTTCATGTCAATTTAAAAAAAAAATTAAATCGTATTTTGTGAACTACCGTACTCACTCAGTTGTAACTCTTGCTCATGCTGTTCGCTCTGCTGCTAGCTGGGAAACAGATTTGTCTTTGTGATACCATCAGGAGGAGAGACTTAGTCTGCGCCTATTGGCTCTCTCACTGCCTCCGGACGCCTGCAGCCACTTCCAGTACAAAGGCAGTAAGAGGCTGGCTTGGCTCCTCCTTCTGCAGCTTCCCAGATAGGAAGAGAGAACTACCCTCTTTAGCTTTTACAGGGGATTGTTTCCCCCAGGCGCCCTGTCCAACCAGAACATGGAAGTTCCCATTACAGGGGAATGATTTGAACATGTGTGACTTGCGCATATGCTCAGTTCAGTAAAATGAAGCCACTGCCAGGCTTCTGACAGGAAGTAAAGGGGAGGGAGTTTTGGGATCAGGATGCTAACCGACCCCCCAACATTGATTCCGACTGCCACTATGTTGACCCCTTGACTCCGCCAATGGTGACTGCGCCTCTGCAAGTGGCCCACCCTTAGCCCTCCCGGCCCCAGTATTCACCAGCCACCATTGCACCCACAGGAAGTTGCTGAGAGCCCAGCACCCCAGCAGGGCCACATGCTGACAACTGCACTGCACCCGCCCCCCGCTTATTATTATTTTTTAAAAAATCCCAATCAGTGCCAGGCAGCTGATTGTGGGAGTTGCCACTTAATTTTCCCACAATACCCCAGGACGATGGCTAATCAGGGGCACAGTGGGAAATGGAAATGGTGGCTCCCAGATCCAGCACCAGAGTGCTGATTGGAGTGCTGCTGCTGCTGTTTCCGCCATCAATAGGTAAGCCCCGCAGGGCTCACCCGCATAGGAGCGGGGCATACAATCATAGGACAGGGCCATAGTCCCCCTCAAACCTGGAGCCGGCCCTGTCCTTTTTCACACATTACAAACACCTCTTTTTGTTTCTTGCTCTTCATCAGCTTATCCAAAAGGGCTCTCCAACCTTGGGTCCCCAGATGTTGCTGGCCTACAGCTTCCAGCATACCCAGCCAGAATGGCTAATGGCAAGGGATTCTGGGTGCTGTAGTCCAGCATCATCTGGGGACCCAAGGTTGGAGAGCCCTGGGTTTACTCATGCAAGCAGGGTAATGTGCTGAGTACGGATGCAATATGGCAGCAACAACAACTCCCCTGATCAGGGAGACAGATGGTGGAACACTCCTTGATCATTGAAATTGCTGTCAGCCCCTGGCCAGCTCACATGTTGCCCCGGTGAAGTGAACAGGCTGCTGGTGTGATGGAGAAAATAAGGGACTAATTGTGTCCCCGAGCTGTGAGGTAACACCCACTGCAGCCATGATGTGCAGCACTGGCCAGCACATCGCTTTGCGGCTGTGAAGCTTGGTGTGGAGAGTTCCCACCATAGTGTTTCTGCCTCTGGGAGGGTATGGGAATTCTGTAGGAACTTGCTGCAACTGCAAGTAGTAATGCAGAGTCTGTCTCCATTTCAGTAGCCTTTGCATGGTTTCGGTAATGCTCTGCCACATTGTGTTATGCTGTACTTTGAAGTGCATTATTTCTGTAATGTTGAAGTATTCCTGTAATAGTTCCAGCTCATATAACTTGCAGACAGACTGGCACAGTGATATGAGCAGATAGAAATTTTCTGTTTCCAAAATAACTTAGAAAATTGCTCTTCTTGGAGCTTAAAAATGAAAAAGTAGCCCCAATATTGATGTAGAGCCCATGATAGCTCTCTGTGACTGGAGAGTGTTTATGTAAAAGCCTCCAAAATTAGAAAAAGAAAGCCTCATAGATATCAATGGGACTTAACATGTCCAGGCAAATGTGTAAAACATATCTTGTAGAGTAGATGTGGGTTAAATAAAAAATCAGTTCCATTAAAACATGAACCAATTTAAAATAATACTGACAAATCATCTGATAATTCTACTTAGTTTTCAAAACATGCATATACGACTTGCCTTCCTTGTTCTTCTGAGTACTCTAAGGACAAGTGCTCTTCTTTCAGCACTGAGAGACTACAAGGAGGATATTCATGTTATACAGGCACTGCAGACTCAAGTTATTTGGGCATGCTTTTGAAATGATACTTAATTCCCTAATCTTACCTTGTCAATTCTGTTGAGGTCAGTACTTTGGTTGCTTTTCCTGTCAACTCCACCGACTTATCTATTATAGCCTGGGTGGGCAGAAGGTAGATCAGAAGCTACTCGTAGATTTCTCCATTATTTGCAGTACGTCCTTAGGTATGTATTACTCACTCCTAATCATTGAATAGCAGCAAACAAAATTGCAAGTAGGGAAAAAAACCCACGTCTCAGCCACAGCTGGCCTTGCACTAATCTCAGTGTTCCTCCTCTACAAAATAGGAGTATCCATTGCCTTTGACTAGGTCTTTGTGCCATCCCTGACCTGTAGGGATGCTGGTGATCCCTTTTTCTCCTTCGCCAGCCTGTTCGCAGGAGCCTCCATGCTGCTCGACTATTTTCGCGGCATGGAGGCTCCCGGCGGACTTTCCGGGGACCCGGAAGTGACGCGACGGGTCTCCGGCACTGTGCTTTTCACATAAGTACCATAGAAAACCAGCTTAAAGCAGCCGCAAATAGCTAATCTATTGATCTTCTTGGCTGTTTTACACTGGTTTTCTATGGCATTTACGAATAGCAAAGTCAGGACCAGAGGGAGCGATGAGGCAGATCTCTATCACCCCATCCATGACCCTGCTGGCCAGGGCAGAAGGTGGGAGTAGGTTTCAACCCCCTTTTCCTCAGAGCAGTGGGCTACAACAGGAGGGAATTTTCCTACGTCAGGCTATTTCCAGGTTAGCATTGTTGAGGGCTCTGCATCAGGTTCCTCTGGGGAGAATAGAGTGGCTTTGGATCCAGTGGATCCAAAGTTGTCCCCAGCCTGCCTCGGAACACCCTGTTTCAGGGCCTTATGTTTACTGCTGCTAGAGGGAGAACCACCAATGGTAGCTTTCTGCCCTTGGAAAGGCAGAAAGGGGCCCCCTGTGACAGCAATGTCCCCCCCCCCACCCTGCAGAGGGACACCTCCACCAGATCCTAACCCCATCTAGCTATCAACATCAGAATGGATTAGGATTGCCCTGTAAGCTGCTTTGGAGCCAATGATATTTGAGGACCACTTCCAAGTTAGCTGGAGAGACTTGTGTCTGTAATAATATGGAAAACATTTTAAAAAAATAAGAATGGAGCTTAAGTGGTCCCATAAGCCAGAGTCTGGGGTCATGCCGAAATGGTCTAATGTGCCAGCAATGCCAGGCAGAAATAATAACAAATATATGAAGCAATGGCTGGCAAGTCTGTCAGGTTCTTCTGTGTGCTTCATTAAGTTTATGCCAGAAAAAGCTGGAGCCAAATATTAAAATTTTGGATCAAAATTATCTCTTTGGCTCCAGCTTGGATGAGGCTGTAACATAACAACCGTATCCTTTGCTCATTAATGTTGGGTCTTGGATGCCCAGGAGGAAAGCCATTTACTTACAGAGAAATAACTTTGTGTTCTGTGCTGAGGTTATGGATCTAGGCACATGTGAGCTGAACTGGGAAGCATTTTGATCTGATCTAGGATAAGACACTGGCCAGGAGTGGACTGGGAGGAAGCCTAAAAAACCAGAAGAGCAAGTGTGCTTGACTTCAGAAGTTCCTGTTCTTAGCTGGGAACAACATTTCAGTCTGAAGTCTAAAAAAACAAAAAACATAGCATGATTCAAGTCAAGTGAAGCAGCTTGAAGTTCCATTAATTTGAATGGGAGAGTTAAGCATATGCTTAACTTTATTTTTCCATATTGAAATGAATGGGACCTAATCATATTTAACCTTTGCTGGAACAGGTCCATTACTTTCCTCAAATCAGGGTGGGGGTGGGAAGGGATAGGATAGGTATGTGACTGCTAAATATTAGCAATACACAACATTTAAAAAGTAAAATAATTGGAAAAAAATAAAATAAAAGTAAAATAATTTTCAATATGGAACATCTCCTCATACAGAACAAAAACTAAGGCTGGGATCCCAAGGGCAGTATCCAATACTGCCGCTGTGCTCCTGCTAGTTCTGTTACACCAGCAAGACCCTCTGCTTGTGCAACAGAGAGCTATTGGTTCTAAAAGCAACCACAGAAACAAGCAGAAATGCTTGTTTCTAGATTGGGACAAGTCAACCGATTTTCTTTCTGCAAGCTACACTAACCTACCCTGTTCCAGAAATGAGCAATTCTACTCGTTTCAAGTTGCTTTTAGAACTGCTAGCTTCCCGTTGCGTTAGTGGGGGCTGGGTGCCACTGGCATGCGGGCAGGCTTGGGTACTGGCCTAAGTGCTACTTTAAGCATGCCCGATAGGTGGGTTGTTTTTTTTAAAAACCATTTCCCCCCTTTGAACCCCACATTCCCCTGTCTTACCCAATACCACATTACAAACCGTGGAGGACCCCAGCAGGTCCTTTGCACGAGTTCGGGACAGAAAGGGTTAACCGGCATGGAGGAAACCCTTCCCTTGTGGTTCTAGCCGAAGCTAAAGCCAACTGCGACCTGAACTGACACGGGGAACAGACTAAACAAGGAGTCTACGTTTGTTTACAACACCTTTAATGGAACGGAACGAATAAACTACAGGAATTTCACAGCATAAACAGATGAGTCACAATGGGGCTCAATTGAGCGTAGGGTAGGCTAAGTAACAGGCTTACTAGACACAAAGTCACAGAACACCAGAGAACCTAACTTACTAGTCTCGGTCTCTCCTGCGGGAGATCACCAGCACCGTGCCCGGGGCTGGAGGGCTGTTTGCTGACCGAAGTCAGGGGCTTGATCCGTGCAGAACGTGCACCAGCTTCCAACAACCTTGATGGTCAGAGGTTTGCCCAGACCCCTTCTCCCAGTCCCAGGTGATTCATCAGGTGGGTTCCCGCCCGTGGAGGGGTGGTACCGGGTGGGTGTTCCTGAGGATCATCTTGCAGCTCTTTGAGACTGCAAGATGTTTTCCACCTCTTTGGGGTGAATTGCAAATGTGCCCCTTTGTGTAGATGTAGATGTGTTCTGGCTGTACCTCCTTCGCCCAGGGTGAGGATTATGCAGGGTGGGGGACTGGGGGGCTTATGCAGAGGAAGGAGAAATGGGGCACAGGAAGGAATGAAGTTATGACCACATTCCAGGAATGGGCAGTCAGGCTTTCTCTCCACACAAACTGCTTTTGAAAGTTTCAAATGTGGACGGATACATGGGGCAGGAACTGCCATTTGAGAAACTCAAAGGCAAAGCTTGCTTGTGGCAAGCAAAATGATTGGCATCGTTCTTTGGATCCTGGCCGAAGACATTTAGAAATACAACGACAGCAACAACATAATACTTGACACTTGTATCACACTTTCAATTGTTCAAAGTGCTTCACATGCATTATCTAGTTGTAATCCTTACACCAGCTCTGCAAGGTAAGTCAGTATTATGATCATATTTTCATTATTGTTATTATCATATTATCTAATTTTTATCCTATCATAAGTCATATTGCAGAAGGCCGAAGGTGACCTAGACGTTAAAGCAGAGGATGAACTGGAGACATCCTGATTTGTAGCTCAGTGTCTCTTACACCCCACCGATCTATAGCACTCCCTTACACTTGTGCCTGGTGCTCAATGTCTAAAATGAGAACTGCTGGTACTCAAGCCTGCCAAGAAGTCAGATTCTTTGACCTAGAAATCCTTTTCCTTATTCCACAAGTATGTGAGATGCTGTAATTACTTAGAGGTGCAAGGAAAGCACCTTGCACATGCTCAGATGCACACGCTCTTCATTCCTACCGCACTGAAAACTGGTCCCCTGCATTGAAAACAGGTCCCAGGGCTCAGCTGTAGCTCAAAGTGAGCTCTTGTTCGAACCAGGATAGCCCACTGATTAAGTATGGGGAAGTAGACAAATCCAGTAGCAAGAAGCAGGGTGTGGTGTAAAGCTTAGATTGCAGAGAAAATGACCCTCCCACACAGCCAGAAAGCCTTCCCGAAATGGGGGTCACAGAGCCTGAACCCAGGACTTAATATGCTGATGATGTGTTTCAAGCACACTTGGAAGTTATGCCCTGTGACATGGAGAGCAATGCTCCCATATCGCAGATAGTTGGGTGAAGGGAATGGTGAAGGCATTTTGTACATGTTCAGATATACTTTGTATGTTTGAAGATTCTAGTTCTAGCACTGAAACCAGGTGGAAACTTGGGAACTCGTAGAGTAAATGAAGCCCTGCCTGGCAGGACTTTTAAATTTGGGAATGTCTGCTCAGCAATGCCATACACTTAGGATCTCATGGCGCTTTGTTAACTATGGCAACATTAATGTTGGTGCATCCCTTGGTGAAGTGCAGACAAAATGGAATTTTGATTCTGACTATGGGAAAGACGTTTTGTTTCATGGGATTTTTTTTTAAAAAACTTTTTTTAACTTCTTTTGTATTGATTTTAGTAACGAGGAAGCTGTATCTTTCATAGACGATACAAAGCTTACCTTAAACCCCAGAGGAAGTCTATGGAAGACTTAGGAATGAGATTCGAAGCACTCTGAATTAACAGTAAGACAGGCCTTTCCCAGCTGGTTTGTATATCTTTTATTGATAATGCCCCCCAATAATCTCGGAATGGCCTCTGTGGCCACTATGGACTTGATCCCGAGGCTTTAGAAGTCAATGAGAAGAATCTCAGCAGATTCTTAATGCCTTTTTGAATCCAATCTCTTGTAGCAAATTCATAATATGAGAAAGGAAAACAACCCCCCTCCTCCCATGCTCCTGAGAATTTATGCTCCAAATATCAGACAATGGAAACTGAGGATTAAAGATTACACAATACGGGTCAGTACCCATAATGTCACTAACTTAGCAAAAAAGTGATAAAAGACTTACCAAAAAATAATGATAAATGCTCCCGCCGCCATACACACGCACACACGCACGCACACACACACACACACACAGAAAAGGAAAAGGGGGGTGGGGTGGGAGCCTGACAGCATTCCAAGGCAAGAGTGAGAGAAAAAGAGAACAGACTAGATTGTTAGTGCCATTTTTATAGTTATGCCTGTTAAAATTTAATGGACGGAAAGTTTCATTAGCGAGAGCTGTGTTGCCATTAACTTCAAGGAGGTTCCAGCCTACTGTAGGCTGCAGTACTAGCTTGACAGAAAATTGTTCAAATTTCCTTTTTGGACACAATTTATTGGTTTTTTGACACTTGAAGCTTAATGAACAGTAAAGGCCTCCATTCAATAATAATACTAATAATATATTTTTAAAAAATATATATCTCCTGAATTTTCTCATTACTGTGTTTGTAGGGTCAAGTTGTAGATCGCTTTTGTTTTTATTTTTTCCCAAGAGAGACAGTAATTTCTGACCTGCCCCCACAAAGCTAGTCAAGATTGGATGAAAGTGCTTTTTTCTTCTTCTTCATCAAGAAACATAATACCTTGAGGTTGCTGTTTAGGGTAGCCACATAGGCATAACTAAAACAGAGGACAAGAGGATGCAGCTTGGCATAAATTTGCATGTGCTCATTTATACACATAGATGCAAATATAGAGATAATTTAAATGGAAATAAATGAAACTCTCCATAATGGGGAAGATGGTGAACAGAAGTGTGCCTGCTCAGTCTGCTGTCCAGCTGCTGACTCTTGATGGGCAACTTCAAGGCCCCTTGCTTCAAGGCTCTCCCTTTTTATCATGCTTCTTCACCTTTAAATCGAACTTGGACTGGACAGCAGCCCTTCAAATTGAGGATTCCTCCAAATAGAGGACTGTGTTGTGACAGCCCTTCAAATTGAGGACTGTCCTCTGTAAAGTAGGCCACATGCCCATCTACTGCTGTTTCTCACATTACCTTTTCCCAGCGATGGTCTGACTCACATGCATCTGAATGTACTGTAGCTGATTAGGCAAGATGACTGGAGGAACGAATAGTACAGGTACAGCAAACGGGCTCCTCCTCCTTAATGGAGGAAAACCTCAAAATGGTGCTGATCTGAGGCTTGCTTCTTCTTTTTTCTCCTTTCCCCCTCCCACCCCCTATACTCTACTGGGGTTTTTTTTGGTGCTACCCACATCTTTGTTTTCCTTCTAAATAGGGCCATTCCAACATTTCATTTTAAGTGTACACCTGCAGAGTTAAGTGTAAACCTGAAAATAAAGTGTGAGTGTGACAAAAGTGTATCATACAGGTACATTCCTCAAGAGCTGGGATTAGCTGCCATTCCCTGTTGAAGGTTCACTTGGGTTTGTAGCAAGCCCAGGTGAATGCTCCATAGACCTGTGAACTCCAGTCCAGAACAAGCCAGTAATTCATCGATCTGGTAGTGAGCTGCTTACATCATGTCACACTCCTTCTGTAAAGGTAACCTGAGATTATGCATTGTGACACAGAAAGTAAGAATTAATGAGCTGCTAACCCATTACACCAGCCTTCCCCATCCTGGTGCCCTCCACGCTGGCCAGAGATGATGGGAGTTGTAGTCCAATACATCTGGAGGGCACAAGGTGTTATATATATATATATATGGTTCGATTCGAATGAGTCCTTCCATTCATAGAAGGAGTCCTTTGAATGGAAGGATCTTCAGTCCAGTGGAGGTGCCCACTGTCAGAAGGGTGGGAGGTGGCTTTCACCAATTCTCCCTCTCAGCTGCAGTTCTCCGTGCTACTCCCACACTGTTCTGGAAGGTTCTTCAACTTTCTAGAGCAGATTTTCAAGAGGTGCAGGGGATGGAAGGGAAATCAGCAAACACCACTTCCCATCCTTCCATTAGAGCTGCTGGGAGCATTCTTTCTCCCGGCGCCTCAAATGCAATCGGCTCACAGGAGCTTTGGATTTTACCCATTGCATACAAAAAGTCCAAAAATATTCCATAAAATATACTATAATTCTCTACAATTGATATGTTGCCAATCATAGAGAATTATAGTATATATTTGTTCTAACTTTGTTTCATAACTGTCACTGTTGTATCCAATATATACTTTTCCATTATAGTAAGTGATTCAAAATTTATTGTGACAGCCCCCTCAGTTTTTTCTAATCAATTTTTACAATAATAAAATTGAGGGGCTTAATGAGGTGTCCATAACTTGGGATATGTAGCAAGCGAAATGCCAGATTAGAACAAAATGGTGCCCAGAACTTCAAGTGTCCAAAATTAACCATTTCAGCTTTTAGTCAGCAGATGTTTAAAGTGTGATATTTAACAAGATGTAAGTTTTGTAGAAAATGAATTGCAAATTGTAGAATCATTTTAAGAGTCTTGTCCATTTTCTATGTACAAACATTTATAACTGTGGCAATTTGATGTAGAATAACTCCAGAATTATTCTTCACTATCAATTTAAGAATAGTGAATTGATTCAATTTCTAAATGAATGAACAGAAATCAGGATGGTATTATATTAGTATATGCTGAATTAACCTCACTATAGGCCAGTAAATATGTAACTGTGGAAACCAGCCATAAAAGCTAGGAATTTTCACACAGAGCATAGCATGGTGTTTAAAAAAGTACTTCAGATTTAACTACCCAGGTGTAAAATAACCAAATTGAAGAAAAAATGAGGAGACTGAGGCCTGTTCAAACAGATTTGATTAAATGTAGGGTCTAAAAATGTCCCATAACTGACTGCAAATGGCGAACTCAAAGATCTTTGAGGTTTTCAATAGATTCTGCTGGGATAAGTCCATCCCTAGCATTCTCTGTCTGTTGCTGTTGTCAATGTATCATATGCGCCAACTGCGGGGATTAGTGAGATTAATATGCAATTTATCTTTCTTTCTTTTTTCCTGTTTGGTTCAGAATAATTAATTTTTAAATACACTTAATGTGTGCACAGACAGCAGCATATGCCAACAAACATCATTAACTTTGCTATACAGTGTTAAAAGGGGGGAATGGGGAAGCCTTCCCTGTGGGAATTATGGAATATTCAGAACTTGGACAAGGTCAAAAACAAAGTAATAAAAAATGAGGGGAGGATCCAAAAACATTCGCTCATTCATTCATGTAGTTAGGAAATTATCTAAAATCCTGTTTGTTTGTTCCTGACATTTTGACCATGCCTTTTGACCCAGGGTCTTCAAGGTAGCTTAGAACACTACTTATAACACCGGTCCCCAACCCTTTTGGGTTGATGGGCACATTTGGAATTTTGAGAGTGTATCATGGGTGCTCTTACAAAATGGCCACTGTGGGGGTGGGGCTTGCCTGTTCATAAAATGCCTGCCCTGGTAGGCATGGCCAGTCACAAAACACTCATTTCTCAAAAGGCAAAATGGTGAGACAAAAAGAAAAATAACAGCACAGGCCTGTGGCTTATGCTGGCTCAGCTTGTCTGAGTGTGGAAGGCTAAGCAGGATCAGGCCTGGTTGTTATTTGGATGGAAGACCCCTCCTCTAGTTTCCTGCATTGAGCAGGGGGTTGGACTCGATAGCCTTGTAGGCTCCTTCTAACTCTATGATCTATGAAATCTATGAAACACCCTAATTACAAAGCAGAGGTGGGGGTCTGAGCTCTTAAAAACAGAACCACTCTTTAAACCCAAATAAAGATGGTGCTGGAGAGCAGCCCTTCACTGTGCAGCATGCCAGTCTCCCAGAGTCCCAGTTAATTTAAATACATATATCTTAAGAAACAAAATAAAAATCAGGATGGGCAAGGAACCTGGTGGGTGCCGAGAGAGGTGTCCAGAACCACATTGGTGCCCGGACTTAAAACAATAACATCATAAAGCAATCAACACTGAAAGCCAGAGTATCACATAGTGAGAACCCACAAAGAAGATGCAAGCAGCATAATACAGGCTAGTCAGATACCAAGAAATGCCCAGGTTAAACTGTTTTCACTTGGTGCCTAAATATATTTGTTTGTTTTATTATATTTTTATCCTGCCCTTTCTCCAAGGGCCATGTACGCCACCCTAAGCCAAGGGGCTTAGGGTGGCGTACATGGTTTTCCCTACTCAAGTTATCCTGAGAACAACTCTGTGAGGTAGGTTAGGCCCAAGATCATGCAGTATGCTTGATGGTGAAGTGGAAAATTCCTTGGTGCTAGATTAACACTCTAATCACTACAAAAAGTGGGTCCCTGGTGCACAGATATGGGCAGAGATATGGCACAAATGGGATGCCATCACCAAAAAGGCCATCTCCCAAGTAAACATCCAGCACCTCTGAAAGTGGGAACATCCGGAACTGGGCCTCTGATAAAGATCTGAACAATTAAAGTACATCCAAGTCTTAGGCATGCCCAGTGAGATTTGTGATATTTTTTTCTCTTTGAACAGCAGACCCCCCCACCCCCATGCCATATTGCAACTCAGTTTCAAAAGAGATTTGCCATGTGGCATTGGGGGGAGGTTGCCCATGAAAAAAAACCCAAATCCCCCTTGCGCTTGTGCTATGAGTTGTGCAGTTCTTTGGATCTCAGCCAGGGTGTTTGCTGATGTGGGATTTGTGGGAAAGCAATCATATGCACCAATTGCTTAAACTTCTACAGGTTTTTGGAAGGGGGGCTGTAATAGCAGAGGAGGAGGAATGGGAAAGTGGGAAAAGGGAGGGAAAACTTTTGTTCAACCAACCATAAGGGATGGTGTGGTAATTTTAGGATCTGTTTAACAAGGTACTAAATTCATGTTAAGAAATGTAAAAATGGAGCATTAATCAGAACAGGATTCAGGCTGTGGTATAGACTGAATTTGCTACTGGTATTTTATGGTATAAATCCTCCCCGAAAAGGCTGATGGGCAGAGTAATTTGACCATCACATGACTGGGATTTACCTGTGTTAATCACTGTCTTCAGGGAGCCTGTGTCTAAAATGCAAATACACTGTGTAAAGGTTTACAGATAATCACCCAGAGGTCCGGGGAGACACACCACCTTACAACTAGGAAGGTCACTTATACAAGCTATTTTGGCAATATAGTGTTGCTTCACCAATATAGGTCATTTTCTTTCCTGGCCCGAAATGTATAATGTGTTTCAGGTACTGAGGTTAAATCAATTTGTGTCTTTTCCAAGCTAGGCTTTTTCTGAAAGGAATCTCTCTTAATGATAAAACTCATCTCCCAGCCCCACCTCCTTTACAACTGAGCTGATATAACAAAAGAGCATTGCACAAAATGAACAAGTCGCATTACTTTGAATAGAGATTTTAAGCTAATGCTGAGAACAGGTCATATATTTTAAATAGATAACATACCCTTCATATGCATCCCAGGCCATTAATACTTGACTAGAAGAAATATATATATATATATATATATATATATATATATATGGCAAGCCTCTTCTGACAATGGGGTCTACATCGCATGGAGAGCCTGCACTAATATAAGGGACTCCCTGATTCAGATGTGTGCACTGATGAGGAGATAGATTAGAATGGGGTCGGAGGAGGGCAGAACTAACGTGCTCATTAACTGGGTTCACACAACACAATAAGCCATGGTGGCTTATAAGCCACGTTTGTTTCAGACTGGCTTGTCATGCTGTCTGAATCCAGCAGCATGGTTTGTTAACATACACACAAGCCACTCTGGCCTGGTTCAGACAACAAGCCACTCTGAAACAAACATGGCTTATAAGCCATCATGGGTTATCGTGTTGTGTGAACCCAGATTCTCTTTCCCCCCACTCCCTGCGTGTTAAGTTAAATAACTTTTAGAATGCCTGAAGAGGACTTGGAGCAGCTGGACAAGCAGTAAGGCGAAGTTTACCACGTGTCACATGCAGTTATGTGGTAAAGAAAAAAGTATGATTAAATTGTCAACCATAACCACCCAGGATTTTTGGTAAAGAGATTGTTCACACTTCACCTGATGGCATTTGGCCTGCTATTTGCAGATGCACTGCAAACTTCCCTCACTGAAATGTGTTGCTTTATTCCTAGCAATTAAAGCAGGAAGTTTGATTCAGCCCTCCAGCTACCCTAAGTGGCGATGCAATGACAGTTGCGTTGAACTGTGATTTTTTTGTACCTCAAAATGCCAGTGGGCTCTGAGAGGCTTGAGCATACTTTGTTTCTCTCCTGTTAGAAAACAATTACTGTTGCCAGTGCATTCCCCAATACAGTATGCCCTTCTGTTCGTCACTATTTTTCACCCAACAAAATTAATCATGCCATTTAAGTAACTGTAATCTTAGAAACAATGCCTCCAAACGGCCTGAAAGGACTGTCAAGTAGCATTTATGAGTAAGTTATTCCACAGAAACTACTCCAACTTGCTTTGATTTAGTGACATTGCTTGTGGTTAAAAGCTTTCAGCGAGGCCAAACGCATGCAAACAGTGACTGGTGATTTGGATAATTAGTAGAAATGGCTGAGCCCTGTCTCTTTACAAGGAGGTTAGCTGTGACATGCAATTAAAAATGAGCTGCAAAGGTAATATCATATAGATAAAGCAAAGGCACTGGATCAGGTTGAGGACAATCAACTAATACCTACTTAGAAAAGGAAGTGGGGAAAATGGCAACAGTGATTTAACTTGGAATAGCTGCAGTTCACAAGCCACTTCAGGTAGATTTCGAGTTCTGTGAGAGTGTCAATAAAGATGTGGACAGGGGTGATCTGGTAGACATTGTTTACTTGGACTTCCAAAAGGCTTTGGACAAAGTCCCTCACCAAAGACTCCTATGCAAACTTAGCAGTCATGGAATTGTTGGAGGATATTGGAAAGCAGTCGGTCCTATACTGGTTAGGACGAAGCAGTTTCCCCCCCACCTTATGCGCAGCCTGGTTATTGAAACTGTTTATCACCACGTGGGTTGCTAAACCCTGCTAAAAGGCTCTTGAAAGGAACAGATTGTCCATACAAGGTTTAAAACTAATAAAGACATTTATTAGTTTTACTTACAGTCCATTTATTCATATATGCAGGATGCATATAGGCAGATTAGAGTCTTAACACCAAAGAGTCCGCTTCATTGGAGATCATTGGCTGGAAGCCAGCTCAGACCGTGCGTCCATCACGTTGGAGAGAGAGAGAGTTGAGCTGGCCACAGAGAGGCCAGAAGTAGGGAGGAGGGGTTACAACACATGCACCCTGGGGATTGTTCAATTAACCCTTTCCTCCCACTCCAGTGGTTACATTACCTTGTTGATTTAAGCAGGCAACATTACAATTTCCATCAGGAATAAGAGGGGAGGTCCTCTTATGGATCAGTAACTGGCTAAAAAAGAGGAAGTAGAGGGTAGGAATAAATGGTAAATTATCCCAGTGGAGGGATGTAAACAGTGTGGTCCCACAGGGATCTGTACTGGGACCAATGCTGTTCAGCTTATTCATAAATGATCTGGAATCAGGAGTGAGCAGTGAAGTGGCCAAGTTTACTGATGACACCAAATTATTTATGGGTGGTTAAAACAAAAAGGGATTGTGAGGAGCTCCAAAAGGATCTCTCCAAACTAGGAGAATGGGCATCAAAATGAGAAGTGTGGTTTAGTGTAAGCAAGTGTAAAGTGATGCACGGTGTGGCAAAAAACCCCTGTTTCAAGTATAAGCTGATGGGATCTGAGCTAGTGGTGGCTGACCAAAAAAGAGATCTTGCTGTTGTGGTGGTCAGCTCATTGGAAATGTCAACCCAGTGTGCGGCTGCTGTGAAAAAGGGAAACTCCATGTTAGGCATAATTAGAAAAGGAATTGAAAATAAAACTGCCAGTATCATACTCCCCTTATTCAAATCTATGGTGTGACCACATTTAGAATACTGTGTACAGTTCTGGTCACCGCACTTAAAAAAGGATATTGTAGTCTTGGAAAAAGATCAGAAAAGGGCAACTAAAATGATCAGAGGCTGGAGCAATTCCTCTATCAGGAGAGATTACAACAGCAGCTGGGATTGTTTAGCTTAGAAAGAAGGTGAGTAACGGGAGACATGACAGAGGTGTACATAATTATGCATGGTGTGGAAAAAGTGGACAGAGAGACATTTTTCTCCCTCTCTCATAATACTGGAACCCGAGGTCATCCCATGAAGCTGATTGGTGGGAGATTCAGGCCAGATAAAAGGAAGTACGGTACTTCACATAGCGCATAGTTAAACTATGGAAATCACTTCCACAAGATATAGTGATTTAAAGCACTCCAATTTGGAGTGCTTTAAAAGGGGATTGGGCAAATTCATAGAGGATAGGTCTATCATTGGCTACTAGTCCTGATGGCTATATGCTACCTCCAGTGTCAGAGGCAGTATGCCTATGTACACCAGTTACTAGAGAACATGGGTGGGAGGGTACTATTGCACTCATGTCCTGCTTGTGGATTTCCCATGGGCAGCTGGTTGGCTACTGTGTGAACAGAATGCTGGACTAGATGGACCCTTGGTCTGATCCAGCATGGCTCTTCTTATGTTCTTGGATAACTTGTATTTGATCTATTGGGACTTGTCCTTCTTTCAACTCTCCTGCCCTGATTCAGTTAATGCCATTCAGTGAACTCCTTCCCGAATGTGGGCCTGCTGTATAGGGTAGCCACTTGTGAATCACCAAAAGAGATGAACTGCATCACCAAAAAAGAGGATGAAAGACGGCTCCAATTTGCATAAAATTTGCATATGCTAACCTATATGTATAGATGCAAATTTAGAAATAATAATTCTAATTTAAATAGAAATGCATTACATCTCACCATAGTGTGGAGGGCTGTGACCAGGTGCCCTGTGTGCCTTGCTCAGTCTGCTGTCCAGGTGCTGTTGATGGGTGTGAAGGGAGAATGGGGGTCACAAGCTCCCTGCAAGGTAGACAGGAGTGAACAAATTACCCAATAGGCTGCAACCACCCCTTTTACATCCACCTCAGCCCGAGCCAGGGGATACTCAGATCTTTCAGGACATGCTTGGGGCACAGAAATAAGGGTTCAAGCTAACACCCTCTATTTCCAGCCCCAAGCCAAACATTCTAAACAGTAGCAAGACCAAAGCAGAAGGCTCTGAATTTAGTACTGGGGCATTACCCGGAACAAAGTACACACACACTTTGAAATAGCTGAGATTTATTTACAATAAGGAAGGGGGGAAAGGGGTAAAAAAAAGTGTGCAAATATCAGAGAAAATCAGGGGGGGGGGGACACCCTGAGAAACCCTTTGGAAGGATGCTGCAGGCAAAAGTAGTAAAGCAACACCTAACCTATCCTATAATTTACCTAAGTAAGGGTTTTCTAATAGGACAGGCCCCAATTCAGGATCCAAAAGCTCACAGGCCCAAAAGCCAGTTAGCACAGGCAGATGAAGACTGAAGACAAAACTGAAGGCCAGAATGAAGACCAAATGGCAACAGTAGCCCCCCTGGCTTTATACACCCACCCTCCACCCCCAGGCCCTTGACAAGTGTGATGTGTGCCTCCTTAGCCAATCACTGTCGGCTGGATAACTTCCTCAGCTTCCGGGGGTGGGGGAGCAGAGTGAAAAGCTCTCACCTGCAGCCCAGGTGAAATCAGTCAGTCTAATTCTGGCAAGAATTTCACTCCAGCCTTGAAGGCCTGGAGACTAGATCACATGAAATAACATGCACAGGTGGTTTAATTAGTGCATGCAGGCCCATCTTCGTGAAATGGAGCTTCCTTCCAAGCAGCTCAATCGTAAAAAGAAAATAGATTTCTTGACAATGGGCAACTTCAAGGCCCAGTTCTTCCTCCTGATGATTCTTTATCTTTATACTGGACTTAGACTTAGGTGTCAAATAGAGGACACCTTCAAAATAGAGGACAGTCTTCTGGCAGCCCTTCAAATAGAAGACTGTTCTCTGTAAGAGAGGACACATGGCCACCCTAGCAGCTACACCTGTAGCAAGGGACTGTATTTAGCAGTGGGGGGGGGGTTCATGAAGAATTGTGTGTTTTCCACTGTGGATCCCCATGAGGAAGCCAAGCAATGTATATCTTTGGACATAGCAGTTTGTGCGCACGCGGAGATTTCTCCTGTTCATGTGGTTGAATCCTGATTAGCAAGCTAGCTAAAAGTGGGCTGGATGGAACAACTATCAGGTGGATCCACAATTGGCTACAGAATCGGACTCAAAGAGTGCTTATCAATGGTACCTTCTCAAACTGGGGAGAGGTAACGAGTGGGGTACCACAGGGCTCGGTCCTGGACCCAATGCTATTCAACATTTTTATTAATGACTTGGAAGAGGAGGTGCAGGGAATGCTTATCAAATTTGCAGACGACACAAAGTTGGGTGGAACAGCTAATACTCTGGAAGACAGAAACAAAATTCAAAGCGATCTCGATAGGCTGGAGTGCTGGGCCGAAAACAACAGAATGAAATTTAATAGGGATAAATGCCAAGTGCTGCACCTAGGGAGAGGAAACCAAATGCACAGTTACAGAATGGGGGACACTTGGCTCCACAATACTACAAGTGAGAAGGATCTTGGAATTGTTGTAGATCACAAACTGAATATGAGCCAGCAATGCGATGTGGCTGCAAAGAAGGCAAATGCTATTTTGGGCTGCATTAATAGAAGTATAGCTTCCAAATTGCGTGAAGTGATAATTCCCCTTTACTCAGCAATGGTTAGGCCTCATCTTGAGTACTGCATCCAGTTCTGGGCACCACGCTTTAAGAAGGATGTAGACAAACTGGAGAGGGTTCAGAGGAGGGCAACAAAGATGATAAAGGGACTGGAAACAAGGCCCTATGAGGAGAGACTGAAAGAACTGGGCATGTTTAGCCTTCAGAAGAGGAGACTGAGGGGAGATCTGATCGCACACTTCCAGTACTTGAAGGGTTGTCACACAGAGGAGGCCCAGGATCTCTTCTCGATCATCCCAGTTTGCAGGACACAGAATAATGGGCTCAAGTTACAGGAACCCAGATTCCACCTAAACATCAGGAAAAATTTCCTGACGGTTAGAGCAATAAGACAATGGAACCAATTACCTAGGGAGGTGGTGAGCTCTCCCACTCTGGAGGCATTCAAGGTGCAGCTGGACGGCCATCTGTCAGGGATGCTTTGACCTGGATTCCTGCATTGAGCAGGGGGTTGGACTCGATGGCCTTGTAGGCCCTTTCCAACTCTACTTTTCTATGATTCTATGATTCTATGGTTCCCTGGATCTGTGTAATGAAATTGGAGTCCCATGAATTTCTGCAGCACTGTCTTCTTAGTAGAACTGCTCAGATTCATACACCCTATCAAGTCAAAGGAAACACATGTGCAAAGGCTAATAGTGCAATGTGCATTATATCACTGGTATACTCCAATGAGCATGTTTTTTCTCCTTTTGTTTTCAGAATTTATTTTTCTCTGGACTGCTGAACTAGGCATTTATTGAGCAAGAACTTTGAGAACAAAAAATAACAAAACCACCATTAAACGTAAATAATTTGCTGCTAAAAAATTATATCCCAGAAATAAATTGACTAATAAATAAATAAATAAAATAACTAATAAATAGTATCACTTAATATACCAGAGAATCCTAGTTTTTGCTACTGAGACCATTGCAAACAGATAGATGTAGGAAGTCCTTCTTAATGTAGGATTTTTTAGATGAAGTCCTCCTTGACGTAGGATGCTTTCCTGGGAGGGACCGTAGCTCAGTGGTGGAGCACCTGCTTTGCATGCAGAGGGTCCCAGGTTCAATCCCCACATCCCCTGTTAAAAGATCTCAGGTAGCAGAGTGAAGAGAAACCTCTCTCTACCTGAGGCTGAGACCCTGGGGAGCCACTGCCAGTCAGAGCAGCAGTGCGTAGATAGACCAGTGGTCTGACTCTGTATAAAGCAGCTTCATGTGTTCTAATGGAGGTGTAGGACTTTGCATGAAATCATGAGCTTTTCATAGACACGAATACCCTGAGGCCAATGTGGACAAATCTGTGAATTTCGGTTTCTCTCAATTTCTCATTTTTCCTATCTTAAGTTCAGTTCATCCTATTTTCACATCAGTCTGAGATTTTATTTTTTAAAAATAAGAAAAGTTTGCATGAAAATGCATACACCTGGTTGCACACATTCTCCTAATACATGCATTTTGCCTAATGTACACATTTTTGCAAACAATTTCCCCTAATATAATGGGGTTTTGATGTTATTTTCCCTAATATATGCATTTTTGTACACATTCTTTTTATTAGAGAACTCCACTACAAAATCTGGAGTACTGCGAATTTCAAAGGATAACTCAACTATAGGTTTGAAGGTGCAAAATTAGGTAAATTCACATTAAAATGTGAATCAAACACATTTCTCCCTATCCACTATCGACACAGTTGGCAGACGTAAAATAAATGATGAGTTTTCTCCACAGGACCACACTTGCTACAGAACTCACCATGAAGGAGAGAATATGGTCATGTGAGCTGTCCTTGAAAAGAGTTCTAGGAAATGAAGTTAACATTTTTATCATTATGTTCATCTCTTGCTTAGATAGGCTTGTTGTTGCTCATGCTTTGCTATCTTATCGAATGGTTTCTGTTCATGGTCGAGGTCTTTTTGGTACTCATCACATAACTCCCAAGGACACAATTACAAAAACTATACAGTGTATTAAGATTCTTTCATGTTCCTGTTGACCAGATGCCTTTAACAATCAATAAGTATTAGTAATGCTTCAGGAACAGATGGCATCTTTTCAAGACGGTCTCATCATCTGACTAACACACATACTGCTTGACTAACTCTCTCTTGAATTAACTTCTAGAATACTGTCTAGCTAGCATAGATTAAAGGGAAGGGGATTTCTGCTTAGCAAGGATCTCACCAGACTGGCAGACCATGGAAAGGTATCATAGGCTATAAGGAGACCAAAGACCTAGGAAAATGCTTTGTCCTGTAGCGAAGCGCATTCCCCAAGCTGTTTCAAATGCCAGTTAGGAATGAAATGTGACCAGAGCAGCAGAACATGTCCAAACTCTGTCATATTCGCATCAGGGAAAATTTAAAAGATAGTTTCCTTGATTCTTCAGACACATCAGTATAATTTGCGACATTATTTAGTATTGTATATTTACATCACAGCCGTGAGTCTTTCCACTGAGTTGGGTCATAGTGCCACCTAGTTCAGAAATGGCACCTGACGATCCATGAAGCAAATGGATCAAAATTTTGCAATAGGAATTGCAGGCTCATCCCCACCCCATACAGACCTGGCCCACAGCAGGGCAAATTGGTTAAAGCCCCCTACCTCCCACACTAGGGTCCTGATCCAGATTGGGTGCCCTGCACCTACTCTAGAGTAAACATGAACAAAAGACTTTGCTGCTAGCTACATCTTTAAATTGTCTGCGTTGGCCCAAAGGCATCTAGTCCACGGGTTAATGTTATGTCTTTCTTTGGCTTTTGTACATAATACCTCAGCTATGCCATGCGCTCCATAACTGTAAAGCCCGTTTTTGCTGGGTCCTGTTTACAGACATGGGTCCAGAATTTTTCAAAAGCTGTGCCTGTGAATGGGACCTGACAAAAATGTAGGATCTGGATAATGGATACATCAGAAAATATAGACAGTTCCTACATAATGTTATCACTTGAAGGCAGCTAGGAGATGGAATTTGGAGAACTTTGGCGAGCTGGGTTTTGCTGATTCACAGATCCCTAAATAGCAGCTGGTGACAATGGCAGTGAGAAGATAGACTCACTGAGGGAGGGAGCCCATTAAGGGTGTCTTGCCTAAGGGCCCTCAAAACCCTGGAGCAGTCAATGCCAGAAGGGCCCCATTTTCTGGGAGCCCAAGACCTGCAAAAGGCCTTCTGCTCAACAGTTCTAGCATTCTCAATTTGCATGGATCACATGGAGTCAGAGACATCATTAGAGAACTCTCAGTTTGCACTCCCCAATATTGCAAGTTCAGGGGGAGGGCACTGAAAGTGCCTGGCTCCTCTCACCTCCAAAAATTCCTGGAGTTGACACTGTTATTTTGTATTCACTTTTGCTTTGCACTGCAGGGTAGCTGGTTAAAAAGGGTCCTGGCAGAATACTGTAGTCCTGCACTCTTTAGGAAGCTAGTAAACTACTCTGTGTACCTATAAATCTACTTCACCATCACCAGGATATGTCCCTGGATACATTCCATGCATCTCAGTTCCATGTCTGTCAGGACTCGGAGCCATGGGCCTAGAATCAGGAATCTGTAGCTCTATGTACAGTTGCCATGTGTACATACTCCAATACTCCAAGCCATGGTTTGGAGTATTTATTTATTTATTATCTTTATATCCCACCTTTTTTCCTGCAAGGAACCCAAGGCGACTTACATAATCCTCTTCCTCCTCTCCATTTTATCCTCACAACAACCTTGTGAGGTAGGTGAGGCTGAGAGTCAGTGACAGGCCCAAAGTCACCCAGTGAGCTTCATGGCCAAGCAGGGCTAGAAGAACCCGGATCTCCCGAGTCCCAGTCCAACACTCTCACCACTACACCACACTGGCTCTCCCTGTATCTCCCTTGGGCAGTGAAGTATTTTCAGCATCTGGACAGGCTCTGCCTACTGAGGCTAGCCAATGGACCCTTCTAGACAGGAAGGCCAATAAGAGGCTTTCTGTTGAGGCTGAGACTTTGCTTGAGTCCTCCAGGCTCTGGTGTCCTTCGCTGTGTTCCTCGGCTCTGGCTGGCTCAATTCTGTCTCCCAGTTTTGGGCTTTCCTCTAATCACTACCTATGGCTCAGCCCTGAGAATGGGCTGCTTTGCATGTCATGGTTAGCCACCGTGTGTTATTTCACCTGCAGGGTGCCACACGGTGCATGCTGATTGCCATTCTGAATATGCAAGCTGTGGTGGGTGTGCACCGTGGCTTGTCATGCCATGCAAACCACCCAGGTGTGTGAGGGTTAAACAGCCCTTGGCTAACCCTAGAACAACTCCACCATGAGTGGCTTACCGTGACATGCGAACCGGGTCAAAATCTGATGAATGGGGAATAATAGCAAGCTCCTTCACACAGGATTGTTTGCTGGGGAGGCAGGGGGGGGGACATCAGCAACTTTGCACATTAACAAGTGCTATCTAAATAATACGGTAGCTGGTGGTAGTCATAAAGATACAGGGCATTTCCAGCTTCATTAAAGTCAATGAGAATTTTGCTGCAGACTTCACTGGAATCAAAAGTTTTCATGGCGCTTGTCGATCAAGTGAAAGACGTTTGAGTGTGACTTTGGTATGTTATTCCCCAGTTTCTTTTCGTACCTGCTTTTCAAGAGAACGACCATGATTTGTACATATTGTTGTAATGCCATTTTTAATGAATGGATAAGGAAGGCAGAGACTCTCTTTGCTGGTTACCATTTTTTCGTTAACAGGAGCCGAGATCAAACATTCCCTTTGCTTCCTTTGAAATGAGCAGTTTGAGAAAGCTTTTCTATGTACCTCTGTTTGTTTAACTTGGCCCTGTCCCTTTGGTCTCATGTTAACATACCTTAATGGCAGGTAATGATTGATAATGGTGTATTGTAAAGTTCAGGTAATAAATACTGCTTTTGCTCATAATAATGCTGAATAATGTACTTTTTATTACTCAGTTTGATGGAAAATTTCCTTGTCAGCTCTGCCTAATTGTCCAAACAAAGCCACCCATTACTTGAAGAAATATATGTCTAACTTAGACATATTAATTAGGGTCATGACTGAACTACACAGAGGAATATAGTGACACTTCTGTTATCTTTAAATGTAATCTTTGGACAGCAGTCCTAATGCTAAGCTAAAGTTTAATGGGCAAGCATTGTTTACACTAACTTTTCCCCCCTAATGCACAGACTTGTATTGGAATCTTTCCTGAGTGAGTGCGAGATGGGGTCATGGAAGTCTCTTCTAGAACATCTTCAAAGGTCATACATGAAATCACAAAATAAGAAACCATATATATATATATATATATATATATATATATATATTCATTCATTCAGAAGGTGTCACATAACGGGGCTTCCATCCAACATCACATGAGTGGTTTTCTACTTGTGCAACAGGACTTCCCCTGTAACCTCATGCTTCCCCCAGATTTGCTCCAGAAGTTCGCCCAACCCTCCAAAGTAGGGTTCGCCCAAAGTAGATTTGTGGGGAGAGGGGGCCTGCAGGGGTGGAGAGGGAATCCATTCTGCCAATGGTGTTTGTTCCACTGGTGGATGGACACAATTATTTATTTATTTATTTATTTATTTGTTACAGTTCTATACTGCTTAATAGCTGATGCCCTCTGTGTGATTCACAACACTTAAAACATAAAATACAACAACAAAACACAGTATAGAACATATAAAAGTTTAAAACTACAGTATAAAACCAAAGTAAAAAAGAAAAAACCACCAGCAGTGCACAGATCTAAAAATACAATAATAGATTTAAAACAACAACAACTGAAGAACTTAAAATGCCTGGGAGAATAAAAAGGTCTTCATGTGGCACCAAAAAGACCACAACATAGATGCCAGGCAAGACACTCTGTGGAGGGCATTCCACAACTGGGGTGCCACAGCAGAAAAGGCCAACATTCCATCCGGCCTCGGTCACAATAGCCACACAGCTGGATAAAATCCAAGGTATCTCCATTCTCCATTAAGTGCATATCCGATTGCATTAAATAAGAGGCTTGGAAAGGGCCTCTCTTGGTACTGTAGGATTCTGTACATTGAAATATTTCAGTTCTTCATGAGTTCTAAAAGTTTTCATGCTGTTTAATCTTCTTTGAAATTATGTGCTTTTCTTTATCTGATTTTACAATAAATCAGTAGAATTGAGTCTGGGGCAGTGGATATTGGTGTGTGGAAGTTGAAGATCCAAATTCAAAGCTCTTCTGAGAGCCATGGAGGTCACTGACTATCCTAGGCCACCCACATAATAACTCAGCTGAAGGGGACCTTGGGAAGAAAATGAGGTAACTGCCTGTTTCTCAGCTCTGACTCCTGGCACAGCTCTGGCTCCTGAAAATCAGCATGTGTGAAATCAGTAGCATACTTGGTGTTTGCCAAATCATGTAAAATGATGTGGTTATGCCAATAAGTATTTGAAAACATGTCATGTGATCCATAATAAAAGTGCAACATGTTTCTCAGCATGGAGCCACAGGACACTTGTTAATCTCTTATTACAGAATGTGAGGAAAATGTATATATTTTCCCCATTTTTAATATGCTTTACCATTGGTAATTTATCTTATCTATATATATAAAAGAAGGTTTCCTGACTGACTGACTGACTGACTCATCAATGCCCAGCTCAAACCGTTTAATCTAGGAACGTGAAATTTTGAAGGGACATTGCTTTTATGACGTAGACCCCCACTAAAGAAGGATTTTGGGAAATTCCATCCCTAAGGGGGTGAAAAAAGGGGGCAAAATTGCCCCACTCTCATATCAGCAGTTCTGCAAATAGACCTCACCTCATAAATTGCTGCAGGAGCCAACTTGCTGCAGGAGCCAATAGCAGCAGTTATGCAAATAGCCCATAGAACACTTAGAATGTTGGTATGAATTCCTGCAGGGGCCAATAGGGCTGGGTATGCAAATCTCCCCTAGGCCATTTAGAATGTTCTCTGAGGGGGTGAAAAGGGAGGGAAACTTTTTACATGACAGGGTGAAAAGGGAGGGAAACTTTTAAATGACTGATTGTTGTGTGGGGGGCATCGTCGCATAGGCTCCATCATGTTTAGACGGATCTACCCCAAACTTGCCATGCTCACTCTTCATCACCTGTAGACTCTCAGGATTAACCTGATTTTTCTTTACGAACAGATATTTCTGTCACAAAAGATTTCTGCTGCCAGCACCCAGCCTAAACGTTACACTTTCAGTCAGAGACACTGCATCTTTTCCATACGTGTTTCTTTTAAAAACAATTATACCAAATCCTAAAATCTATGCAAGCGCAGCCGCGGGCAACAGCTAGTTTAAAAATAAATGTGCAAGAAGCTCTATTAGGTCAAATTTTCACTTCTACTCCCTAAAATCCAGGTCATCTCTTTTTGTCCTTATGCTGGGGAGATGCCATAGCACAGTGGAAGAGCACATGCTTTGTATCCAGAAGGTTCCATGTTCAACTCTCAGTATCTCCAGGTAAGGCTAGGAAAGACTCCTGTCTGAAACTCTGCAGAGCCACCACCAGTCAGTCTAGCTCAGACAATCCTGAGCTAGATGGCCCTATGGCCTGGTCAGTAAAGGCAGCTTCTTGGGTTCTTGTGTATATATGACTTGTTTCTTGAGCAGTTATAGTTGCTATCATTTTCACCAGCAGCAGACATTCAGATATCCTCATTATATAATCAAGTAGTCTCTCTTTTTGTCGATTGAACAAAGTGAGGACAATTGTGTATTCCTTTTGTAAGTTTGTTTGTAATGTGATAACTCTATTGAACACTGCAATATCAGAATTAAATTTGGTGCACACAAACATTTGGGGTGTGATGCTACATTTCAAGTTGTATTCTTGTGAAGAAGCTGAGGTAAAACTGAGGTAAAAGTTTAAGTGCTGTTTTTTGTTTCAACCACTTAGGGTCTAAAGGGGTTAACGGTAAAAGAAAAGTGTATGCTTTTTACTCAAGGCTTGTGTTTGAGGGGAGTTATATTGTAAATATGGTGTGCTGGCAAATTGGCAACTACTGATTTATTTATTTATTTATTTATTTATTACATTTATCAATCGCCCATCTGGCCGGTACTGATACCACTAGGAGGTGAAAATGAAGCCAGGTTCTTTCTATTTATGTGGGAAGATAGGATTGAAATTGGTACCCTCTGATTGGGGAATAACTGAACATTCTAAAAATGCCCATTGGTCGGATGGGGTGATGGAATGTTGGCCACCCCAAAGCTGATTGGCTGGAGGAGAACGAATATAATAAGCTTGGAGAGTCTGACAGGGGAGTCTGTCAGGAGGAGTCTGAGCATAGAGGTGTCTGATGAGGTGATCCTCCACATTTGGGGATAGGGGTGGTCTAGTGTATAGGCCCCTACCCCAAGACCTAGATTCTCCACAATTCTCAATGCTAGCTCTACTTCTGCATCCATTTTCAAAGACATTGGGAAGAAAATGCAAAATACCACATCATGCAATGGGTTGGATCCAGATTTACACTGGGTCAACTGCACTGATGGAAGTGGACTTCCTTGCCCCTTCCTTTCCATGTGTCAGTTGACCCAAGACCAAGGGAGACCTCTTTGGAGGAGGAGGAGACTGATTCCCCAGCACCACCCTCACCTAGAGTAGACCTGGGGCAACCTGAGGGGGTCCTGTGGCAGAAACCCTGTTCCAAGCTCACCGGTGACCCCAGACTTTCCTCCCTGTGCCCATGGATCATCAGAGCACAGGTGGCAATGTACCAGGTGGGGTGCTGAGGGGGGTCACCAGAGTGCCCACCTGGCTGCCAGAAGACTCTTGCCCAGGGTATACCCATGAGGAAGGGTCTACTTCAGAGCTAGGATCTATTCATGAGAAGGAAGATCCAGCTGCAACTGGTGAATCAGGGACAGTTAGCACAAGTTCTCAGTTTTCCTCAGACCTTTGCTGGATTAACAGCTCCCATAGATCTATGTTGGTTCCAGTTACTTTGCTCCAAGGTATTTTGGCTCCAGATACGGGCTCAGGACACCACAGCAGCCCTCCCCCTGCCGTCACAAGTGCCCTGAATATGCTACACAGAATCAGGAGACCCTGCTGAATGGGGTGAGCTGTGGTGTGGGGGAAAGGGGTTCCCCCAAAATTGGGCAGAGGGAACTTCCACGAGCAGAGTCCTTCCTCTCAGGGAAGGTCCCTTCCTGTTGCGGAAGGCAGATCCTGGATCCCACCCAATAAATTTCCTTGAACATCATCAGAGTGGAAGTTGGTGTGCAAGTTTGGGATGCATCATATCCTGGCAGTTTGGGACAATATTCTACATTTATTTTTGTTTCGTTTACTTTTAGATTTCTACCCTGCAATGTTCAGCCCATCCAAGGCTCCCTTATCATCTGTCAAAAGCTTCTGCAGACTTTGAAGGTATGAGCCTCAGTTTGACCTTCTCCCCCCCCACACACACACACATTTTCAAGGAGGCCAGGAAAAATGAGCAACCAAACACAGTCTGGTATTTCCTTTGAAGACTGAGTAATTGGAAGGAGAATTCAGAATACCATTCTATGCTTCAAGTAGGAACCCCAGGTTGACCACGCACAAACCTGTTTTTCAGGGAGTCTGGAAAAATGTAAAATACACCACCATGCAGTGTATAAACCTCAAAGATTGAGAAATCACCATGATGAGACATGGTATGTATATTTACAGTATAGTTATCTATTTGAACTGGGAACACCTGCATGACCCTCAGTCTGCACCTCGTTTCAAAGTGGGGAGGGGAATGCAAAAAAATTCTGGAATGTGATATATGCTTTGGAGACGGAGGGACTGGAATTAAAGTTGATGTTCATGGATAGGGCACATTCTACATTTCATGTTTAGACCTAAGCTCAACCCCAGCACCTGTTTTTAAGAAGGCCAGGGGTGAGCAAGTGTCCCTCAGTCATGGCGCTTTGCTACTTTATTTCCATTTTTAGAAGGAAAACGCAGCGCGTAACTCAAACAATATGCGCTCTGTAACAGGGCCTTCCTTAACAGTGATGCCTGGAAGCCAGTTTCATATTAGAATCAATGCTATGAACAGGCCGGACAGCAAGGGCAGTGTGGACTCCAGTCCCATGCACTGTATTCTATCCGTCTCTTTTCTGGGGTGCATTTAGAAGAATAAAAATGTTGCATTCTTTATATCTAAATTATGCATTTTTAATGCTTTAATTTATATTACTAATCATATTTAGCCTTCTTATAGTGCTTTAGAATTGGGGTGGCCACTTATGAATTGCCAAAAAAGAGGACATGCATCACACACACACCCAAAAAAAGAGAGGACACAAAACAGGGAACCTATTTGCATGTGCTAATTTATATGTATAGATGCAAATTTAGAAATTATTATTATAAGTTAAACAGGAATACCATAGTGTGGAAGACTGT
Source organism: Shinisaurus crocodilurus (assembly GCA_021292165.1). Taxonomy (NCBI): domain Eukaryota; kingdom Metazoa; phylum Chordata; class Lepidosauria; order Squamata; family Shinisauridae; genus Shinisaurus; species Shinisaurus crocodilurus. The sequence continues at coordinate 145,256,671 of CM037876.1, forward strand.
AACCAGGTAAGCTGTGTGCCTGCCTGTTCATTCTGCTGTCCAGGTGCAGAAACAGATGGGCAACAGTTCTTAAGGTTCATTATCTTTAAACTGGAATTCAGCAGGAGAGACCTTCAACTAGAGGACAGTCCACTGCCGGCCCTTCAACTAGAGGACTGTCCTCTGTAAAAGACGACACCTGGCCACCATATAAATTCAAAGCACTTCCCGTTCAGTATTGTTTCCTGTTGTAACACAAAGTATTTGGGGGCGTGGCTTGATCTTGAATGGGCAATTAAGACCCATTAGCTTGAAAAAACACCTGCTCCTGGTGATGAAAACTGCTAGAACTGGTTTGTTGATAGGGATGTTTGGCCTCTCTTTGGGGGCATGGCTATGGTGGGGCTGCCACGATGAGCGCCTGCGCTTCAAAATTTACCACTACCCCACTGGAGATGACCTTTTGAGAGAGCAAGGTCCTAGAGGTCTTCCCAAAAAAAAAACCTGGAGCTGGCCCTGGCCATCTTAGTTAAACAGGTATAAAAACAGTATGTTTGTCGCATAGATACACACACCCTCTTTAGGGTGTATCTCTTAATATCGGGCTTTGCTGCAGGGGATCTCCCCACTTCCACCAAGATGTATGTATAGAACTACAGTGATACCTTGGATTGCAAGTAACTTGGTCTGCGAGCGATTTGCAAGAAAAGCAATTTTTAAAAATAAATTTTGACTTGATAAACGAGCAAGGTCTTGCAATACAAGTAGTCATAGGGATGTAACCGCTCGCCTCCAGCAGGCGTAGCGGGTCAAAATCGGCCCCCCTCACGCCCGCCAGAGACTCGCTTTGATATACAAGTGCTTTGGATTACAAGCACGTTTCCGGAACGAATTATGCCTGCAATCCAAGGTATATCTGTATCTACATGCTAGTCCTGATCCAGGCCCAATAGCACAATGTCCTATTGCCTTGCAGTGGATGAGGTGGGTACTGCCCACTGGGTAGCTTTTCTGCATCAGGGACAACCAGCTTCTGTTCACAGTTTGGGACTGTCTGTAAATTGGGCTTGATAAATACTTCAGCACTACTGTTGCACAAGAAAGGAATTACAGCAAGGATTAGTGTTTTGTTTTGTTTTTTATCCAATGAAATGTCCTGGACTGGTGATGCAGTAGCAGGACAAGGGAGTAGCTTTGCTGGGTTTTTTCTCTCTCCCCAAATTAGCATTGGATGATCTCTCCAGTGCTGCAGGAGTGCAGCAGCCATCAGGTACACAATTTTTACATAGACACCCATGACCAAGTTCTGTTTAAAAAAGGAGCGGGTGTGTTCGTTCAGGGAACTGTGTGTTAAAGGCCACAAAGACCGCTGTGTACCATGTCGTTAAGAAAATGCCTATGAAAATGCAGAGGAAAACTAAATCCAACATATACGGTTTTATGCTTGTTCCAGCACATTCTCACAGCACAGGAAGGAGGGAGGGTTTTAGGATCTGAATGTGTTCCATACTGTGTATTCAGGCGGCGGGTTTTTTTTTTAGAAATATTTAAGTGAATTTCAGAATGGGCTCCTGAGTTTCATCCCCAAGGAACGGAGAAACTGTCTTGTCAGATCATCCAGCTGTTCATTCATCTGATCCACTATCCTGTCTCTGAGGGCAGCCAACATTTTAACTCCCACATGGGATAACAGCATGATCTCTTCCTGTGAGGGGGAGGCTGATCTCTTTTCACCTGCATCATCTGGAACGGGAAACCTTGATGGTGCTTTTTTTCTCCTTCGCTATCGCGACGCTGACAGGCAGGCTGAAGCCTGGCTTTCCTTCCTCAGGCTTTCTTTCATATTTGGGTACCGCAATGGCCACTAGCACAACCAAGCCTTTTTAAAATGGAGATTCGTGGAGGATAGGCCCATCGGTGGCTTTTAGCCTCGGTAGATAGACAGAAATAAAACCTCTGTATCCAGTGGGGCAATATACTCTTGTTGGCAGGTGCTGGGTTCAGGGTTGACTGATCTCCATCACGTCCTGATTTGTGAGCTTTCCCCGGGTATCTGCTTGGACACACACTGCCGGCAACAGCGTACTGAGATAAATGGAATTGGGTCTGATGATCCAGCACAGGGAAATCCTTCTGTTCTTACTTGTTTTTACGTATAATGCACAAGCAGGCACCTTTGTTTTATTTCTTTATTTGGAATATTTACATACCATTTTTCAAACAAAAGTTCTCAATGCTGTTCACACAGTTTGAAGATAACTAAATTTCAAAAGTGGCCATCTTTATTCAGAACGATGCGCGTCAGAGAGTGAGCAAGCAAAGTAGGTCAGCTCTGCGGCTCTGCCGTACAAAGGCAGCGGTTCGCCTTATGTAGACTTGCAAAGTGCGAGTCTGAGCATGCTCAGTACTACAGCCCACCCCTTCTGGCTCAGTGACGGTAGTTCAGGTACACAGGGCTTTTTTTCTGGTGGAACTCACCGGAACTGAGTTCCAGCACCTTTTCTTCTATTAATTGCATTACAATTTAATCGCCATCTACTCCCGAGGAAATGTAAGCCAAGAGTTCCGGTACCCTTTTCTCCAGAAAAAAAGCACTGCAGGTACACCAATGAGTCATTCTTTACATGCCTTCATCATGCCCTTCTTTCCTTGTCTATCATATTCTGCTCATGTGCTAATCTCCAATCGGCTGGCTGTTAGCCAACCAATTACAGCAGCAAATCTCTTCAGTGCCTGCAAATTCACTTAAGTCAGTATGTTTTTCCTTATCTTGACTGCACCTTCTTTGTTTTATCTACCACGTTTCTGCTACACGCCTCTCAGTAATGATTGGATAGATGATCAACTAATCCCATCATTCATATGTTTGCCTTATCTCATCACCATAAGCCTCCAAACTCGGAGGATTATGGGCATCCTATGCAGGGTGGGAGGAGCACAAAGATGATCTCTACCTCCCCACTCCTCCCACCCTGCAAGTTAGCTACAGCCAATTCCGGCCCTCTAGCTGAGGTGCTTCAGATGGGGATGGAAGGAGGCTGGAGGAGCATTGCCAAGATGCATCATATCCTGGCAGCCCCGGTCTCCTCCCCTCCCCACCCCCCAGAACAACCCCTTTACTCCTTCGCCAAGGTTGCTCTTACGGCCTCGGGGAAGCAGCCGGCGCAGTTTGTTTGTTTATTTGTTTATTTATTATGTTTATACCCCGCCTTTTTTCCTGAAAGGAACCCAAGGCAGCTTACATAATCCTCCTCCTCCTCCTCCTCCTCCTCCTCCTCCTCCTCCTCCTCCTCTCCATTTTATCCTCACAACAACCCTGTGAGGTAGGTTAGGCGCAGTACTTTCTGTGCTGGCTGCGAGGAGGGGGGAGGGGGATCTGAGCACAGATCTCCAACTCCAAGACTGGAGCTCTTTTCCAACCTCGGATCTGGGAATCCAAAGGATTCTATGGCTCCCTATACACTGTCTAGGGGCCATAGGATTGCTCTGCCCCAAATATGTTTCATTACAGTTGTTTACAGTCTAAGTAGGGGCGGTCTTTCACATGTAGATCTTCCATCCTGGAACTGACTCCATCCTCACCTTTCACCTGGTTATCTACAGGGATGGGGACTTGGACTCCAGAACTCGACTCGTGAGTCGGACTGAGTCCCCCCACTGACTCGAGTCAGACTCGAGTCCCAATATTTTTAATGGGACTCGAGACTCGACTCAGGACTCGAGACCAAGGACTCGACTCGAGACTCGTGTTCCAAAATCATGTTCCTCAAATGCAACATGGATAGGTTTTAGGAAGTACAGCAAGTTTATTTTTTAAAATCATTTTCCTAAAATGCAACCTTTCAGACATTTTGGGTTTGGATGCCTCTGCCTGCCTGTTTGGGGTTCCCAGCCTCCTCTGCCTGCCTGGTCACTTCTTAACCAGTTCCACAGTTTGAATTGTCCAAGACAAAGGCCTCTGCCTGCCTGTTTGGGGTTCCCTGCCTCCTCTGCCTGCCTGGTTATTTTGGGTTTGTCTGCCTGGTCTGTTCTTGCCAAAATCAGTGGCAGAGTTTTGAAATAAAAAGGCACACTTGTTGTGCCTAGAATTTATTTAAGCCACACATCTGAAGTAGCCTTATTTTGTTGGGGGAAAAAATCCATTGATTTTAATAGGGACTTGTGGAGTCAACTTTGGGAGGGACTCGTGACTCGTGAGTCACCATTTTGGACCAAGGACTCGGACTTGGACTTGTGACTTGAAACCAAGGACTCTTCAACATCCCTGGTTATCTACTCAGGTTCTGGCTGATTTGGAAGCATTCCCCCCCCCCCCCGTGACCAAATTCAGGAACATATCAGATAACATCCAGGCCTGGAGGACAGGACTGTCCCTGCTATCCAATAGTTCTTCCCTCAGTCAACTGACTTCATGGCAGTTGGAATCCTCACAGGTGGGGGGGGGCTAATAGAGATGCCCCCCTCCCTCACAAATGTCAGTGGCAGTTCTGGCTGTCTTGGCCTCAGCAAAGAGCAACATTTCTCTAGATGCACCTGCCCCCCAGACCAGATCCAGGAGCAGAGCAGCTAATAATGTCCAAGCCTGGAGGGCAGGACTGCTCCTGCCACAGACACAGTTCTTCCCTCAGAAGAACTTCAAACCCTTCTAATTCTGAAGAAATGTTGTACCCAAACCACTCGAATAGGCTATCCAAGGTGTTCTGAGTAGTCAACAGGAGCAACACTCAAATATAACATACTCCCCATATAGTGCACAGCAGAAAAGAAGAACACTCTTGCCTGGATGTACTCCTCACAGAATTGCTGGCCATTCATTGGCACAGGTCCCTCAGTCACTGGGGGCTCACGAGTGCGCATGCTGGTGCTGAGCATTTTTGAGACAAAAATCTTCCACCATATTTGCCAATATTAGTCTTAAGCAGGGCTGGCCCTACCATTAGGCGGACTGGGGCAGCTGCCCTGGGGTTATTTATTATTGTGTTTTTATTCCCAGGAAATACACTTATGGGATTTTCTGCATCAGGTGCCGAAATAACTTACTATGCATGATGATTTTTTTGGGGGGGGGGAGGCATTTACTGTTCTGCCTCAGGCAGCAAATTGTCTTGGGCTGCCTCTGGGAAGGAGAGGTCATATGCCCCAGCTAATACCAGAACATTATAAATGAACAAGGAGTTGAAAAAGAGAGCAAAAGTAGCTGAAGAGATGGAAAGTTATTAACCATCTAAAGTTCCAAATATGACTTGTATCTCCTGTCATCATACCATGCTGTCCCTAACATGTCTGCTACCATGTGACTGAGGGCTTGTTCCCACAGCCCCTTTGTTACAGAAGGATGTGGGCTATGGGGACAAATACTGAATCGGCAGTGAACCAATTGACTGCACTGATTATGAGCCACTGTGCCATTGTTGACATATACTTTCAGAGGTGTTGAGATATGATGATCTGTGCTTGCAGGCGGGGACGGACATCTTCAGCATACACCTCTAGCACCCCAATTGACATCTATCTATGCCAACTCAATCTCCAGGAGATTTCCCATAAGTTGTTTGTCTGCCAAAAGAGTTTTGCAAAAGTGGCAGAACATGCACATAGCTGCTATCAGCTTTTCAGCAAAGGACCCTTTTAAAACTATTGCTTACTAGTCATGATGGTGATACACCAGTTGCTGGGGAACATGAGCAGGAAGGTGCTATTGCACTCATGTCCTACTTGTGGGCTTGCCAAAGGCAGCGGGTTGTCCACTGTGTGTACAGAATGCAAACTAGATGGACCATTGGTCTGATCCAGTCTGGCTCTTCTTTTGCTCTTATATTCAGTCAGAACACATGGCACCTTGTTGTTCACACACGCACATGCACACACACACACACACACACACACACACATGCACACACACATTTAATTCACCCAATAACAAATGTTCTCCAGGTGGGTTACAAATATTAATGCTTTTTCAATAATATGAACTTTTGCTTGACTCAGAGTGTATTTCTAATTAAAACCACCTAGATCAGGGATAAGAAACATTTGGCTCTTCAGATGTTTTGGCCTACAACTCCCATCATCCCTCACCATCAGCTATGCTGGCTAGGGCTGATGGAAGTTGTAGGGTAAAACAACTGGAGGGCCACAAGTTGCCCACCCCTGACCTAGTTGCTCAACCCCCTTCTCCGGTGCCCCCCACCATCAGAAGTGAGGTGGTTGGTGAGCAGGGAGAAGCCATTTTGAGCTGTGTTGCGCTGTTTATGGAACTCTTTCTCTGCCAAGGTGATGTACCTGGGGACTGTGTTGTCATTTAGATGCCAAGTAAAAACATTTTGTTTGCCAAAACATTGTCTATTGTGCTGTTTATTGATATGCCCTCTGTATTCTGTTGATTCTGCTGCGTTAACTTGTGGCTAGACTGTACGTAATTGTATTTTTTATCTTAAATTGTACACCACTCTGGAATCTGTTTTGACAAAGGGCAGCATAGACATTTCTAAAATACAAATAGATAATTGTCCATCGGCCCTAAAAATGCTCATCTTCATGTCTCATACAAGAAGGCATAGGGCATGGCTGAATTAAGAGAAATTTGTATTCCCCATGCAGGTCTTCTATGTGATAGCACTTTGCCAGCTTAAGGTGAATGCGTGTAAGGTTCATTTTCACACTGGCAGTGGAAAGAAAGGAAGGAAGGAAGGAAGGAAGGAAGGAAGAAGAAAGAAAGAAAGAAAGAAAGAAAGACCTCCACCCCAAATAAGTGGGATCTGTCCATTCTCCCCTGCCTGATGGTTCCACTCTGTGTTAAGAATATCTAAGACTCCTTGCCAAAAGGGATTTGTTCTTTTTATCTAGTCGGAAGAGTGTTTTTGCCATTTGCATTTTGGAATTGCTTAGCTGCCCAAGCATGCTTTATGTGTGCTGCTTGAAATGTGTGATTGAGTCACGTGACAGCTGTTCTCTAGCTGATGTTGGACCTTCTCCAACAAATATGGATTATGTTAAAGTCGGTTGTGAGTTGACGAGGATATGTTAATAACTCCCAGATGGGCATCTTTGTGCTCTCCAGCAGGGAAAGCCAAGCAGTGTATGGCAGGAGCTAGTGTTTGGCAGGTCCATCATTCCGTCATTAAAGGCCACATTATTACTTACAACTATGCTTGCATGACAATTGCTAGCCTAAAGCAGCTTCTCCTGATCATGATGAACACAAAGAAATTGCTGTGTGTTTTCCTGTGGCTGAGTGTTTATAAATGCAGTGCTCTTTCCAAATTATAAGTTCAATGGATTCCCCCCCCCCCCCCGAAAGAATAAATTTGCTCCACAAATACCGCTACGCTAAGATGAATGTTCGGATATGGAATAGATGCCGAACAAAACCTGTCTGTGCCTAGGAGTTCTTTGTGACTTATCGTCAAGACTGTAACAATGACTATATTTCTAGAATGTTGAACTTCCGGTATCTTTTGGAAATTGGATCATATGTTTTAAGAGCTTAAAGCATGCAAATTAAAGCGAATTTCCGGCTAATTAAATACTGCTAACATTTAAGGTTATTGGGGATATACAGCTGGGGATACTCCAAGCAAACAATAACTACCAAACTACATTCCCTATAGCATGTACTCCCCCTGCAAAAAAAAAACCTTCCTCCACCCCACCCACAAAACAACCATTTGTGTCCTCGGAATATATTGGGGACATTTAACAGTTTGTCTACTTTGTATAATACTTATTTCAATATTGGGGTTTTGTTGAGCATTTAAATACTTTGGTAATAAATGGAGCAGCACATAGCATGAAAGAAGGGGTGATGTGAAGCACATCGGTCATGGGGGTTGGGATTAGAAGACACGGGTGGGATAAAACACTATACCAAACACAGAATTCCAGACCCCTCATTCCAGGCTGACCAAAGTCCAGCTCTTGGGCTCTGTTCTTTCAATGCCAGGACTTACTCCCCAAACAGAGGAGTAAGAACAGACCACCTCTGAGCATGTGTAGTGCAGCATCCTTTAGATGTGTGGGGCCTAATCTAGGGCGTGATCTGTGTATATAAGGCATTGGATCTCCCTTGCTGAATTGGAGCAACATGTTAGAAAATGATGAAATATCTTCAGTTCCCTCATGGATGCTCAGGCTGCTTCTAGACGGAAGTCTCCTGGCACTAACAGTTGAAAGGTGTTGTGCAGCTATTCCATCTGTACCTCCTTAACAGAAGGTTTTTGTTTTATTGTTGTTGTTGTTGTTTGTAAGAAAAAAAGATGGAAGAAATGGTGGAGAGACATGGGAGGGTTACAAATAGAAGGCAACATCATCCGGACGCCCCCATAAAATTCCATGAATGAGGCTCCTTGAAAGCATCATGAAGTAGGAATGCTCTAGACTCAGAATCGTACTGTAAATCTTATTTCTACTATCCTCCAAAATACCAGGTGGTTGCAACCCTTAAGAACAATTTAAAAACAACAACAACAACCATGTTTTTTTCCTTCAGTTGATCCATGGAGTGGAACATTACTGGCACACTTTTATAAAAAAATCAAAAAACGTTTTAAAAAATTAGGTTATTTTGATTGTGCTGTTAGTGTAATAAGAAAAGGAAAAAATATTAACACACAATTTATGCATTTAAAATATTTTTTTCTGTACTGCCACTCAGAAAGGCCTGCAATTGCCCTCAGAGTCCCTGCTTTGCATCCCATTTCCATTGGATGTCCAGGTGAGGGGGATTAAGGACAGTTGCTGCCGTGTCCAGGTTCTGGAGCTCCCGATGCTGGAAGACAGGATAGGCCTCCTTTTCGTGGTGCTTCAGCATGCCGCCAACCCCTCTTGCTTTGCCATGCCATTGGCGTTAGTTTACTCTCCATCAGCCCTGCCCTTTAATCAGATAACCCTAGTTTAACTATATTCTACTCAGCTGCCCTTTGTGAAAGAACCAAGTAATGACGCTATTATTTATAAATAATCCATTATTTATTGGTATTATTTAGAAAATTATATGCTGCTTTTTAGCCCTAAAAAGGACCCCCAAAGTGGCTGACAGAAAAAACACAGAAAAATACAATAATAACCAGTTAAAATACAATAAAAGTGAGAACAGAATAGAACACCAACATAATCAGCAAGGAGAGAACAATTTGGTTGTGTCTTTTTACAGATTAAAGCTGGGTGAAATAGAATATCATAGAATAGTAGAGTGTCTCAACAGAATACCTAAAGCTTAAATGGGAGGGAACCAACCAAACCACTTTAGGGAGGGACAGCGGCGTAGCGTGGGTTGTCAGCACCCGGGGCAAGGCAAGTAATTTGCGCCCCCTAACCCAAAATCTGTCTCGGTGCACACTCCGGAGCCGCAGAATGCCTTTTATGAGCCGCGTCTTCCGCCAGCCCAGCAGCCGAGCCGCAACGCCTGCCCAGCCTTGGCTGCAAATCCCCCCCCGGCGACTTAAGCCCTTGCTCGAGTGCCGGGGGGGCTTTCTGCAGCGCCACTGAAGCCGACTTCCCCGCAGCATCCATGTGCGGCCATTGCTCCTCTCCTCCGGAGGCGGGGAAGCGCCCCCCCCCAAGGCCCCTTTGACTTCTGCCATCCCAATCGGGCGCAGCGACCTGCACGGCCGTCGGGAGCGCTCGCAGCAGCCGCGGGAGAGAGTTCGTGGTCATGAAGAGAGCCGAGGTCAGATCTTCACCTCTTGGGGGCCGCACCTGACCGAGAGCAGCGCCGCCGGCACCGAGGCGAGCACGCGTGCGTGCGGCAAAGCGCGGCCCCGGTGGAGCGGGCTGCTGCCGCCGCTGGACACCTGAATGGCCGGCCCTTGGCGTGGGGCTGGCGGGAGCAGGGCCCGTCGCTGGGCACGAGCAGGGCAGCCCACGGGGCGCGGGGGGGAGAGGGAGGCCTCGCGTTCGACCGCCTTCCAAGTTGGGTCTCTGTGGAGCCAGCCCTGCCCCGTGTCCCCCCGCCACGGCCGCGCTGCCTCCCCGTAAGAGGATGGTCCGCCGCGGGCAGGGGCAGAGAGCTGCGAGTGCGAGCGCGCCCCCCCAGATGTTGCGCCCGGTGCGGCCGGGCCCCCCCTGCACCCCCCACGCTACGCCTCTGGGGAGGGAGTTCCATAACCTGGGTGCCATAACAGAGATGCCCTGACTGTTTACAGCCCGTAGTTTAGGCAATATGATTAGAAGAATAGCTTTCCAAAAAATAAGTCTATCTTATTTATTTGAGAGACGTACAGTGACCCTGAACTATTCATGTGTGGAGGCTGGCTTCCTCATATGTATCCCTTTCTAGGTGAAGAGACAGGTGAGCAAATGAGTCCTATTTAGAGTGGCCACTTGCGAATTGCCAAAAAAGAGGACAAGCATCAGCAAAAAAGAGGACAAAAGAGGACAGTGCATGGCATTTGCATATGCTAATTTATAGGAATAGGTGCAAATTTAGAAATATTTATTTATTTATTATATTTATATCCCACCTTTTTTCCCTGCAAGGAACCCAAAGCAGTTTATATACTCCTCCTCCTCCTCTTCAATTTAAATAGAAATACAGTACATCTCACTATAGTGTGGAAGACTGTGACCACACTATGACTTGTGTGCCTGCCTGTCCAGGTGCTCACTGTTGATAGGCAACAGTTTTTATGTTCTTTATCTTAAAATTGGAATTAGACAGGACAGCCCTTCAAACAGAGGACTGTCCTGTGTAAAAGAGGACATTCAACCACTGTATGTATGAAGCCATCTTCAAAAAGCTGTAATTGCACATATTAGGTGTTTAAGGAAGGAGAAAGGATTGGAGAGTAGGGGACTTAGAGCTTTTCTACAAGAGGCTGTTAATTGCTGTGTCTACCTTAGGTTTCGTCACAGAATTGCACTCTGAGCTCTATATGAAGAGCTTTTCCTTTCCTGCTTTCCTGCTACATAACCTCTAGGTGGCACTCTGGCACAGTGGAATAGCACAAATACGTAAGTCAGAAGATACCATTTCTTTGGCTTTCAGAAATACAGTAATACCTTGGATTGCAAGTAACTTGGTCTGAGAACATTTTGCAAGACAAGCAAATTTTTTATATAAATTTTGGCTTGATAAACAAGCGACGTCTTGCAATACAAGTAGTGTAGGGATGTAACTGCTTGCCTCGAGCGGGCATAGCGGGCCAAAATCGGCCCCGCTCACGCCCAGCAGAGACTCACTTTGATATAAGAGTGTTTTGGATTACAAGCACAGTTCCGGAACAAATTATGCTTGCCATCCAAGGTATTACTGTAATACTCCATTTTCCCCACTCTAAAAAAAACACAGGAAAGTGCTCTTAAAAAACAGAAGCAAAACTGGAGGATCATGTCATCATCTAAAGAACCCATAAACCACTGTAAGGAATCACAAGCGCATAATAAATGTCTCATGTAGAAAAGCTCTTAGTAGGAATTAGAGAACATGTACCACGTAGGCCTACTGAGATGGGTGCTGCAGTCCATATCCAGAGGCACAAAATATTTGTTATGTTTTTTATTTACCATTTGTTGATTGCTGCATCTTCTTTTTTAAAGGAACTAAAACATAACGCTGCGAACGTAACAACCCCACTAGCATGCAGGCCCGTTTATCCATCCTCATTAATTTTTACCAGACCACCCCACCCCCCACTGCTCCAACAGCATAAGTAGAAATCATAAAACCTGACAAAGCAAGAGAAAGAAGGGAAAGGAGGAAGAAAGTAGCAGTAGAAAGTGAAGAAGAGAAGCAGTAAAAAAATGAGAATGAAGGGAAAATAGATCAGCAGAAAGGGCAAAGCGGGAGAGGAAAGCCCCTTAACAAGGACAAAGTTAATTATTCCATCTGCTTCTTTGCTGAGCAAGATTCATTATATGCTTTGATAAACCCTTCCTAGATTTTTCCAAATGTAGTGTGTGTGTGTGTGTGTGTGTGCGCGCGCGCGCGCACACACGCCTATGTATAACTTAAGAGTTATTTTACAGCTCCCTAAAGTAGGGTGGCCACTTTAAAAAGAAAAGAAAAGAAAAGTGGACACCAATTTGCATAACAGTTGCATATGCACATTTATATGTATATGTGCATATTTAGAAATAATAACATTAATTTAAATAGAATTAGAAATGCAATATATTTCACCCAATTGGTGATTGAAGACTGATTGGGGTGCTTCCAGACTACGCTTTTATGGCATCATCATCCTGCCTCATTCACTGGGGGTCCAGATGACATCTTCTACCACCCATAACCTTCCCGAATTCTCCCATTGCTGCTTCTGTCTTTTCTCTTACATCAGAAAATCCATTAACGGGAATAGGATGAAATAGCCGTGTAATGCCTTCTAACCTGTAGCACTAGGAGCCAAGGATGTTGAAGAGTCCTTGGTTTCGAGTCACGAGTCGAGTCACGAGTCTTTGGACCCGAGTCACGAGTCCGAGTCCAAGTCCTTGGTCCAAAATGGTGACTCACGAGTCATGAGTCACTCCCAAAGCTGACTCCACGAGTCCCTATTAAAATCAATGGGGGGTTTTCCCAACAAAATAAGGCTTTTCAGATGTGTGGCTTAAATAAATTCTAGGCACAAGTGTGCCTTTTTATTTCAAAACTCTGCCACTGATTTTGGCAAGAACAGACCGGGCAGACAAACCCAAAATAACCAGACAGGCAGAGGAGGCAGGGAACCCCAAAACAGGTAGGCAGAGGCCTTTGTCTTGGACAATTCAAACTGTGGAACTGGTTAAGAAGAGACCAGGCAGGCAGAGGAGGCTGGGAACCCCAAACAGGCAGGCAGAAGCAGCCAAACCCAAAATGTCTGAAAGGTTGCATTTTAGGAAAATGATTTTAAAAAATAAACTTGCTGTACTTCCTAAAACCTATCCATGTTGCATTTGAGGAACACGATTTTGGAACACGAGTCCTTGGTCTCGAGTCCCGAGTCGAGTCTCGAGTCCCATTAAAAATATTGGGACTCGAGTCTGACTCAAGTCAGAGGGGGGACTCAGTCCGACTCACGAGTCGAGTCCTGGAGTCCGAGTCCCCATCCCTGCTAGGAGCCTTCCATCTGGAGGCACCTTAGGTGACCTGTTTGCCTGCTCAGTCTGCTGTCCAGGTTCTAACTGTTGATGAGCAACTTCAAGGCCCTTTCTCTCCCTCCTTACCTTATTACGTTGGGTTTTTTTTTTTTTACTTTAAACCAGACTTGGGCTGGGCAGCCCATCAAATAGAGGACACCTTCAAACAGAGGACTGTCCTCTGCCAGCTCTCCAAAATAGAGGACTGACCTCTGTGGAGCACCTAGCCACCCTACCCTAAAGGCAACTCTCAGACTAAAAGTCCCATAAGTTTATTTTTAAAAAAACAATTTGTGGGTCTGGCTCAAAATCTGTGGGATTTTTGTTAGCATGCTTGCACCAAAGTTCATTTCCTTGCTGGAGTCTCTTATGCCAAATCAAGAAACTGGATTTTAAACTTGAAGGCATTGAACCAGGATTGCTGCTGCTGTTGTTGAAGGGGTTACTGTGGATGAGGTTTGTTATGTTTATCCCTGTAGACTGCCATCTTAGATCTTTTTGAAAATATTTATGTCGCAGATCCCGAAAGGCCTGTGGAGTAAAACTGAATCAAAGAGCAAAATTGTCAGGAGGAATCTGAAACTTTTGCAACCTGTTTAGTCTATTACGATATTATCATTCTGTTAAAAAATGGCCCTCAATTTTCTCAGCTCTTAAAAATAACTTTGTGGTATTTTAATGCTGTGCCTCTTAATGCTGCATAAAACCTTTGTTTCCTACAGGTTTATTGTGCTGGTATATTAGATTTCCTGCTGCATGAGCAGGAAGATTATGGTAGCTTACATCTAAGTATACTTCAGGGAGACATTTTGTATTTTCTCTATAAATAGTCTTTCTAAAACACAATAGGGTAACTATTAATGTTTATATGGCCTTATACATCTCTCCAACTTTACTGTGCTGAGTATGTAGGGTGGCAAAGCCAGAGGAAAGGTTGCCTGGGAAATGTTTTGAGAATCCTCATTATTAAAATGCAACTTGAGCCGGGTTTGTTATTTATCTTTTTATCATTAGGATGTTCATGGCTTCCCACACAAAGGAGCCATTCCTGCTTTTCAGCAGTAGTAAAAAATATCTTTGTACAGATAAAGTCATAAACATTTAAATCAAGGCCTTGCAATGAGGGCAGTCAAAATTTCAGGCTTCCATAATAAGGCAGGAGCATACGCAAAGGGACAATTTCATTTATAATAATCCTATCCTTAATTTGTTTTTGGTTTTGCTGCTGTTAAAAAGAAGGGTTTGGGGTATGACCAAGCATATCTAAGGCAAGTCGTGTTTAGTACTGAGTTGTGTTACTATGATCATAAGATAATGGGCGTGTACTCCCCGTTCCAGAAGTGGAGGGAAATGGGAAAGAAATTATTAACAGGGAATGGTTTGAAATGAAGGACAGGCCCTAGCCATGGGTCATAGAATTGCGATGAAAATGTACATCTTTGTATGAATTAATTTAAGGAGCAATTTCTTTACAATTTGTGAAAAACAGAAAGCAAAACATTGTCACGGGCTGAACTCCACAAGTCCCCCACTGCACCTCCCGCGGCCACCTTTCTTTCCCCAGAAGCCGCTTATTCTTGTGCGCAGCAGCCATTTCATTATTTCCAGAAAATGCTAACATCAGTGAAGCAAACGGGGAGCCTGGTTCCATCCAATGTAATGAAAGATTATCATCTCCAAACAGCGAAAATTCTAACTTATGGCCTCTACCTCCGAATCACTCCCAGCTTCAGATGTAACATGACGTATGGGTAATCTGCAATTTGCTAGGGGCATTGTTAGCATGCTTTGCCTCCAGGGTAGGATTGTACGCAGGCCTCAAGCAGATGTGAGCTCAGATATACAAGCGCATTAGGCATACAGAAAACCCCTGCTATTACCCTGGTGGATCTGGTGCCAAAGCCCCCAGTGACACAGACGAGGTATTAGGTCAGATGAGTTACATTAAGTGGCAAGTGATAAATTCAAGATGACAATTCCAAAACAGCCGCGTTTCTTCTAGTAATTAATTCCAGTGGTGCCTGAGGCTGCTGCGCTTAGTTGCTACAACTGGTGTGGCCGGTGCTGAGCAGCTAATGAGAAAACATTACAGCGAGGATTAAGGGTCTGCACAGTCTAGCAGGATGAGGTCACGTATGATCAGGAAAATTATTAAAACAGTCTGAGTGGGAGGAATGAAATCTGTCAAACATATTCATGTTTAAAATGCAAAATCAATTTGTGAGGTTGGTTTTTCCCCACCCCAGACCCCTTACACAAGCTAGCCAGAGTTTTTTACTACTGGCCAAGGGCCAAAACAGGAGGATATGAAGCCAGCCAGAAAATGCATTTGTGTGTTGGCGTTTTTTTCTCCTTGAACACATGTGTGCAGCAGGCAGCTAATGCATTTGTAAGGTGAAGGCCAGAAAGTCTTGAATTATAAAAGCTCATGCTATAATAAATTAGTTCTTAAAGTTCCACAGGCCTTTGTTGTTGTTGTTTTGCTGCCAAAAAAATCACTCTGCACTTACTCAGAGGCACTGTGTCCCTAGGTCCTCAAAAACAGTAAGCCACTGCCCAGATGACAGCATTTTTGAAATCCAAAGCCAGCAAGACTGTATCAAGCAAGTCATAGTGTAAACAATAAGTATACTACTCTGGGCATGTGTAACCCACACTAACTATATGGTCACCCACACATGCACAATCACACTTTGTACTCCACATTAATCTGGAATAACTGGAAGAGTATTTGCAATCATGAAAGTGAACTAGAATTCCCAGTTTGGCCATAAGAATGTGTTGAAAGGGGGAATCTCCTTTTTGCCACCCTTTAACTATCTAAATTGTGAATACAACAAAGTGGAGATAGGTCTTAAGATGTAATTAATCCGCTTTAAGTTCAGTTTGCGCATTTAATGAACCAGTCAAGTTTCTCCAGGCCCTGATATACTGCAGGCAGTCTGGCTCCAGCTCCCCACACTTCCAGTTGGTGTGGGACAAGGAGCAATATCCTTTGCTGTGCTTAAATAAATAAATTGGGGAAAAAACATTAAAACTTTATCTGGGTATGTGGGAAGCAATTGTGCTCCTCACCACCAGTGATATCATGGAAACTATCCAGTAGGTCCCCAGGATAGCTGTGTATATAAATCAATGCATTGGTAAACTCTTGGTTAAGCTACTGCAATGTGTTGTGTGTGGGTCTGCCCTTGAAGACAGTTTGGAAACTGCAGCTAGTACAGAATGCAGCTGCTGGAATCTTAACTGGGACAACTCACTGGGAACATAGTTTGCCAGTATTGAAAGCACTTCACTGACTGCCAGTTCATTTTTGAGCCCAATTCAAGGTTCTGGTACTGACCTATTAAGGCCCTGCACAGGAAGGAGCCCTGATACTTAAAGGTATGTCTGCTTATATCTCTGTATGCCCAGATATTAAGGTCATCATCATCTGCCAATGGACTCCTTCAGGCGCCCTCACTGTCAGAGGTGAAATAGGTGGCAACCAGAGAGAGGGCATCTTGGGTTGTTAATGGAACATCTTGCCCAGAGAGGTCTGCCTGATACCTACTGCACAGCTGCGCTATTCTTTAAATGTGAGACAAAAGTGTTTCAGTTCTCCCAGGCCTCTTTGGCATTTTTAGGCATTTTTGATGTTTTAATCATTATCTTGATTACATTTTATGGCTTTAAAAATAATATACTACCCTGGGATCATTTTGATGAAGAGCAATATATAAATTTCTTAAATAAATAAATCTATTGTAGCACTGTTGATTGCACTGCTGGGAATTATTTTCAGCTTTTTCCAGGTGCTACAAAACTTAGAAACCCAGTTTGACCAGAAATAATAATGGGATAAAAATTTGATTCAGAACAATGATGGCTCTATTACAGTGCTGCCTCCAAATATCTGAAATTTGTACACAATCTCGGATATTTGTTTTTCCTCCCTGGCTCTAACATATTACAGATAGCATAGCTGCAAATTCGAACTCAGGATTAGACCACCAAATTAATAGTTGGGGTAGACAGGTGTGCTAATGGTTTTGTACTAGAAAGCCACTCTTTCTTGATGTGTGGATGGAATTTTCTCTAGTGTCAGAAAGCTCTTTGGTAAGAATGTGATTGTATTCCTGGCAGCATATAGCTTGGCTGACTTTTTTGAGCCATCTGCATTGTTTTAGCAAACATCTCCTTACCTGCTGGTGCCTCTATCGTGATGTAACGTCTTACTTGGGATGAGCTACAAGGCCTTGAGCCCAGGAATCTGGGCACATATTGGTTTTTGAGCTGCGCAAAATATTTCTTTGGAGATGACCACATTCAGAAGGTACAGTATTTTTCCATGTATAAGACTATACTTTTTCCTAAAATTGTTAGACTAAAAATTGAGAGTCATCTTATACACGGAAGTAAGCCAAGGAGAGAATCGCGCGGTTGCGAAATTGCCCAGTGGGGGTCGTCTTATACATGGGGGCGTCTTATACACGGAAAAATACGGGTATTTATTTATTTATTCATTATATTTATATCCCGCCTTTTTTCCTGCAAGGAACTCAAGGTGACTTCCTTCTGCTCCTCTCCATTTTATCCTCACAACAACCCTGTGAGGTAGGTTAGGCTGATAGTCCGTGGCTGGCCCAAAGTCACCCAGCGAGCTTCATGGCTGAGCAGGGAGGCTAGAACCCAGATCTCCCAAGTCCCAGTCCAGCACTCTCTAACCTTTACACCATATCAAAAAATTAAAACATCATTCTAGGGTTAAAATTCCTGCAGAGAAGTGACTGGATATCAGCAGCTGCACAACCATCATAAGATTGCCTTCCTTCACTTTGTCATCTCTTTAGACAGCCATCTCCTATGAGAAGGCAGGAAGTGACAACCACCTCAAGGGGCAGGGTCTTAAGGACCTCCACCCCCATCAGAAGGTGGGGGCAAGAGAAGGAGCCCCAACTATTACCTACTAAAGTGCTGTGTGCTGTGTCATGTGCCCCTCGCATCACCTACATATCAGTTTATTGTCTACTAGCGAACGGACCCCGGCTTCGCATGGGTTGGAATAACCCTTCGTTGGATACAATAAAGTCTTCAAGCAAACTCACACAGCTGTCAGAGTTGGGCACATTATGCCCACCCCATCCGAGTGAAGGCATGACCTTTGGCATCCCTAGGCAAGGCCCCTGCCATGGTGTACCCCTATAGCTCCCAGAGGGACGGTTCTGTCCCCTGAGGGGGCAGGTGTATAACTGTGTCCCTCAACCTGCATATCCCCTCTGGCACGAAATTGTATGGACTGCAAAGCTATGTACTGGTTAGGGAAGTCTGTCCCTAGTGGTGGATGATGTAACTGCAGGCTTCAAGCACATAGACACATTTAAATTAATTAAAATTAATCAATGTGTTTTTAAAACAAAATAACCTTGAAATGCACACTCCTGGGGTCCCTTAGTATGCATGTCAAGTTTCAGGTGTCTTGGTTTCACAGACTTGGCGCTATGGCACTGACAGACAGATACACACACACACACACACATCCTCTTTTATTATTAGAGATTACTGAATTACCTACTCTGAACTCAGTTCTTAAAGTGCTATATGCCCTCAGTGTTGTTTTAACTAATATACAGGTAGCATTTGCCATTGCCTCATATAAATGCTTAACTTGCCTGGCTCCTTACCTTGTTCTTCATGGCGGGGGCTGTGTTGTCTCTGGGGCTCCCTTACTCTCACTGAGCTGTCACCCCTCACAAACTGCTACCTGTGGCATTGTCCTCACAATGGAAGGGAGGAATTGGTAGGTTCCCCCAAAGATCTGTACTGGGAATGGTGGTATCTAATTTATTCATAAACAGACTGGAGGCAGGGGTGAGCAGCAACATAGCCACACTTGTGGATGATGTCAAATTATTCAGGATGTTGGAAACCAAAGCAGACTCATGCCATCTTCAAAAATTATTCCCCCACTCATTCAAAAAAACATGTGTGGGGGGCACAGGGCCCCACATGCTGTTCCCACTGGGGCCAGCCAAACCATTTTTCTGAATGAATCAATGGACAAGATGGCGCCCCCTCCCATTTTATATACAAAAGCTGACTGGAGTGGTAGTTTCTTCCACATTGGCAATGGGACAGCATCCTCCACCATACCTGAAGGCAGCAGGCTATCTTAAGGGATGTAGGATAGACCAGGTGGCCCATAGCTCTATTGTCCAACACTTTGCTGCTGCCTCCCAGCATCTGCTGCCTGAGGCAACCCCCTCCCTCTGCCTAATGGTAGGGCTGGCCCTAGTTCCCACCCCCCAACATCCCGGCCAGCTTCACCCCCAACCTTTGCACACTGAGTGGGAAGGTATGAAGAGAGAATCTTCATGTGTTAAGCTGAACGCACTTAACCCTGATTGTGTTGGGTTCCTGATTGTAGGAAGGTTTCTAAGCACATTCCGCTGAATACACATGGACGATTCCCCCTTCAGACTCCGCTGCTCAATTCTTGAATGTCAGTGGTGGAGCCGGCAGGGATGGAGATGTTGGGGCCCTGGGCAGCACGTGCGTCCATGCTCCCCCGCCACACATACTTTGAACGCATGGGGAAATATAACTTCTGAAGGGGGCTCAGGAAAAGCGCCCAAGAGATCTCTCCAAACCAAAGGGGGAATCTTCTTTGTGTATTCGGCAGAATGTGCTTAGAAGCCTCCACTGCAGCAGGTTGCCCACCCCTGCAGCAAGGGAATTTTAAAATTCATGTCACACTGTAATCTGGATTGTGTGATCAATGAGCACAGGACCTGCCTTAGATTATATGTGGATTTTTTGAGCCCTATAATTCTATGCATGTGGCACTGACTACCCGTATATACTTACTTGCTGAACTATTGGGACTCTCCTGCTCTTTCTGGTTTTCCCTTCCTTTCCCTTCTCTCCCCCCCCCCTGTGTGTGCATATATGTATTTCCCTTTCCCTTTTAGATGAAGATGAATGACCTGGATATACAGGGTTGTATCCAATGTTAGTCCTACTTAGAGTGGACCCATTGAAATGAATGGGACTAAATTAAGCTATCATTGGATATTACCAGGGGAGGCTGATGACTCCTATTTCAGTGGGGCTCCTTTTCCATTGCAGGTTTTGCAGGTTTTATTTGGAGCTTCGTGGGAACTATCCATGGTGCTGAACTCTATCCCCAAAATAGGTTCACCACCATGGAGCACCATGGATAGCTCCTATGAAGCTCCAAGTAAAACCTGAAAAACCTGCAATGGAAAAGGAGCCCCCATTGAAATAGGAGTCACCAGTCTCCCCTGGATATAACCTATTGGATACAACTTATAACTATTATAAATTATCTTCATATTTGCTGGAAACAGGTTGGTTATTTTTGTAATAGGGTGGGTGTTATCCAAAGATTATTGGTCTTTGGGCCGGTTCACACGACCCAGGCTGCCGGCGGGGGAGGATGAACCACGGGGCCATCAGTGGGGTCCGGCGGGGTGCTGCACACGACCAGCACCCCGCGCGCATTGGCAGACCCCATAGTCCTCGCACTGCAGTGCGGGCCTCCCGGCGCTAGGGGATGGGGCCCCGGGATGCCCAGAGGGGCCGTTTGCCCCTACAGGTTGGAACGGCGGCAGCTCCAGCCGCTCTGGGGCCGGGCTGCCGTCTCTGTGGGGACCCCGCGGGACAGCCGCCCTCTGTTCGGACGGCACGGTGACCACACGCAGTAGGGGCTTACCCCTCTACCGACCATGGTCGCTTTACGTGTGTCCCGCCCGCGGCTGTCCCGCGGGGGCACCCCAGGTCGGCGTGCACACGACACAGGAACCATGGGGGACTTGCGGTTCCTGTGTCGTGTGAACAAACCCTTTGTTATTTTAACTTCCCCCCCTTTTTTCTATGACAACTCAATAAAAGAATTAATAGAAAAATATTCTATGTATAGGAAATCAGTACTGTGTGTTGGAATCCAGACCACAAAATGAATCTCTGGTTCTTAAACCAACACTGCGCTTTAGTCCTAACAAAGAAGAAGGATCCATGTTTGTGTTAATTTGAAATTTGTTTGTAAAGAAAATGGTGGAAATTCAATGCACATTATTAGGTTGATGCTGGTTTCCATACATCTGTAGAACAGAAAATAATTATCTGGCATTAATAACACTGAATGGCATTGGTTTTGTGTTGTGAAGTGATAGCGGTAAATGGGAAATGTATGGCCATATCTAGGTTTTTTTTAATGGGAGCACAAGAATTAGTGTGAGCATTGGGCATAGTCCCAGGGCATGATCTGAAGGCGCACAAGGCAGCCAGCATGCTGAAGCTAAGCAGGTCTGGGTCTGGTCAGTGCTTGGGGGAGAGACCACCTGGGAACCTCGTGTAGCTAATTTGAGTTCCACAATGGAAGAAAGGTGGGATATAGATGTAATTAATTAATTAATTAATATCACTGCCAAATATTTTGCATTAATACAATTACTCTTATAACCTAAATAACAGTTTGTAGCAATCATTCTTCTTTCAGCATGCATATTATTGGTGTGTAGATTCTTACCTTGCATGTAATAATCCAAAACTATTTCAAAGAGCGCTATATGAAATCTGACAACTATTTCCATTTCATTTGTTCTTTGCAATAACTTGAGTTTGTAGTTTGTAGAATAAAAGAATATATATGCAGGTTTCAGTGCAAGACTTAAAACATTGGCTTATTGTCTTCCAGTCTAAACAGAAAAGGTAATAATAAGATACCAAATGATTTTATACTGAATTCAGTGAGTGCTACAGGCTGCATTTTAATGATGCTAATAGTATCTCTCTGAAGGCTCATAAACGCATCTGAAGGGTAATATGCACTAATATGAGCAGTAATTCATAAAGTGGATGGGTTTTTTTTCTTGGTATTAAAATCCTTTTTTGCTTTGCTTTTAGTAATTGATGGGCACAGTTCCTGTCTCTGCAACATGGAACTTCCACAACTAGTAACATTTTATCCAGAATTGCTAAGCCTTTACATTGATGTACATATTCAAAATATTAAGTGCACATTGTTTCATAGATAATCACCATGATCAAGAGAAAATTACCTAGTCCCATGATTGAAATCAGTGTATTTTAAATTGTGACTAATTTAGATTCCATTGATTTCAAATGGGGCTTAGGTGCAACTAACAGAGCAAACCTATGCATGTCTACTCAGAAGTAAGTCCCACTGAGTTCAATGGGATTTGCATCCAAAGAATCCTGGACATTCTAGTTTGATGAGGGTGCTGATTATGGTGGCACTTATGAATTGCAAAAAAAAGAGAAAATGCATCACCAAAAAAGAGGACAGATTTGCATAAAATTTGCACAGGCTAATTTATATGCACAGGTGCACATCTAGAAGTAATTGTTATAAATTAAATAGAAATACAGTACATCTCACCAGAGTATGGAAGACTGTGACTGGGGGACCTGTTTGCCTGCCTGTTCTGGTATTCATGTGCTAACTGTAGGTGGTCAACCGTTCTGATGGTCCTTTAATCTTTACACAGGAATTGGACAGGACAGCCCTTCAAACAGAGGACGGTCCTCTGTAAAAGAGGGCACATGGCCACTCTAGTGCAGATCAGAGATCCCAAGCCCCTACTCACAGGACTACAGTTCCCTGTGGAGAGTGTGGATGATTATTAAACCAGTGTAAGTATAGATGTTCTCTAAGGATAAGAAAAGGAAACCATTTTGTTAGATGCTAGTGTCCACTTCAGTCCATTACATTGTGTACCATATCCAGCCAATAATAAATTAGAAAGGTAATACATTCAGCTGAAAGTAACTGCTGTCTGCCTGAAGTTTAAGAAGCTGAACAGAAAATGGGCTTGCTATTGTTGGTTCAGCAGCTTGCAGACGTTAAAGTAGTATTTAAGTTGACAATAATGACTTAACTTGCATTTGCTCACAACTTAAATTGTGCAAAAGGATATTTTATTTTAACCCAGTGTGTCTGGAACGTACAAGCTCATTGCAAATTATTGAGAAAGGAAAAGTTTAAAGGGTTCTAAGTAAAAACGATTGCAAAATGTCTTTTTAATGTGGTAGTAATAATCTTGGATAACATCTCTATAAAAGTCCCTTTGCAAAATGGGCACTGTGAGTTGGGCATTAAATATAAAATGTTAATACAGTGGAACACTAATACGGAAGATTCTTATTATGGATAAGGAACATTATTTTTATAATAGAGATGAACACCGGAGCTGGGATTTCAGATTTGTAAAAACCTTAGGCAAACTGAGTTCTTCAGATATATTCCATTACTTGCCAATGGATGGTTAAATTGTTAATTGCATATTTTTTTTTAAATGACACTATGTTGTTAGAATGGAATTTTTTAGCAATTTTAAACTGAGAAAATGCCCCAAGGTGGCATTTGGGAGAGAAGGGCAGGAAGGGAAAACAGAGATAAGGGAATTCAGCTAAGTCAAGGTGGGATCATCATTCTTCAGGGACCATCAGTGTGACTCCTGTTATTGAAATATGACCACATGATCAGGGACCCCCATCATGAATGTGGAATATGATGGTGTCATACACTCTCATGTCTCATTCTCCATCAGTTTACTACCCCGAGACCTGTGTTAGAGTGAACATGATCTAATTTTATGTTGAACAGTGTTAGAACATAAGAAGAGTCACGCTGGATCAGACCAAGGGTCCATCTAGTCCAGCATTCTGTTCACACAGTGGCCAACCAGCTGCTCACGGGAAAACCATGAGCAGGACCTGAGCGCAACAGCACCCTCCCTCCCATGTTCCCCAGCAACTGGCTTACATAGGCATAGTGCCTCTGATACTGGAGGTAGCATAGCATATAGCCATCAGGACTAGTAGCCATGGATAGCCTTCTCCTCCAGGAATTCACCCAATCCATATTCTTCATCCACATTCTTAATTATCTCTGATTCTTTGGATAGCAGCCCTGCCATTCCCATGAAAAGGTTGGAGTTATGGCAATGTGTATTATGTTCCTACACCTTTTGGTGCCTGGGAGTATTAAGTGCATGAAATGTAAGGCCCTGTGAACCCGCAAACATTGAGGGATGACAGGTTTTTGCTGCAGTATGAAACTAGGGAATATATAATTACATCATTGTCTCTCCTCCCATTCCCGTGTGTAAGTTGCTTAAATGTCATCTCAAACTGCAAGCTCTCACTCTCTTTCATTCGTACTCAGACATCACGATAATAGTGCCGTAGCCCAGTGAGTGCACCAGGCTTCCGCTAGGGAATTCATATTCAGGCATCACCGATCATTGACCTGGCTATTGTTGTTTGTGATACTTACTGGTAAACTTTTGCAATCAATACAACATCAGCCCGCATTGCACCTGGGAATGGAAGCCTGAAACAGTGCACTTAATCTTGAAGCCAGTTTACGCTCCCTGCTCTGTTGCTAAACTGGGTAGTTGGCCTACTTGATGCAGCATTATTACTGCAGAGGTCAGATGTGAGCTGGCTTGGCAAGGGCTGATGAATGGCTGTTTGTGATGAAGCACCTATTCCGTCCAACAAGAGACATTTAATAATGATGGACCATAACTGCACACACCGAAAAACCCTTGTCGCTTGTTTAGAAGCTTATAGTGTACAGTGTGTGTGTGTGTGTGTGTGTGTTTAAGGGAGAAAATAAGTCAGGTATAGTTATTTAAAGACATTTGGATATTACAAAGAAGATTCAAAGTTACCAAAATAATACTCTGGTTCACGATAGGAAATGCTTCTGGAGATCAGTGACTAAACTTAGGTTAGCATCCAGCGGTGTCATTCTGCTAGTGCAACGCTCCTACAGCCCCTTGCCAAAACCCCATTTTCATCTGTGCACAGGAGTCAAATCCAATACTTTGGTTCTGTCTGCAGAACTGCTAGCACAGGGGTGGACAACTTGTGGCCCTCCAGATGTTTTGGCCTACAACTCCCATCAGCCCAAGCCAGTATAGCCTGGGGAGAGATCATGGGAGCTGTAGGCCAAAACATCTGGAGGGCCAGAAGTTGCCCGACCCTGTGCGAATGGAACACGCAATCACTAGTGCTGCAGGCTCCCCCAACTTGGTGCCCTGCAGATAGGTTGGACTACAACTCCATCACCCCAGTAGCCATGCTGGATGGAATGGGAGTTGTAGTCCAACCCATCTGGTAAAGAACAAATATAACAAGGGCCAGATGTGTTGGTTCAAGCAGCATGTTGGACCAAGCATTCTCTAGTACTTTTGGGTAAACACATTGGGTTGCATTCCAACTTGCCATGTCAGCTGGCAATTTTGGAGACCACAATGTTATGCTGGATAGTTAGTGCCTAGAGTGGCCACTTACACGTCACCCCCGCAAAAGGAAATACATCACCAAAAAAAGAGGACTGTAATTTGCATAATATTTACTTATGCTAATTTACATACAGATGCAAATTTTGAAATCATGAATACAATTTAAATAGAGATACAATACATCTACACATAGGTGGGAAGACTGACCAGGTGGCCTGTGTACTTGCCTGATCAGCCTGCTGTGTTGTCCAGGTGCTCATCTTCAAGGTTCTCCTTTCTGATGATATCTTTAAACCTGGACTTCGACGGGCCAGACTTTCAAACAGAGGACACCTTCAAACAGAGGTCTGTCCTCAGTATGGTAGGACACATGGCCATCCTAACAGTGTCTTCGTGATATTTATTTATTTACTATAATGATATTTGCTCTTTTGTTCCTAGAGCATCCAGACTCCAGAGCAGCTTAAATAATTAAAAAGTACAATACAGGTAAGCAAAATCAAATAAGTACAAAAATATAAATGTAAAAGCAATACAATTGAAAACAATTGTGATCTAACTTATCAGCTAATTAAAAAAAATTTTTTTTTTAAAAAAAAAGCAGCAGAATTACACATGAAAAGCCGGGGGGGGGGGAGTAATCGCTCTCTAAACAATAGTGAAGAGGGAACCTGACGAACCTTCACCAGGAGGTTATTGCACAGCCATGGTGTGACAGAGTGACAGGCAGAAGCCCAGGGAGGGGCCAACCTGAACATTCCAGAGGCTCTGATTGGTTGAAGCCGAGAGCATAGAACCCCAGGGAGTTGACAGTTAAGGGGAGTTGGTTGTCAATTGGGGAAGAGAGTGGGTTGGAGTGAGAGAGGGAGTGGAAGGTTAGTAGAGTAGGCAGGGAAAGGTGGTACTGAAGAGGAGAGTTCAGACAGGAAATCTAGTACTAAGTTGTGAGAAAGCAAACGTGAAGGTGTTAGTGTAGAACAATTCACAGGAGTCTCCACTTAGGGAGTGAAGGACCTTCTGTCTGAGGAAGAAGGTGAAACTCTGGGCTAGTGTGAGGGGCAGTTAAGTTCCCTAGTCTGATACTGTAACTTTCAAGTAACCAAGCAAATTGATACAAAGAGCACTGTATAACATCTGCCTGCCTTTAACCTGAATCTAAGCAAAGAACAAGTTTGAATGCAACTGTTGAAAATTCCAAGTTATCTGTTCCTGAGTTGAATATCAGTTTAGAGACTTTGTTAGAACAATAAATCAACCTTTTTATTCAAAGTTCTAATTCTCCAGAGTCTGACTGGTGACAGGAAAGTAAGAAGTGAATTAACGGAGGGGCACCCTACTTCAAGTAATCAAATAAAACAAACTGCTCTTAATAAAGACAAACAAACATGGGTGAACAGCTACATATAAGACCTAAGACACATAATCGGCTAACGCAACTTTAGAAAACAGCTTAAAGTCTGAAGTGACCAATACAAGGTGGCATTTGGTGAGAGTGAAGTACACATCGAGGGTGTGGGCTTTGGAGTGAGGGGTCCCATCCACTACACATGGCACCACTGCTGAGAAGCCCCCATCTCTTGTGCTCACCAACCTGATGGCCGAGATGAGTGCACAGAGAGGAGGGCCTCCAAGGCAGATCTGAAAGCCTAGGCAGGTCTATTTGGAAGCCGACAATCCTTAAGATAATCATGTCCAAGACTGTGTAATGCTTTAAAAGCCAAGGCCAAGACCAGCACTTTAAACAGAGCCTGTAAAGAAGTGGGTAACCAATGGATTTAGAATAAGATGGGAATTTTATGCTCTGTTGGGTGCTAGACCAAAGTATTGTTGGATATACAGTAATACCTTGGATTGCAAGTAACTTGGTCTGAGAGCGTTTTGCAAGACAAGCAAAAAAATTTAAATTTTTTTAACTTGATAAACGAGCAAGGTCTTGTAAGACAAGTCCATTTTATGAATTTTATTTTATTTCATACAAACACAAAAACACATATATAACAAACAATATACACAATTAAAAAGGACTTCCAATCTTCTCCACAGCTTAAGAAACCACAGTTATTCTTACAACATTTTCTGTTAACAAAACCTCACTTTCAGTTACGGCAAACCAAAAACAAAAAATCCCAAAGTAGGACACAAGTAATCTCACCCTCCCCAAATATAAATCAACATTTTAATCCAGTTTAAGATCCCATTATTAAGAATATTAAGAATCCCTCTCTAGTATAATACATTTACTCACTGTTTCTTTCCATAAACCACTTCACTTTTAATTTTAGAGATATCATTTTTTTTATAAAGAAAAGTTTGAAAATTAAAAAAATAAGTAACAGCTAACAAAACAACAGAAGCACATAAGCCTATGCTATATTTCATCTAGACTCAATACATTTTTACCAATAATCAACCACCTCAGACTGGAGGAGTTCTTCTTTCTCTCAAAGGGGTCCCTCTCACTAGCCCCTTAAGGTTCAGGTCTATATATATTTTCTTTGGAACACTATCAGCAATCCATTTAGGTTTATCCCATTTGGATTTCTCCCACCAATCCATTTGGGAAGCTGAACCCTCTTACTTCTTACATAAGAACCTCCCCCCCATCCCCCAATATTCAGTAATTATCATAATATAAGTCCAACCATTTATTCCATCAAATAATCAGCAAACCATTTTTATCCTAACACAGGTCAAGCCATTTATCCCATCCAATAATCAGCAAATCATTTTCCCCGATCAAATACAATATTCACGATATGCATCTTCTTCAGGCCTTAAATGTTTAAAGTCCATACAAATCATATAGGCAATCCCTTTACCTGAATAATTCAATAAACAACAGCCTTTTGTCTTTTCCCAGTCAAAACAAAATCAGATTATTTTTTTTAAAAAAAATTATTTTCCTCTGTCAAATGGGTAATCATTAAGTTCCAGATTCTGAACAAAAAACAAAGCAAGCCTGCTCTGGGGATCTTGCTCACCAGCTTCATGAATCTTCTTCTCAGGCACATTCAGTCCAATCAAGACTTCAAAGCCTCTGTGAATCTCAGCATTCGCCATCTTGGGTTTTAAAAACTGTGTCATAACTTTTCTCCGAGCATTCTCCTTAAACAAATTCAGTCCAGTTAAAACTTGAACGCCTCTGTGAGTTTCTGGAAAGTCTCCAACCTCCTTAATTACTTCTTTCTCCTCCTGTGAAATGTCCAATTCCCGTCTTTTTTTTTTATTAAGTCCACTTCAAAGTTTACATCCCAACCTTGGATTCTTCTTTCCAGTTTATTTAGAATATTGTTTTCCAACTTTTTCCAGAGCAACATAAATGCTGAAGTCATATTGCCCTTGTACTTCCAAAATTCCACTGCACATAAAAGAATTATAGCCCTCCTTCCGGTTATCACTTCTTATCTTCTTTGCCTCCCAGATACACCCACATTCAACTTACAGTTAATTATAATTCCTACTGTGCTGTAGAAAGATTCCAAATCAGCCAGTCCAGATATAATCCATCATTTTGGAAGCGAACACGTACACCTCTAATGATCGGTAAAAGCCGGTCTCCTGAATACAGTGCCATTTCCCCCCACCTCAGGTCATAAGCCACAAATCTGTCCGTCAAAAGGCAAACAGAAAGCAATTTATAACCCTGCGAGATATTTTGGGGGTAACATCAAATCTTAGCTTCTATCAGAAGTAGCCTCCCCAGTCAGAATTTCTCTGGCCAGGAACGCTGTATCAGCTGTCTCACAGAAATTCTGTGCGACTTCAAGGCTCCATGTTCACCCGGAAGTCTCCGGTCTTGCAAGACAAGTCGTAGGGATGTAACTGCTCACCTTGATAAATGAGCAAGGTCTTGCAAGACAAGTCGTAGGGATGTAACCGCTCGCCTAGAGCGGGCGTAGCGGGCCAAAATCGGCCCCGCTCACGCCCGCCAGAGTCTCGCTTTGATATAAGAACGTTTTGGATTGCAAGCACGGTTCCAGAACGAATTATGCTTGCAATCCAAGGTATTACTGTAGTATAACTCTGTGTGCAAACTTCTAGGGAGTGAAGGGTTAAAACCAGATAGCTAGTTGGGAACTCTATGATATGCAATACCTCTTCCTGCCATTTGTCCCTCCCACTTCCTACCATGCACTCTCTCTCTCTCCTCCTGCCTTTGAACCAGCATGAGCTCCACAAGGTAGCTCCTAGAGCCTTTTTGCAACCTAAGATGAACCTACATACATTTCTACATATGTATGCTGCAATTTGTGAGTAAACTCTCTTTTCTGATCTAACCAGAGGCAGAGTAAGACTGTTTATTTTCCTTTGGGGTTTAACCAGCCCACGTGGGGGCTAGCTGCTGTTGCATGTGCTTCCAGTTAACTCATACAGTACCAGTATTTCCCCAACAAGTATAACACACTGATTGTGTAAAATCCCAAAGAGGAGCCCTAATAAGGGATCACCATTGTACCAGCCAGTCCCAGGATGTTCCAAAACGCATCCCAGTAATATCAATCATAGCCCCAGCAGATGCAAAATAGGTAAGGTCATATGTTTTACTTAAAATATCTGTTCACGGTCTGTTGGAAAATAGCATACACATAACTACATAGAAGATTGCATTCATGTTGACGAAAGCCTGGGTGTTAATAAGAGCTCAGTCCATTCCACAGTCCCATCTGACAAATTGAGATTTAAATTTAGTCTTACTGACTTTAAATGAATTAATGGCTTAAATCCAAGTGCTTTAACTGAAATGGGTTGTGAAATCAGATCATTAGTAACCTTGCTCTCTTTATAACTGAGAATTAAATACCTATTTCATGGTGATGTATGAAAACCTCTTTATAACTCAAAAGCCTGGTTTGTCTTGCACTAGTAGAGTGCAAAAATATTGCTTACCTGTTTTGTATTTCTTTTTTAAGCATGTGTATTCATTTCCCCCCTTTCTTTCATTTTTTTATGTGCAACTCCTTGGAGTTACACAACTCCATTTTTTTTTGTGCAACTCCTTGGAGTTGTGTAAAGGGACATTACTGAAAGTAATGGAATGAATCTAGCAAAAATATAAGGACATTTTTGCCAGTGTGTAAGTCCTGTTAGAATGTGGAAGCAGTCATTTGAGACATTTAAAATGGTACGATTCTAAAATACTAGCAAATATACTTGATGAAATTCAGTTATATTGGCATAAAGAAGGTCATGGAAGACCTAATAGTCATCCTCCATCTCTTAACTCCAAAATCTTCTATGCTATTTGTACTTAATTTTACATAGTTAGAGCTATAGAACATAATCATCCAAATTGTAATAAAAATCTTATAATGTATAAAAACCTGTAATGCCTCATTTCCCATTAAATGAGGTTAGCCCATCTCAAATGTGAATAACTTCTCTTCCATTGGGTCAGTGGGAGGGTACATCAAATCCAGGCCTCAGTTACAGTTACACACATGCACATGCATTGGGAAAGAGTAATCGTCCATTCCCATCACTATGATAAATTACTAACCCACTATTTTCCAGTCGTTTGGCTGCTCCAGTTTTAAATACGCCAAGGCAGATGTCCATCCTTATTTCTCCTGAATCATCATCCAGATTATTTGTGTCCTCATTATTTGTGTCCTTCAGTCACTGCAAGAGTGGCCACTTACAGTTCACCAAAAAAAAAGAGGGCACGGATTTGCATAAAATTTGCATGTGCTAATATCTATCTATCTATCTATCTATGCAAGTTAAAAATTATGGGCAGTATCCAATGCAACACTACCACTAGCTTAAATTAACATAAATTACCTTGCGCTAGCATAAACTACATCTAGCGCAACGCCCGTCGCTCCAGCAAGCACTGTTGGCATTGTGGAAGAGGTCGTTTAGGCAAGTGCAACGTAATTGACACTAGTGGTAATGTCACATTGGATACTGCCCAATTACTTCAATTTAAATAGAAATACAACATATAGCATAGTGAGGAAGACTATGACCAGGTGATTTGTGTGCCTGCTCAGTCTGCTGTCCTGCTGCTAATGGTTGATGTGCAGCTTCAAGGCCCCTTCCAGGCTCTTCCATCTGATGGTTCTTTATCTTTAAACCAGACTTGGACTAGACTGCCCTTCAAATAGAGGACTGTCCTCTGGAAGGAGGGCACCTGGCCACCCTAGCTGCTCTATAAATTGACCTTGATTTAGCTACATGCAATCCAGTCCTATGTATCCAATGTATCAAGATCAAGCAATCCTATGTATCCAATCCTATGTATGTTTGCTCAGAGGTAATCCCCACAACGTTTGCTATGCATAAGGGTAAGTATTCCTTGGACTGCAACTGAGGTCATGTTACTACAAACAAATGGAACTAACCACAACTAATTTAATCCCTTTGCTTTCAGTGGGATTTACCTTTAGCTTGTTCAGGACCATGGCGTGTGTGTTTGTGTGTTCACGCACATCATTGATGAGGCATTTTCTTCGTAGTTCATAAAACTGCTTCTTCACAAGTCTGCATGCTCCTGCTGCTTGCCTCCTAAAAGTAAGCATCACGAATATTCCCCGCAGACTGATAAAAATCGTCATAGAGTGCCTGATTTTGTATATTGTCAGTTAGGTAAGCAAAAATGGCCTGCATACGAAGCAGGCCAGCCCTGGGGTTCTGGACTGGAACAGGTTCTCAGAAAACATTCAGCAGAGCAGGTGGCATTCTGCTTCATCAGGAGGCCTTTTGGACAATAGTGCCACTGAACTGGGTTATGACTTGTGACTAATTGCTTTTAATGTGTTATATGTTGTTGTTGTTCTCTTTTGTTTTATTGTATTTTATGGATTTTAGTTGACCTTAATGTAGTGAACCACTCAAGGGGCTGGAAAGACAGAACAGAAATCATCATCATCATCATCAGGCGATCACTTGTGACCGAGTAAGATTGTCTTCCAGGATAAAAATTTACAAAAAGGAAATTTTAAAAGGAGGAAATTCTAAAGAAAAATTGTGTAGACTCTAGCGATGGGTCCGTACGTGACTGTGGAGGCCAATTCTAGATCCACACAGCTTCCCACAGTGAGGACACAGGTTACCAGATGGAAGATGGTCCTGTAAAGGATTCATTTGACGTGCTTTTCGCTTAGCACGTTTCTCCCTTTCACCTTGCACTCGGGCTTCTTCAAAGTCCATAGAACCTTTGTGGAAGGCCAACCTCCAGTTAGATCGTTCATGGGCCAGAGCTTCCCAGTTTTCGATGTTTATATTGCATTTTTTTAGATAAGCCTTAAGAACATCTTTAAACCTCTTATATTGACCACCAATATTCCGCTTTCCATCCTTGAGTTGGGAATAAAGTAACTGCTTTGGGAGACGGCAGTTAGGCATTCGAACAACATGACCGGTCCACTGAAGTTGGTGTTGAAGGATCATTTTTTCAACGCTAGTAGTCTTTGCTTCTTCCAGTACACTGACATTTGTTCGCCTATCTTCCCAAGTAATTCGCAGGATTTTCCGGAGGCAACATTGATGAAATCTTTCAAGGAGGTGGAAGTGACGTTTATAAATAGTCCATGTTTCGCAGGCATACAATAAAGTTGGCAATACAATGGCTTCATAAACCAGTGTTTTGGTCTTCTTACAACTATCCCGATCCTCGAACACTCTATGTTTCATTCGAGAAAACGCAGCACTTGCGAAGCTCAAACGATGCTGGATTTCACTGTCTATATTAGCTGTAACAGAAAGATAGCTGCCAAGATAGAGAAAATGATCGACATTTTCCAGTATTGTCCTGCCAAGCTGGATAGATGGCATCATCAAAGGGTTAGCTTGCACTTGCTGATGAAGCACTTTGGTTTTTTTGATGTTAAGTGAGAGACCAAGTTTTTCGTATGCTTCTGCAAAAACATTTAGGATAGTTTGGAGATCATCCTCTGAATGTGCGGAGAACAGAAATATTCTACTGAAGAAGAAGGGGAAGGGGAAAGAAAGAAAGAAAGAAAGAAAGAAAGAAAGAAAGATTCTAAGTAAATACAATAGAATAGAAATGAGGCCATGCTCAAGCATCAAGCTAGAGCAGTGTTCTCCAACCTTGAGTCCCCAGATGTTTTTGGCCTACAACTCCCAGCATGCCCCAGCCAGCGTAGCGTAGCTGGCTGGGGCATGCTGGGAGTTGTAGGCCAAAAACATCTGGGGACCCAAGGTTGGAGAACACTGAGCTAGAGCAAGGACTCTACTGAGAAAACTAGGCCACAAGCCCTGTCCCACAACTCTGTGCTTAGTGGCTCTCCCTACCTCACTTCATGCTTGTCCCAACAAAGTCAAATATTTCCCAGATAAATCACCCAGTTGCTTGTGACAACAAGCGCAAGTGCTGCTGAGAGGTGTTATTCACAAAATCACACACCATTAAAAATGGTTCTATTTTGTTCTAAATTTCCTGTAAAAAAAAAAAAAAGTCTAAAGTCTAATTGTTCTTGAATACTAGATCAATCCCTTTTCTCGGAGCATTTTTCACAAGGGGCATGACATCTGCAAACCTAAGTAGAGCTGCTTGAAAAAAACACTGTTCTCAGTAAAAACATTTAATATTCGGCTGTGATAATGCTTTTCAGTCTCCAGTCGATTACTCATGAATGTAATGCCATATGGAAAGTGGAAGAAAGCCATTTTTAAATCAAATGCAGATTATGGCTATTTCCATACATATGAAATTGAAATACCATTCTTGGTGTCACTTGTGAAAGTGGACATGGAGTATATCCATTAGGGTAGTGTCATGGATAGGGTGTTTGACTTGGACTAGAGAGACCTAGAGCTTTTCTACATGAGGCATTTATTGTGTGCTTATAGTTCCCTACTCACTGGTGTTTATGGGTTCTTTAGATGACGTTATGACCCTCCAGTTTCGCTCCTGGTGAGCACTTTTGGTGAGTCTTCTTTAGAGCAGGGAAAATGCAGTATTCTTTGTGAAAGCGAAAGAAAATGTTTTTTCCACTTGTGTATTTGCACTTTTCTGCTATACCACAGCACTACCTAGAGGTTATGTAGTGGGGAACCAGGAAAGGAGACACTCCCTTGTTCAGTGCTCAGATTTCAATTCTGTGATGAAACCAAAAGTAGACACAGCAGATTAGCAGCCTCGTGTAGAAAAGCCCCTAGATTCAAACTGCCAGTTGATAATGAATTATTATTATTATTATTATTAATATTTATTTATCGCCCATCTGGCCGGCAACCGGCCACCCTGGGCGATGTACAACAATAAAATACATAAATACAATAAAATACATTAAAACAATATAAAAATTTTAAAATCTTAACCCACCCCATATTCCCGCCTGAACAACCAGGTTTTTAATGAGCGACGGAAGCTCATCAGAGAGGGGGCATGGCGGAGGTCGCTCGGGAGAGAGTTCCACAGTACGGGGGCCGCCACAGAAAAGGCCCTCTTCCTCGTCCCCACCAGTCTAGCTGCTCTGGCTGAAGGGACAAGGAGAAGGCCATCCGTGGCAGATCTTGTTGAGCGGCCCACTTGGTGTTGCTGGAGACGCTCCTTGAGATAAACTGGACCAGAGCCGTATAGGGTTTTAAAGGTCAAAACCAACACCTTGAATTCGGCTCGGCAAGCAACTGGTAGCCAGTGCAAATCCTTCAGCACTGGCGTGATGTGATCCCGCCGGCGGCTGCCTTTAACCAGGCGAGCCGCCGCGTTCTGTACCAGCTGCAGCTTCCGAACCGTCTTCAAGGGTAACCCCACGTAGAGCGCATTACAGTAGTCTAGGCGAGAGGAGACCAAGGCATGAACCACTGATGGGAGCAGGTGATTAGGAAGGTAGGGGCGCAGCTGCCGTATCAGATGGAGTTGATACAGCGCTGCCCGGCTCACAGCTGCCACCTGAGCCTCCATGGACAGCTGGGAGTCTAGAATGACCCCCAAGCTGCGGACCTGGTCCTTCAGGGGTAGATGACCTGGTGCTGAATGGGGTACAACATCCCCTAACCTCCCCTTGTCCCCCACCAGCAGTACCTCGGTCTTGTCGGGGTTCAGCTTCAGCATGTTCCTTCCCATCCAGCCAGCCACTGCCTCCAGGCACTTGGACAGGGTCTCAACGGCCAACCTCGGTGAGGACTTAAAACAGAGGTAGAGCTGCGTGTCATCCGCATACTGATGACACCGCACCCCAAACCTCCTGATGATAGCTCCCAGCGGCTTGAGGTAGATGTTGAATAACATCGGGGAGAGGATGGAACCCTGCGGCACCCCACAAGTGAGCAGCCGAGGGTCCGAAGCCTCCTCCCCGAGAACTACCCTCTGGTACCTTCCAGAGAGGAAGGACCGGAACCACTGCAATACAGTGCCTCCCAAGCCCAACCCCTCCAGGCGGTCCAGGAGGATACCGTGGTCAACGGTATCAAAAGCCGCCGAGAGATCGAGGAGGACTAGAAAGGAGCATTCGCCCCTATCCAAAGCCCTCCTCATATCATCCACCAAGGCGACCAAGGCCGTCTCCGTCCCATATCCAGACCTGAAGCCCGACTGGCACGGATCTAAATAATCGGCTTCATCCAAGTGTGCCTTCAACTGAGCACCCACCACCCGCTCGATCACCTTGCCCAGAAATGGTAAATTGGAGACTGGGCGAAAGTTGTTTAAATCCTGGGGATCCAAGGAGGGCTTCTTTAGAAGCGGTCTTATTACTGCCTCCTTGAGGGCTGATGGCATCACTGCCTCCTCGAGGGAGGCATTCACCACCGCCTTGATCCCCTCACTCAGTCTCTCCCTGCAGCTCATTATGAGCCAGGACGGGCAAGGATCAAGCAAGCAGGTGGTCGGCCTCACAGATGAAAGCACCTTGTCCACTTCATCAGAAGGAAGAAGCCGAAACCGATCCCACAAAACCAGTCTGCCATTGGCCTCCTCCCGCTCACTCCCTGTATCCACGACGCACGATATCCCACTCCTAATCCGATCGATTTTATCTGCAAAGTGCTTCGCTAAAGCCTCACAGGAGGCTCTAGACTGTTCCAATGGGTCCGGAGCGACTGGACCGACCAGACTCCGGACCACTTGGAAGAGCCTCCTGGGGCAGCACTCCGCAGACGCAATGGAGGCAGCATAGAAATTCTTTTTTGCTGCCTTCACCGCCACCCGGTAGGCTGAAGATGCAGCTCTAACCAGTGTTCGATTGTCTTCGGAGCGGGAATTTCGCCATCGGCGCTCTAGCCTTCTCACCTCTTGTTTCAGAGCACGCAGCGACGGAGTGAACCATGGCGCCGCGCGCGCTCTGTTTAGGCGAAGAGGGCGCTTCGGAGCAACTCGGTCTAATGCCCTGGTGATTGCAGCATTCCAGTCGTCCACCAGGGTCTCGACCGAGCTACCGTTTGTGTGCTCCAATTCCCCAAGCGCGTTCAGGAATCCATCCGGATCCATAAGACGCCTGGGGCGGACCATCCTAATAGGTCCCTCACCCCTGCAGAGGGGTTGTGGCATCGAGAAATCCAACCCCACCAGATAGTGATCTGACCATGACAAGGGGGTGGCGGATATACCCCCGATTTCCAGATCATTTCCCCCCTCTCCAGAAACAAAAACCAAGTCCAGTGCATGACCGGCTACATGGGTAGGTCCAGTTGATACAGGGTGCAGCTCCCAGGAAGCCATGGTCTCCATGAAGTCCCGAG
Organism: Shinisaurus crocodilurus; assembly: GCA_021292165.1. NCBI lineage: Eukaryota > Metazoa > Chordata > Lepidosauria > Squamata > Shinisauridae > Shinisaurus > Shinisaurus crocodilurus. The sequence goes on from CM037876.1 coordinate 145,293,624, forward strand.
GTGCCCCCGTGAGGGCAGCCCCCGAATGCACGTTGAAGTCCCCCAGCACCAATAGCCTGGGGGACAACACACGCACATCAGAGACCACCTCCAGCACCTCGGCCAGGGAGTCTGTCGTGCAGCAGGGTGGACGGTACACGAGCAGAATCCCCAGGCTGCCTTTGGGACCCAACCTCCAGTACATGCACTCAATAAACTTGGTCTCCCGGAGAGGGAGTCTGGTAAGGACCAAGGACTCCCGATAGATAACAGCCACTCCCCCTCCCCGTCCCCCAACCCTTGGCTGCTGGGCATACAAGAAACCAGCCGGACACAAGGCCGCCAGAGTTGGAGCAGCGGCCTCGTCCAGCCAGGTTTCCGTAATACATGCCAGGTCCGCACCCTCATCCAGGATCAAGTCATGGATGAGAGATGTTTTCTGGGTAACGGACCTGGCATTGCACAACAGCAAACGCAAGGTATGGGGAGGAGCCACACATCCCCCAGTTATCCCTTGGCTCTGGGCAGGCCCGGGACAAGGGATAGGTATTAAGCATCGATCCCTTGTCCCCCGCAGTTGGCGTGGCCTGCCCCTAGCGTTCTGCCAGCACCTGCCGCTCAACAGTGGTATATTTTGCCCCCCAGAACTCCCTCCATCATCTCCCTGGGAGAGGCACATGCCCCCTCGCTTCCGTCAATCAGGCGGGAGACCCACCCCTAAAATCAACCCCTAAAACCCCCAAGCCCTTCAAAAAGCAGGGCCTCTTAAAAACCCCAGCCCCACCTATATCCCCATCAACACGGGGGCAGGCCCTCGCCCTCGTGCCACCCCCGAAGTGGCTCCCCCAAAGGGGCAACCCCCTTTGGTGTCGCCCCCTCCGGCGGCGACCCCGCCGGCGGCGGACCCGCCCCCGCTGGGGCCGGATCTTTATGGTCCCACAGTTGCAGGTGAGGCGGGGTGGCTCCTGGCTGGGCCCGGTCCTGCAGCGGCAGCCAGCAGTCCCACCGGTGGTGCGGGTGGTCCCTCCCAGGCAGCAGGCAGCAAGCAGCAAGCAGCAAAGCTGGGCTACTTGCCTGGCTTGGCCCTCTCCAGAGAGGCGATGGCAGATGAAGCCCAGCTGCCTGGGGCCGGATCTTTATGGCCCCACAGTTGCAGGTGAGGCGGGGTGGCTCCTGGCTGGGCCCGGTCCTGCAGCGGCAGCCAGCAGTCCCACCGGTGGTGCGGGTGGTCCCTCCCAGGCAGCAGGCAGCAAGCAGCAGGCAGCAAGCAGCAAAGCTGGGCTACTTGCCTGGCTTGGCCCTCTCCAGAGAGGCGATGGAGATAATGAAGCTTTTGGAGATGGTCTTCTGAACGTCATTATCTCTCAACCTAACTGTGATGGGTACCATGCCCTAATATATAGGGGTGCTCTCCAATGCTGGAGTGAAATGGGAATATGGCCAGTTTCAGTCGGGTAGTTCCGCTGCCACCATTCCCTGGTTCACCATGTTACCCTGCTGGGGCAGAGAAGACCCTTAAGTTGTTTGGTGGGAGGAGAGTTCAGGGGAGAGGAATGCCCAACCAGGAAGCACATAAGCAGTTTGTCCAAATACCCAACCGGTTTTCTTCATCTGTATGCCCAAAGTAAGATGATTAATGTGGGAGGGAGAAAAAAGGATAACCATACTGAGCAGTCTTGCAAAAAGAAATTTATTAAACTCTAACTCAGTGTTCTCCAACCTTGGCTCCCCAGATATTTTTGGCCTACAACTCCCAGGTGGCTCCTGGCTGTGGCATGCTGGGAGTTGTAGGCCAAAAACATCTGGGGACCCAAGGTTGGAGAACACTGCTCTAACTACACTGTCACTCTCATTACTTTGCTGAGGTCAATGAAAGGACAAACTATGTGATAGGGCCCAGGGCTTATAGCAGATTAGCTTCCGCCTTCATGACTGTTTCTCCTCCAGCGATCTAAGTGGCTGAAAACCAACCACCAAAGAACTATGTGCAAGGTAGGGCTATGTTCTCTAGGGTGGCCATTTGTCCTACTTTAGAGAGGACAGTCCTCTGTTTGAAGGGCTGTCCCCTCCAAATCTGATTTAAAGAGAAAGCACCGTAAGAAGAGAGTGCAAGGGCCTTCAGGTTGCCCCTCATCTGGACAGCCGACTGAAGAGATACACAGGTCATCTGGTCACAGTCTTCCACTCTTCCCCACTGTGATGAACTGTCTTGTCTTTCTGATTAAATTATACTAGTTATTTCTAAATAACTATTGCATTGAGACATATAAATTAACATATGCTAATGTTATGAAAAACAGTGTCCTCTTTTTTGGTTATCTCTTTTTTGGCTATGTGTATGTGGCCACCCTAATGTAGTCTACACACACACACACACACACACACACACACACTTCTGTTAAGAAGGAGGGAGCCTCCTTCTTGACAGACAGCTCCTAAGGCCAATCCCCCAAGCCTGCCACCAGGTCACTTTGTGGCAGAAAACAACAACCACTTACACATTACTGACTCTACGCGGTCTGCTGCATTCACTGGATGAAAGAGGGAGAAGATAACCCCCCCCCCAAAAAAAAATTGATATGTGATATAGAATGATTACTCTGTACAAGTATTGAAAAACTGGGGGAAGTTCTAGGCAGAGGGTAGTTCTTGAAATGTATCAGTATAAAACTAAGCCACCATTAGCCATCTTCAAGATGCCCTTGACATCTCTCCTAGCTAACATTGTTCCACTCTACGCTGGATCTCCAGTGTCTCTTGCCATTTTATTTCCTCACTCTAAATTCCCTAGAATAATTCTGTAGTTTTACTTTGATTCTCTTCTTGGAAAGCGTATGGCAATTGCACATGTAATTGCTCCTTTCCTGTGTTTTTCTTTTTACGACGCTCTCACAGATGCGTTTGCACACACTTACTCATCTCGGTGGTTATGTTTGCAATTGCCTTGCTGAATTGCTTTTATTTCTGCTGATTACATAAACCTCCCAGGTACATGGTGTTTGGTTTTAAGATGTATACAACCTATCGCCCACCCCCACCCCCCTATAAAACCCTTATACTGGGGTTTCTTTGAGGGAATGTACCGTTAATTAATAACAATGAGAAACCAGTACTGGATTTATACTGAAAACTACCTCCGTGCTTATGGCTGCCTCATGTAGTACATTTTTAATTCAAATGTTTTTCCATCTGGCCCATCATACTGATGTGTATGAAAGATACTCCTGTGGACCGTCATTAAATTCAGCACTGAGAAAACAAGGCCTGATTGTTATAGGGAGAACTGAGGGGAAATATCACTTGCAACCTGCTTCAATGGCTTAGGATTTCTATTTTTCCACTGTGCAGTTACTTTAATTAAATTGCAAAGTGATGCAAAGCTTTTCAGTGTTGCAGGACCATTATGGCGGCATCTACTAATGGGTTAAAAATAAACAGAACACCTTTGCGAATAGCAAAACACAAAAACAAACAACAATAAAAAAAAGTAGGCAGAAAAGGTAATGACAGTTTTGAAGTATCCAGTACCTGTTGTGACAGGAATAACAAATTAATTGGGACTATAACAGATTCTTTGTAAAGGTGAAGTAAACACACTTGACTGTATATTTTTCACCATCAGTTAAGTCTCAATTGGTTCTAAAAATAAACAGAAGACATTGAACAGTTTTAATAGATTTTGACACCTCGGTATTATGCTGTCACTCCAGTATAAATGAATCATAACTTCAGACTGCACCAAGGAATTACTACACATTTGGAGAAAATTTATGGTGCTCCAAGCTCAGAATCATGATGTGATATCAAAACTAAAGTCATGAGCAGAGGGCGGGAGAAGAGGCAAGCTGGTTGGCATAAATTATTATCTCTCCTGTCCACACAGAGCCACAACAGTAAAAGCAAGGTGGAGGAGGGAGGTGGATGACCTCTGGTTCACAGCCTTCAGTGCCAGCTGGCCTTTGCCAGCTGTTGAAGTAGTCGGCAACCTCACGAAGCCAGATTCGGAAATGATGCGTGCAAATTGCTACCAGCACTTCTCAGGGAGGAGATTGTTTCTGCTTCTACCAACTGCCACCGATTGCTTCTGTGCATAGATATGCACGATGGCCCAGAGGGCAACATTAGATGTTACACTAACGGCCTCATAGTGGAAGGAATGCCATATTGTGGGCAGTTCGTCCCTCCCATTTCCTGTGCTTGGCTTCTTTCTTGGGAAGATGGTAACAACGTGGTTTGCTGCTCCCTTCCCAACATGGCAAGGGAACAGTGGTCACGGTCCCTGTTGTAAGAGAGAGGGAGAGAGATTAACAAGCTGTCAAGGGCAGAAGGCTGTGTTTTTTGTAATTTATAGTGGGGTGTTTTGTTGTTTTTTAATGCATTGAGGCAGATTAATTTACAGTCACATATTAATATGGAATGATTCAGTAAGAATAACTTCAATTTTCTGGTTGCTGTAGCATTACTCCCTAAGCAAATGGTTCATGTACTATACATGTTAGGCATAATCTAGTCTGCTGAGGGCACAGTGCCCTCATGTAGCAGAGTCCCCATGCTAGACAATATCACCTTTCTATGCAAGGTGTTTGAGCACCTCGAAAACGCTCTTAGATGCATCTAATCTTCTGGATCCATTTCAATTGGGGTTCAGGTCTGCTTTTGGCACAGAAATTACCTTGGTCGGTTTGTGGGACTTTTGTCCGGAGAGAGGCAGGCAGTGGGCAACCCACCCTGTTGATTCTCCCTTGATCTCTCAGTGGCTTTCAGTACTATCGACAGAGGCATCCTTCTGAAGAAGTTGGTACAAGATACCCAGCTTTAGGGCTTCTCTACATGAGGTGTTTAACCCACCGCTTTCTTTGTCCATTTTCTTTGTGGGAGGAAGAGCGTGTCCTTTATATGTGTTTATTTTCTTGGTTCCCCCCCCCTTCTCTGCCTTCCTATATGTTGTTCTATTACACAACCACAAGGTGGTGCTGCGGTACAGCACAATTGCAAAAAAACCCCAAAACCCACAGCCATTTTGTAGCGCTTCCTAGCATGTTAGGAAATAATACCTGACTTTTCTTGCTCTAAAAAAAAAAAAAGCCACGAAAATGGATGCAAAACATGGGAGAGGCCCTGGAGGATGACAACATCATGTAAAGCTCCCGCAAAGTACCAGTGAGTGAGGAATCATGAGCACCTCGTGTAGAGAAGCCCTTTGTGTTCTTGTTTCCCCCCAGGAATTTACTTCTCTGTTCATAAAAGTTTTCTCTTCTCTAAACCCCCGCCCAAAAAACATGTTCCATTATTTCACCCTTTCCTCATCTGTCGTGAATTCCAAAACCCATTAGAATCTTTGTTGCTTGCCTCTCAGTCAGTCCTCTCAAATTTTCCAGTATCCATTTGAGCCAAAATGAGGATTTGGGAATATTCACAATTAGAGTTAAATTACAGTGCAATCCTATACATGTCTACTCAGAGAAGTAAGCCCCATTGAGTTCCATGGGACTTACTCCCAGTCCCAGTTGAGTGCACATAGCAGGGTTGGGCAACTTGTGGCCCTCTAGGTGTTTGATGGGAGTTGTAGGCCAAAACACCTGGAGGGCCACAAGTTGCCGCTCCCTGTTCTAGGAAGTAGGAAGAGGCGTAATTTGACAGTGTGTGCAATCATGTAAGCCCAGATAAAAGTAGCCCTGCGCACACGTATGGTGTTCTCAGATTCATGAGCCTGAAGGTACCTGCCCTGTTATCAGATGAGGAACCACTTAGTTTTAGCCTAGAGGTAAACCAAGGGTTGGGGGACTTTTGACCCTCCAGATATTATTAGACTACAACTCCCATCATCCCTGATCATTGGCCATGGTGGCTGGGTTTCATGGGAGTTGGAGTGCAACAACATCTGGAGGGCCATGTGTTTCCCCACCCCTGTGATAAACCATACCCCCGCCCTCCAAAACTCTAAGACAGATAAAATCATTGAATTGGTCTTGAAGCAATCAACCCCAAGCATTTTCACAATATAAAACCTGTGGGGAAACAGAGACAACAATACTCCCTGACATAATGCAGAGCCACCATTTTCAAACTTCCTGCCCCCAAGGAAAACACTGTCACATCAATTTGTGACAGTGCGCAGGAACCTCTGAGCACTTGCCATGGAACGCTTGTGCATTGCAGATGATTCCAGTGCATGCACTACACTGCGCACCCAATTCATGTGGCTCACTGTCCAAGCCTCTTGGAGTTCCCAGAGATCAAAATGTGCCTCATAGAATGTGTAATCCCATGAATGCATCTCTTATCCCACTTTGTAACATACATTTGGCAGCCAGTATCCAGCGCTGCTAATCCGCAAGTGCAGCCCGCTGCCGTTTCCATTACGCGAGCGGCCCGCCCCACGATTCTGTTGCACCATTTACACTGCTTGCATGGCGGAGATTTAGCACTTCCGGGGGCAAGCCCTGAAATGAAACGAAACGCTCATTTCTGGAATGGGGCAGGTCAGTGGAGCTCTCCTATGTGAGCTCCTCCAACCTGCCCTGTTCCAGAAATTAGTGTTTCCGCTCATTTCTGGTTCCTAGAGGAACCACTAAATCTCCGCTTGCACAGTGGAATCGGCGGGGCGGGCCGCTCATGGACAGTCACCTATTTGATACTGCCCAAAATTTTACCTGTTCAAACCATACCACATATGTGGCTGGAGAGGGCAAACAGGGTTCGCCCAAGACATTTTGCTTCCTGAGGCAAAGCAGCAAATGCCACCCCCACCCCACATCAAGATAAATAGTGGCCAAGGACAGCCAAGTTATTTTGGCACTGAGGCAGAATATCCCACACACAAACACCCCTCCCTTTCCCTGGCAGGGAGGAATACAAGAATAGCAAATAAAAAACTAGCCATGTGTGTGCGGCCCTTTCAGGACACCCAGAATCTGCTGCCTGAGGTGGCTGCCTTGCTGTGCCTGGTAGGGCCCTCCATGTTAGCAAAGGATTCTAGTTTAAAATACATTCTTAAACCACCCCCATACACACACACACACACACACACACACACGGTACTTGTTTGTTCAAAAGTGAGATTTTAGTGCATGTGAACTGGGGGGTGGGTGCGGGGGTTTGCCACTCGTGGGTTCAAGAAACCTCAAGGTGTTTTGTTTTCATAAGCGGTGAAAGGGAAATGTCAGAAGCGATCATCAGTTTTGTGCTTCCCCTTAGCTGACAGCTGTATGATGCCCATTCAGTGAAACAGATGGGGGAGCTGAAAGTTTCGTCAATAATATAACTCTGATGGCTTCATGTCAACGGTCAAGGTAATGGCCATTTATGATCTGGAGAAATGTTTTAAAAGATGTGTGTGCATCTCAGGTTGAACGATGTCAGGCTGAACTATCATTATAGTGCAGCATAATTCTTTCCTCATGCAAGTCCAGCTTGCTGAATTTAAAATGACCTAAATCGTGTTGTTTGTTTCTTTGTTTAAAAATAAAAACAAAGACATATCTATTGATTTCATTTCACTATGGTATACTCAACAATACCAAACTTAACAGTCAATCCTGTGCACGTCTACTTACTCCCAGCCTCCAGGCAAGCGTGATAGGATTGCAGCCTCAAGCATAAAGGGAAATGATTCTGTGCTAAAGTAGCGCAAGCAACAGAATTCTTTTGTTGTGTATAAGAGAAAGAGACTATTTATACCAGGTTGGGCAAGGCTGGTCTAAATAGTACAAGTCACATGTCAAATCCTCTCAGTTTATATCACAAAAGGTCTTTCTTGGTTCACCTGAGAAAATCTAACTCTGGGTAAAGATATATATTGGGCTTTCCTATGTGGGGCCTATATGGGGCTTTCCTATGTTTTTATTTAATTCCAACCTTAGCTCCAAGTCATAAGGGCCTTCTCTAAATCTTGTGACTATAACTTGGTAGTAGTAGTAATAACTAGCCTGCATTGTGGGAAACTTCCATCCTTATGCTGAGAGATGCATCGTTCATTTACATTTGTATTTGCTCCTGCATTGTTTATTATCATCATCATCATCATCATCATCATCATCATCATCATCATCATCATCATCTACAGTATTTGCATACCACTCCACATCAAGCAGATTCCAGAGCGGTGAACAATAAAAAGATAAAAACAGATAAAAGAAAAACAATACATTGAAAGCAAACTAAAATTACATTGGTGGTTGAAGGCTTTCTGGAACAAGGAAGTCTTCAGCAGGTCCCGAAAGCAGCACAATGTCGGAGCCTGCCTGACCTCCAGAGGCAGGGAGTTCCACAGAAATGGAGCCACCACACTGAAGGCTCTTCTCCTGGTGGACTCCGATCGAGCCAAAGGTCAATGAGGAACCACCAGGAGCATGCCATCTGATGATCACAGTGACTGGGCAGGTTGGTATGGGAGGAGGCGCTTTCTCAGGTAACCTGGTCCCAAGTTATTTCGGGCTTTGTACAAAGTACCTTAAACCTGACCCGGTAGCGAATAGGTAGCCCGTGCAGTTCCTTCAGCAAAGGAGTTGCATGCTGAAAAGGGGCAGCTCCTGACACCAACTGACCTGCTGCATTCTGCACTAGCTCCAGCTTCCGGAGCAGCCTTAAGGGCAGCCCCACACAGTGTGCATTGCAGTAATCCAGTCTTGAGGTGACTAGTGCCTGTACCACTGTGGCCAAGCTATCCCTGTCCAGGAGAGGCCGTAGCTGGCGAACCAATCAAAGATGGTAGAAGGCACTCCGAGCCACCACAGTCATTTGGGACTCCAGTGACAATGATGGATCTAGGAGTACCCCTAGACTACGAACCTGATCTTTCAAAGGGAGTGCAACCCCATCCAGAACAAGCAATGAGCCTATCACCCGGACTCGGAAACCACTCACCCACAGGGCTTCCATCTTGCCAGGATTCAGCCTCAGTTTATTGCCCCTCATCCTGATGGAAATTGTAATATTGCCTGCTTAAATCAACGAGCTAATGCAACCACTAGTTAGAGTAGGAGGAAAGGGTTAATTGAACAATCCCCAGGGAGCATGTTTTGTAACCCCTCCTCCCTACTTCTGGCTTCTCTGTGGCCAGTTCTCTCCCTCTCTCTCTACCTCTCCAACCTGATGGACACAAGGTCTGAGCTGGCTTCCAGCCAGTGATCTCCAATGAAACGGACTCTTTAACACCAAAGACTCTAATCTGACTATATGCATCCTGCATAAAATGAATAAACGGACTGTAAGTAAAACTAATAAATGTCTTTATTAGTTTTTAAACCTTGTATGGACAATCCGTTTCCTTTTAAGAGCTTTTTAGTACGCTTTAACAACCCACGTGGTGGTGATAACCAGTTTGAATAACCAGGCTGCACATAAGGGGGAAAACTCTGCTTCATCCTAACCAATATAGGACCGACTCCTTCCCATCTCCTCCAACACATCCAGCCCATCACTGAGTTCAGGCCTGCCCTGCACATGGCCTGTCCTTCACCTCCTAAGTTATCCTGCTGCCCTCAGTTGCAGTGGATGTTGTCCCACCACCAGTGTTGAAGACGGTCAGATTCAATTGCCAGTCCAGTCAGCTTGTATATGTGGAAGGGTGTGTGCACGAGTGCACAACCTTGTCCTTTGCCCAGGCAGAAAAATGTCTTGAACCATCCCTGTTCCCTTATCCCAGGTTGGCCTTTAAAATAGTTTCAGGAGCTGAGGCTTAGTTCATATTAAGGCCTGCTGTCACTGAGCCAGTTCCAAAGTTAGTGTTATGGCACGGCTGCTGCCCCTGCTCCACCCCCACCCCAGTTGCCTCCCATATTGGTCCCAGTAAGCATGTCATGTTGATGCCTGCAAAAGTTCCTCAAACGATGCCAAGAATTCCAACTCCCATGAAAACTGATTCTGGCTCAGTGTATTTACCTCAACTCTATATTATTGACAGGAATTCAAAACATATTCTAGCATTTTCACCTTTGCAAGGTGTGTATAGCTTGAAACGTAGTTCTTACTTTTGCACAAGAGTTTTTCTTTAAGGTATCTACCACACACACAAATTATAGAGACACAGTCACTCATTATATCTGAAAAAGAAAATCTAATGGCTGAGTAGGTTAGCTTGGTGATAAAACAACAGCGAGATACTTTTTGTTTTGTTTTTTGGACATCCTGATATTAAGGATGATGCATCATGCAAACCAATCACATAAACCTTGAGTTTGGGGCATACCAATTGCAACTCTGGGGTAGTAAAATAAAATATGGTTCAAGCTGGTGTTACCCTCCTGGAATTGTCAGCAAATGTGCCAGCACAGTGAGTTTTAGAAAGATAGGCTATAAAATATATTTCTTTTGAACATGGACATTATGTTATAAACAAGTGGGTCCTGCAACAAAATATTGCAGTGCAGATTGCACCTGTACAGGGTTCCAACCAGCCATGCCCTTCTTCCAGGATACTCCATTACAGACACACACACACACACACACACACACACACACACACACACACACCCCTACCCCACCCAACAGTCAGTCAGCAGTCCATGGCCACTGAGCATGCTCAGTCCTCATTGGGCTGATGGGGAATAACCTCATTGGGATGATGGGGGGGGGGTCTGAAGGGTTGTTTTTTTTTTGTACTTGTGCAAACTTTGGGATTCCCACAAGCCTACTGGTACCTGTTTCTTGTCTGTTGATGGTGCCATTTGGGCTACAAAAGGATCTACACTTGGAGAATGAGTTTGCTATTAGTACATCAGATGCTTTAGTACAGGCCATGTTAAAGGACCTGATACTGATGCAAATTCAAGCACATTAAGTCTACAATCTGATACATACTTACTAGGAACTCATGGGGACTTAACTTCTGAGTAGACATGCCTAGGATTCCATTAACCATCCCATTAATTTCAAAGGTAGAGCTGAGCACATGATGATTTAACTCTCTCTTTAACATCAATGTAACAAAAGGATTTAACTTTTGCTGGATCGTGTCTAAAGCTGGCGTAAAATAAGTATTATAAAGACATTTAATGCAAACATTTTTCATTCTTTATAGCTTAGGAGACTTTACGTTCTGAGGAGTTCATTGGTTTTCCCTACTAACTCTCTTGCTTTGATGAGAAAGCAAACAAAATATGTAATGTCCAGACTTTTTTTTATATCTATATTCACATTTGTGTCCCACCTTTCAGCTAAAGAATTTATGTATGCTCAAGATGGCATACATGGGGATGGGGAAGTATTCCATTTTATCCTCCCAGCAGCCCTATGAGGTAGGTCAGGGTCAGGCTGAGAAACAGTGACTGGCCCACGGTCACCTGGTGGTGAGCTGAGTGGTGATTTGAGGGGGGAGGCCTCCCTGCATGACATCCAACCTTCTATTCATTTTTATTTATTTATATTTTGTTACATTTATATTCTGCCTTTCCTCCGAGCAGCCCAAGGCTTGATCCTCCTCTCCATTTTATCTTCACAATAACCCTGTGAGGTAGGTTAGGCTGAGAGTCAGTGACTAGTCCAAAAATCATCCAGTGAGCTTTATGGCCAAGTGGGGACTAGAACCCGGATCTCCCCAGTTCCCATTCAACACTCTAACTGCTACGCATCACTGGCTCTCTGACCACATCCAAAGAAATTGATCTACCATATGCTTAACAAAATGTTCCTTTACATAAAAACAAAAGGCTAAATTACACACAAACAGAATATGCATTTTAAATATATATATATAATTCTAAACCCCACACATTCTGTCTATAATTCTATATTATGAGCCACACTGTGGTTAAATGAAAAATGTTAACATGAACCATTTGTGAGTAAATGTGCAGAATATTGACTGTCTGTGGCCTTGATGCAATTTTAACCACTATGAAAATTCCCTCTTACTCCAATAGCTCTGCAGTATTTGATAGCTGTAGGGAAGCTAGGATTTAAAATTCCATTGCTTGCCCACCAGCTAGCTGCTTTTTCTTTTTCTTTTTCTTAAAAAAAAAAAAAAAAATCCCACTAAAGATATGAAGCAGATAAAGCAACATTTTACTGAAAGTTCATTCATCAAAATGCTGCATATTTTGAAAAGGGTAAAAGTACTACTAAACCCATCAGGGATAAGTAAAGGCTATATACTATAGATTATTTTAATCCCCCTGCTAGATATAAAAGGGATAATTACATATTTGTGGTTGAAGCCATGTGGTGGAAAAATCAATACAACTTTTTTGTATGACACTTCATTAGTGTGAAAAATTTTAAAAGCTGAGAAGAACTGCCTGGCAATTAAATGCCTCTGCTACTTCAGATTCAGTAATGGGTTTGTATTATTATCTAGTTTATTTGAAATAGTGGTTGCACTATAGCAGTAATTGGAAAACATTGATTATGCACTTGTATATAGAAAACCTGGCAAATCATTACAGGGCACAGCAACAGTTAGTTAGCCTTACTAATGAAGCACTAATTGCTGTAAGTAGGTTAACATGTTAGTGAAACTACAGGGAGATACAGTTTTGAAAATTTCTATCTGCTTAGTGATATGTACAGTTTATTTTTAAAAGCTGAGTTGGGAGAGGGGGAAGTGTTCTACAAACAGTAACCACAAGATGTTCTTGAAGTTGCATTTGCAATATTTTCCAGACAGCTATTTTCTCCTTCTGCTGTTAACTCTTCATACATTTCAGTAACATTGATCATACTCTCCAACCATGACTGCTTTCAGGAAGAGACAAATTGAACACTGACATCTGCTTCATAGTGAATATAGTGTGTGCACCACTGGTCTTCAACAGGTAGGTTCTTGGGACACACTACTGCATTTTTGCACCTGTGGGAACATTTGGAAATTTGAGAAACTGCTGTGGGCACCACCACAAAATGCCTAATCAGTGGATCGCTGCTTTGGCATCTCCCTGTCGCATCTATGGATCTTAGGCTGCATCTTATTCAGCAAAAACTTTTGTTTCGTGTCTATTGGATACCGCAATGTCTCTTTAATAAAGGATTGTCTAATTCAGCTAATTCCTGGCGGTGCAATACAGCTAATGCTTCTTTTAAACTTATGTTTTGGCAGTGTCCAGTAGTTGCTTCTTTGGGGTGGCGGGAGGTTATTACACAGATAAATATTGTACTGGAACAGTCTTTAAAATTCACTCATGTACACGCTCTTTGAAATTATTTACCTGCTTCATGGAAATTAACAAATGGAAGGGGAAATGGATTCTCTGCACCCTTTTGACAGCTAAAAGACTGATATTACAAAACTGGAAGGATAAACACTCAACTCCTCTAATGCAAGGGATTGAGGACTTTACAACACTTTCAATATATAAATGGGTGGCATATAGACACCTCCTTCAAATGGATACTTATTTGCATATTTGGTCCACTTTTTTGAAGCCTGTTATACTTGCTAGAAAATTGTATGCATTTTATACAAATCCATGTGTGTATATTTTAAAAAAATGAATTAAAATATGAAAAAAAAAGTTTTAAAAAATTTGGGTGCCTGCGGTCCCCACATTGGGGACCTCTTCACAGGTGCCACTGGACGTGCCAGCAGGCACACGGCACCCGTGGGTGCCATGTTGGGAGACCTGCACTACTGCATTGCAGCCTGATCAAAGGTGGGTCACAACAACAACACTACCACCATATAAATATAAGGTAAAATGATAATTAAGAAGTGGGTCCTCAAATGCATGCGTTGGCTGAAGTCTGAAAAGGTTGAAGACATAATAATAATAATAATAATAATATAATAATAACAACAACAACAACAACAACAACAACAACAACAAAATACTGACATGCAGCAGAGTTCCATGTTTTCATACAGGGGTATTTCCCAGTCCTGCCTGGAGAGGCCAGAGATTGAACCTGGGACTGTTGGCATATAAAGCGCATGCTCTATCCATTTAAGATGCTGATATTAGCCTTTAACACCCTAAATGGTTTGGGACCAGGTTATCTGAAGAACCACCACCGCCCGTATGAGCCTGTCTGTTCAGATCAGCATCTGAGGCTTTGCTCTCTTGCCCACCAGTGAATGCTATGAGATTGGGGAGTACCAGAGATAGGGCCTTTTCTGTAGTGGCTCCACATTGTTGGAATGCCCTTCCCCAGCACATATGTATGCCCCTGACCATTGCTGTTCTTTAGGAAGATTTGAAAGAGCTACCTATTCCAGTCTTTAAATGCAACATTTTATGCAGATTTTTTTTTAAAAAAAGATTATAGATTAATGCAGAAATAAGATGGAATTTATGAATTAACATGAGCAAAAATTATATGGAGTAGAAATAGCCTGATTCATCCATCCCTAGATAACCTACAACGCAATCCTTTGAATTCAATGGGTCTTCCTTCCAGGTAAGTGGGTATATAAGCTTGCAGCCCTAACCCCTCTTCGAAGACTCTTTTGGTCAAAGTGTCAGTTCTGCTTCTTGCAGATGTGCTTCATAAATCAGCTGCCTGGAGAGAGGGATGGACAGGCCCTCTGAGCAGGGGAACCTTTCCCATTGCCACAGACAGACGTCTTAAAAGTTACAGCCATCTATCATTTTATCTCATTTTGATCAATCTGAAATTTCTTTACAATGTGTTGGGGAGAAGTCAGAAATATTCCCACATTTAGAAACGACAGTGAGCATTATTTTTATAAACCATGTGAAATTTGATGGCCTGTTTTATGCAAGACGCAGTAACAATACGGCTTGAACATGCACACACACACAACTAGAGGGGCGTGGGGTAAGGTCAAGGAACATCTGTGCGAGTAATGGATTACAGAGATGTCTGGATATTCTGTTTCTAGATTTAAACAAGAATTTCTGGGTATGAAAGGCTATACCATCCATACTGGAGATGAGCTTGTGATTTTAGAAATATTCCCACTGGTAGTGCTAATATTAGATTAGCAAATAGGTATCTTTCTTGGCACCCTAATTCTAAACATTTAGATCAGCATCTCCCTCCATGATGCCTCTGCAGTATCATGGGAAAAGCCACCGCAGCGTCAACATTTTATATAGGGCCCCCTGCACCAATTAAAGGGTGTTTTGTTAATTTATTTAAGACGTTGCTACCCCACCTTTGAATGTTTCAAAGGAAAGACCTAATAGAACATCATTAAATACAATAGCAGTACAAAATGCAAATTCAATAACATCAGTAAAATGGCAGAGCACAGTATAACTATGATAAAATAATGAAAACAGTATTGCAATGAAATTGCATGGCTATCTCATAGCATAGCTATCAACCTCACTGTTAGTTAAAAGTCAAGGCAATTAAAATGGTTTTAATTCAGGCCTAAAACTATACAGCAGGGCAGGGGATACAGGATCTTTGGGCTGCATGCAGCCTCCCCACCCACCCCGTCACCCCCTGGTGTGACCTCCTGCTACACTACCAAAGTGGTGGAAAATTCGGGATGGGGAAATGGCCCTCCGTAGCAACTACAGAGCACCAAAAGGGTCAAATTTGTCCCATCCTGATGCTTTTTTGCACGGTGCCCTGCAAACTAGGTGGTGCGCCTTGCGCAGTGCAGCTGGCAGGGGGCCCCAGGGGACAAAAATGGTACACTCCCTAATTAATGCTGTACTTTGTACTCTCCCTAATTAAAATTGGTACCCACTGATTTATCAATTAAAACATCTACTATTCTGCTTAAAGCTTTCAGTCCTGGTTTGATCACACAATTTTGCTGGCAAAAGTAAGCTTTAGGATTTGGGTATGAGTCCATTACAACACAGTCCTATATATGTCTACTCAGAAGTAAATCCCATTTCATTCCATGGGAGTGTGTGTGTGTGTGTGTGTGTGCTATTGCAATCTAAAACTGAAAATATATCACAGCCCAGCTGACCTTTATGTGCTCTTGCAAAACCAGTATATTATAAAAACATGCCTTTGCCTAAGCATCCAGGCTGCAGTCAAGAAGCCATGCGTGACTTCCCATTAGTATCTATGGGGCTTATGCGCTCAAAAGCAGTTTCAGTACTGCAGCCTTCATTTGCAAGTGAAATTGCTGATTGATATGCATAATGTAAACAGAAAAAGAGCCAGACACAACTGCAGCACTGGCTTGTTAAAAGTGCACTCCTAAAGTGGCACAGATGCGCACGTGCACGCACACACACACACAAATCTAATCTGGGCAAAGTGCTATCTTATACAGAGTAAGAGGTACATTAGGTGTGATGGACATGTACAGACTTTCTCCTGTGTTGCCCCCAAACTATGGAATGAACTCCCTCAATTGGACCCCCACTCTCTTGGCTTTTAGAAAGGGTGTGAAGACACATCTATTTAATTGAGCCTTTAAAATATGTACTAGTTTTAATGTTTGTTTGTTTGTTTATTTGTTTTACTGTTTTTAATGTTCATGTTTATATTGTATTAAAGGTTTATTGTTTTACATTGTTATATACTGCTTTTTAGCAGATATTCACTCCAAAACCTCAGATCCACACTGAAAAGTATGTATGTATTAAGGGATATTACAAGGGAACAAGGAAAAGCAGGCAGGTACTTTGAAAATAAAAGAGAAACATACTTGCTCCTGACCAAGAGTGTGTGGTAGCCGTTTTAAAAAAGGTGGAGGACATGTTTGGCAGTGTCTCCCTTGAAGGTTGGTGGTGTGGAATGGGTGTTGCTCCATCATCACACCATGTGTGAGTGTATGCATGTATAAGCCTTTGCAGACAGCATGTTGTTGCTATGGAGCAGTATACAAATCCTGATGATAATAACAATAATAATAATGACTGACTTAGGCTAAGCACAACAGGGAGGGGACCCTTGGATGGTCAGAGAAGTAAGGAGATCAACCAAAGGGAGCCTTTGTGTTTTGATTTTCCTAGAGGTAGGGGCAGGGGTGACTGCCTACTGTGTTTCGTTCATTACAAAAGTTGCACATGGACAGCTTTGGGGGCTAGGAAGTGCTACTAATTAAGAGCTAATTGAAATGGAAGGGGCAAATTAATCAGGAGATGGCTGTGGCTTCTGGAGCAGGAAAGATGTGTAGGTAGAGTATGTGGAGCCACATATTTTTGTTGTTGTTGTTTCTGTTGTTTCTGTTATGTAGCTATTATTTCTCTAGTTGTTTTCTTAAAGAGACTGACACTGGGGGAGAAATCTGTGTTACTAAAGGCCTCATGGGGGGAAAGTACAGGACAGGTGGAGGAACGAAGAAGACTACCCACCTGAATGTGTCTTCAGTACTTATTATGATAGAGCCTTGTTCATTTAGGTCAGGGGTGGGCAACACACAGGCCTCGACTGCCCCCCGCCCCACACTGTACTGCTGCAGCTGAACAGGCCCCTTTTTACTGCCAAGCCGCTAAATTTCAGCAGCAGACCACCATTTTTTCCCCTGTCCCTGCTGTCGCGCTGCCAAATTATGGTAGAAAATTTGGCAGTGAGGAGGTGGTGGCGGCAGTGATGCGGCCCTTGGTGGGTTCTGCGGGAGTGAAATTGGCCCCCAGGCCCCTAGAAGTTGCCCACCCCTGATTTAGGTAGAATTGGGAATTGACATTGCACCAACCCTCACCACTACATGCTCAAGCATCCCATATACACAGATCTTATGTTGGTAGGTTTCCCAGCACACTTTATTCATGTACCATCCATTGTTCCAGTGTAGGTATTATGCATATATTGTATTGTGTGTTTTTATGGATTGTTGTGAACCGCCCAGAGAGCTTCGGCTGTTGGGCGGTATATAAATAAAATTAACAATAACAATAACAATAATACAGGAGCCTACAAATATTGAAATGTCCACACATGGGATCTGTGCAAATAGAATACTTGAGCGCATGGAAGTTGGGGGCAGAATGACTGGGCATGACAGTGATGTGTCCTCCATGTGTCCATTTTTCTTTTAAATGAAGCCTGGATAGGGCTGTTCCTGGGTCCTGACAGCCAATCAGTGTGGGGTTCTGATCCTCTGGAGGCCAGCCCACTGTACCTATAGCACATTCCATTCCACACATCAGCACAAGGAAAGCCAATGCAGAACTAACCTCCATCGTGCATATCTTATTTTAAGGACCATGCACAGTAGCTGTCTTGCTGACACACTTTAAATGCTTGAAAATGAAGCACTGAGACAATTCTGAAGTCGAATATACTACTTTTCAAGCACAATTGTTAAAGATTCATGACTCGGTGTTAGGAATACAACTTGTTATCCCTGCCACTTTCCAAATTTATTTATTTATTTATTTATTTATTTGTGCTATTTCCATATTACTAAATATTAAGAAAAACCCCATAGTGGTTATTCTTGAAGAGAGAGATTGTGTTTATATTTGAAAAAGTGTGTGTGTGTGTGTGTGTGTGTGTGTGTGGTGGGGTGGGTTAATGGGAAGAGGGTAGTTTGAAAGAGGGGGTGACTTTTTCTGTTTAGAGCACTTTTCTGTTTTCCTTTGGCTTAGCTCTCCAAACTTTACAGTGATTCATTCTTCTTCCACAATAATGAAATGTTTTGTGCAAAGCATCTCATTATTGTGAATGTAGGGGGATATTTTGACTAGTAAAGCAAATCATAAAAAAAAGACCAAAAAACCCCCCAAAACACTGTTCTAGTCACATTTTCCTCTCTTCGTCAGGAAAAGATTTTCTACTTGGTCAAAGCAATTATTGACCAAAGGCAAATCTCCAGCCTGATTTGCAAATCTCACCCAATCATTCTTAAAAGTACAGGAGTGAAGTTAGGAAACCAAAAGTAAGCACAACCAACATTATCTGTAAGGTCTTGTATGCTAGGGAAATCATGGCATCTGCCAGTCTTTCAAATTCCAAAGGGTAAAGAATGAGGTCTGTTAGGTTGTCATTGAACATGACAGGCTTAATGTCAAGTTTATAACAGAAAAAGGGCAATCTTATTGTAGGTTTATTCAGTTTTATGTTGCTTGTTCCAAAGGCAGGCTCATTTTTTAATCTAATTTATAGCATCTGAAATACCAAACAGATTCTTTACATATCTCCTGAGCTTCCAGCTCCTCTTGACTACCCCTTAGCTGTTCCTTCAGGGAGCATCCCTAAATCCTTCCAATTTAGCATCTATGTAAGAAACCAGGCAATTGTTTCTTTTTAAGCAGTTCCTTCAGTTGTTATAGAGCTGTTTCTAACTCCAAACATTTTAGTTTAATTACTGCTTAGAATATGTTTCTCATATATATATATATATATATATATATATATATGCACGCGCACACACACACACACACACACACGAAATCTAAGTTGTCTCTTACTTGAGCCCGTTGGGCTAAAGAAAGAATTACTCCCCATACAGTTCCGTAGGCTTCCTTTTCCAGCTCTGTAATTGGCCCTGTGTTTTTGACTTTTTTGCTAATAAGCAGCTTACTTTCTCTCCCACAAGACTCAACCGACCACTTTTGTTTCATGAATTTTACAAAGGATTTTAATAGATGCTTTAGGCTATGCAAAATGTTATATGAAGGAAGGCATTACTGCTCCAGCCTTGACACAGAGGACATGTGAATGGTTGCTTATCATTACCGTCAGGTCTCAAAATTTTCATTAGGAGTTCTGGAGGACAAAAGAGGGGGAAAATGTGTAGCGATATGAAAGAACATTAACCTACACTGTGTAACCAACTATAATTGCTTAGCATTTTACATTAACTCTCTTCAGACACAGGCTCTCTCATTATTTTTACACATACATAATAACTGCTTATTATACAGTTCACACCAATATATTGTAGATAAGGTTGTGTCAGCACTTCCATTATAAAACTCCATTTTCAGGGCTTTAAAAGGCAGCTGTAAAAATTCACTTCAAGTGGAAGATTGCTTTTCCCAGTATGTGCCTAGAGTGAAAATGATAATAATAATAATAACAACAATAATAAAGCGATTAATTATAATTGATTTGTGTTCTTTCTAAAACAGTAGGAGTAAACAAAAATCTAAAGTTTTCACTTCTCCAACTCTTACATCCATCTTTGATTTTTTTAATTTTTATTTTTAGAAAGGGGATGTAAATTAGGTATATAGTTTTGAAAACTGTTAGTACATAATTATTATGGTGTATTGCTTTTTAACTTATTGTAACTGGAAGGGGAAATCCTGGGAAATCTACTGGGGTGAAACCAATCATTAAAATCTTGCATAGAATGTGGTGCCCAACAAATCATGCATTGTTTCACTTCTTACATTTATTTCTATGACAGGGATGCAGAACTTGTTTTTTGGGGGGGCTGGATTGCTCCCTACACCGTTGGCTGGATGATATCAGGGTATATGGGTTCCCTGGCATCCCGCCCCCGCCCCCCTTTTCTTTCTATTTTTCTTTAGGCTGGAAGTAGGCACGAAACCTCTGTATACCAGTTGTTGGGGAACATGAGAGGGAGGGTACTCTTATTTATTTATTTATTTATTATATTTATAGCCCGCCTTTTTTCTTGCAAGGAACCCAAGGCGGCTTACAGAATAATCCCCCTCCTCCTCCTCCTCCTCCTCCTCCTCCTCTGTTTTATCCTCACAACAACCCTGTGAGGTAGGTTAGGCTGAGAGTCAGTGACTGGCCCAAAGTCACCCACTTTGCACTCGTGTCCTGCTTGTGATCTTCCCAAAGGCAGCTGGTTGGTTTGCTACTGTGTGAACAGAATTCTAGACTAGATAGGCCTTTGGCCTGACTCAGCATGGCTCTTCTTTTGTTCTTAACTGACAAACGCTTTATACTTTTACAACCAGGGGCAAATCATTCTTTCTACAATTGTTCGCTTGTTAATCATCAGAGGTGATAGATAGGCCGACCTTCGCTCCTCAGGAGCTCATGGTTAGGGGATATCCCTGAGTGGACAATTCACATGCAGGGGTGGGGTCTAAGAGCAGTGTTGTGTGGAGATTCGGAGAAGGGGAGAGCATGGAGAGTTTCTAGCTGGAGTTAGCTGGAACTGTGGGTGCAGGCTTGGAGGTTGCACAAGTTGTTCTCTGGGGATCTGCTGTATTTGTATCTATTTGCTTCCAGCAGGCCCTGCTTTTGTATTGATAAATAAAGGGATATTACAAAGAGCCTCAAAGTCTCTCATCCAAATGAAACAGAACATGCTGGTAGCATTGCCCTTGGAACGTCTTATCAGTCAGGGAAGCAAAAGTATATAATGTAATAATTTTGGGCACGCAGATGGCACAAATTTTTAAAAATGAATCGGAAAAGAGATCACAGTCCATTAGAGCAGGGGTCTTCAAACTTTTTAAACAGGGGGCCGGTTCATTGTCCCTCAGACTGTTGGGGGGCCGGACTAAGCCCCCCTGCCCCCCCAGGACCCCCCCGTCGCCGCCAGACCCCCCCGCCACCCCCCGCCGCCGCCATACCTGCACCCGCCGCCGCCAAAGCCCCGCTGCGCCGTCGCCCCCCTGCTGCCAAAGCCCCCCCAGGACCCCCGCTGCCACCGCCAGACCCACCCCGCCACCCCCCGCCACCATACCTGCACCCGCTGCCGCTGCTGAAGCCCCCCCGCCGCCGTCCCCGCCGAAGCCCCGCCGCCGTCGTTGCTGCCGCCGAAGCCCCGCCGAAGCCGTTGCTGCCGCCGAAGCCCCGCTGCCGCTGTCGAAGTCGCTGCCACCGTCGTCGCTGCCGCCGCCACCCCCACCCCACTGCCACCACCACCGCTGGAGCCGCATCATTCTGCTGTGCTCCGTCACGCTGGACTCCCGCGCTCTGTTCAAAAACAGAGCGCGGGGGTCCAGCGCGACGGAGCAGGGTCCTGCGCCACATCCGCTGCGCCGGAAGTGACGCGACGGGACCAGCGCGGGCGGCGCAGCCCACACGGCTGGCTCTCCAGGGAGAGCGAAGAACATGGCAAGCCCGTGCGGGCGGCTGAGAACCCGGGCGGGCCCAGTTCGGGCCTACGGAGCCGGGCCGGATGGAAGGGCACGCTGGGCCAGATCCAGCCCGCGGGCCATAGTTTGAAGACCCCTGCATTAGAGGTTCAATAAACTTTTATTTTCTTCTCCTTTTTTTTACTTATTACTGGTCTTTTCTGATAGTAACCATCAATCTGGCAAGGAGTTACACTTCACAGCAGTTCAACCAATACAGCAGAAGCTGATTTAGATATTGTTTATACATCGTGCCTTTCCATCCCAAACAAGGAGTACCCTTAAAATGATAACATAATGCAATTCTCCATCTTGCTACTGCGACAGGTTGGAAAGGTTTGTTTATTTATTTACTTGTACCGTGACTTGATTCTTCTACTGAACTCGAGGAACTGGGTATTTCTCGGCGTTTTGACTGCTCCTTTCGGGCACGCAGTGGCAAGCTGATGAGAAGCTAGCCAAGTTAGATGAGGTGTGGAGTGTCTATAATCACACCTGTCTTCCCTGGAAGGCAACAGTTACAGAACCATGAAATGTAATAAGGATGAGGGGGGACAGGAGGGAAAATGCAGAAGCAGAATGGGAAAAGGCACTACAGTTCATATATCATCACACAGTTCTCACAAACCTCACAGGAGACCAGAACAAACTCAACTGTGGAAAAGCTAATGACACCTTCCTGTAGTTGAGTTAATGCAACTAGCAGTGCACAGGACCATAATTGTGGGGGCGGGGTGGGCACTGAAATCGTGGTGGCAGGCCCCATGCTGGCCTACGCGTGGTCACTTGGTCCATGGGCAGACTATACAAGCACACACAATGTGTGGTGTAGTGAACCAGTGTGGCGTAGTGGTTAGGGTGTTGGACTGGGACTCGGGAGATCTGGGTTCTAGTCCCCGCTTGGCCATGAAAACTCACTGGGTGACTTTGGGTCAGTCACTGACTCTCAGCCTAACCTACCTCACAGCGTTGTTGTGCGGATAAAATGGAGAGGAGGAGGAGGATTCTGTAAGCCGCCTTGGGTTCCTTGCAGGAAAAAAGGCGGGGTATAAATATAGTAAATAAATGAATAAACAATGTTATGAGCAGTTGAGAACCCTACAAAAAGCAGGACTGCTGATGCCACAGAAAGACTACGCATGCACTATTAGCATGAGTGTCGGGTATATTCATGTCCCCAACTGAATGTGCATAGGGTGCTTCCCTCCTGCATGCACATTCACTGTACACCAGTAGCCATGCGAACAGGACTTTAATGTTCTTCATATCTGAATCCTGTATGTATTTGCTTCTTGTACTTGCAAGAGTTGCAGTAGGGAAGATAGATGTATCCCCTTTTACAGGGGAAAGCAGCCTTCTATTTGAAGGGCTGCCAGAAAAGTGTTATCTGTTCTGAAGGCAACCTCTGTGTGAAGGTCTGTCCAGTCCAAGTGCGGTATAAAGATAAAGAACTATCAGAAGGAAGTGCTGGGCCCTGAAGTTGCCCATCAGCAGTTAGTACCAGGACAGCAGCCTGAGCAAGGCACACAGGTCACCTGGTCACAATCTTCTGCGTCATGGTGAGATGCATTGTATTTCTATTTAAATTATATTAATTATTTCTACATTTGCATTTATTCATATAAATTAGCACATGCAAAGTTTATGTAAATTGGTGTCCTCTTTTGTCCCCTTTTTTGGTGATGCATTTCCTCTTTCCTGGTGATTCATATAACTCCCATCCTGGGAGTTATGCAAAGAGAAAGAAGGCAAATGATCAAGTAGGTCTCACTTGACCCTGAAATTAAAACCCTATTTATGCCATTAATGTCTGACTTCAAG
This sequence comes from Shinisaurus crocodilurus, assembly GCA_021292165.1. Lineage (NCBI taxonomy): Eukaryota > Metazoa > Chordata > Lepidosauria > Squamata > Shinisauridae > Shinisaurus > Shinisaurus crocodilurus. The sequence continues at coordinate 145,317,248 of CM037876.1, forward strand.
GAGATCTTCCAGCAATTATTTTTTTTCCTACTCCAGATGTTAAGGAACAATACTTCAAAGCCTTATAAAATGTATTTTATTCAAGGCATGCCTGAGATTTGGAGTATGCGCAAGCCAAAGTTTGTTTGTTTGTTTGTTTATTTATTAACATTTATATACCACTTTATTTGCTAAAAAGACATCAAGGCAGTGTACAACAATGTAAAACAATAAAAATAAAACAGGAAGACAGGAAAACATTAGAACAGTAAAACAATTACAGTAATACCTTGGATTGCAAGTAACTTGGTTTGAGAGCGTTTTGCAACACAAGCAAATTTTTAAATATTTATTTTTTAAAAATTGACCTGATATACAAGCGACGTCTTGCAATACAAGTACTGTAGTACAGGCTTAAATTAAAAATCTCTGTACAATTTTTTGGGGGGATTTCGTTTTGATATAAGAGTGTTTTGGATTACAAGCACATTTCCGGAACGAATTATGCTCTCAATCCAAGGCATGACTGTACATAATTTAAAAGGCTACATTAAAAAGATGTATCCAGGAGAACTAATAGGGTCATGCTCCCCCCGTCCTCTTCCCAGTGTAGGTCATCCGTCAAGGTGACCCAAGCAGTCTCAGTTCCATACGCTGGCCAAAAAGCTGATTGAAATGGGTCCAGATAATCAATTTCATCCAGATGCATCTGGAATTGCAACACCACCACCTTCTCAATCACCTTAGCTAAGAATGGTACATTTGAGACTGGCCTATTGTTAAACAAATCTCCTGGGTCAAGGGAAGGATTCTTTAATAAAGGTCTTATTGCTGCCTCTTTTAAGAACAAGGAACAACCCCATCCTACAAAGAGGCATTAATCACTTCCCTTAGCAATGGCATCAGTCCCACACTGGCTGATTTATTCAGCCAGGAAGGGGAAGGGGTCAAGTACACAGGTGGTGGTCCTCATCACTCTCCCATTGGTTTCAATGGGAGAGTTAAGCACTTCCTTAGATTCCTGCTGTTAAAATCAATGGGTCCTCAGAGTGCTTAACTTTAGCTGGATTGTGCCCTAACATTTTAACACTAACCTGGGACTGAGTCCCATTGAACGTAATTGGATCATTCTGAATAGCCTGGCTGGCATAGGGTGGCACTATAGGAGATCCAAGAAGAGAGGATATAGAGCAGTGGTGTTATTGGGCTGCAGATGTTATTGGACTGCAACTCCCATCAGCCCTAGCCAGCATAGCCAATGGTGAGAAATGCAAAATGCCAATTTTGTTCTTATCAAAAAATGAATGAAACAGAATTCTCACCAAGCCCTAGAACAGGATCAATTTTATATATATTTAATCTGCATTATCATATATATATATATATATATATATATATATAATACTGAAAGAGAACTGTTTATTTATATAGACATGAAATATAAAACCAAATTAAGGAAACAATACATTCCAGCATGTTCCATGTTGCCCTAGAAAGTCACTTGCAAGGACCCAATGTAAGTAAATAGGCTCAATGAGTCAATAAAAAGAACCAGATATAAGGCCGCTGCTGCTGTGCTTTTAAGAATTCTCAGACATACACATAATGATGAGGAAACAGAATCATTGCCCATAAAGTTGGAGGACATGGCATAATTCAGCCAAGTTGGCCAATCCATCAGACAGATGAGACACTATCCTGGGCAGGAGGAAGCCACACCCTTCACTCCAGCCAGGCTACTGTCCTTCAATGCATGGCTGAGGTCACCTGACCTGCTAGCGGCACTCTCAGTTCAATGCTTCCCTTTCACCTTTGGGCTGGCAGCTAGGAATGTACAAGAATTTCATTTGTGCTCACAAAACAAGCCCCATTCACAACCCCGAACGCAGACGCAAGCAGGAGAACGTGTTCTCTGACAATATTCACAAATTGTTACGCATGTGCTCACGTTAAAAAAATGCACAAATTTTTATTGAACAGGCAGTTCACAATTGCTCAATTTTAAAATCATGCTTTAGTCTATGGGGGGTGCAACTTTAGAAAGTATGTATGCAAAATTTTGGCGCAATTTTCTGTTTTTGATCATGTTCAGTTTGCACAATTTTCCCATTTGTGCAAATTGAACAGAGATTGCAAACGACTGCAGGAAACAAGACGAGAAGAACACTATGTGTACTGGGAGTCGCAGAAGATGGCGAGGAGTACAGGAGTGTTGTACAGAGTTCTGCCTCTATGCTCTGGGTTTGCTTTAAGAAAGTAGGTTTGCTTTAAGAATCAGCAACCGGCCTTGATTACTTGGCTGCTTGCCAAGCTGATGCAATGAAGGAGCAACTCACCAGCACGTGACCTGGCTGCTGGCCAGAGGGATGACAATGCAAACAGCACAGGTGCTAGCAATGAAGTATGAGATCTGCAATCCAAGGAGCTTGGTGCTATTTAAGAAGAGCAAGTGCAGACAGAGAGAGTGGTGGTTGTTGGCCGTTAGTGGCGGTTGGTCGGTTGTGTGTGAAGTACTGAAGAACTGGAAGGAGCGAGGAGGAGCAGAGGACGCTGTGCAGAGAGCCTTGCAGAAGCCCAACGTGGAAACCCAATACCCAGGCGGAGAGCTGCTGGACCTAGCATTCGGGTTGGTTGAACAGTGACTGTGCAGCTAAGGGGTGGGATTTCCATCAGGGAACTGGGAGTAGCATTGTTGTACTCGTGGCTTAACTTTACAATAAACATGTTTGGCTTTGACTTCCTGGAGGAGTATTTATTATGGTCAGAAAATCCCTCAAAGAACCTTTGCCAATCCCTTTTGGGGATCCTGTGGCAAAACACCATGCTGATGTTTGGAGAATCTGGGTGAATATGAACATGGTTTGTTCACCCATCCCTCCTCTGGGGTCAGCAGAAATAGACGGGGGAATACTTCCGAGTTATTGGGCAACCAGACAACACATGCAGCGGCAATCTTTGGGACACCGTAGAGAAGGAGAGAGAGAGAGAAACTGAGCTATGTAGCCAAATCTTGTTCTTGACACTTTCCCTGCAAATAAGCATATAATTTTCATGTTGTAACTGGTGACTGTCTTCCTGTTTCAAGGAAAAACTGCACTACGGCACAGCTCGCCTGCTTGTGTCTTGAGAAAATCCATCCCCTCCCCCCCTCCCCAATTATTGGCTACTGGTGGCATGGTAATTAGACTGGCAAAATGTTAGGAAATCCAAAAAATAAGTGTTTGGTGTTAATGGGATATATTAATATTTAATTCTCTGATGCTTGTTGGCTCAAGGCCTCCAAAGCAGCATACTAGAAGTTAGAAAATATATCACAAAACAGCACAATTAAAAGGAAATAATACCAAAAAACAAACAAAAACAAAAAACCCACCCAGCAACAACATGTCATCCTGGGGCAAAAAGGAATTCACCTTACCATCTTGGAGTATCTGGAGCTTAGTGGCTCTGAACATGTGCCCCCCTAACCTTCTCCCCAGGTGAAGGGAAGTCTTTGGTGTCTTTGTAGGCTCCCCTGAAGTCAAAACCACCATGTTTACAGTTGCTCCTCATAGGTCTTCCTGTCCTTCCTTCCTTCTTCCTTTTCTTAAGGAATGGTGGATTTTAAACTGTGTCCCATTCCCTACTTACCACTCCCCACTTGTTGCAACTTGTTGAGCAGACTTGAAAATGTAGGACTGTCCCCCTGAAGCTACATGTTACTCAATGTCATAGTCCCTTATCGATAAAATTAGACAGCCACCATAAACCGCAATAACGGGTGTGGGGAGGGACAGAAAAATGCTCAATCATTGTTGCTGTTATTGAAGGCCCAGTGGAAAGGAATAGCCTTTGCCATCCGTTGAAGGGAGGAGAGGGAGGGAGCCAAATGCAGATGCCAAGGGAGGGCATTCCAGAGCATAGGTGCCAGTGCTGAGAAGCTCCTGTCCTATGTACCCACCAATCCACCCTTAGACGATGGTAGGAAATGTGGTGCAAAGTCCCCTCACAAAATCTCAGCAGTTGGTCAGAATCATGTGGGAGCAAGCAGTCCTTCAGATATCCTGGAACTAAGCTGCTTAGGTTACGGTTGCTAATCTGGCTGCCTCACCATTCTTGCCTCTCAAGTCTCTCTCATTAATGATTGACATTAATGCCACCAGCTGCTGACTGTTGGAATAGTGAAGGCAGGAGATCAAACCAAAGAAGGGGTCCATTTGTTCAAAGATGTAACCGTGGGGGCTACCTAGGCGGCAGAGCTAAGTAACTCCCTGAATATATGCAGAGAGCACTGCCGGCCAGCCAAGCGGAGGCAAAGCAGTTAGTTTCTTAACCTAAAAGTTCCGTTCTCTCCAGCGTTTGTTGTGCATTTTACAACAAAGTCAAGTTTGCTTTGCCAAGCCTTCACTTTCTGGACTCGGTTATTCAGCCACTCCCACTAACAGGGACCTGCTTAATGGTGTGAAGAAAGACCTGGCTTTGGACCATAAGAAGAACTGCCGTAAACCCCAGTGGATTATATATTACAGCAAAAATGTATCTCCTAAGCCAGCTATCCCTCGGGACACCGTCAAGTGCCTTAGGGCCAATTTCATGACAGGGATGTCCGCTGGTGTTTGCCACAGTGAACACCATGATGTGTGATGGGGAGAAGGAGGTCTGTAAACATGTAGTGAAGCACAGAGGGAATGGTCATGTTTACAGCTACGCATCTCCCCTTCCAATGGCATGGGGTTCCCTGTGGGAAAATATCAACATCCATGCAGCAAACACATCGGCTACATGAAGCGACTGAGCCTGAATGTTTTTAATTAATAAAGCCCATAAATGTCATCCTGGGGCAAAAAGAAATTCACTGTACCGTCTTGGAATATCTGGAGTTTAGTGGCTCTGAACATGTGCCCCCCTAACCTTCTCCCCAGGGGAAGGGAAGTCTTTGGTGTCTTTGTTTGTAGGCTCCCCTGAAGCCAGAGCTGCCATGTTTACAGTTGCTCCTCATAGGTCTTCCTGTCTGTCCTTCCTTCCTTCCTTCCTCCTTTTCTTTAGCAATGGTGGATGTTAAACCATTCCTTACTTACCAGTCCGTACTTGTTGCAACTGCCATTGAGCGGACTTGAAAATGTTGGACTGACTGTCCCCTGAAGCTACATGTTACTCCGTCTTATAGTCCCGATCCAGGAATGCTCAGAAGGCACGGGATGAGTCGCCTCATGTCTGCTACACTGATTGCAGAGATGTTCATTTAATGAGGCGACATCATTCTGTCCTAATCCTAGTTTATATGGGAAAGAAAAATAAGATGAAAAATCTATAGACAAGGAAATCAGCTTCTCATTCATCACACCACAGGCTTAATTTCTCTAAGAGTCAATAGCACAAATTGTCACTGAGCCCCTGAATGAGACTGGGGGTATGGGAGGGCGGGTGGAGGATTATTTCACATGAAATGAGCATGGGAGCAAATGTATGGGGGAGAGAAGTAATGGAATAGTGGGAGGGTTAAATATCCCTGTGTGTTCATACCCTTTACATATCCCCACTTTCCATAAGGGTAAAGAAAAGAAATTGTGCTAAATGCACAGACATCTGGTATTTTATCCCTGTTGTTTTCTTCTAAACATGTTCGGTTAAAAAAAGGGGGGGGGAGCCCCACAGTGGTTTTACAGAAAGCAATTTGAATATGAATCTTAATCTAAAAAGCTAAAAGGCAAATGTAGAGAGCAGAGCCAAAACTTTCCCCAAATTGCCTATGAAAGCTATCATTTAGTTCTTCTAACAGATGGATCCACCTTAAGAAAGGTCCAAGGAACTAGATGGAAACCAAATACAGTAAAAGGAAGTTGGGAATGTGGGTGTCAGGTTGTCAGTAATCTGACAGCTATGGTAACTACCCTCTAATCCAGCCGGCTCCAGCCGCGCTCTCAGCTGACACCGCAAGGACTGACTGACAGCTGAAGAGCGGGCACTTTTTACAGGCAAAAGTGACATTCAGTCTATTAAGGCTGACAAGCACAAAGCAGAGATTTGCCCTGAATGGTTTGGTACTGAAGCCTAGTAAAGGGGTTATTTGAAAGGTCTTAGAGAAAGTGTCAGACTCAAGCTCAGATGATAACAATATTGTAATGATAGCACTGGACAATGAAGTGCTATGATTGCCTATACAGGCTAGGGAAGATTGCAGGCGGATATTGAACACAAAACGGCAGTTTATTGCAGCAGGCTCTTGAAAGGCAAACATGCAACAGCTCTAACAGTATTCTCAGTTGTCTTATTAAAGGTAAATCCTGCAATCCAGATATAATGCAGCAGTATCTAATATATATACACACACACACACACACTGTGTGTGTGTGTGTGTGTGTGTGTATATATATATATAAATATACACACACACACACACACACACAGTGTGTGTGTGTGTGTGTATGTGTGTGTGTGTGTGCATAACACATACAGCATGCAAAAATAATATATTTCTTAATTGTACATGTAAGGCTCACTGAAAGAATTTAACATCAAATTACTCAATTACAGCCTAAAATGTAAGGCTAGCGGCATCATATAAGTGCTTAGGAAGGGGTACATCAAAATGCTAACAGTGTAGGTGATTACACTGGACAACAGGCAGCTCTGTTAGTTAACACCCAATTAGGAATATGATGAGGTAAAGTGTGAGGTCAGACATTTAAGTCCAAATATTTCATTATACTAAGGGCTCCAAAATCCACCTGCCCCCTAACCCCGGTATAGATCAACAGATCATGTCCTGGCAACTTGTTCAAGAGCCAGCTTGGCAGCTGCTGATAAAAAGGTCTAGACACAAGAATTGCATTCCTGGATATATTCTGTTGGTGCAAAAGAAAAGTTTGGGGTGGATGCTAAACCTTGTTTTTACATGGTTGCATCCAGGATCTGCCTTCTGCTAAAGGAAGGGACCTTCTGCAAGAGGAAGGGCTCCACTCATGGAAGGTCCCCCTGCTCTATTTTTGGGACTCCCCCCACACCCATCTCAACCCATTCAGCAGCATCTCCTGACTCTGTGTAGCATTTTCGGGGGCCTGGAGGGGCTGCCATGGGAAAGAGGGGGTGGTGAAATACACTTCCATCAGCCTAGCTGATTCAGTGTAAGTCTAGATCCAATCCAAAATATGGTGTGAACTAGCCGTGTTGTGCAATTCACCTCCAGTATGCCTCTCTAAGTACCAGATTCTGAGAACCAAAAAGGGGAGAGGGCTATTGCTTTCATGCCCCACATGTGGGCTCCTCAGGGGCATCTGGTTGGCCATGGTGGGAAACAGAATCCTGGGCCAGATGGACCTTTGGGCTTCTCCATCAAGCCTGTCCTGATGTTCAGAGGATGCATGTTAGAGTTTGATGAGCAACATTTCATTCCCATGACCTGTTCTAGATACAGAATGTTCATGCTGATTTGTGATTCGTGCACAAAATCATTTGTTTTGAATCAGACAAGTTTATAGATTATGGGTTGTGCTAGGGATGTATGAGTAATTAATTTGCTGGTTTTTGATCAGGATTTACCAAGTTCGAACCTTCTAGACCAAACACAGACTTGGAAGCAATCTGCAGTCAAAGTCTGTACATTTCTGAGCTTGCAATGTGATTCACAGACCAAAAAAACACATTTGACAGCATGCGTACATTTGAAAAATGCACATGAAAAAATGCATAATTTTGAAAAATGCACACAAATATGCTTTAATCATGTGAATGCATACATTTCAAAGATGTGTACAATTGATGCGTACTTTAGGGGAAATATGCACAAAAATATGCATAGATTTTTATGTGAAAAGAAAAAAAAACCAGAACTCTCAATCTGATATGAACTTGGGTCGGAACGAGCTTCAAGATGCAATTCGCAGAACTCCGGTGACCTCAAGTTTTGTTGATTCACATGTCCCTCATTGTGTCCATCTGCCAGCGGAACATTCCCTCTGCATTCCAAATCTGCTCTGGAGATTTGGGGGACCCTCTGGAACAGACTTGAGGTGCCGGGATCTGCAGGGGGAAAGAGAAGGAGAATCCCATTGCACAAGCAGACATGTTCTCACATGACACAGGATCGGGATGTTACCCAATAAAACTTTACATATCTTGCCATTCCAAGAACTCTAAACACCAGACCAGAAACCAATTTAGCGATTGAGCAAGGTCTATAGAAGATATAGATGTATGTGTGAAACTCATACACCTCAGGTATTTTCCTGAGCATGAAGACACTGGAAAGGCTGCAAAATGAACCCTGTGAAGTGGCCCAAGAGAGGGGGAAAGCAGTTGGCAGAAAGTAGTGAGCTGAATGATGATCTAGCAATAGGCCTTGTACATCTTAAACAGGAAAGGGAGTCACAGCAGGAGACCTTTCTGCCAGTCACAAGGGACAAACATGTTCCATATAATCCTGGTTTTATAGAGGGGGGGGGTAGTTTACTATCCAAAGTAGGCCCCTTATCCATTTTAGCTGTATTACTATTTGACAGCTTTAACATTTTCAGAAGCTGCAGAAGTACAGGTGTTGGCTTTATGTCCCCAGCATTTTAAACTATTTCACGATTTAGCCGGAGAAGTAGAGGTATTAGCGTTATGTTTCCAGCATTTTAAACTATTTAACATTGCAGGGTTAACCATTAGACAGAGTGAAAGAGCCACCGCAGGCAGCAGAGGTTGGGGATATGGGGAGTGTTGGTGAGGTGATGGAGGACAGAGGTATGTGTGCCTTGTGACTTGCCCTGCACCCCTAAACTAGCTTACTGCCTTCAGGTGCAGCCAAGGACACTGCTGTCCCTTCACCAGTGCTGAAGTAAGACTCAGCTGCTGGTCAGGTCAGCTTATGTATGTGGAATTTGGTGGTGGGGTGGGGGGCGGATCTTGTCCTGGTCACTTGACCTCAACAACAGCCAATGTGGTGTAGCGGTTACAGTAGTTTTCTCCAACCTTGGGTCCCCAGATGTTTTTGGCCTACAACTCCCAGCATGCCCCAGCTAGCAGCTGGCTGGGGCATGCTGGGAGTTGTAGGCCAAAAACATCTGGGGACCCAAGGTTGGAGAACACTGGGTTAGAGTGTTGGACAAGGACTCAGGAGATCCAGGTTCTACTCCCCACTCGGCCATGAAGCTCACTCACTCACTCTCAGCCTAACCTACCTCACAGGGTTGTTATGAGGATAAAATGGAGGGGGAGGACTATGTAAGCCACCTTGGGTTCCTTGTAGAAAAAAAAGGCAGGATGTAAATATAATAAATAAATAAATCCAAATTGCTGACTTTATAATACTTAACAAGCCTTTCTCTGCTGCTGGAATAGCCCAGCCTGAAACCCAAAATGGCTATGTTCTACCTTTTAATGTTCTGAATATCTGTTTTTACATGTTCTGGGTAATCAAGGGCTCTCAGTGTCTTTCAAACGCTCCTCCTTTGCCTCTTGGAGCAAAATGTAGAGCAAACTGTTGTGCCTGTCCTCTGTGATCCTAAACACACTTAGGAGGGAGTAAGCCTCACTGAGCAGAGCAGAGCTTTTGAGTTAGCTGTAAATGAGGTCTTGCACCAGATGGAAAAGCTAGACAGCAATTGTATGAAGGGAGCAGGGAACAAGCAAGGAGAAAATCACCTACCGCAATGACATGGACTTCTTTGCCCTTTGTTGCTTCCTCATTATTAAGGATTTTATTGTGTATTTTTGTGTGTTGTATCGTATTTTGAAATGGTTTGTAGACTGATTCAATAAATCTGATTCAATTCAATTCAATTCCTCATTATTATCTTCCTGCCACTTCCTGAACACATATGTAGCGTAATGTAGCCATTTCTACGAGCTGAGGAGAAGGAGAAGGTCAGGAGTTTAAAATGTCGCTGTGTTTTGCCCTCTCGCTTCCCCACCCTTAACAACTAACCATTTAATGAAATGTAACATTTCCACAATGTATGGAATCTTTATATACTCCTTCTCAGCACATTACGTTTTGCCTTCGTGTTGGTTCCACACTAGTTCAATGCCCTGGCGTAAACAATTGAGTATGCCGTTTGATGTACTGCTGATGACAAAGATCTAAGTTATAGAGAGGAAAAAATTAAAAATGCAAATTTGGGAGGGGGCAGTTACAAAACACCAGGCTCTCTTCTGGCATCCATTTCTGATTACGACGACTGGCGGCGGCGGTGTTAGCTATTGTTTAAATCATAAGCACAAGCAGTAGTAAATACAGAACATTTATTAGATTCTTTCCCTTCCTCTGTTTTAATATTTTCACTTTAATGGTCAGTGTAAAAGAATCTCATTTACAATTTCCCACACAGTAGTTACAGGAAAGGTTGGAGATAGTGGATGATAAAGAGAGACTGACCTCTGTGGCCCTGAAAAAGAAGAATTTGGTCATAAAAATGCACGTGGTCAGAGGTACTTTGTAAGTCAGGCCCCTTTTTATTTGGATATACTATTGTTTAACAGCCATTTTAAATTGGGACCAGCATCCTGATTCTGGACAACACGGCTTTTATAGAAAGTCTCTGCAACTTTTAAATGTCTTTAATACATTTTAAAAATAGAACTGTAAAAAGCAGTAACCAGACTTCAAAGAGAAGACATGTTGTGCCAGAATTACGGATCTGGTGCCGATTTTCACTGGTTGTAAAGATCTGGGAACCTTCTGCAACCGTTAAATCTGTGACATATAACAGAAATACACACACTCCCCCTACCCCACCTCCCAAATGTCCAAATGTGGGTGGCAACATTGGGAATGTACTTACTCATAGGCACAAAAATAACTGGTGCACTTGTGAAAAAGACGCTATGTCACATTTCCAGAACAAATAATCTCCATCATTATGAATTCTTCAGCAATGGTAAATAGTCATAATCCCAAAAATAGTAGCAGATTTGAGAGTTTTCTCCTGCCCATTTCAAGCACACCCTGTCACTCCAGCTCCATGGGTATCCTTTGGCAAAATCCAGATGGACTATTTTAATTCTTAAAAAAAAAAAAAAAAAAAAAAAACAAGAACAACAACTTACATCCTGCCCATCTTTCTGCTCATAAAAACATACATAGGAAGAGCCATGCTGGATCAGACCAAGGGAGCATTCAGTCCAGCATTCTGTTCACACAGTGGCCAACCAGCTGCCCACGGGAAACCCACAAGCAGGAGACGAGTGCAACAGCACCCTCCCGTCCAAGTTCCCCAGCAACTGGTGACGTACATCTCACTTTCAAAAGTCTTTAAATTATTGGATGGTGGCAGCAGCCCTTTTGGCCTGGAGGCACCTTCCCATGTTCATATCCCTTCATGCAGGATCAGTGATCACAATATAATTCCCTTCCCCATATTTCATTAGTCACGTGGTTTAGAACCATACATCCAGACCAGCCTTCTCCTACCTGCTGCCCTCCAGCTGTTTGTGACTACAACTCCCAGCATTCCTTACAATTGGCCATGCTGGGGCAGATGGGAATTGAAATTATTTATTTATTTTATTATATTTATTCCCCGCCTTTTTTCCTGCAAGGAACCCAATATAGTCCAGGTATGCAGAACCTCAGGCCTGAGCACCAAATCCTAGTCTGGACCTCTGGGGTTCCCCAAATGGCCCCACCTTCTGTCCCCCCAAGTACTGATCGTTTGGTGGTTTCCCAGCTTTTCTGCAGTTTGTTCCTCATTCTAAAAGGTTGAAATGCCTATCCCAAGGCTTAATTTTAAACTTAAATATGCTGGTATTTTTGGTATTTTGGTCCTGTCCCTTTTGCCTCTGGCCACCACTCACCACTGGAGTATGGCCCCCAAGAGCTTCATTGCAATGGAATTTGGACCTTGGGCTGAAAGAGGTTCTGCACCCCTGATATAGACCTCTTTACAACGCTCTCCCCACTGACTGTGAGCCTGGCACTGTGGTTAAATCCAGTGAAAGAATAAATATTCCTTGTTTGGTTGCCTTGGGGGGGGGCGGCGTTTGTAACTGAAGTAAGGTTCACCGATCAGTTCATAACTCTTGGTTTTTGCTGCTGTTTTCTCCAGTTCATATCTCTGGAGCTCTTCAGACCCCTGAAGATCTACTTACATTCTAGCATACTTTAATTTAGAATAAACATTCAGCTAAACTCAGAGATGATCCACAAAAAGGCTTTGAAAGAAAACCAGAAAATGCAGTTCAGCAGGCAAATGTACTACATTTAAGGAGGCTAAGGTGCCCGCCCCAAAGTTATGATGTCATTACAGCCCCACTCTTCTCCAATCTGTGCACAGACATATGTATGTATGCTCAATCAGTCTATGCCAGCCAGTTAGTGAGCGATTTACAGTACACTTTGCCTTGCACTTATGACTCAATCTGCAATGGACTCAAATGAGTTTGAATTTCTAAGAATCTGGCCCACAGCTTCTGCGGCAGACTGGCTTTTCCCGAGTCACACAGATTCCGTGGACTTGCTGACCATTTTTTAAATTTTCCGAAATTTTACGCAAATTTAGTCATAGAAAAATACATAAAATAAAATGACACCAACCAAAAATGCACATTTCCCCCCAGAGGCTAAAGTGTGAAAATACACATTTTTCAGGGATTTGTGCACTTGGGGGGGGGGGATTTGCACATTTTCAGGAGTGCAAATTTGCACGAGTCCGAATTTGCACAAATGTGTACGAACACATTTGCACAAAATCCAATTCCATCAATGAGTGGACGACAGAACAAAAGGCCCCTGACTATCCACGAAACGTAGACGGAACGGTTTTTACAATGTCCGTACATGCCTAAAACTCGGTCCGTACAGCAGTGTGTGCTGCTGCTAGTTCTGGCCATCGTTGTCAAGCAGCAGTTGTGACGGTGTGATAGTCTGGACAGTCACAATCTCTCAGCCTAACCCATCTCACTGGGTCAGAGGCATTGCTAGGCACTTAAAAGATTCAGGGTCCAGTCTTTCCATGGGCATAAATGGAGGGTTTTCCCCCCCTAAGCTTAATTGCCATTAAGCAATTAAGGGGGGACTGAGGGGCAAAATGCACAACAAGGGAGGATTCACCCTTCCCTCCCCAATGGTGATCCCCCTAGAAATCCCCTGCTAAGCTTAGGAAAAGCCTCCCGTTGGCACCAATGGAAAGATTATTTTTTCCCTAAGCTTAATTGCCACGCAGAGGGAGGACTGGGGGGGGGGCACTGCATGTGGGGAGGGGGGTTAACCCTTCTCTTCCCAGCTGCAGTCCCCCTTGAAAGCTGCCCCCCCTGCATGCCAATTAAGCTGAGGGAGAAAAGCTTCCATTGGCACCAATGGACACTTAGGGTTCTGGGAAATAGATATGGGCCCAGGCCTAGCAACGCCCCTGGGCTGGATGCAGATCCTTGGTTCTGCCAGTGGAAGGACACTGCTTATAGAACAGGCCTTCCACATCCTGTCCCATCTCCTGCAGCCCCAGGGAGCGGGGAGGCACAGCGGGGAGGAGAGGTTGCGGAAGTCCCGTTCCACGAGCAGCGTGCGCCCTCCCGCTGGCGGAATGCAGGGCCTGGGCCCCAACCCAGGGTTGCTCTGAGGACACAGGCAGGGGGAGGGGAGAACTACGCACACCTCCTTGCACTCCGTGGAGGAAAGGCGGGATATGACTGTAATTAATAAATAAATGAACAAATGGCCACAAAATAGTTAGTGGTCTATGAAGCAATTCTGTTGCCATTAGTTCATAATGACACTTTCCCCCAACCTGGTGCCAGCCCGGTTGTTTTGGACGGCAACTCCCAGCATTCTTGATCACTGGCTGAGGCCAAAGGAAGTTAAAGTCCAAAACCTCTGAAGTTGGCCAGGTTGGGGAAAGCCGTACTAGCAAGTGGAGTCTCGGAAAGCACCATCACATGTGCCCTGGACCCACCTGCATCCTCACTCACCGCCCAGTGATGGCCATCGATAGGCGCATAGACTCTCTTCCTCTTCGTCCGTGTCTTGGTGGTGACAGATGTGTGCTGAAACTGGACAAACGGAAGCTTTGCCATTCATACCGCCTGAAGCTATGAACCATAGAGTGGTCACCTCATTGAAGCCCTAGAATGGCCAGGGTTCTATTGTTCTATTTGTAGTGCTTCCTTTCCATGCCACAAAGGGCCCTGCGGCACTGACAAAGGGAGGTGGTGGTGGCATCCTTGTGCATTCATCTCCTTTCTGTGGGAGAAGGGGGGCGGGAACGGCTTTCTTTTCTGTGCAGCTCTTCCCATGCATTTGCTGGGCTTCTGGTTTAGTGCTAGGATGCTAAATCAAGTGTGGAAAGCTGCCATTTGCACTTGCCCTGAGGCACTTACTTCATTAGCAGAGATTACTTTAGATCTTGCAGGATAGTAGGATAATTCTGGCTAGCCTTTCCAGTTTTCTGCAACTGGACAGGCTTTTTTAACAAGCTGGCTTGCTCAGGGGGGGGGAACAACTATTCAGATTTGGAGAGCTTCCCCTCAGGGCCTACTAGGGTGGCAACTCGTAATAACTAGGTTTGGAGTTCTGGATAGATGAGAGAGCCAGTGTGAAGTAGCAAATTAAGATGTTTTAAAGTTTCCAATTGGTTTCCTTCTAAGGCACTGTAGTTCAAACTGGTCAGCAGCCACGTCTGTTGCTTAAAGAACCCCCCACTGGTTTACTTAATTTCACCAGGCTTCTGGCGCTAGATCGTGTATGAACAAATTCAATATAACAGCTAAGTGTGTCTGTTGCAACAGATGAGACCCCCTTCGTGCAGAGCGAGCCGATTCTATAAGCAGCTCCTAACACAAAAATAGAATCGTAAAAAAAAAAAAAATCTTTAGTCTCTTATAAAAGTGCTACACCCTGAACTGTGAGGAAGAATGGCTTGTTTAAAAGAAAGCATCTGGAATCTGCATAGGAAGGAAGGCTATAGAGATAACATCCAAACAAATCCTTTTTCTTTCTTTCTTTTTCTGCAATTTATGTGCAGTAGCAAGAACATCCCCCTCTACTGGCAAGGACCCTAAAACAAAACTTTTAACGTTTCTGCTAAAATTACATACGGTATTTGAATCATCCAAACTATAGCAAACCCACACAGATTATAACTATACTTAAAATACAGAAGTTCCCATTAAACAGCGGGAATAGCACTGTAGCTATTCCGCCAGTGTGGTGCAGTCTTTAGAGAGTGTTGGATCAGGACCGGGCAAACTCAGGTTCAAATCCCACCTCAGCCATAATGCTCCATCATCATTGTGTACTTGTACCCCACTTTTCCCTCCAAAAGGAAGCCCAAAGGAGCTAGCAACATCATCATACAGAAACAAATACGATGATGGGAGATTAATGATAGCAAGGAAATGGAAAGTTCAACATCAGTTTTCAATTATTGACTGGTATAAAGAGGTGTGGGATATCGTCTTAAATGATAAATTAACATGTAGCATCACATGTAAAAAGGGGCAATTAAAGAAAAATAATTTCAAGGATATTTGGGGACCATTCCTAGACTAAGTTTTAGTAAAGTGAAAGGGGAGTAAGCCAGGTCAAGATATGATGTATTTTTGGAATATTGAATAATAATGGATTATTATGTAGAAATTATTTCTTGGCCCCATGGTGATGGGTGCACTTTAGTAGTTACATGTATGTGGTTTTTTAAATTTGTTTTTATATAATGTTTGAAATAAAGTTTTTTAAAAATTAAAAACAAAAAACAAAAAAAAAGAAACAAATACGATGACCTCAAAATGACCATCGAAAGGCAACAATATAAAAAGTTGTCTTAACAATAAAGGCCTTGAGCCACTGGAGATGTAGTGGTTGAAGTGCAGGAGCTGGATCTAGGATCTGTCTTTCATGTGAGGAAGGGCTCCACTCGCAGAAAGTCCCTCTGCCCGATTTGGGGGGATTCCCCCTCCCCGATACACACAGCAGCTCACCCCACTCAGGAGGGTCTCCTGATTCTCTGTGTAGTGTTTTCAGGGGGATGGAGGTGCTGCCATGGGAAGGAGGGGGGTTCAGCATAAATCTGGATCCAACCCAGTGTGTATACACACACATCAAAGAGTACACCACATAATACCCAATTCATTAGGAGAGACATGACTGCAATACTATGCATAGTTGCCTGGGGCGAAGCTCCATTGAACTCAGTGGCGCTTACTTCAGGCTGCATGGCTTCAACTTGTAAAACACACAGAGCCTTAGCAAAAGATCTTCAGCCAGGTGAAATGCAGCCTTTAGCTTCTAATTAGAAATTCAAACAACCTTGCAAAGAAGCATCACCATCTCCTGAAGTAGGAGCTCCAACAAAGAAAAGGAAAGAAGTAATCTGAAAGAAATAATCTGCTTGATTATTTTCCTTATCCTCTGATTCCTCTACGATAATCTGTCACAAACAACAGTAAATCTTGAAAGCCTCATTATCCCATTATTCACTTGCCAGAGCAAGGAAGGTCTGTCAGTTATTACCCTGGCGCTCCATCATACGTCACTACTCCTGCTCCGAAAACTCCCCCTCCACTATACCACTGGAATGGATTATCTCTCAGACTAGCCTACCTAACAAGGTTTTTGTGGAGATAAAATGGGGGTGAAGGCAAGAGACACAGTTTAACAAGGAGACACTGACAGTGCAGTCTTATACTCATGTAAGTACCATTGAGTTCAATGGTGTGTACTCCCAGATAAGTGGATATAAGATAAGGCATAGTACTGGAAATGAGTTAGAAATGTGCAAACTTTGACCACTACTTTATCATCACTTTCAGATGGTGATAGAAAATGTGACTAGCCTATGGATTTCTCAACCCTAAGTAAGCACATACACACATGCACATACCAGGGTATGGTCTGAAGGCACGTGAGGCAGCCGCCTTGCTGAAGCTAAGCAGGTCTGGGTCTGGTGGTCAGTGCTCGGAGGAGAGACCACCTGGGAACCGCATGTAGCCACCTTGAGTTCCACAATGGAAGAAAGGTGGGATATAAATAAATAAATAGAATTAATTAAACCATATGAATCAACCTGGATTTAACAGAAAGCACCACATATTTGGATTTTTTAAACATCCACGAAAAATCAAAAAGTTATCCCTAGACTGTTTTCTTTAAATGAGGATTATTGTTCAAGCCTAGAGACCATCTAGCTGTGAGTCCTGCAAGACCTGGTCCCTGCTTCCCTGGCTCATCACACCTGGCTAGGGAGGGTGGGGCCTGACTGACCCCAGCTACAAAGGCTGCTGCTGCTCCTGCCTTTGTTTGTTGGTATCTGTAATTATTTCTGTTGTATATATATATATATTTAATATTTAGTGTTTTTTAATATTTTTAACTTGTATTGCTGTTCTTATATTCTGTAGATTATTTTTTTTTAATACTATATTCAGTGTTCCTTGATGTTTTGTGTTCATGTCTTTTAGATTGTGAGCCTGAGGGCAGGGACTGTCTTATTATTAATTTGTGTAAGCCGCTCTGAGAGCCTTTTCTGGCTGAAGAGCGGGGTATAAATGAAATAAATAAATAAATAAATTATTTTTTTTAAAAAGTGTAGAAATTGTAGCATTTCCTATCAAGGGCATTCTTTCGGAGAGCTTCTCTGGAGGAATCTCATTGTTTCTACTGACCCAAAGACAACATAGGGCCGACAATTCCACATTCATTTCCCTCTATTCAGATCAGTGTCTGTCCAGTGGCAGTAGCACTGTATCCTGATCCCACATAATGGAAAGGAAGGGGAGAGATCCATACTCCCCTGCCCCACACGGCTCACTTCCCAGTTGGGATGTGAGCAGCATGGGGCCCAACCCAGCTCCTGCAAGGCCTGCCCGAGTCCCTTCCCGCAGCACTCGCAACCTGATCAGGCCGTGGGCAGCATAGGAAGGAGCGGCCTGACTCAGCCGGGGCTTGCAGGAGCCAGCTCCTGGAAGCCCCAGCTGGGGCCCCCATAAAGTTTCATGCCTCTCTGTGTATGAAACGGGGGGGAGTGGACGGATGATGTAATGGGATAGGGCAGAGCTTCATGGGTGAGGACCCACCTCCCTGACATCATCCAGCCCACTGACTTGGTCTAGGGGGCAGGTAATCCAGCCCCTGGGGCAGTGCTAGGTGCTGAAAAGATCTGGGGGTCAGGCCCACAGGACAAAAAAAAAATGCACAAATTTGCATATGCTAATTTACATATACTCTAAAGTCTGTAAAGGACCCTGTCTCCTAAGGACACCCCTATTTGTAAAAAGGGATGTATGGACAGGGGAGAGGAGGGCATTTGATTTCGGAAAAAAGCCTCAGGCAGAAGTGTTGCAAAAATGCTGTGAGTCCTTTCCCTAAAGAATTCAATTGCTCAGAGAAAGGGAAGCAGCACACACCAGCAGTGAGTTTTTCAAAGTTTTATTTCTGGGCAAAAAGGACCAGTTGGGGCGTGTGCCCAAATCAAAGCTGGACAGGGATCAGTGGGTCACGCAAGCATTTTTATACATTTTACAACCATGGGTGGATCTACTTTCAGCGAATCAAATACAATCATTAAACCGTGCCAACCAGTTAGATTCTGTGCCCCCTTTATGACAACAACCAATCAGATGTGTTTCTCTGAACATGGCAAGTTTTAATCTCTAGTTAGATAGAGGGCCACCTGGCCATTTTCTTGGCTAAAGACGTGGTTTCTCATGACCTCTTAGGTCACCCAAGATATCAGCCTGCTACTCTTGGTACATCTTATCACTCAAAGGGACCCTTCTCTCGCCTGTATTCTGGGATTTGGCACCCAGGAATAGGCTTTTGGGACTAGATAACAACTTAAGGCGAAAACATGGTGGCCAAACATACGATTCAGGACAAAGAATACAATACAATCAAAATAGGCCTTCAAGGTTCTCTGTCTGGAACAACAATGTAGATAAAGCAGGTGCAGTGGCAAATGGTATGCAGGCAGAATCTAGGTCAACTAATGGGGTGCAACACAGAGTTCATGAGGCTTCTGCACCTTTTACCTTAACAAATGCCTATGGACTGCAAGGTGGTATTTCAGGGATCTTTGGCCTGTGTGTGGACTATTTCTCTAATATCACTCTTGCTGGTCAGGGGATGCTGGGTCTTGCAGGACCTTTCTGTCTGTCTAAACCTGCAGGGATTGGGCCTTCTGTGCAGCTTTCTAACTCAGACTTCTGTCATGCTAAGTCACACTGATCTTTTGGGGTTGACTTGAAGCTGGGACCCTTTCTTCTGTGAGGCATGTGAATCTAGGAACCCTTGTGTGCAAGGCAGGTGCCTTGTTGCTGAGCTTCTGTGCGGCCTATGTGAATGGGCAATGCCTTTCTCACCTGGGGTCCTAGGTGTTCTGGGTCTGGCTGGGTCATTATTAGAATGGATTTTAAGAGTCCATTCTGCCCTTCTGCCTTCCTGGCTTGGCTTGGCTTGGCAGCTGTGATGAAGAATTTGCCCTTTGCCCTTTGCCTACATGAAATAGAGAGGCATTGTTCTCAAAAAGTATCTTCTCGGCCAGACAGACATTCTTCTGGGCAGTACGGCCAGGCTAACTGATAACACTTCTGCAGGCGGGCGGCCAGAGGTATTTGTGTGTGTGTGTGTGTGTGTGTGTGTGTGTGTCTTGCCTGTTTTTAAAATAAGGCTTGTGTTCTCTGTACATGCCTTGGGCCTAACAGAAGGATTGAAGGTGAGGGCAGCAGGAGGTGAAGCACATGTGGGCAAAATGCCAGCTAATCCAGGGGGATCAGATGCAGCAGAGATCATCAGGGCCCCTGCGCCTTGATTTCAGCAAGTGCCCATGGACAGCAGGGAGGGTGGTGGGGCAGACGGCCTCCCAGAGATTCGGGGCTCCAAATGAAAGATTTGGGGCTTCAGCCCTAGTGGGCCTCCCCCTAACACCGCCTCTGCCATGGAACCAAAGTGGTTTACCTCCCCGGTTCACTGCATTTTTCTCATGCACATTTGAGTGGGATGGCAGGAATCTTTCAACCTCACTGGGGTGGGCAACTTCTGGCCCTCCAGATGTTTTCACCTACAGCTCCCATAATCCCTCACCATTAGTTATGTTGGCTAGGGCTTATGCAAGCTCTAGGCCAAAACATCTGGAAGGCCACAAGTTGCCTACCCTTGCTCTAAAGACATTGAAATATTAGTAAATAATACTGTAAAAAGAGAACACAAACGGTGCAGTCATAATGTATACGTATGTTGAGCAGGGGAGAATAAGGAAAAAAATCGTGTCTTTTGTAAATTATGATGTCACAGTCACTGGCCAGCAGTGGCTGTGACATTCATGCAATCAGGTTCACAACTGAAATGGCCACTCTCTAGCAGGAGCAGGGGAACCCCTTTGTTTCTGAGTTGCAAAATATTGCCTGCAGGGAAAATGCAATACCCCCACAACAGAAGTACTCCTTTAAGGAAAGGTGGCCTGGATCCCCTGCAGCAAATGTGCAATTACTGTCATTAACTGCAGAAAAATACTTGGTTTAGAAAGGCCCTTTTAGTGAAAAGAGTAAGTGAAAAGCCCAGTGAGTCATTTTATCATTTCCATTCTGCAGCTCAGCATAGCCTCCTTTGTTTCAGTTTGTTGAAACTCACATGATATCATACAAGCTGACAACATGAGGGCATCAACCAATTGTAATTTGCATTTTGATACATTTCGTTCATTTTCCAGTTTCTTAGGTCATGGCATCGGGCCAGTTGGACCAACTTCCTTGGCCATTTCATTTGGAGAATGCCCAAGAATGCTTTTGTGATGAAGCTTGCAAAAGATCTTTGGATGGGGGCCATCTGAAGCAGCTAAACTCGATGAAAATGAACTGTGTGTGCTGCTAATATCTAGTAGGCTCTGATTAAAATGTTTAAAATATCCCTGCAGCTCCAGTTGACAGCTGTGCTTTTCACATGCCTTTCTAAGTGCTTGGGGTTGTTTGTTTGTTTGTTTGTTTGTTTGTTATAAGGACAAGAGAGGCCCTACAGAGGTATATGGGTAATATGTTATATAGAGGCATATGTGTATGACTTCTCAATTTCTAATTTAATTTATATCAAATACCTGGGTTTTGGGGTAGGAAACCTCACACAACACAGCAAAGTCAGCCAAGGGGAAATTGAAAAAATAGACTCCTCCCCTTATACTTCCAATCGCCCAGAGAGCTTCAGCTATTGGGTGGTATAAAAATGTATTAAATAAATAAATAAGATTCTAGGGGAAATGTGCTGTGCAGGCTCTGATTTTCATGAGTTTCCCCAACCGGCATCCAGGGATGGGGACTCGGACTCCAGGACTCGACTCGTGAGTCGGACTGAGTCCCCCCTCTGACTCAAGTCCCACTCGAGTCCCAATATTTTTAATGGGACTCGAGACTCGACTTGGGACTCGAGACCAAGGACTCTTCAACATCCCTGGGCTGTGCCAGAAGGAGTGGAGAGAAGTGCGATCGTCAGCGAAGATTTTATTTTTTAAAATCATTTTCCTAAAATGCAACCTTTCAAACATTTTGGGTTTGGCTGCCTCTCCCTGCCTGTTTGGGGTTCCCTGCCTCCTCTGTCTGCCTGGTCTCTTCTTGACCAGTTCAACAGTTGAATTGTCCAAGACAAAGGCCTCTGCCTGCCTGCTTTGGGGTTCCCTGCCTCCTCTGCCTGCCTGGTTATTTTGGGTTTGTCTGCCTGGTTTGTTCTTGTCAAAATCAGTTGCAGAGTTTTGAAATAAAAAGGCACACTTGTGCCTAGAAATTATTTAAGCCACACATCTGAAGTAGCCTTATTTTGTTGGGGGAAAACCCCATTGATTTTAATAGGAACTCGTGGAGTCAGCTTTGGGAGGGACTCGCGACTCATGAGTCACCATTTTGGACCAAGGACTCAGACTCGAGACTCGGGTCCAAAGACTCGTGACTCGACTCATGACTCGAGACCAAGGACTCTTCAACATCCCTGCCGGCGTCCCTCCAGATGTTTTGACCTACAACTCCCATCATTCTTGACCAGTGGCCATGCTGGCTGGGGTTGGTGGGAAATGGAGGGCGAAATAACTGGAGGGACCCAGGCTGGGGAAGGCTGCTCTATCCAAAGGCTATTCCACAACTGTGGAAATCTCTCCCGTTTGCTGTTGCTCAGTGGGGTCATAGTGCAGTGGTGGTAGAACACCTACCTGTTTGCGTGCAGAAGGTCCCAGGTTCAATCCCCGACATCTCCAGGTACAGCTGGAAATGACTCCTGCCCTGCCTGAAACCCTGGAGAGCTGCCACCAGTCAGTGTCAGCAATACTGAGTTAGCTGGACCGGTGGGATAAGGCAGCTTCCTAGCCAAGAGGGCACTCTCAGTTGAACTTAATGATTGGGATGTTTTGGAAAAGAGTTTGGTAAATCTCCAGGTGGGATTACTGCAAGATGTTCTACAAGAAGCTGTCCTTGAAGCTGACTCTTGAAACAACAAGAAGCGTGAAACTTTAGTTGGTACAGAGTTCTGCACCTTGTCGTTTCGTTTCATGTATTTATTTTCTATGCCACCCAATAGCCAAAGCTCCTGTATCTGCACTGCCTTGCCATTTGCTCCATAGCCCTCCAGATGTTGTTGGACTGCAACTCCCATCATCCTTCACCATTGGCTATGCTGACTAGGGCTGATGGGAGTTGCAGTCCAACCACATCTGGAGGGCTATGCGTCCCCCATCCCTGCTTTAACGCTCTAAAAGTGAGCCTTTCTCCCATATATCCCCTTCTCCATCCTTTCAGAGTGGTCGGTGAGGCTTTGCTCAATATATTCCTCCATTTATAAGCCTTGTTGGGCAGGGCATTTTCTATTGCAGTGCCTCCCCTTGGGAGCTCCCTGCTCAGAGAGATTTCTCCCAGGCAGTGCCTCTCTGGCTGACTTTTGCTGGCAACTGAAGACAGCTTTATCCAGGCAGAACAATCCTAAATGAGGGAGTTGGGGCTCCATGGCGGAGAAATTGCCACCTCCTAAGCCGTACTGTGGCAGCCACCATGAAAGGCGGGAAGGTGGCTTTTCCATATTTTTGCTCCCTGTTTGGTCTTTTAAAAACTTCCCTTCCCATTGACACTAATGAGAGGGGAAATAAATATACCAGTTCTAAGGCTGGCATAATTTCTTGGCCTTTTGGGGTGCGTGTCTGGGGATTGAGTGGGCTTTGGATCTGCTGGATCCAAGGCCTCCTGACATACACACACACACACACACACACACACACACACACACACATCCAGAATGCCCATTTTCAGCCCCAATGTTTTGTTTTGTTTTGCCACGGCACCATTTTCCAGTTTTCTGCGACAGCACTGGGGAAGCCTCCAGCAGTGTACCTCTCCCTTCCCTCACAAAGAGAGGGATTTACCTGCAGGGGCCAACTACCCTCTCTGGGAGCTTAGGATGGGTCCCTTCAAGGCAGTGGTACATTTGGAAGTGCAGGCTCTCATCATGACTGTCCCCATAGCCACACCTCCAAGGAAAGTCCAAAAATGCAGGCAGCTGTGTTGAGTCATATCAGCAGATCCATTCTAGCAGTTTTCAGCTCCACCAGAAGCAGGGCTTTTGTAAAGCTAAGGGGTCTTTAGCAAGCCACCCCAAAATACTTTGCATTACAACAGCAAACAATATATTGTCACTGAGAACATTCTTTCCCAGCCCCAGGATGCTGTGAGGATTACAGCTTAGCTGGGGGGGGGGGGGAGGCAGGGAATCCTGAGGGGGGGGGTGGCAGATGACCTCAGCATCATGCTAATCATCGAGCGACAGCACTGCCTCTCTGTGAGCCCTGGCTCAGCAACACCACCGTTTAAAAGCCTTACCTGGTCAGTGATGATACAGGCCTGTGGCTGATGCTGGCTCAGCTTGTCTGAGTGTGGAAAGCTAAGCAGGGTCAGGCCTGGTTATTACTTGGATGGGAGACCCCTCCTCGAGTTTCCTGCATTGAGCAGGGGGTTGGACTCGATGGCCTTGTAGGCCCCTTCCAACTCTATGATCTATGAATAAGTCAGTCTTATTTTTAACTTGTCAGCTCTGTTGCTGCTCTTGTTTATGGATGGCATATTCTAATGTATGAGACTTTTAAAAATTATTCTTTGCATAAGATTGTAAGACTGATATTTTATTTTCGCAAGTTTGTATTATTTATTTATTTATTTAATACATTTTAATACCGCCCAATAGCTGAAGCTCTTTGGGCGGTTTACAAGAGTTGAAACCATAAAATACAATACAATATAAATATAAAATTTAAAACCACAGATTAAAAACAAACAGCAAAGCTAGCAGCAGCAGTTCAAATTATAATAACAAAACAACTACAAGATTAAAATAATTAAGATGATTAAAATGCCTGGGAGAATAGAAAAGTCTTCAACTGGCGCCGGCGGAAAGAGTACAATGTAGGCACCAGGCAAGCCTCTTTGGGGAGCTCATTCCACAACCGGGGTGCCACAACAAAAAAGGCCCTCCTCCTGGTAGCCACCTGCCTCACTTCCTTTGGCAGGGGCTCTCAGAGAAGGACTGCTGACAAAGATCTTAGTTTCCGGGCAGGTATTTCACAGGAAGGCTGCTAATAAATGTGCTACAATCTATACATGGCTTAAAATATACTAAGCACTTAAGAAAAATGTAAAATAACCAGCCCAGTTTATGTGGCTCACAATCCAGGCAGACAAAACACAAGGAAGGCGGAGGAGTATGATGGGAGACAAAAATATATAGATATGTGGGGCTGAAGGGCTTTAGATGGCAAGCTTGCAGACAAAGTTTATTTGTAAATTGACTAGTGTTTCAGGCTCTTAACTGATTAAAATGTTTGATGATGATGATGATGATGATGATGATGATGATGATGATGATGATGATGACATCTACATTTAGAGTAATGGGATACATCATTAGCCAATGATTTCAAGACAGAAATATTCCTCCTTTTTCCATTTAGAACAGAACACATAAGTTAAGTGGGGAGAATTAAAGGGGGAAATGTCTGTAAAGGAGCTTTTAATAAGAATGAAGCTGCTGGATATTAGAAGGAAAACATTCCAGAGCACTTGGAATAGCTAAAGAAAAAGGCTGCAGATGAGGAAAAGGGCAAAGAATCTGAGGCCTCACAAGAATAGTAGTGCTGAAAGACCCCAAAGTGCTCCACAGAACATAGCGAGAGATGACAAGTATTGTGAAGCCGGACCATTTAAGGCTCTTAGCGTAAGAAGCAAAAGTTTAAATGAGATACCAAAGATAATAGGGGAGCTAGCGGAGCAAACGGGAAAGAGGAGTGGCACAATCAAAGTGTTGCACAAGATGGATAATGTGGGCAGCAGCATTTTGAACAGTAAAACTAAAAAGGTTTGCAGTGGGAGAGAGGTAGGCCAGGAAACAAAACAAAACAAAAAATTACAGAATCTAAACAAGGAAGAAGGAAGGCCTGGAATTATCTCCCACGGGTGGAAACAGAAAGCAATTAAAGAGAAAATACCAGCCAGATTTAGCAATAAAATCAATTTAATAATACAAAGGGAGAGATAAGAGTAAAAAAATAAGTAAAGGCCCAACTAACAAGGCTATGAATCAGATCATAGTAATTGTCAGAATAAAGGGAAATGTGGTCTGTAGCCTGCAAGAGCAGATATCCGAGTTGTTCAGGCCAACACAACAAGCCTAAGTTGGACATTTTTATAAGCATCACAAAGTACCATCTGACCTGACTCACTCTGGCCACTGATGGAAAGAGGCTGTCTTGGTTGCTGTGGCTCGGTCTTCCTAGAGTTGTGTCCTGTTGGTATTTGCCCTGTGGGGGGGTTGGGGGGAGGCTCTCTGGCGGTGCTGCATTACAGTCAGCCTGGCAGGAAGTAAATTCGGAAAGGCTGGATGTGGCACGGCACTGCCGGCCCTGGCACACAGATATCCCAATTCCCAATAGCCCATCCTATGAGAGCTTTCCCAAACCTGGACAGAGAAGCAGGGTGACCACTTACACATTGCCAAAAAAGAGGAAATGCATCTTTTTAAAAAAGAAGAAGAAAAAGAGGACACCCATTTGCATAACATTTGAATATGCTAATTTTGTGTATATATTCAAATGTAGAAATGATAAGTATAATTTAAATAGAAATATACAGTACATTTCACCATATTGGGAAGACTGACCAGGTGACCCGTGTGCCTGCTCAGTCTGCTGTCCAGGTACTGACTCTTGATGGGCAATTTCAAGGGCCCTTCAAGGCTCTCCCTTCTGATGGTTCTTCCACTTTAACCAGACTTAGACTGGGCAGTCCGTCAAATAGAGAACACCTTCAATAGCTCTTCGAATAGAGGACTGTCGTATCTTAATAGGACACCGGGCCACCCTGTGAGTGAGAAGGGAAGCTAGCAGGAGCAAGAGCGCTCTCTTCCTGGGCCCTGACCTGCCTGACAAGGCCTCCAGAATGTGATGACTGCCCCCACTGGAACCAGGGGACACTTGTCCTTATCTATACTATACATACAGATGCAAATTTAGAAATCATCACTATAATTTAAATAGAAATACAATCCACACACACACACCCCACAGTGGACAAGGCTGTGACCAGGGGGACCCATATGCCTGCTCAGTTGGCTGTCCAGGTGCTGACTGTTGATGGGCAGCCCTCAGGCCCCTTCCAGGCTCTCCATCCTTAGGGTTCTTTATCTTGAAACCAGCTGCATTTCCTCTTTTTTGGTGATGCCTAAGTGGCCATCTTATGGTGGGGACGAGTAAGTGTCAAGCCCTCCACAAGCACTGTCTGGTGACAATCAGCAGAAGAATGAAATATTCACTGCTGCAGAGCTGGGGGTGGGATTGCCACCAAACTCATTTATTTATTTTTTGTCCTTCAAAATCTCTTGGAATTTCCCACAGCCTCACACCATAATTTTCTTATCTGTCACCAACCATGTAATATTTTAACTTGTAAATATCATGGCAGAAACTGCAACTTGATGGAGCCCACACAATCCAGTTACCCATTCGGTTCCATTATATTCACTTTTTAATTACTTTAAAGGACTTGGTATGCTCCCGGAATCCATCTCTGACAGATTTCTTCCCTGGATATTGGGTTTCACTGTATTGGAGCAGAACTAGTCTATATGGGGATCTATGGTCCATCTGGTTCCAGGAGGTGTATGTATGCACATATTTTAAGTATGTATTTGTGTGTGTGTGTGTGTGTGTGTGTGTGTGCGCGCGTGCGTGCGTGCGTGCATGTGTCCACACACACACACACACACACACCTGATTTATTTCCGTTTTTCACAAAGAATGATTTTTTAAAAACCAAAAAAAAAAACCACTTCCTGCAGGCACACAATCATGAAGGGAAAAAATAAATTTAAAAACCTGAGTATCAACTTTTAAAAATTGCACAGGGTGTCATGCAGAATGGCACTGTTCTTCCCATTTAAAAAGGCCTCTGTAAACAATTACTTCTTCTTCCCTCTGTTTTTAATATCCATTCTGCTGGAGCACAACTGGGAGCAAAAATAAAAGAAATGTCAAAGAAGTAATCCAGTGACAGTGAATAAACTAGTCTGTGCCATTTATTTAAACAAACAAAAAGCCCAGCAAATAGTGTATTCCTCTAGGTAGCCAGATGATAGCTCCTAACATAAACCACATTTTTAGATTACTTATTTGAGGAAGCGAACATGTGATCAAATCATTTGTAAGTGATTAGTGGCTGATCCAGCTGACAGCTGTGGCAAATGAATCTAATAATAAAATATTGCTGTGGCACTAACATGGTTGCATCTCTTTCATCTCCAAAAAGCATCTCCAAAATTGCTGCAAAACTGATAAAACTTGCAATTCTGTGAATGAAAATCACAACTATTTAGACACAACATTAGTGGTAAGCTCAATTATATCATAACCATGGTCTCCATCTCAGATACCAGATGGGTACTATAAAGTATGCCATAACTCATGATAAGTCCTTGGTCATAGTCTAAGAAATTAATTGAGAGATGTACCATTTATGGTTCACTCCATGAAATAATATTACATCTTGATTCTATACACAGTACAATTTGCCCTTTAATATACATTCATGTTCAATTTGACATTACAAAGCCCACCTGAAAAAGTGCCACAGTCCTTAACAAGAAGCTAAGGGGAAAGCCTATTGTATTGCGAGGATATTACCTAAATGTTATTTTATTGTAAGTGACATGAAAATAATATCTGTTTCAAAAAGAAGATTATGAAACAGGAGAGGTTATATATATGTGATTAAACTGCAAATCCATAGGCCTTTTAAACCTTGTTATCGTCTTTCCTGTGAAAAGTTACAACATACAAGTCAATATTGCAAAAATGTCATTCGAAAATTATTTAGCAACCTTTTAAATGTAATTACGGTATATTCAGAAAATAACTTATCTTTTTAACTTCATAGGTATGTAAATTAAATGCGAGTTTGGGTTTTGTTTCATTTTTTTAAAAAAATTATTTCTTTAAAACCTACTTTTTGCTAGTAAATTGCTATTAAAGGATCTACCTCTATAAAAGTCAGTAGCTGGTCCCTATCCAGTGTCATATCACACTCTGCTGCAGGGTTGTCAAACAGTAGGCCTATAGCTCATCAGACCTGTTAGTGTGTGTGTGTGTGTGTGTGTGTGTGTGTGTGTGTGTGTGTACACAGTCTGCGGTGACCCAATCACATTCCACACAAATGACCACCTCTTCAGAACCAGGAAGCCAGCGCCCTTAGTAGGGTGACGGGGTTAACTCAGCCACAGCTGCTACTGTATTGCCACAGCAGCTGCCTTCCCCCAACCAGGGTGACCACTTAGCATTGCCAGAAGAGAGGACAAAAGAAGATACCGATTGGTATAGCAGTTGCATAGCAGTATGCACAGATGCAAATTTAGAAATAGTATAGACCTGTGTGTGCCTGCTCAGTAAGCTGTTGCCCAGATGCTAGTTGTCAATGAGCAACTTCAAGCAAGACTCTGTCAAGACTTTCCCTTCTTAAGGTTCTTTATCTTTGAACAGGCTTCAGACTAGAGAGTCCTTCAAAAGAGAGGGCACTTTGAAATAGAGGACTGGCAGACCCTCAAATAGAGGGCTGTCCTCTGCAAAGCAGGACATATGGCCACCCACCCCAACTCCCTCTAGTAGCACAGTACAGGTTCAAGGAGAACAGTGGGCATAGCGCAGGATTGGAATGGAGCATTTGCTGCCAGGAGAGAGTGGGGGAGGAGAGAGGCCAGCAGGAAAGGAGATGTCGGTGGCAAGTTGTTTGGGCCAGCAGTAGAAAGGGGGCTCACGTAGTGTTTAAGCTAAGTGAAGGGTTTTGATGAAGAGTGTGGTCCACGGGAAGCTTCTCAGTGGGGAATTTGGCCCACTGATCCTCTGATTTTGATTCCACTGTTTTAACCCATGGGGTAGACAAACTGGTGTTTTCCAGATGTTTTGGACTACAACTCCCATAATACCTGATTATTGGCCATGCTGGCTTGTGAGAGCTGTAGTCTAAAACATCTAGACTGTACCAGGTTGCCTACCCCTGTTCTAACAACACCAATATGCAGAAGTCAGGTTAGAGCTAAGACTATGCAGATAGGGGCTCTCTTGGTTCTCAGGAAACCCCCCTCCCATGAATTTCTATGGGGAAAAGTTAACACCCTGCTCTCCAACCCAGACACTGGCTTAAGAAAGAGAAGGGGCCCCAGTTACACCACCACCACCTCAGACACTGGAGGTGCTTCCAGACAGAGGGCTCCTAGCTGGAGATGTCAGTGAAATCTGTAACAAACTCAAATGAGTTTGGATTTCTGTGAATCCAACCCAAGGATTCCGCAGAGGACCAACTTCTCCTGAGTCACGCAGATTCCGCAGACTTGCAGACCAGTTTGTTTTTGTTTTTAACTTTCCGTAATTTTTTACACAAATTTAGTTGTAGAAAAATACAAAAAAAACCAAAATTTAAAACACCAACCAAAAATGCACGTTTCCCCACATAGACTAAAGTGTGAAAATGCATATTTTGGAGGGATTTGGGTATGGGGGGGGGATTTGTGCATTTTCGGAACTGCGAATTTGCACAAATGCGCATAAACGCATTTGCGCAAAATTTTATTCTGTCAATGAGCAGAGGATGGAATGAAATGCACCTAAAAAAAAAACATCTGCAAAACAAAGACAGAACAGATTCTACAAAGTCCATACATCCCTACTCTTAGCACTGCTAATCAGAAGACACTGTGTGCAACTATTCTGTCTTTTTCTCCTTAACGCATTTTCTGAGAGAAAAGAAGGAAGAAGCAGTGGGAAAACACAGCAGGGTTACGAGTGGAAGATGACATCATCTAGACCCACCATAAAATGTTGTGAATGAGGCAGGACAATGGCATGATAAAAGTCTCATCCGGAAGTATCCTGGATCTCTACAGTTGCATTCCTTTATTTTGTACCTGGGAATAAATGTGTTCCACATCATACCAGACTGTCTTCAATGCATTCACTGGTACCCTTGAGAGGCACTTACTATAACAATGAGGATATGTGAGGCTTCAGTACAGTAACCATAAACCTTCAGATACATTTATTAATATTGCATATATAGCTCTAGACTAGGTAATAAAGTAGACTGCAGAGATGAAGACTCTGAAATGTAAACATGGAGTATAGAATTGATTGCGTCAATTCACAGAGTCCTGGTCAGCTCATTTATTGTCTTCATTGTATTTGACTAACATCTGCTCATGAGGGTTACCACTATCTCCTAATGAAGGGTACTCACTCATACTCATTTCTATGTATAATAAATAGTTTTGAGTATTGTGGTCATAGATAGAGTAAGATATATATTTTGGTGCCTTCCTTTCTTTTCCAGACTGCATATTCGTCAGAAGCACTTATATTTCTATCCAATTTAATAATTCTGTACACTTTGTGATTCTTATTATAAACAATCAAATCTATGTGTCAGGTGTGCAAGTCAAAGGCACAAATCCTTTTTCTTCAAAAAGAGATCAACGGTGCTATGTCTACTCAGAAATAAGGCCCACTGAGTTCAATGAGGCCTCCTCCCAGATAAGTGGATACAGGATTGCAACTTATTTTACCTGTGTGGATAATAGGGTGGCCAGGTGCAGAAGGGGCGTCTGCACCTTTAATTGTTGCATAGAAAAGGGGATTTCAGCAGGTGTCATCTGTCATGCAAGCTACACCTGCTGAAATTCCTTATTTTACACAACTATTAAAGGTGCAAGAGCCCTGTCACTTTCTGCATCTGGCCCACCCTAGTTGATGAATGTTGCTATAATTCCTATGGGATACGAGAAGAACAGAAAACAATCACAACAAATGCTCTTAGGCTACACTGCTTTTTCACATTTTAACCTAGAATGTGGGACTTTGAGCCCTGCCAAATTTTGCCACCACCATCATTCTGAAATTTGAAATGCCTTTCTCGCCCCGCCCCCAACACCCTTAACCTCTGACAAATGATTTACAACCCATTCACAAAAGCAGAGCAGTGGGGGGTGGGGGTGGAGACTGGCCACCAGGCATTAATGCGGCTTTGGTAGACTTCAGTCGTCTAGAGTACCCTTTAAGGCACTCACCAAGAGACTACAACATTCTACTTGAATTATGTGCTCCATTCATATCAACGACTTCAGGGCCATAAAAGCCCTCTAACTGTTCCAGTTACAATCAATTACATCATGCTTTAATCACATTTTAATGAAGTATTAATAAAGATTTCAACAGCAATTAGTTTAATGGGTGGTGTGTGTGTGTGTGTGTGTGTGTGTGTGTGTTTAAAAGGGGACAAGCAAACCTATGTTAATTATGTGTAGGGATGTTTGGGAAGACGTAAATAAAATGTGTTCCTTGTGGCTTCTCATGCCTTGGATTTCACCACTTTCTGACTTAGATAGACTAGAGGATTGCCTAGTCACTAGGTATTCATTTGCGTGTTCAAAGCAAGAATAGACTTCCCAGCTAAAATATACCCACAAAGGCAAATTTAACTACAGTGATCGTACTAATCCAAAACGGGGAGCGGGGAGAGACTGTCTTGGTCACTGGATTTTTTAATTGTCTTTTTTTAAAAAACCCAAACCATAAAGAACGTGAATCCCTGAAAGTTCAACAAGGTACCGGTAATCATGAATGTTTTCATAAATCTGAAAAGCTCCCTGGCTTCATAACCACACCTTTTCTCTGGGTATTTTAGTTGTAAAAAGGTGGCAAGGCGTATGTATGTGAAGCTCAAGTTCCCTTCCAAGCTTTCTTTAACACATAAACAGATAAAGAAAAGATATTTCAAGCATAGCTCTAACTCTCTCTCTCTCTCTTTTTAAATAGCCATATTAGGAATGATACCAAACTTAAAGAATGTTGTAAAATGAGAACGGGGTGGTGGTGGGGAGGTACAAAATGAATTCATGCCCATTTACATGCTTTCAGTCAGGCTACCAGATAACAAAGCCTCTGCCTTTGTGTTAACACTGCAGATTAGGTCAAGATTTTACCCCTCTGAGCTCTTTTCCTGTAAATGACGGGTTTTGATGTGAAACAAGCAACATGTCAAAGCAAGTTGAAAGATGTAGGCATTTTATGCCATGTCACAGTGACAGGCCGGTGAATATTTGGGCCATTAGGGGCTTATTAGTGAATAAATGACCAGATGGTTCAGTGATGCACAGAGATGGACAGAACTGGATGCTACTAATCAGCACTGTCTGTACTTGATGTCAAATCACATGACACAGTAACCCATGGATACCGAATAAAAGTTACCATTAGCAAGTCAATTTGATATCTGTGTGCTGTAAACAGACTTATAACTGCACTTCAGGGCTGCCTGTTGTTAAAGAGAGAGAAAAAGAAACAACAGAGTGGGATATTTAAATAAACACTCCACTCTTACCCAGTTCTGATAGATATAAATGCAATTTCAATTCCTAAAGCCTTTTTTTATTATTGTTATTCTGCGGAGAGAGCCTGGAAGGGTGCATTTACATACCAGGCTATCTTCTGTCATAAACACAGTGGCATGAAAAGGCATTAGAAACAGAAGCTAAGGGATATATTTAAACACACACACGCATAGATAACAATAACTTTTTACATCAAAAATACAGATCAATGGACATGCTTTGTTCTTGCATTTGGCATTATTATTATTTTAATAAATATCAACTTGCTAAAAATCAGATCGAACCAAATAAGTTGGAGAGGTGTCAAAACTCAATGTCCGCTGGATAAATTGGTTTAAAAAGTAAAACAGTTTAACTGGTTTGTGTATTGCCGCCGGTATTAGCTTAACAGTCCCAGGTTGCTGCTCTAGGACACAAACCCTTGGGTTGATGATACCGGTGGCTGCTGCATCGGGGCAATGCACCAATACATGAAGTTGTTCTGGCACTGTGATAATGTTAGTCTTACAGACAGACGGATACACTGGTGAAAGTGTGAAAAATCAAGGGGCCGATATATCCAATATGTGTGTGTGTGTGTGTGTGTGTGTGTGTGTAATATTATTCTTTGTAAGCCACTCTGTGAGCCTTTTTTGGCAGAAGAGCGGGGTAAAAAATGCTGTAAATAAATAAATAAATAATGTGTGTGTGTGTGTGTGTGTGTGTGCGCGCGCGCGCACCAGTTCTTGAATTCCATCACACTCTAGCATGATAAATCCAAGGGAAGGGGCACCTGCCTTGCATGCAGAAGGTCCCAGGTTTGATCCCCAGTTAGCAGCATCTCCAGTTAAAAGTATTAGGTAGCAGATGATGGAAGAAAAGCCCCAAAGCAAGATACCTGTTCTGGTTCAAGGCAGGTAAGTGTTAGTAATGCGCTCGAGTTTCTTTGTGTGTTTCGTAGGGTGGCCAAGAGTTGAATATTTAAATAAACTACTTTACAGAGGACACTTATCTAGCTGAAGAACTGGCATAAGATAGACTATTTGAAGGTGTCCTCGACCTCTATTTGATGGGCTGCCCAGTCCAAGTCTGGTTTAAAGTTGAAGAACCACCAGAAGGGAGAGCTTGAAGGAGCCTTGAAGAAGTTGCCCATCAACAGTGAGTGCCTGATCAGCAGACTGAGCAGGAACCACACAGGTCACCTAGTCACAGTCTTCCTCAATATTGTGAGACGTATTGTAGTTTTATTATTGTAGAAATTATTTCTAAATTTGCATTTATATGTATATATTAACAGATACAAATGTCATGCAAATTGGTGTTCTCTTTTCTCCTTTTTGGTGATGTTTCCTCCTTTTTTGACGATTTATTTATTTATTTATTTATTATATTTATACCCCACCTTTTTTCCTGCAAGGAACCCAAGGTGTCTTACATAATCCTCCTCCTCCTCCTCCTCTCCACTTTATCCTCACAACAACCCTGTGAGGTAGGTTAGGCTGAGAGTCCATGACTGGCCCAAAGTCACCCAGTGAGTTTCATGGCCGAGCGGGGGAACACTCTCACCACTACACCACACTGGCCCTCACGATGCATAAGTGGACACTGTAGTTGTGACGCCAGGCTGCCTTGTGCCAATTGCTTCAGCTGGGGACAATATTGTAGTGGGGGCAGTAGATGGCCCAGCCTTCAATGGCAGGGCTCCTGTTGGGATCCAACTTTTGTGTGTGTGTGTGCAAGACGCACATTGCACACGCCACTCCCAGGGTCCTCTTCAATATATAGGTCTCCTGTATAAATATATGCCAGTTTGTCCATTGGTCATGCTTGGGGTGATGTACGCAAGTGGGATTACCACTCCACTTTACCCTGAGTCGCCCCAGTAGCAGTGGAGGCTGGTGGCGCCAATGGCAGTGGGGCCGTGTATCCACTCCGGACTTTATGGTGAACTTTTAAGGATCTATCCATGGTGCTGAACTTATTTTGGAGATAGGGTCCAGCACCATGGATGGCTCCTTTAAAGTTCAGAATAAAATCCTGATCGGACACACAGTCCCACTGACACTGGAGCCACCAGCTTCCACTGCCCAGTAGTATTCTACACTTAAAACAACTATGAGAGAGGCAGGATTGGCTACCCAGCTTTACCACTGATTCTAAGCCACCACCAGTCCACCCCTCAAATACCTCACCTCATATTTCCTGCCAAAACCTCATGTCTTAGGTCACAATCCTATGCATGTTTAGACAGAAAGAAATCCTACAACTCCCAGCATCCCCCAGCCAGCATGGCTGGTTGGGAATGTTGGGAGTTGTTATAGGACTTTTTTTCTGTCTAAACATGCATAGGATTGCATCCTTAAAGTATTAAAAACTATGTAGGCAGTTAAAGGTAGCTGAACATTAATAAGGAATATATCCTGGAAATCTAGTCTGGGCTGCAGGGTTAACATCAGGACATCCTGCCCCCTCTGCTGTTATCCCTGAATTTATATCCATTCTTACCTTAAACCAAACCAATAACTATGAAACATTAAAGTATTAAGCCTTAAATATTAAACTATTAAACACTGAACTATCAAACATTAAACCAAACCAGTAACTTTAGGTTGCAATCCTATACACAATTACCAGGGAGTAAGTCCCATTGAACTCAACAGAACTTACTTCTGAGTAGATATGCATAGCATTGCACTATTAGACTACTACAGGTACCTAAGGAGCAGACATTAACATATATTAATCAACGTTAATCATTAATTGAGATGTTTAACTAATGCTTAATCATGCTTAATGTCTATTAGAAAGTGTCAGGTCATAAACCAAAGGCACTTACTTTTTCTTTTTCTTTTTCTTTTTAGTTGGATCTGTAATGTCTT
Source organism: Shinisaurus crocodilurus (assembly GCA_021292165.1). Lineage (NCBI taxonomy): Eukaryota > Metazoa > Chordata > Lepidosauria > Squamata > Shinisauridae > Shinisaurus > Shinisaurus crocodilurus. The sequence continues at coordinate 145,352,909 of CM037876.1, forward strand.
ACCACCTACCTAGACTGAAACTACAACTTGGTATTGACTGCATAGCTAACTTACATCATGGCACAGAAAATTAGAAGTCCAATTTACCATTCATCATAGCTTACCCAGCATAAGTGGGAAAGCCATGAATGTGTTCTTCCGCAGGAGGAGGCCAGGTTGCAGCGCCCAGAGTCTTTCAGTGCCAGCTCTCTTTTGACATTTTGCTAGAAATACCATCTCAGGCTTTAGTGAGTGTGTCTGTGTGTGGGGTGGATTTCAGAAGTTTCCCAGCAAGGTTCAAAGGCCTGCTCTTGGATATATGTAAGATGGGCTAAGCAATCTTAAACCATAGTTATGCTGGGACTGGAGATATGTGACCACTACAGCAACGGAAGGACCATCTTATCCTGTACATGTTCCTAGGAGGGGAGTGGGGGAAAGACACAACCAGAAAATGCAAAAAATTGTGCAAACATGGCAGACATACCCACAGCATCACTGGAAACACCACCAGTGGCAATTAATCAGGGACAGAGCCAGTGACAGTGCACACACGCAGAGGAAGCCAATGAATTTATGATGGGGTCATGCCCCCAGAACACCCCTCTGCATCACCACACAGAAAGACGCAAGGTGACACCATGGCACCTCACTCCATCAGTCGCAGTGGCACAATCAGCCACAACCCTGCTACTGCAAGTCTCCCTACAGGCAGGGGTTCTAGTCCCTTATTCTCATCACAAACACTGACTGAGTTCAGACAACATGATAACCCACACTCAAGGGTTGAGTATGGGTTGAATGTTGGTTGTTGTTGAACTGTGGATTGTTGTTGAAATATGAGTTATCAGTGTTGTCTGAACCCAGCCAAGCTAAACCATTTGAACAGCCCACAGTTCACAACCCAACAACAGACCATGGGTTCTCTTCATGGGTTGTTTGTGGTTAACAAGCCATGGCTTGTTAGCGCAGCTGGGTTCAGACAACATGATAACCCATGTTTCAACAACAACCCACAGTTCAATGACAACCCACACTCAACCCTTACCATTGAGTGTGGGTTATCATGTTGTCTGAACCCAGTCCCTCTTTTTGAGAACAATAAACAAAGGGGAGAAAGGAGACCCCACACAACTCAGCACCCTGGGAAGGATGACTGTAGAGAGCACACACAGCCCTCCTTGGACAAGGGTTTAAGACCCACCAGGGAGAGAAAAGAGGCACACTTCCAGTGGCTCACTGCATACTGCAGCAGGAAGCAGAAGATGAGAGTTTGAACCCGATCAGGGGGAAGCAGGGAAAAGACCCCACTCACCTTTTGCATATCTGGCCAAAAGAGTGTCATCTCAGGGGCAAAAGAGAGGGGGTTCCCAGGATTTGAACCTACGCTGTAAATGCTACAGAGCACCTCCTTAACCACTTAGCCACAATAGCAGACAGGAAATAGAGACATCATGGGGCATTTGTCTTCCCTCCTGCTGCTAAGGTGTCCATGTGTTCTGCTTCACAGAGGATAGTCCCCTATTTGAAGGTATTTGAGGGGCTGACTGCCCTCAGGTGAAGTGGAGCATGCTGTCCTCTTCCCTGTGATGAGATCAGATTCAACTGCCAGTTCAGGCGGCTTCTGTACATGGAATGGGTGGGGGGGAGGCACCATCTTCTCCTTTGTCTCAGGCAGCAAAATGCCTTGGGCCAGTCCTGACCATCAGAAGGGAGAACAGGGGCCTTGAACTTGCCCATCAACAGTTAGCTCCAGGACAGCAGACTGAGCAGGCACAGAGGTCATCTGCTCACAGCCTCCCACACTAATGGTGAGATGTATTCTATTTCTATTATAGTAATTATTTCTAAATTTCCGTCTATGCAAATTAGAATAAATTAGTATACACAAGTTTTATGCAAAGCGGTTTCCTCCTTTGTCCACTTCATTGATGATGCATTTCCTCTTTGTTGCCGATGTGTACGTGGTCACCCTACCTGCCCCTGGCCCCAAATACTCAGTCATAGGTGCCAGGAACACAGGGGCTGCAGGAGGTGCCCTGGTCTGGTGGAACAGCTCACGTTTTACATGCTGGAGGTGCCTGGTGTGAATCATAGATTTCATAGATCATAGAGTTGGAAGGAGCCTACAAGGCTATCGAGTCCAACCCCCTGCTCAATGCAGGAAACTAGAGGAGGGGTCTCCCATCCAAGTCATAACCAGGCCTGACCCTGCTTCGCTTTCCACACTCAGACAAGCTGAGCCAGCGTAAGCCACAGGCCTGTATATCCAGGGAACAGTCCCTGCTAGAAAAGGTAGGGAGGGGGCCCTGTACTCAGGCCCTTCTGAGCCAATCAGGAGGGGTGCTTTATGGATCAATATCCTGGCTCCTGCATGGACCAAACAGTCATTTTGCCCCTCCCCACCCGGCAACCCACATGACCAATCCACCCCCTCTATTTTGTCTGATAGGACAACCTTTTCAGGCTGCATTCCAACAGGCTTAAGCGCCCATCTCCATCCCTCCCTCTCGTCATCGCAGCCCCGCCAACAACTGACTCCCTCAGACAGCCTGGCAGCAACACCTATAATAGTCAGCAGCTACTTTTGTTTTTTACATGCCTTGGAAAATACTGTATTTAGCTGCTCAGGGTGGAATCTACCACCAGAGGAAGAAGATTTTCTACCACCCAAAGAGGGACTTTGTATTCTGAGGGTGATTACCTAGTGGTTCCCTCCAACCACTAGGTAATACTACACAATTTGGCTTCAATTGATTTTTTATCTAGGACACCACCTACAATTAATCTCTGGCTTTGCTAATATAAAGACTGCCATGTTTCTCTTTACTTCTGCTCCCTGCCTACCCAAGAACCTGTGTGTGTTTCGCCTGGAGCTACAGACAGATCTGAATTCCTTTATGTTTTGCGTGTACACATGAAATAATGGGTCAACTATGGGGATCCTTCCCCCCCCCTTCATTTTAAAGACCATGCAAGACTACCTCTTTTAAATGCTAGATTTTTGTTGCTGCTTTTAAAATAATACTTCTTAATGTGTTTTATTATTGATCTTTATCATTGGTTGTATTGTTTTTTGCTTTTATTATGTGTGTCGCCCTGAGAGCTTCAGCGATAGGGTAACTCATCGAATGAATGAATGAATGAATGAATGAATGAATAAATAAGATTGGAATCAGCCCATCTCTGCCCTAAGAATGTGGTTCTACCTTATCCAACCTGGCACCCTCCAGAGGTGTTGGACTACAACTCCCATTACCCCATCAAGTCTACATCAACTGGAGGTGATGGGCATTGTAGACTTGTAGTCCAACACCTCTGGAGGGCACCACATTGGGGTCAGCTGTACATAGCTCATGCACCCCGTTCCAAGCATTCCCATATGCTTACATAGTTGACCCACTTTGGAATATGAGATCATTGTTGGACCTATTAGGAAATGAATATTCTTCCATTGATGAGTAACGTGTGAATGAGCCATGAGATCTAATGCTGTTGACACAGAACTTTCGCTATCACCTGATATCCCCTCAAAGACAATCCTCTTCAATGGAGGCAGCTCACCCATTCAGTGGCGCGTCATTAAGTGATGAGCAACCAATCAAGTGATTTATGTGCATGTGCCAGCAGCTCCCTGGATTGCTTTGGCAGTTATATATTCTTCATTTAGCGGAAATGTGATTTCCCCCCTATTGTTAGAGAAAATAATAGTAGCAAAACTATGATATGAAAAACAAGCTGAGTTATTTATTTGACCTGAAAGCCTTGGATGACTTTATGATACACTTGCTGAAGAGACAGCAACATCACACAGCATAATTAAGTTACCTGTGCATTTGAGGTACACTCCTACACACACACACACACACACACACACACACACACAGCTGGCCATGGCTTCCTAGCATATCCTTTTTGATATGCATCTTTTGTTGTCAGTGACAGTATGTGCGGGTGACTGAGTATGCGTGTGCATAAGCCTGGTGGCCTGGATGGCTTCCCTTGTCACCAAATGCTGCTTCAGTGTTCATGATTACCCGTTGTTGTGCAAATTAATTCAAGAACAGTTTACATTTTTGTGTATTTTCTAAGGTGATAATGCTAGACAATGAATTCTGTAGAAAGAAAAATAACATAGATCATTCACATAATGCCTGCAATGAGGCTTTTGTTTTGCTTCCATAGTGCTTCCACTATAATCTCCATCTCAGCACTTTTATAAGTATTTTGCCTTAAACCTTCCCCCTACAAAAAGATTGTTTCAAATATTACTGTGGAGAGAAAAGCCTGAGCATACTGCTGAACCCCGCCACAATTACCATATGTGTATAATCTCATTCCTCCAGGGCTCATCATGTTGGTGTCTGGAAACCATTAAGTGACATAAGTAAATAAAATCAATGGGAACATTATATTAGAAATGTGCACCCACCTCTAGATAGTGTCCCAGATACAAAAGCTTCTGCGTACACATAGAGGTCCCCCACCCAGAATGGCCTGTCCAGTGGAGTATATCCCGTTGCACTCAGAAAATGCTTGCAGTTGGCATGTTCCACTTGCACATGCACAAGAGATCTGTGCCCACACCAAATCTATGCAGATCTCTGGAATGAGTTGGATGGCTCCGAGCCTGAATCAAGTTATGCATGTGTAAGGGGCATGCTGGGAGTTGTAGGCCTCTTTTCTGTCTAAAGTTGCATAGCATTGCACCTTAAGTCAATTTGATTTCAGCTGACCTCCCACATGCTTAACAGGGTTCACAATCCAGCTTTAAAGTCTTGACAATTCCATCACTCATATTTGGGGGGGGGGGAAATACCCATGCGCAAGGTGAGGCAATCAGCCATTTCCAGGGATGTTGAAGAGTCCTTGGTCTCGAGTCACGAGTCGAGTCACGAGTCTTTGGACCCGAGTCTCGAGTCCGAGTCCTTGGTCCAAAATGGTGACTCACGAGTCACGAGTCACTTCCAAAGCTGACTCCACGGGTCCCTATTAAAATCAATGGGGGGGGGGGGTTCCCAAACAAAATAAGGCTACTCCAGATGTGTGACTTAAATAAATTCTAGGCACAAGTGTGCCTTTTTATTTCAAAACTCTGCAACTGATTTTGGCAAGAACAGACCAGGCAGACAAACCCAAAATAACCAGGCAGGCAGAGGAGGCAGGGAACCCCAAAGCAGGCAGGCAGAGGCAGCCAAACCCAAAATGTCTGAAAGGTTGCATTTTAGGGAAATGATTTTAAAAAATAAACTTGCTGTACTTCCTAAAACCTATCCATGTTGCATTTGAGGAACACGATTTTGGAACACGAGTCCTTGGTCTCGAGTCCCGAGTCGAGTCTCGAGTCCCATTAAAAATATTGGGACTCGAGTCAGAGGGGGGACTCAGTCCGACTCACGAGTCGAGTCCTCGAGTCCGAGTCCCCATCCCTGGCCATTTCACTGCAGATTCAGCAGTAGAAGATGTGGCAGCTTGGGGCACTTCCAGACAAGGCTTTCATTGTGCCACTGGCCTGCCTCATTCACAGAATTTTACGGGGGGATACAGACACTGTTGCCTCCCACTCATGACCCTCCCATGTTTTCCCACCGCTTCTTCCATCTTTTTCCTTAATGCAGAAAATCTGTTAAGAAGAAAAAGATGGAATAGCTGCACATTGCCTTTGGACTGTTAGCGCTAGGACCCCTTTGACTGGAAGAAGCACCCACACAATCGTACGTACCACATGAGACACTTTTAAAAGAGCATTTCACCCACATGAAACCTGAGGTGAGAGATGACCTTGTGGTGACAGACTGAGTTGATCCTGAATTTGCCTGACACAGGTACTGCCTTTTTACAGTTCCCAAACTCTATTTTTAGAGCCATAAAAGCCTGCAATGTAGTCGATCCTGTCTGTATATCCCTGCCTGTCACTCACGAAACAAAACAAAACAAATATTCTTTTCTGTCCTTTCCAACCTGCCTCATTAATGGCTATTCAGACAACCTTTGGTACCCTTAAACACCGGGGGCACGGCAGGGGACCAGTAAGACAATCCAGTAGGTAGGTTAGAAATTCTATCTTTCTTTGACTAACTAATGACTCAGCATTTAGAGCAGGGGTGGGCAGAAGGTAGATTGGGATCTACTGGTAAATCTCTGGATGATTTATTTATTATTTATTATGTATTTAATACATTTCTATACCGCCTTTCTGCTAAGGCACCCAAAGCAGTTGACAATGTTTAAATCTGAAGAAGATGTGGCATAGTGGTGAGAGTGTTGGACTGGGACTCGGGAGATCCCGGGTTCTAGTCCCTGCTCAGCCATGAAACTCACTGGGTGACTTTGGGCCAGTCACTGACTCTAAGCCTAACATACCTCACAGGATTGTTGTGAGGATAAAATGGAGAGGAGGAGGAGGATTATGTAAGCCACCTTGGGTTCCTTTCAGGAAAAAAGGCGGGGTATAAATATAATAAATAAATAAATAAGATCAGCAAAGATTTCTGACTCCTAGTTTTAACAGCAGCAACAACAAAATGACTGCCCCCCACTAAAAAACAAAACAAAAACACTCTCTGTACTGCTGACATGAAGACCACTGGGGAGCGTGGCCACCAGGGGTGGACATTTGTGTGGAAAGATTGTGAACTCGGTTTGTTTATTTATTTATGTGAAAGATTTTTAGGCCACCTTTAAGGGTTAAACCCTCTGAGTTCTGGCATTCAAAACAACTTACCGGTCTCAGAATTCTAAGCATCTGTGTTCTGCACATGGTTCCAGTTGGCGCATTCTGGGGATCCAGTTGAAGAAGAAGAAGAGGAAGAGGAAGAGGAAGAGGAAGAGGAAGAGGAAGAGGAAGAGGAAGAAGATTCTGCAAGCCTGAAGTCTTCTCACCCTATACATTAAATATAGATCCCTTTTCTTTTACACTGAGTTACTGTTAGAAAAATCTGGGGGGGGGGGCCTGGCCTAACTGACTTACCCATCTGCTTTCACTACCCTAACCAGAGACCTCTGAAGGTTGCTTTGTTCTTTGTAGTATTGCATGCCGGGCGCCAGCCATCTCCCCCTCGCCAAAATCTGCTGCCAGTCCAAGATGCAACAATTGGAATTTCTTTGAAGCCTAGCAAGGATTGATAAGGAGTTTCAAGGGTAGCAAACTCTTGGAATGCCCCATATCAATCCAGCAGGAGGGAGTGGTTGAAGCGCTTGGTTAGCATGATCAGACTAATGCATTTGGATTTGCTAGGATGATCAGACGTATGTAGCGTGTACAATGAGATGATCAAACAACTGCAAAATGTATAAAAGCTGTGCCCGCCCCTTTGTTCCTTTGTTCAACTCTTGTTTGTGGTGTGAGCCTCTCGAGTTGTTCCCTCTGCGCAGAATAAAACTTTGAAAAACCTCACTCTGGTGTAGCTGCTTCTCTTTACTGAGAAATTGGTCCCTCCGGAAAGGACCTCTGAGCATATTTTTGCAACATTACCAAGTCAGTCACTTTTCCTGGCGTGAGTGAATTCAGACAGTTGAGTTGTCTCTGTTATGTAGTTAAATGTCAGGAGCCCAAAACCATATGATCTGTTGAAGCTTGTGCTTTCATACAATACAGTGACAAAGTTCTAGAAATTCTGCCTTTTAACAGATGAAAAGGTCACCATAGCCTGATCTTCATTCTTTTGCAGATGACCATCAGATATGTGCATGTTAGCATATGGGGACAGTTGCACCATGCATTCCTTTTCTTAAATTCACTTTTGATTTCTTCACTGGAATTAGGGGACTGCATTCAGCAAATGAGACATGCAACCAGATGTTATGATTTCGTAAAGCTGTACCACAACCCACAACAGGAGAGTTCTCTCTGCATACCTGATGGGACTGTGGTTAATATGTCAATATTAGAATATTCACAGCCCACAGATAGTGAGAGTCATCATACCCCTCTCTCTGCTGTTGCTTTGGCTGGTCTGATTTCACAGTGGGCCTGGGCAGCCTTAGGCCAGGCAGCTAAAGGAGACCTTAGAGGAGACCTTTGAGCTAACATGTTTATTTTGAATTAAGAGCCACTGTGTTCAGTGAGACTTACTCCCTGGTAAGCCTGTTTATCATTGCATCCCAAAATCATTTTTGTTAAATTAAACCATGTAAGTAGTACCACTTACAACTCATGTGTCATGGGCATCTAAATGAACCCTTGTGGGTGCTCGTGGAGATCTTACAAAAGCAGACATGCTGCTTATGGCATGTGATTTTGTTTGTCTGTTTTCAGTACTAGAATAGTTCATATCCATGCCTGATGGGACACCATTTGCAGTAATGTTATCTATCTAGAGCTGGAGGTGGGCAACATTTGGCCCTCCAGGTGTTGTTGGACTGCAACTTCCATGAGCCCTAGCCAGCATAGTCATCAACATCTTGAGGGCCACAAGTTGTCCACTCCTAATTTTGAGATGTAAATGACAACATTATAGGAGCCGTTAGGCATCTCTATTTCCTCTTACCTTTGAAGACTTGCAAGGTGGCTCCGCCACACTTTATACGGCATTTGGGCCTGCCACGTAAAAGCATAGAGCAACTCTCAATGCTGTTGCTATATAAACTCTTATCTACTGGCATGCATGGCTGCATCATTCTACAAAATATACTCTTAGGCTGCAATCCTGTACACATTTACATGGGAGTAAGTTTGAATGAACTCAAGGGGAGTTACTTCTGAGTAAACATGTAATCTTTGAAACATGTCTTTGTAAACTGCCCAGAGAGCTTCAACTATTGGGCAGTATAGAAATCTAATGAATGAATGAATGAATGAATGAATGAATGAACATGTGTAAAGGATTGCACTGTTATTACCCTACAGAAAGACTCAATGAAAATTAATCTTAATGGGAAAAGAACCTATATAATATAGGTTAAATATATAATACCTTTGGAAGAGCTGTACATTTTTTATATTTGGGCTTGCATTCAACAGCATCAGGCTTTCATCAGGCATACTTTTCATTTATCTCGGTATTCTATTTTTAAGGGGGATGTGGTTAAGGCATTGTAATCTGCCTGAGATCCTGGGCTAAAAACTCTGAATTCCCACTGTGTGTTGGAAAATTCTGTGTAAACTCTGGAAAATGAACTTTAAAGTCAGAGAGCCTATATCTGAAATAATCTCTCCATGGAAAGCTATGTGTGGGTAATACCACCTCCAGCTCCGTTACTCTACAGTAACTTATTGCTGCTTTTTGATTCATGTGCTCTTCTTTCTGGTTCTCTTCATTTCTGAAATAATCACCACATTCTGGCTAAATTTATTCTGTGGATATGAACACTCCCATCAGTCATATTATGTAGGGTCACACAGCTGACTGCAGCGACGCTCTTAATAATTAGGCTTTCTCCTATTTGCTTAGAAACATACATAATTTGTTATCAGCAGCTAATTATCCTTTGTTGTGTCAAGGTTCTAAGTTTTGTAGCTAGGGCTGGAGCAGATATTTGGGGTGGATTTGAATGGAATCCTTCCTGGAGAACCATGGTAGCAGTGGGAAAGGCTTATTACTAGATCCTGTTGTTGTTGTATTGAGGACAAAAGGAAAATCTGAAAATGTTTATTGGCAGTGTTAGTGGGCTGTGGTAAGAAATACAATAGAGGCACCATTAAAGGATTCTGTAGGAAAAGCAAAGGGGGGTGGGGGTAAAGATCACAAAAAGTTCAAAGGTCCATACTTAAATATATTTAAACTGAATTTGCAATAAAAGCATCATATTGCACTTCTTCACTAACCAGAGATAAGATGCTCCTGAGAAATAGCCACTCATGATCTGAGACACAGGGAGGATGGTGGTGGTGAAGACTGGTCTCCTACCTGTTGTTGTGTTTAATGCTTTTTTCAATAGTAAGCCCTTGCTGCCAGACTTAGAGATGGGCAAACCAGCAAAACTTAAGCTCGCCAGAGTTCTCCAGATTCCATCTCAAAGCTTGTTCTGACTCGAGTTCATATCAGATTGGAGTCCTATGGTTGTTGTTTTCACATGAAAATCCCTGCATATTTTCCCCAAATATATGCATCAACTGTGTGCATCTTTGAAACGTACACATTCTTCTCCCATTGATTAAAGCGTATTTGTGCACATTTGTCAAAAGTATGCATTTTTTCATGTGGATTTTTCAAATGTACGCATGCTGTCGAACCATGGGGTTTTGGTCTGCGAATCACCTTGAAAGCTCAGAAATGTTCGGACTTTGACCGCAGATTGCATCCGAGTCCGTGTTCAGTCCTGAAGGTGCAAACTCGGTAAATCCTGATCAAAAACAGAAACAAATTTCTCATACATTCCTAGGAGAGACATTTCAACCTTTTAGAATGGGGGGAAATCTGCACAAAAGCCAAGAAGTCACCAAATTATCGGTGGTTGGGGTGGGGCCATCTGTGGAACCCCAGAAGGCTAAACTGGGTGAAAACAGGTGTGTGTGTGTGTGTGTGTGTGTATTACTTCCAGCTAAGTGGCTATAGGACTGCAGCCTTAAGGTGCAGGGGAGTAGATTATTATGATCTAAAGCAACCTTCCTCAACCATTGGCCAAGCTGGCTGGGGATAATGGGAATTGTAGTCCAAAATATCTGGAGGGTACCAGGTTGGGGAAAGCTGATCTAAAAATGGACTTACCAGGTTCCCATATATTACATTGATCTCTTCATAGGACATGTAAACCATCTTGCTAAGCTTATTTTAGTCCTATGTAAAATTGCCCTGTAAATGAACATTGTGGGATAACAATAATAACAATAATAACAATAATAATAATAATAATAATAATAATAATAATAATAATAATAATGCATACACATGCTCAGGGGGTTGCCATTATAGATCACAGTTATAGATTTGCAAATGGCTAAAGGCTTGCCCTGATATACCATCTGGAGAACGCTAGCTGTGAATTGGCTGAGTAGCGGTCACCCTGAAACCTCTGTTTAAAGCAAGCATTGTAATTTTTACATCTCTTACTTTTTTGAACATTTTTATCCCTGTAAAAAGTATATCTGTAGTAAATTTCATCAATAGCTTCCACAATTTTGAAGACTTCTCTGAAGTCACCTCCCTGTCTGTTATTTTCCAGGGAGAATAAGCTCGACTCCCTTAACCTTTCTTCATAACTTAGATTTTAGAGACCTGATATTATCTTTGTTGCCCTGTGCTGCCTCCCCTGCAAAGCAATCATACCCACCCTGTGTTACAGTGACCACTCCTGCAGAGAGGTCTAGATATGCTCCAGCTAATAAGGTTCTTAAGCAGTCCCCCTCTCACCTCTCGGTTAGCATTGTATCCCCCTGCTAATACAGCTCGCGATCGTGTTTGCCTCTCCTCCTGCTGCTGTGCACTGGGTTGATGGTTTTAATGATTTTTCTACAATAACTCCCCGAAGCAGGCAGCTACAATTGGATTTGCCACTTGGGAAAGGACAAGGCCATTTCAGAACTAGGGAATTTGTGCCAGGCAATCCTGGGAATAAAGGAAACATGGCAGTCGGAAAGGTTCCGATAAACTATTGTTGCTGGTTGTTGCAATAGCCTTGGTCTAATAATAAGTGAACCCGACCCCGCTCTGAGCCATAACTTTCTGGAGACAGCTCAGTGTGTACTTCCCCCATCCGTGCTTCATGGTGACAGGAGAAAAACTGACGCGATGGCTTCTGTTAAAATCCAGCTAGGACCTCTTCATGATGGTGCTGCTTAGCTTGGAGGTTCATGTGAGGTGAAAAACAAAAAAAGCTAAAAACTAAACCACAGCAGTGAAGCCTTTTGAATCTGTGAAATTGCTAACACTATTCAGACACTGGTGATTTAAACTGCACCCAATACACACTTACCCAGGAGTCAGTCCCATTGAACTCAGTGGTGCTTGTTTCTGAGTGGTCATGTATGGAATTGCACTGTAAAGGACAGAAGAGTTTGGGAAGCACTGTCTGCTTTTTAATTATCCTGGAAGTCCAGACATGTTTGGCGGGTCTCTCACTCTGAGTGAGTGTGCTGATAATATATATCCCTGCAAATTGCAGAGCGGGGTACAAAGAGACCATGTCCACTCACAGGGTCTTTCTGAACTCTGGGTGGTAAATGTTTGTCTGAGCACTGTTAAAAGGGTTGATCTTTTAATTGGAATTTAAAGAGAGCGCATAGCTGTCAGGAGGGGGGAAAGGTTTTATGGGGTGCCTCTGTTCCAGTTCCATGTCTGTAGGAATACTACCATGCAAAGAAAACCTATTACTGAAAACAGCTTACAGTAATTGATGCCTCTGACTTTCATGGGGATGTTGGAGAAATCTGTTGGATTTCTAAGAATACGACCCTCAGATTCCTCAGAGGACTGGCTTTTCCCAGGTCCCAGATTCTGTGGACTTGTGGACCTTTTTTTAAAAAAAAAAACTTTCCATAATTTTATTCAAATTTAGTTGTAGAAAAATAAAAAAAAATTAAAAAGCGACAGAAAATTCACATTTGTCCCCCTACATTAAAGTGTGAAAATGCACGTGGGGGGGGGGGATTTGTGCATTTTCAGAAGTACAAATTTGCACAAGTCCAAATTTGCAGAAATGCATACAAATGAATTTGAGCAAAATCCAGTTCTGTCAATGAGCGGATGGCGGAACGAAAAGTGCCTGACAATCCGCGGCACATAGAACAGATTTAACAAAGTCTGTACATCCCTATGGATTTTCCTGCATTGAGCAGGGGGTTGGACTCGATAGCCTTGTAGGCTCCTTCCAACTCTATTAAATCTATGAAATCTATGATCACAATTGTTTTCAACAGCAGTAAAGCCAGCCAGCATGATTCATTGGAATGTAAACGGTGGGCACAGCAATCCTAGTCCCTGGGAGAGCATCCTGGGTCCCATAGGATATGGCGGATCCCCCCCCTCCTGAGACCGTGGACACTGCTTCTACGACCTAAGGAGAAGGAATCTGAGATAAGATCCTTCCTCCCCATCACCCCACTCTTGCTGAAAGTACTACAGCAGCTGCTGCTCTTCTGAGGTCACAACAGCTCAGAAGAGCTCAGGGAGAGGAGAAGAAGGCAGTGAGCAGGAAGGGGAGGGGACGGGAGGAAGAGAGCCCAGGATCCACAGGATCCTAAAACCTCCATCGCCCATCCCACACACAACAAGGTAAGTCAGTCAGTTAGTGGAACCAAGAGGCGGGTCTAGCTGAAAAATGTAATGAAAGGGGGGGAATGGGAGGCATTTTTGCCTCTCTCCGTCCTCCTCCTCCCCTGCCTGGCTCCTGCCAGCAGGGCATTGGACAGACGGAGGACTCCGATCTCTGAGTTCTCTGTCTATCGAGTGGCAGTCCCTTAGGATTGCATTCTTAATGACCTCTGGGATTGGGAAAGCACAGAGCTGTAGAGAACCCAAGACCAGCCAGACTGGAAGGGTATCTTTTATGCATCTAGGGCTGAATTGACACATTCATAAAAAGCACATGGTACAGTCTTCCTGGGATGGTTCCACTTCAGAACGCAGGGGGAGAGAGACCAACTAATTGAGTGATTCCCCTCTTTTAAAATAGCTTCCTGCCTATGGAAAGGCAGCATGTCATGGAGAAGAGAGAGAGCCTAGCTGTTTCATGATCATTCTCTTCACTTTGGAATCCATCTCAACTTCCAATACCCACTATAGATTATTCTTGTTACCATGATCATGTGGATGAGTAGTGTATGTCTACTGCTCTTATTTTAGGATCTGTCTTATATTTAAGGTCTTGTTAATGGCTCCTAATATTTGTCTCCAGTATCTTATAGCTTCTTCACATGTCCATTGACAGTGTATAAAATCTCCTTTTTTGCCTTACCACATTTCCAGCATTGGTCTGTGTGGGCCTCTTCATGGCCGTAAACAACATGGTGCATCTCATTTTTTGCGGTCTCATAGGGCTTCTTGTCCAGACCATGATTTCCCAGCAGGAGGAAAAGACACTTTTTGCAAAGTTTACTGCCTGCTGGCCACTTCCAGGCTCCAGGAAGTATAAGAAGAGCCCCGCTGGGTCAGACCAGAGGCCTATCTAGTCTAGCATTCTGTTAAGAACATAAGAAGAGCCATACTGGATCAGACCAAGGGTCCATCCTGTCCAGCATTCTGTTCCCACAGTGGCCAACCAGCTGCCCACGGGAAACTCACAAACACAACATGAGTACAACAGCACCCTCCTGCCCATATTCCCCAGCAACTGGTGTACATAGGCATACTGCCTCTGATACTGGGGGTAGCATATATGGGAGGTTCCCACAGTGGCCAACCAGCTGCCAATGGAAAGTCCACAAACAGGACATGTCTTTGATACTGGAGGTAATATATAGCCATCATGACTAGTAGTAGCCTGCTCTCTTCCTCCGGTCTGTCTGCTATCTCCTCCCTTCCTCAAAGTGAGTCATCCTTCAGAAAGAGGGGAAGGATTAACAGATAGAGAGGTGCGCTGCAACTTGCCCGGGCCAACCCAATTGAGGAGAGAACTGTCCTCTGATAGCACTTCAAATAGAGAACTATTCTATGTAACGTAGGACACCGCCCCAAGTGTACCGGGATTCGGTGGCATCATGCGATGTGATGAGATTGCTCAGCCATTGTCATTAGTTGATTGGTGCGTTCAATGCATGGGTAATTTAATGGATAACATGGGGGTGTCACTGGCAATCCTCATGATTGAGGATGTTTTCAGGGACATTGTGGGAATGTATGTTTATGTTGCTATGCTTTCTTTTGTTTTGACACATTGTTGTACTGTTGATTCTGTTGTTGGGGGTGGAAAGGGTGACTATGCTTCATAGACGAGACGTTAGCCTTAGCATAGTGGCCACCAGCATAGCAGAACCATCAAATCTGCCAGCCTGTTCATGCTGTCAAGAAGGAAATGCATACAATGCTCCAACTCTGTTCATTAAAAGGTGGTTGGGATGTCAATTTCCCTTTTGGATAACTTCTAAAATTTCGAAAAAGCTTCTTATTATTATTATTTTAAATGTTTTTGAGTCAAGCTAGAATGAAAGAAATTCTTGTACACTACAAAAGAAATTGCTGGCTCCAAGCAACTTTATCCATCAGCTAGCTTGTCTGAGTAAATCAAATTATTTTCCACATAAATAATAATAATAACAACAACAACAACAACTTATTAACACCAGAGTTGAATTGGTAGTATTGGCAATACTACTGATTCTCCTCTGGTGTTAACGGTAAGTTGTTGTTGTTGTTATTTTATTGATGACAATGACAATATACCTGTATTGGCAACAGAAGCAGCAGCAATGATTGAAAAAATTGTAATAGTATAGCACAATCTTTTGATAGCTCCACTGTGATTTTCCTTAAAGAAACAATGACACAGATATAAACAGATCAATTAGTAATGTCCCTTAGAACCTGTGTGGTAAAGTGAGCTATCCATTGCATAAAACGAAACTTGGCATTATGGCACAACTGGCCTATATGATCTGTACTGTGTGCTTACTGGAGATCCCAAGAGTCATGTTTTCTCATGAAGTAGAGTTTCTTTCCCTACCCACTAAGACTATATGTGTCTACTCAGAGGTAAGTCCCAGAGAATTCAATAGGACTTACTCCCAGCTGCCTTTGCATAGGATTTCAGCCAGAGTAACCACTACCAAGAAAAAATAAATAAAGCAGGTACACCAGATAAAAATAGATGAGAAGGAAAGGAACTTGTAATGCCACAAAATAAAATTTAAAAGCTGGATTTGTTAACTTGCATTGTTTACTTAAGACAATACAGGCAAATAATTGGCATTCACCAGTGCTGTGTTGTGTGTGTGTTTGTTGATTTGTGCAGAAGGAGGCAATATGTTCTATATGCCGCTGCTGCTATGCATAAAAATAAGGCCACTTTAATCTAACTTCTTTGAAATTCACTGCCATTAAATAAAGGTGCTTGTTTGGATTGCTTTCCTTTTTCTAATTCTGTTTCCTCCTTGTGAAATGGTTAATATAGTAAAGCACTGATCTGAACTTGCCTGTGAAAACTCTTAAACCACAGTTAATTACAAGATATGCCAATTTAAATTTTACAGCATTCTCCCTACCAGAATGCATGTTAGGTTGCTTATGCTAAGTGACAACCAAAGCTTATAGAACACCCCCAACACACCTCCAGCCAGTGTGTGTTATTTAAATGTATCCAGAGTTAATGCAAATGTGACCATTAACTCTTATTGTCAACAGAGGTTACATTTGCAACATGCAGGTGTCACAGCAGAACTGTGAAAATAAGGTTACATACCGCCCAATGATTACACCAATGCAATTATTACTCATGCAAAAGATGACATGGTGTGTGTGTGTGTGCGCGCGCGCACACACACACACACACACACATGTGTGAGTGAGAGAGAGGATTATGTGTGAGTGAGAGAGAGGGAGAGAGTCACATAAAACAATAAAACAACAGACATACTAATACTGTCAGTGGATGCAGTCCAGTGGGAATTAGGCGCACATATTCCCACAGAAAGAAAGAAATTAGTACCATAATTTTATGCATATAAGTCCCATTAAGTTCAATGGGCTCATTCCCAAGTAAGTGTGCATAGGATTGCCACCTTGGTGTAACATGGGTTTGGCCCTGCATCCCATTAAAATCAATGAAATTTCATATTCAACAGCACAACAAAGTTCCATGTAACTTTCCCAACCTTTTTTTTTTTTTTTTTTTTTAAATGAAAAGCAGCCATTGGAGTCTGCAGTTGGGACTGGAGGACGAGGATGGCAGAAGGTGAAGGGTTAACCCTTTCCCTGCCTTCCTGTCACTCCTTAAGCTGTTTTTCTCTCAGTGGGGCTTGTATCTTTCCCCCTGTGGCAGGAGAAACCATTTTGGAGGAGATTTTAAGACAACATATGGCTGGCAGGAAAAGGGTTAAGCACCCCAACCCCTTCTAATTCACAGCCCGCAGCATCCGCTGTGACTGTGTAGGGGGGGAAATGCCACTGGAAAGTTACAGAGAACCTCATGGTTTGCTTAATTGCACACAGTCTCACCTAAAGTTTGCTTAATTGCACACAATGTGTTTTCCATCCAGAAGCTGACTAGGTGATCTAAAGGTATGCTTTCAGTTTGACAAATGGGATAGATACTTACCTGGCAGGGGAGACACCATGACATTGTCTCTTGTATTTACAGCTGCCACCCATCTTAAGAGAGCAGTATAAGATCCTGCAGCAGGAATCAGGGGGCTGTATCCAATGTTAGCCCTATTTAGAGTAGACCTATTGAAATGAATGGGACTTAAGTTAGACTAACACTAGATACAACCAGGAACGGTGCAGGGCTGTTTGGCGCCCTAGGCCAAATTATATTTAGCGCCCCCCCTCTCGTGCCGTGGGGGGGCCTCTGGAGCAAAGCAGCCCTGCTCTGCAACCCCCCCCCCCACGCCGCCGCCGCCGCCACCACCACCACCACCTACCTTCCCCCCCCCTGCTGCTGCCGCCGCCTCTTCCTCCGACGCGACCCCCGCACTTTTCTTTTTTGCCGGGGAAACCAGGGCAACAGGGCTGTTTAAGCCCTGTTGCCCTGGTTCCTCCCACCAAAACAACGCCGGCGGGGCTCCGGAAACGACGCAAAGGTAGGTAGGTGGCGGGCGGGCGCGCGCGCGCGCGGGGGGGAGATGTGGCGGCGGGCGGGGAGGCGGGGAGGCGCGGCGGAAGCGGCAAGCGGGGCAGGAGCGCGCCGGCGGCGAGGAAGGAGCGCAGCGTTTCTGCACCCTCTTCCACCACGCGCCCTAGGCAGCCGCCTGGGTCTGCCTAGCGGTAGCGCCGGCCCTGGATACAACCCTGTGTCTGTGTGGCTCTGGCTGGCCCAACGTCACCCAGTGGGCTTCGTGACCGAGTGGGGACTAGAACCCACATCTCCCGAGTCCCAGTCCAACACTCTAACCACTACACCACACTGGGTCTCACCATTGGGTATGCTGGCTAGGGATGATGGGAGGGCTAGAAGTTGCCCACCCTGCCAGCTCATTGTAATTTGTTGCAAATGGCTGTGGTGGGCTCCCCCCCCTTTTTTTTCCAGTATACAGAGTTGATCATAGTAAGCTTATAAAACACAAAGAAGAGTGCCCTAAAAGCCTTTTTTTTTAATGAAAAATTTCAGCTGTGGGAAGTAGCTAGGAGTCCTTGTCTATGCTTGTCTTTACTTTAAGACAGACACATCTGGGCCTACAGGGTCAACTGAGGTCTTTTCTCTGCATCCAGCAGCAAATATACTTCTTTGAAACTAGCTTTTATAAGCCAACAGCAGCAAATGTGCTGTCGCTAAATGGAAATTATTACTATTGAAGATATATATATATACACACACACACACACACACACACACACCTCAAAACACCCAAAGGGCATTTTGAGCTTCTTATAGCATCGTTATCCCTGGACAAAGCCATTGCCCTCTGAGGTCCTTCATTTAAATACTTTCTTGGGCACACATAAACATATGTAGCAGGATGTATTTGATTGAAAATAATGGCCTAATCTGTTGGTTCCTTTTTGAGAGGTATCATTCTTCTTAAATAGCCGTTTCATACATTGGTCTCTGGAAATTTGATGCAGCATGAGAGCTACGGTGTGGTCCAAGGTTGGATGTGACCTCTAAAAATTGCATCCAGATTACAGCACAGCCATGGCTGGTCTTCCACTTCCTGCTGCCACAAATTTGGTTTAAATACCAGAAGAAATTTAGTGTAGGGGATCAGTAAGGCTATAGAATGGATTCCCAATGGTCACTTTATAAAGCACCACTATCTCAACTGAGAGATACTGAATAGATCAAAGACAGCTCTCTCTTATATACTCCTTCCCAGGCTCCCCTCCTCTCCCTGTTCTCTAACTCTCTCTTATCCTAATCATTATAATCCTGGACACAATTCAGTGGGAAGTTCCCCTGCAGAGGCCCCACCAAAATGATCGGAAGGTGAGTGGAACAAATCACTCTGATTAAACTAGCAGCTAGAACTGCCATCCAATACATAGTTACCCATGCTTAGTCCTGCGGAGGCCAATGAGCAATGCAATCCATGTGGAGTTGTTGGATCTCCTGAAAAGCAGTTCCCAAAGCCATATGGCAAGCTGCATTTCTTTTTTTAAAAAAAATGAGAGGGGTTTCAAAAGCAGTTTGTGATAGGACATGATGATGATCTGCTATTAAAAAATTAAAATTAATGATGCACCTTTCAGATTATTATTATTATTATTATTATTATTATTATTATTATTATTATTATTATTATTGGTTGTATCCAACTGTGTTCATCCACCAGTGGAACAAGCACCAGGTGAAATGGATTCCCCTGCAGCCCCCAAACACACTCCATAGGCAGGAGAGGAAGGGGAAGTTCTGTTGCATGAGTGGAAGTCCACTTGCACAGTGTTGGATGGAAATTGTTGTTGTTGCTTATTATTATCATTATCATTATTATTATTATTATTATTGCACCTTCATGGCACTTTACGAAGCACAGGAAGACAGGTCCCTGCCCCGAGCCACTTACAATCTAAAATTTGACATGACATGGGGAAACAGCAACAGTATCTGAATCTTGGGATGTACAGCTGCTATGATTTCAGTTCTAGAACGAATTTCTTTGAAATCAGTGGCTTTGGTGGTAGATATGGTTAGGATCAGGCTGCGTGTTTGCATATGGGGCGCATTGGAGTGACAAGGATGCATCACATGCGCCATTTTTGCAATCAGTTTTAGATAGGAAGGCATTGATTTCTTAAAGGTGTTCAACTTTGCCTTGGGCATTAGATAGCTGGGATCATGTCAGGGCCACCCATAAACTGTTGGAGAGAGAGAGTGTGTGTGTGTGTGTGTTGTGTGCTGTTAGTAGTGGTGGCGGGGGCAGTGGTATTGCTGCCCACCTGCTTCTGTCCATGCATTGAACCCTGACTGCAGGACTCTCGTCACAAATGAACTGTCAGATCATTACTACGTTTGATGCAGTATAATCTGTCTTGAAATGAGAATTGGCCCAGCCAGGCCCGGCTTTCTCTTGCTGCTGCCGCGGCTAATGCACTCTTTGAATATGCATTCATGGAGATTCGCCTCCATTTGGAAACCCGGAGGGAGTACAAGTTAAGAGCAGATTTTCGGAATTAGCATGTCGAGAGGGAAGGGCCCTTCATTTCGGCGGGTGGGCTGCAGATGCCTCTCCCTCTTGTTCATTACAATTGCATTTCATCAGCTTTATGATGTCCACATGTCAATTGAGTGTGAGGATTTTGCACACAAAAGAGCCTCAGGGAAAACGACTTCACCAGCTAATCAGCTGATTATCATACCTCAAATGGGCTGCAGTGTGCGGGCTCCAAATACTGTATCAGCGAGAGCAGAATTGAAGATTAAGACAGGGGGGAGAGAGAGAGAGATGGAAAAGGAGAGACTTACTTTACCATCCAGTTTAAAGAAATCGAAGAGGAATTTGTCAGGGATAGAGAGAGAAATGCAAAGATAGCCAGGACAAATGCTTTGAAATTGAAAGCATCCCAGGGCAAATGAATTTAAATGACTGATGCCTTTCAGCCAAAGGTGTGGGAGGGTAAAAGGTTAATTAACTGTATTATCTGCATCTTCGTGCCCAGCTGTGTGATGCTCAGTACCACAAATCCTCTTACTGTTTCAAACACACACACACAGAGGCAGACTTCATCCAAGGTTCGGAGCCAGCCCTAAAATAACTGAGTTAGCTTCTGAAGCAGTAGCATTCTTATACAGCAGAGGTGGCAACTTCAGGAGGGGGGGGGTATTTTCACCCCTGACCCCACCCCCAAAGGGCCACGCACACTCCCAGTGAGTGCTGGAAAATTGTTGTTGTCGTTGATAACAACAACAACTACTACTACTACTACTACTATTATTATTATTATTATTATTATTAGGCATCTGTAGTAGCTACAGAGCACCAAAAGGGTCAGAATTAGCTTGTTTGAAAGCTAATTTTGACCCGTTTGGTGCTCCGTAGTCAATACAGACTCCATTTTTTTTAAAAAAATTTTTTTAATGAATTTGGAGGGTAGCGAGGGTGGCAGCGGCTGCATGCATCCTACAGGCCACCCATCCGTGTGGTAGAGGATGCTCCTCTTCTAGGGTGAAATGAAATAGGTTCTCTTCATCTACAGCTCATCTTGGGATCTGCCCATGCGCTGAAACAGACCAACTTTCATAAACTGTGATCACTAGTACAATGGTAAAAAAAATAAAAAATTAATGAAGGTCTCCTTAAAGAAACTGATCATAGTAGCTTACATGTATGGATTTCTTTAGACAGACGGTGGCTGAGAGAAAAGAGGGGGGCAGGGAAGGAAGATCTATAAGAGATAACATTTAATGGTTGCTGTGGGCTCCCCCCCCCCCACGCGTGCGCGCGCACGTGCACCTTTTTCTTTGAAATTTACCAAAGTTTTATCCTAGCTCCCTGGAGTCTTTCTCAAGTCTATCTCAAATGCAGTTAGAGCAGAGGCTGTCTTTTGCTTCACGGAGCGTCTGCCTTATGCTTTCATCAGAGTAGTCTAACTCACACAGATGCACTATTTAACAATGCCATCCCCTGCTTTCATCAGAAGGGGGAAGGTTGCGGAGCTGAGCCCTGAAGAATAAGGGGGGCAGGTCCCCAGTGATTGGCGAAAGCTGAACATCGGTGCCAGTTTCCATCTGTCATGATAGCCTATCTCCGAACCTTCAATCTGTCAAAAGCTTGCTGCCTAGCTGAAGGCTCCAGGAGATTTGGTGCACTAAACACATTTGACAACAGCATTATCACTGCAAGGAGCCTAGCAAAATGCCATCAACGTGTTAATTGTAGCTGGCTATGTAAAGTGTCACTTCCCATATCATTTGACTCCCAGCTTCACATATTCTGCAGCTCCCTAATTTTCTATACTTTTACAAACGTATGGATTGTTCATGCTTTTTAAAATAAAAATAAAAATGATTTTCTTTATGTCAGCTGTTTATTGTCTTTTTTTTTTAAGTCTAATTTTATTTGCAGAAATACAATACATTGGATATTGGGGAGGGGGGGACAGTGACATTTTACATTAATATTAAATGGCTTGGAGAAAGCAATTGGCTTTCTGTTGCTGCTGGTGGTGTAATTTTATATCTCACTGGAGATTTTTGTCTTTTTTCCCCTTCTTTTTTTGCATGGGGGTGTGAACTGTATATTCTTTAATAGCATAAATGATTCGTTTTGCTTGTTGTTACTCCAAAGACTTCCTTTTCTCAAGAGCACTGTGTGTTTGTGTATTTACATTCCTGGAAGTTTTCTTCCATCATGATGGAAGAATAGTTTTGTAATGAGAACATTAGAAAAGTGCATAAATAAATGAGAAATCTCCCTTGAAGGTATGTAATGCGATTTTTAGCACCCAAGCAGCTAATATTCAATTTCTGCTACAAGCGGTGCCAGGTGTTAAATTTCTCTAGTTACTGTCACTAATGCAAATGAGATTCTTTTTCTGCTCATAAAAAATCAAATCCACATTAGAAATTAGCTATAAAATGTAATGACTTAAATGCTATAGTGTTTTACAAATCTCCTTCCCGTTTCTCTGGCAGATAATGCTATAAAACAAGGGAAAGATAATAAACCCTGCTAGAAAGCTGAGTTATTTAAAGGTCCTTTGTGGCCGCTGACTTACAGCACAATTCCATATATGTCTACTCAGAAGTAAGCCCCATTGAATACAATGGGGCTTACCGTAATACCAGATAAGTGGGGTTAAGATTGAAGCCATAGGAGTCTGAAACATTCTTTTCTTTCTTTTTTATTGTTGTAGAAATAAACATTCCTATAATCTGATTTTCTGCCAGATTGTTTCAAAATTAGCCTTAACTGAGCTGTAAAGTCTCAGTACCTGCAAATTTCCTGCACAAGTTTCATAATGGATTTGCATCCTTGACACACTGGAAGTGTAATTGGGCTTGAGGAAATTCTTGGAACATACCGAGAATTTCTGATGCTGATAGATGCTTGATTTGTGCTAAGTGTAGCAATCCTCATCAGAATTACTTATGGTACACATGTATATTTTTAAAGTGTGCACCAGTTGGTTTCAAAACAAACTGGTAAAAGGCAGTCTATGCCAGCCAAAATGGGGAGGAGAAGAAGCAAACTCAATTTGCTTTCTATATTTAAAAGGTTCTTTTTAACAATTATCAATACAGCACACAGCAGTACAAATTGCAAATTGGTGCATGGGGCGTGGGGATATAGAAAGCTTCACATTTTACTCCCATTTAAATCCTAACTCCAATTCTGTCATCTTTTGCTAGGCAGTCCAGCGTAAGGCATTACATTAAAATCATAATGAACCTTGTGGCTGAAATGGAAGAAACTTCTTGCAGAGTCAAGGAAGCTGTGATTCAAGTTAATCGTTCTGAAATCCTGTTTGAAACATGGAGGCACAGGTTGCTTCCTACGCTTCATTTTAAAGAAAGCACTGAGGGAGATTTCAGATCACTGGATGCCCTCCTCCCAAATGTTTAAGTACCCCTTTTGCTTCCATCAGAAAAGTATATAGCAGTCCGAATTTAATATGGCATGATACATTCTGATAGTCTTTGCATTGTAGTATGTGACATATAAAATAGCATAGTGATGTGTAATGGGGCCTGACCACCTAGAGTAGAGAAAAGAGGTCATACTCTCAGAAGCCTCTTTCCGTTGCAAAGTTATCTCAGATTCATTTCACACATTGAGGGGGTTTGCACGATACGACAGCCCACTGTGGCTTAATTTACCCACAGGGGCTGTTGCATTGTGCCAGGCACCTGTGGGTGCCATTTTTCAGCCCGGCTTGCCATGCCATGCAAACTCAGGCAGCAGGGGTTGCTTGAGGGTTAAAACAAGTCATAGGTTATTTGAGGTTTGTCTAAATAAATTAAATTAAGGGGCAATCCTATGCGGCATGCTGGGAGTTGTACGCCTTTTTTCTGTCTCAACATGCATAGGATTACACCCCCTTAAGCGGGTAATTTAACTCACGTGTGTGTGTGTGTGTGTGTGTGTGTAGCAAACATATGTTTTGCACATTCACCCCTTACCTGCATGCTTATTCAGCAATAATAAATCCCACTTACTTAAATGGGACTCACTCCTTAGTAAGTGTTCATAGGATTGCAGTCTTTGGTATTCACTTAAAACAGGGATAGGGAACATGTGGCCCTCCAGATGTTATTGGACTGCAATTCCCATCATCTCACACCATTGGCTATGCCTGCTGGGGCTGATGGGAGTTGCAGTCCAATAACATCTGGAGGGCCAAACATTCCTCATCCATGACTTAAAACGTCTTAGTCCTGCTGAATTCAATAAGGTTACTCCCAGGTAAGTGGGTATAGGATTGTAGGCAGCCCTAGTCTCACATGTATTTGGTTCAAGCAGTTGAATCAGTACTCTCCATTTTACACATGAAAGCAGATGCTGAGGGCTTGTACAAATGACTGCATGCACGCACATACCTCATATCTCTTTGTTTGAGGGGATATTGGCTTCCCTACTGGCTATGCTGATGTTACAGGGACCACACAGCATTCAGAAAGTAATTTGTGTTGCTGCTAAAATGTCCTTCTCCACTTTCACTATTGCCAATACTTGCTGGAGATATCCTTTGTATGACGTGGTTGTGCAACTGTCACAGGCACCTATTGGCAAGTTCCTGTGACATCGCTGATGACAGGGTGCACAATTTCTCCCAGCCATGGCTATGTAAATGTTGGTATTGTTCCTCCAACTTATTTTACAAGAATGAGCAAAAGGGGTTTTCTTCCTCAGCAAAGCTATAGCCACCTATCCCACTCTGTTACATTTGTACATATCTACTGCTACTGAAGCAAGAACTGAGTTATAGGGAACATAGTGCAATGTGGCACTATCACCAGAACACAAATCATATGTACTAGTTCTGATTCTCTGGAACTGGTGCTATCTTAAGTTGCTTTTTCAATATCTCCCCATACATAATTCCTTTGACTCCCTTTCTCTTGATTTCTTTCTTTTCCACTCTGTATTCCATTTTGTTTGCTGGATACAGATGTTTGTGGGAGGTTCTTTTAGGGCTGTTTTATATGTTTCATTTTCTCTACATCAGTGTTCTCCAACCTTGGGTCCCCAGATGTTTTTGGCCTACAACTCCCAGCATGCCCCAGCCAGCATAGCTGGCTGGGGCATGCTGGGAGTTGTAGGCCAAAAACATCTGGGGACCCAAGGTTGAAGAACACTGCTCTACATAATGATCCCTGTGATTGAAAATAGGTGTACATAATATTGTATGAAGAGTATCTTCAATGTGTTTTTACCTATTGCAGATATATGGATTGGGGATCTGGCACCATATGATATGTGTGTGTGTGTGTTTCTATATGGAGATTGTATTTGTGTCAGGCAAAGGTAACATGTAACATGACCACTGAATGTTTGTATATGAGCCAATGTATATGGACCATATGAGACTGTGAGACTGCTATGAACCAGAAGGCCCCCCAGTTTAAACCTTGCCTCTGCCATAAACTCACTAAGGATACAATCCTATGGGTGTTTAGACAGAAAAAAAAGTCCTACAAATCCCAGCATGCCCCAGCCAGCATGGCTGCCTGGGGCATGCTGGAGTTGTAGGATGTATTTCTGTCTAAATATGCATAGGGTTGCACCCTAAGTGGCTTTAGGCAAGCTAACTTGCTCTCTTGCTCTCACGTGCACTCTCTCTCTTTCTCAGCCCCAGACCTCCATCAGCAATGTGGGGATAATTGAATAATACTGACCGACCCCACAGAGTTGCTGCAATGCTGCAGGGATTACAAGATAATGTATGTGAAGAAGCCCTTCAAACACTGTGTAAAAGTGCTATATACATGATGAAGATGATGATGATGATTAACTATAGCTCTGCTGCCTGCCAGTGGCGTCCCTTCTGGTGGCAGAAACTTTGTGGCCTGAACTGTGCCCCCTCAACAAGATGACCTCTCCAGCATAGAGTTCTGCAGGAAGAAACACTTGTGGGTAGGGAGGCACCCATGTCAATTGTTTCCCCCCCTAGAGGTCTTGTTATAAGCACCCTGCATCTCCAAGTGGTGAGAGGTTCTAGGGGCGCAGTGCTTACCCAGGTTTGGTTCCATCTGAGAGGCAGTCAGGGCTGGCCCAACCCAAGACATTTTGCTACCTGAGGCAAAGAACAAGATGGCGCTCCCCCCCCCCCCCCATTCCATGTACAGAAGCCATCCAGACTGGCAGTTGAATCTTACTTCAACGCTGGCTGCCTCTACTGCACGTGAGAGCAGCAGCGTAGGGTAGCTTAGGGGGCGCAAAGCAGGCTGCTCCTCCCCAGCCCTTCCCCGAATCTGCTGCCTAAGGCAGCCGGCCGCCTCACTTTGCCTAATGGTAGGGCCAGCCCTGGTGGCACAGTCACTGGAGGCTTATTTGCATGAGTGATGTTTGCATTTGTTTACAGATACATCGGGTTGGGCATAGGCAGAAGCAGAGCTTAGCCTTAGACCCTCCAGAAGATGACCACAGTCCAATGCTCCCACATCAGATCTCCAGGGAGGCGAGCCAGCACCCCAAAACGCTGTTAATTTACAAAATCTAAATGCTCAGCTCTCTGTGTTTCTTTCTCTCTGTGCCTGCCTGCACTGCATTGTTTCAAAATGGCACTGTATTGTTCTTTTCATAGACAGACACCTTGCCCTCTCCCCCCTGGCTAGAGAGGGGGGGGGGAAATCCAGATGTGTAAACTCCTACAGCCATCATCTATCCTCCTTAGGCCATCATTGGGTGCTCCCAGATGGAGGACTCCTAGCGCTACCAGTGAAAAGGCTTTTCTTCCTTAAAGGATTTTCTTTGGTATGAGAAAAGATGGAAGAAGTGGTGGGTCACAAGTGGGAAACAATGTCATCTGGATCCCACATGAAATCCTGTGAATGAGGCATGGCAATGGTGGCATAAAAGCCTTGCCTGGAAGCACATTAGCTCCCAAGGAGACATGTCTCCTGAATATTGTACACTGTCAACACTCTTTTGTCAATGGTGGTCAGGTATTGTTTACAATAAGACAATGGAACCAACTACCTAGGGAGGTGGTGGGCTCTCTCACTCTGGAGGCATTCGAGGTGCAGCTGGACAGCCATCTGTCAGGGATGCTTTGACCTGGATTCCTGCACTGAGCAGGGGGTTGGACTCGGTGGCCTTATAGGCCCCTTCCAACTCTACAATTCTATGATTCTATGATTACCTCAGGGCAACCCAGATGGATAGCCCTGCTCACAGAAAACTGATAGAAAAGTCATAATAGTATCTACGCAGGGTGTGGGTGGGTGGACAGAGTGGTGGTGGCCAGTGGTGCAGTGGAGCCAGGGCTCTCAGGGAAGAAGAGCCAGCAGTTTTTTATTAGCAGGGACACTGACATCATCTGCCACCCCCCTCAGACTTCCCTGTCCTCTCTGAGCCTAACTGCAGTCCTCACAATAGCTGGGGGGAAATTAATTTTCCCAACAACAATATAGAGTTGTGAGCTATCCCTGTTGTAATGTGAAGTATTTTGGGGTGGCCTGATCTAGAATGGCAATTGACCCAATAGCTTTACCAACCCCCCCCAAAAAAAAACCTGGCTGCAGCATAACAAATGAATTACCCCTTAATTGTCCCATAGTAGTCCCTATTCCACAAGGTGGGGAGCTTTAATTACAGGTTTCCTTTCATTGGCAATGTTGCAATAAATAAGGAAGAAAGTAATTTTTAAAAAAACCTCCCATACAGAACAGACTATTTAAAGAACAATGACAGCAATCATCACTGATGTCACACTGTGTTAAACAGGAAACAACAAAGGCAGAAGCTGCAAGGAGGATCCTTCTAATTAAAGTTGCAGGGGACCTTTTCTGACTTTTGAGTAAGCTTTATAGAGGTTTTTTGGACATGGGGATGGACATTGTCAAATAACATAGTGTTATATTAAGTGCTATATGGAACCACTGTTTTAATTCCATTTCCATTTGACTGCAAAATAGCAATGCTTCACCAGTATTAAAGAGCCCTAAACTGGAAGCAATCCCTTTCAGTGTGTATTTCTTTTGTGTCCTTATTCTGTTTGTTGGTCCCTGATTTCATAGATTTCATAGATAGAGTTGGAAGGAGCCTACATACAAGGCTATCGAGTCCAACCCCCTGCTCAATACAGGAGACTAGAGGAGAGGTCTCCCATCCAAGTAATAACCAGGCTTGACCCTGATTAGCTTTCCATGCTCAGACAAGCTGAGCCAGCATCTTTACTACTGGTTGTTTCATGTGATTTTTTCCCCCCTCAGATGTTTACATTTCCATATTGGTTGTATCCAATTGTATCCCCAACACTGGTGGAAGGCTCCTTGATCCTTTGGTCTGATTGTTGGCATGTGGTCTACTGTATCATCTGCTGGGATGTCTATTTTGGTGCTCTGACTATCTCTGTTGCATAACTGAGATATTATTTATTATTAACATTTATGTACTGCCACCTTATTTGCTAAAATGCCATCAGTGCATACTGTGAAATTCTGTCCTCCTATTTACTGCCATGTGTGGTTTTTTTGCGGCAAGGAAACAAGTTATTTCTTTCTCCCTCCTGTGCGCACACATGCACACACACTTTCTGTCTTTCTGCACCAACTGTTACACCAAACATTAGTATTCTACAGCCCTATTCAGGCATTCCTGCTCCGTGTTAATGAAACACGCAAGGAGGGGGAGCACGCTAGTCCACCCCCTCCGTCGTTGCTCTCGTCACCCTCTACACGTGGAGGGCGACTTTGTGAAGAGGATAATCAGCACTCTGGATTGGGTGGAGACCCCCCCCCCACAGATCCGGGAGGCTCTCCCCTTCACACAGTCACCCTCCACGCATAGAGGGCAATGGCAGAGGGGGTGGGGCTAACACGCTCCCCCTCCTCATGTGTTTAATTAACAAACTGGGAACACCTGAACAGGGCTTGCATGGGATTTTGATCATGCCAGCTGGCCCTGCCCGCTCAACATGCCCAATGTCCACACACTAGATAGCACATTGGCATAGGAGCCTATGTCTGTAGACCCCAACATACATAGGCCGGAATCATATGATGTACACATCGCAAAATTGGAGCCACGTGATTTGGGCCTAGCAAATCACATATCTGCATACATGTAGACCCAGGGCCGGTGCTACCATTAGGCCAACTAGGCAGCTGCCTAGGGCGCCGGGCTGAAGGGGGCGCCAGAAACTCCAACTCCCTCCCGAAAACACTTCACATATATCTAAGGAACAAAAGCTTTTTTAAAAAAAAAAAGTCTTTCTGGGTTGTTTGAACTGCTGCTCGCTAGCTGTTCTCCTCTTCCTCTCCCCCCTGCGTGTCTCTCTCTCTCTCTCTCTGCCTTCGCTTCCAAGGAACACACAAACTGACTCTCCCAAAGATTTCTTTTGTGATCACTTGAACTGAGGAGCGGTGGCGGCGGCAGCAGGAAGAGACGGAGCGGGAGAAGAAATAAGAGGGGAGGGTGGAGGGGAGTTTACGTGACATCTCTCTGTGCCGGTTTTAGCAGATCCCCACTGCAATTTTTTCTTTCTTTTTCCTTTTCACTGTTCAATTTTACAGGGAGGCGCAGCAAAACAAGAGAGGGAGAGAGGTTGAGAGGGAAAGCTGCAAAGAGGCTTATAGAGGAGGGCGGGCTGCACGCTTACTTCGAGCTCCTCCTGCTGTCAATCAAAAGGCTCCAGAGTTGGGAGATGCTGGAGGAAGCGGCAGCAGCGGAGGAGGAGGAGGAGGAGGAGGAGGAGGAGGAGGAGGAGGAGACGACGCTTTGTAAAGACAGGCTGGGGCTGGGCAAAGGAGGCAACGCGCACGCATACACATGCACACGCCTGCCTAGACGAGGCTCCAGTTTCCTCAGGGGCTCGGAGCTGGGCTTTCCTTCGTTCCTGCACTCTAAAGACTTCCGGTATAAAAGTGTTTTCTCCACACTCGTTTCAAGCCCCCCACACCCCATTTTCAAAATCCCGCCAAAAGACACATACTTATATTAAAGTGATTCCTTTCATGGACAATTCACTCCCGCAGCCCCTGATAATGCCTACTGTTTGGGGAAGTCCCCCCCCCTTCTAGTCCCCTTTGGTACCTTCATATGAAAGCGAAAATCTGAATAATGGATCTTCGCTTTATCCAACGGGATAACTAAGAATATCTTGATAGATTTTGAGAAATGTAGCAAATTGGTACTACATCAACATGTATTTTATGTATGTTTGTCAATGTTTATGATAATAATTTTTTTAGGTTTTGCCAATTGACTTTTAATGGGCATAGGGCTGGAGGGAGGGAGGGCTCAAGTGGGAAGGGAGGGCGCTAAATATCTTATCTTGCCTAGGGCACCAAACGGCCTTGCACCGGCCCTGTGTAGACCCATATGCAAATATGTCAGCTACTGTGCGCACATCTGCACAGGGTTTGTGTGATGATCTCTCCTGGATGGAGAAGCTTGCCCAGCCCAGTACTTTTTGTAAATACCGAACTATCCTCATGCTTGTTTCTTGCGCTATGTCTTGCCTCCCTTCCCACTCTCACTTGTTCTTTCCTTTAAATATCAAAATGCTGCATCTGCCGTACCTTGAACAATGCCAAATGACTTCCATAAAGTATATACTACAGGAGGTTAGTGATGGTAATTGTAAAGCCCCTGAAGAGTTGGACATAGGCTGAAAATCTGAGAGCAGGTTGCATAGTGAAGAAGTCCCACGGGCACTTTACCACAAGCACCATGAATTGAAATTGGCTTAATCCATGCATCACCAGGTTTGTATGAATCAACTTGTAGCCTCTTTCATTTTTAATGTACTTTTTTTTTACAATAAATATTTTTTTAAAAATACAAGCTGTTTGAAGACTGAATGAAAAGATGCTTGGAATATATTATTTTTCATGAATTATTTGCTCAGACATGTGTACAGCACCAAGGGAACAAATTATCCATGTTTCTTCTCCTAAGTGGTATACCATCTTCATGGTCAGTAATTTGGCACATTGCTTACAAAATACATTATTTATGTCCAGGACCTAAATCTGATAACTTTTCCCATGATGAATCTAGTGTCCAAGTCTTCTTTTTTTTTGTTTGTTTTAGTTTTTTATTTAGAGGTAGTCTAAAAAAAAAAAAAAAAAAAAAGCCCTCACAAAATGTTGCCTGGAACAGGTTCCCAGGAAAGCAATGGGGTTCAGTAAGTAAGAGAAGTGCTTGCCTTATTGATGTAAATAGTTTGTGAATGGAAAGTGGGTGCAATCACTGGAGAGTTCTCCTGTGCAAGAAATGCAGGGGGGATGCACAAAAGCAAGGGGCCCTTGTGCTTTTATTTAGCAAACCTGCTCTTATGGGGCTCCTATTCATTTCAGTGGGGTTTGTGAAATAGAATTTTCCACTGGATTGTACCCAAGGTATTTGTAAAGGGACCTAAAAAAAAAACACCATAGCCTTTGCACCTGTATTTGGTACATTATTTAATTTATTTACATCTATTTTATTTAATCTACTATTCAATCTATTTATACAACAGTAACAACAACAACAACAACAACAAATCTATCCTGCTTTTCCCCTCCTAAGGAGACTTTCAAAGTGGCTAACAAAATATAGAAACAAACACAACAATAAAATGAACAATAATCCCATCATTAAAACAACGAGATAAATACCAAGATAATCTAAGACTAAAAAGCAGCATTTAAAGGGGGCTCAGAGAGCTAACAAAAAGCTAACAAATAATAAAATTTAACAGCCTGGGTTGGATCCAGACTCAAGGTGCAATCCTATGGATGTTTAGACAGAAAAAAGTCCTACAACTCCCAGCATGCCTCAGCCAGTATGGCTGGCTGGGGCATGTTGGGAATTGAAGGGCTTTTTTCCTGTCTAAACATGCATACAATTATGCCCTTAGTCGTACTGATAGCAGAAATCAGTGGGCACTGGGACTTAAGTTAGATCCAACCAACCCCTTGACTGTTTTGTACACCATCCTTGTAGCAGCCGATTACACAACACTTTTGAAGCCACATGCAAACTCTCCTACAGGGGAAGTCATGATTGTCCACCAGTCCCAGTTCCAAGCAAGGAAATTTAAAGTTTGAATGGAATGTTTTCTGTTAGTTTGGATCCATTCAGATAGTAAGATGGTTGGTAAAAATGGGCAGAATTCAGGCATTTAAACTTACACAATGGAGAATGAGTAGCGGGGAGAGTTGGGGTTGTGCTCACTAGCCTCCCCCACCCTTGTGTCACTGTGCCTGGCTCTGCAGCTCCACACACATTGCATGGTGAACATCTGCACTGGAGAGCCTACCGTACTTGAATAGGCGGGCTACATGGTTCAGAACCCTGCATAATCCCATTGAATTCAGTGGAACTTATTTCTGAGTAGACAGGCATAGGATTGTGCTGCACATCATTATACATAAGACTCCTCCCAGCAGCAGGAATCAAACATGGACTTCCCCCATGCCCAACTGCCCTTCCAGATTATCTGGGATTCCTGTCTTGCTACTTTCTACCTCCACACACTTCGGGGGCTTTTCTACACAAAGCATTTATCATGGCCTCATCATTCCCTACCCACAGTTGTTTGCGGCCCGGTTCTTTAGAAAACACTGTGACCTTCCAATTTCACTTCTGTGTCTAACATTCACTTTCGGCAAGTTTGTTTAGAGCAGGGGAAATGCAACATTTAATTCTGAAAGCGAAAGAAGCTGCTTTTTTCACTTGTGTATTTGCATGATTCCACTATACCACAGTGCCACCTAGAGGTTATTGTAGTGGAAAAGCAGGAAAGGAAATGCTCCTTGTGTCGTGCTCCAATCAGTTCTGCAACAAAACTAAAAGTAGGTACAGGGGATTAACACAGCCTCATGTAGAAAACCTCTTCGTTCCTTCCATCATGGCAATATCAATTGCACCAGATGCAGTGCCCTTCCTATTTGCCACCACTGAATGTTCATGGGAGTGGGGTGGAAACTCCGCTCTCTGGGAGCTGAGAAACAAAGGTAGAGGAAGCCTAGTAAAAGGAAGAGTAGCTTTGTTAATCTACTAGGTAATTAAGACAGGACTGACATTCCAACAAAGCTTGGACAGGATGTGGCAAATCACTGTATTCTTTCTCTAAAAGGCTGCTCTTAACTCTGCTTCATCTGCTCTCCTGGGAACTCATCATATTCACTAAAAGTCAAAATGGGATTTGGTACCCTCTCTCTCCTCTCTTTTATTCCTAATACGTATCTACTTCGTTGAAACTACATTTGTCAAAATGTACTAATTTATATCATGGGGGCGGGGCGGAAGGAAATCTCTGCACTCAAGCCTTCTCTTCCAAGTTTAACAGTGTAATCCTATGCATGCCTACTCAGACATAAGTTCCATTGAGTTCAATGGGACTTACTCCCAGATAAGTGTGTAGAGGATTGCAGCCTCAATAAATCTTTATGAGATACATATGTTCAGAATCTCGTTACTGCCTTTCCGTTTCTCCTCCTCTCCTTCCTCTTCGCTCTCCTGTTGTTTGCCAAACGGCATGTATTCCTTTATCTCCCCGCCTCTCTCAATATCCGAAACAGGCAAATGGCTGTCCATCATGCTTTTATTCCAAGTATGTTATACATACAATACTCTCCCGGCTAATAGCTCCTTCTATTGTCCACAATTTATCAGTGTCAGGATTCTTCATATTTTATTTCATCTTTATCTATCTATTGCAGTGGAAACCTCTCTATTTTAAAAGGAGGTCCTTGGATCTGATATGCATAGAGAGTTTTTAAAAAGAAAGAAAGAAAGAAAAAGAATTAAAGGCCATGACAGGATCTATTCTTTTTCAAAGGAAATAAGATGGGACTGGGTTTTTTTATTGGTGTGTTTTTCCTCTATTTCTCTTCTATGCTATTCCCCCCCCCTCCCCAACCCTTCTAGACCATTATAAAGTAAGTACCAAAGGTATCCTGGGTAATTAGCCATTACAGTACTGTCACAGAGGGTTCCGCAGTCAATACAGAGATAATTTGGGCAATGGTGAATGACAGTGCTGTCCAGACTTTTGGGATAATCAAGGACACATCCAGCTGCACCAGACATCTGTCAGACCCATGAATCATTTCAAGTAGCTTTTGCAATAGCCAGGCAACTCGAGCAGGGATAAACATTCCAACAGCATACAATTGCTGAGATAAGTACAGATTCAGCTATCAAACGTTTACTTGCTCGGTGCTATGGGCACATCGTGCAGCGTGGAAAGGAGGCCCCGCACCATCGTTGTCGTTGGAAATGGAGCATCACTATATAAAATATCGAAAGTACTATAAGCTGGAAGAATAGAGGCGCGGGTGGGAATAGAAAGCGATCAGAATAATAATGGCAAGAGAATCATGGTAAATGCAACATCCAAATCTAAATAGGGATCTGGTGAAAAAGAAAAAGTGCAACCTCATCTATACAAACAGCACTTACATCTTGCAATGGGTTAACTTACCCCGAATGAATTCATTATTTACTCTGAAAGTAACAAATTTGTTTATGTGAGCTAAGATAAGAGTACTGTACTCTTTTGATATGAAATCTCATTCCATGCATACGTATTGCACACGCAATATCAAGGTGCATCTTGGGAGCTGCGGTCTGGAATCGCACATGCATCACCATGTTATGTGCCCCCTTTCTGACTAGTTGTTTTCGTGGGGCCTGCCTGCATGATTATGTCATATGGTGCTTACTTGCTATCCCCGATTGCTGGCATGATGATTGACTGGCAGAGTCCTCCGCCTTGGAGCCAGAGCTGCAGCAGCAACAATGGAAGTAGCTATGAGGCTGCTTCAAGCAAGGGGTTGGGGGGGGGGCTAGGTGGTAGGACAACTGAAAATTTTGGGGGTTGGGAATCTGTGTACTACTTTATTGCACATGCTTCGAAGCTCACAATCAATTCCGAACTTAAGAGCGAATTCATAGATTTCATCAGGGATGTTGAAGAGTCCTTGGTCTCGAGTCACAAGTCGAGTCACGAGTCTTTGGACCCGAGTCTCGAGTCCGAGTCCAAGTCCTTGCTCCAAAATGGTGACTCACAAGTCCCGAGTCCCAAGTCACTCCCAAAGCTGACTCCACGAGTCCCTATTAAAACCAATGGGGGTTTCCCCCAACAAAATAAGGCTACTTCAGATGTGTGGCTTAAATAAATTCTAGGCACAAGTGTGCCTTTTTATCTCAAACCTCTGCCACTGATTTTGACAAGAACAGACCAGGCAGACAAACCCAAAATAACCAGGCAGGCAGAGGAGGCGGGGAACCCCAAAGCAGGCAGGCAGAGGCATTTGTCTTGGACAATTCAAACTGTGGAACTAGTTAAGAAGAGACCAGGCAGGCAGAGGAGGCAGGGAACCCCAAACAGGCAGGCAGAGGCAGCCAAACCCAAAATGTCTGAAAGGTTGCATTAGGAAAAGATTTTAAAAAATAAACTTGGATTGTTACTGCAACTGGGTCCAGGCAGCACCTGCAGGTGGCATCAAGCAGGGATGTTGACGAGTCCTTGGTCTCGAGTCCCGAGTCAAGTCTCGAGTCCCATTAAAAATATTGGGACTCGAGTCCAAGTCGAGTCAGAGGGGGGACTCAGTCCGACTCACGAGTTGAGTCCTCGAGTCTGAGTCCCCATCCCTGGATTTCATAGATCATAGAGTTGGAAGGAGCCTACAAGGGTATGGAGTCCAACCCCCTGCTCAATGCAGGAAACTAGGGGAGGGGTCTCCCATCCAAGTACGGTAATAACCAGGCTTGACCCTGCTTAGCTTTCCACACTCAGACAAGCTGAGCCAGCATAAGCCACAGGCATACTACATCAATCCAGGCTTGCTACAAAGGTGAGCATTACGAATGGATGAGTTTCAGCCAAAGATCCAACTAATTACAAAATTTGGCGGCATCATTACTTGTATGGCCTATCATTGTAGTCATGGATTTAGAATCAGATTTCCATCACCAGGCTTTTTCTCGAAATGGGAAAACATTGTGAAGGGGCACTTACGTGGACTACTAATACATAAGAGTTGTTGATCCCATGGTCTGGCCAAGTGTCGCCATTACAGGTGGTTAAAGCATGGCACAGGATACACTGACATCTTCACTGCATGCTTAGGGGACAGATGACCAGGGACGTTGAAGAGTCCTTGGTCTCGAGTCACGAGTCTTTGGACCCGAGTCTCGAGTCCGAATCCTTGGTCCAAAATGGTGATTCCTTGGTCCAAAAGGGATTCAGCGCGCCTGCGCAGGGTTCCGTCACGTCATTTCTAGTCCCGGAAGTGATGGGACGGAACGGGCCACGCGGGCGGCTCGCCGCGGAGAGGCAAGCCGCCCCGAAGAAAAAGTTAAGGCCTCGCCGGGCGTGAGCAGGGCAAATTTCGGCCTCGTTTTGCCCGGCGAGGCTCAGTTTTACATCTCTAGGCACAAGTGTGCCTTTTTATTTCAAAACTCTGCCACTGATTTTGACAAGAACAGACCAGGCAGACAAACCCAAAATAACCAGGCAGGCAGAGGAGGCAGGGAACCCCAAAGCAGGCAGGCAGAGGCTTTTGTCTTGGACAATTCAAACTGTGGAACTACCGTAGTTAAGAAGAGACCAGGCAGGCAGAGGAGGCAGGGAACCCCAAACAGGCAGGCAGAGGCAGCCAAACCCAAAATGTCTGAAAGGTTGCATTTTAGGAAAATGATTTTAAAAAATAAAATCTTCGCCGGCAATCGCACTTCTCTCTCCACTCCTTCTGGCACAGCCCAGGGATGTTGAAGAGTCCTTGGTCTCGAGTCCCGAGTCGAGTCTCGAGTCCCATTAAAAATATTGGGACTCGAGTGGGACTCGAGTCAGAGGGGGGACTCAGTCCGACTCATGAGTCGAGTCCCTGTGGATGACCATCCTAATCTTAGGACTAAGTAACCAAGGTGGTGGAGATGGCACTGGTGCCAGTTATTCTTGATTCATTAACCTGAGAAAAGAGGGGGTAATCTTATATAAGCTTTCCAGTACTCTGACATCTAACACAGCAGCCCCAACTAGAGATGTAGGGAATGGATCAAGCAGCAGGGTGAGGGGATGGAAGAAAAGGATGGAGAGGTGAAGATCCTTACTTCATTTCTCACTTAGCTATGTCTGGCTTCATTGACACTTTGTAAAACAAGAAGGAGAGTGTTTTGAACATCCAGAACTGCCTTTAACGTGCAAATGATTTGGGGGATCTGATTCTTCAAACATGTTTTTTGTGACCTCAGTTCCTCACTCACTATATATGCTGCTCCCATTAAAAATCCCAATGACTCCTCCATCCTTTCCAAACTTCTGGCAATGGGAAAACCTTGACAGGGGAAGGAAGCAGGGATGTTGAAGAGTCCTTGGTCTCGAGTCATGAGTCGAGTCACGAGTCTTTGGACCCGAGTCTCGAGTCCGAGTCCTTTCTCCAAAATGGTGACTCACGAGTCACGAGTCACTCCCAAAGCTGACTCCACGAGTCCCTATTAAAATCAATGGAGGGTTTTCCCAACAAAATAAGGCTACTTCAGATGTGTGGTTTAAATAAATTCTAGGCACAAGTGTGCCTTTCTATTTCAAAACTCTGCAACTGATTTTGGCAAGAACAGACCAGGCAGAAAAACCCAAAATAACCAGGCAAGCAGAGGAGGCAGGGAACCCCAAAGCAGGCAGGCAGAGGCCTTTGTCTTGGACAATTCAACTGTTGAACTGGTCAAGAAGAGACCAGGCAGACAGAGGAGGCTGGGAACCCCAGACAGGCAGGCAGAGGCAGCCAAACCCAAAATGTCTGAAAGGTTGCATTTTAGAAAAATGATTTTAAAAAATATTGTACTTCCTAAAACTTATCCATGTTGCATTTGAGGAACATGATTTTTTCTAAATGTTTGGCCCCCATTCTGGAACTGTGAGATCTCATCACAATTCCACCCTCACTGAACACCTGCTCCACTGGTGATGAACTTGCTGGAACCAAAAACACACTTAGAGCAGCCACACAGAGTAATCTCAGGTCCTTCTTCTGCCTCTCCCAAGTACGCAATACATTAATCAAAATAAATCTTGACACACTGTTGGGGCTGCACTCCTGGTAGCCGTCCATAGTGGCCGAGCAGCGGCACACCTCGCTTCCATGCGCTCTTCACCGGCAATCACGCTCCTCTCCACTCCTTCTGGCACAGCCCAGGGATGTTGAAGAGTCCTTGGTCTCGAGTCCCGAGTCGAGTCTCGAGTCCCATTAAAAATATTGGGACTCGAGTCTGAGTCAAGTCAGAGGGGGGACTCAGTCCGACTCACGAGTCGAGTCCTTGAGTCCGAGTCCCCATCCCTGGAAGGAAGTACAAAAAGTCCTGCTAGAAAACAGCTGCAGCAAAGTGTTTCCCCCTTGCCTGCAGGGTGTAGTGGTAAACTTTGAAGTGCAGGAGGAGCTCATCATAACAGCCCCCATTGCCATATCCCAAGAAGAGATACACACACCCAAGGAGAATCCAAAAATTCAGGCAGGTATGTTGATCCAAAGGTAAGTGTGAGTCCGTGTGGCTGGGGAGACCTGGGTTTACATCCCTGGTCAGTCATGAAGTTCACTGGGTGACCCTAGGCCGGTCACTGTTCCAGAGCCTAGCCTGCCTGCCTAACAAAGGGATTGTGTGCCAGGCCAGCTTATAGCTTTCTTTTTTTAATTATTCTTTACAGTGCTTATCATATTTATAATATTTGTAATGCTTGGCAATGTCACCTCAAAGTAAAGCCATATTCTGCTTATTATCTAGAATGACATCAAACCAGAAATTAAAAAAAATAAATTTTATTATTTTATTTATTATTATTGAATATCATTTTTGTAATTAATATCCAAATGGGTTAATGGGCACCAGAGACTGACCTGCCTGCATGCTCGACTAACCACCTGCTTCCTCCTACATCCAGTGAATCTTACCTTGGAGGTGAGATCTCTCTCTCTCTCTCTCTCCCTCTCTTTCTTTCCCCTGATCTTCTATGAGGCAACATCAACATATGCCTGGCTGGCTCTCCTCCAACCATGTTGACTCCAATGGACTTTAATGGACTCTAAGCTGTACCTGCATGAAGTGACCAGCATGCAAGACTACCAGATGTTTTGTGAGTACAATAAAACCCTTTTTTTGTTGATAAAACTAGTCTGGATTACTTTTAATCCTTAAGTGCCTTCTGGGTCCTAACAGACCACACAGTGAACAGCCTTGCAATTGAATAAGTTAGTAATAAGCTTCCGCATATAATCCTCCTTCCCATTACTGACCCAGTTGAAAACATCTCACCAAAAAGAAGTCCGCATTTCAACTGCACATTCATCAGGCTAAGGAGGAGCAAAGCAAGGGCTGGACCTTCAGTCCAGAAACCACTCTGCTCTGTGAGTGCTGGGCTTGTGTGGAGTGTGAAAGGGAAATCCAGCCCTTGATTTAAATAGGGGGTTAACTAAACAAAGGTAACTCTTCTATTCCTTAGTTACCTTACAGGGCTCTCCAACCTGGGGTCCCCAGATGCTGCTGGACTACAGCTCCCAGAATCCCTTGCCATTAGCCATGCTAGCTGGGTATGCTGGGAGCTGTAGGCCAGCAACATCTGGGGACCCAAGGTTGGAGAGCCCTGCCTTAGCAAGTATAAACAAGGCAGCTCATCTGAAATTATAACATTTTATCTTACAAGAATATTTTATCCTGCAATCTATAAATAAATCTCCTTTGTCATTATCCATATAATAAACATTGTTTTTGTTCTTGTTGAAGCTCTGTCTCACCTGTGGGTCAATCTCAGGCCTACGCTATGTTAACCAGGCAACCACAAAACAATGAGAAATCGAAGGAATGTTTATTTGTATGAATGTTGCTGGCAGCAGAAGCTTATTAGCAAGATTAAGTCAGGGCACAATCCTATGCATGTTCAGACAGACAAAAGTCCTATAATTCCCAGCATGCCCCAGCCAGCGATGCTGGGAGTTGTAGGACTTTTTTCTGTCTAAATATGCATAGGATTGTGCCCTTAAAGATATATATGGGTCTTGTTGTCTCCCTCTTCCCATAAAAATGGGTCTTGTTGTCTCCCTCTTCCCACAGGTTTTGAAGGAACCCACCCCATTAACCTATGAAGTTCAAATGTCAACTTCTGTCACATCCTTTGGAAGTGGATTGAACAAGAAGAGGCCATTTTGGTCCACAAGGTCATTGGGCTGGTTCTCTTGGGCTTTGATGTGTATGTGTGCTTTGTGTGTGCGCGCACACAGTGTGGTACCCACACCTGACCTGACACCCCTGAGGGCAAAAAGGCTGTGCACCCTACTGCTTCCCGCCCCCTTCTCCACCTCCCCCCCCAGTCACCCCAGAGCCAGCAACAAACCTTTCTGCTCTCGAGAAAGGGGTGGGTGGGATTTACACCCCGTTTGTGGCAAGAGCCTCATCCTTGTTTGGACTTTCCTGTCCTGAGGCTGATTTTGCTTTTCCTCTTGTTCCAGAGACTCTAGGTGCTCAGGAACATGGAAAAGTGTGAGCCACCCCATTTACGGGAGTTATTCCTTTTGCCAGCTGTCAAAATTAAAAGTCCCTTTTTAAAGAGCGATTTAGAGATGGTTAAAAAAAAGTCTTCTCACAGGGAACCATGCAGGTATCATGCTTGTACATATTGAATAGCTCCCTGTCAAAAAGGGCAAAAAGCTTCTCTATTCTTACGTCTCTGGAAGGAAATTCTGGAGTCTCGCTGTGCTCTTCAGAACCATATCCTTCCCGCTTCTGATCCAGGGCACTGAGAGATGAGAAACAAGACACAACACCTGAGAACATGGAAACATTGGAAGTGCCCTGCTGGATCAGCCAAAGGGCCCTGTGCCTTGGACCTGGTATTCAGAGATATACTGTCTCGGAACATGAATGTTCCATTTAACTCTGATATCTAATAGATATTTATGGCCCTCACTGGTATATCGCTGAGCACCCCCCACCCCGCACTCCTACCTCTCCCGTCTCCTCTCTCCTCTTCCGGGCTCCTCTTCCGGGGGAGGAGCCGCTTCCTCTTATCCACCACCCCCTTCTTTCTGTGCTCCTGAGCCAAGGCGAGGCGCTGGGTCTCCTCAGTCAGGCGCTCGATTTTCTGCAGCTTGTGCAAAATCAGCTCCAAATGCCTTTGTTGTTGGTTTGTTTGGAAAGAAAAGAACAGACCGTCAGGGAGAACCGGTTGGAATCGCCACAAGACCCCTCTTCCTCTTTCCATGGGTTTCACAAGGCAGCACACGGCGGGGAGTGCACAGGAAGGGTTTTTGTTTAAAGTATTTATAAATCACCTTTTTGCTGACAATACAATAAATGCACAACAGAATAAAAGCAGAAAGAATACATTCTTTCCAACAAGCCAGGACAATGTTACAACCCATCAAAGGCCCTTTTAAAACCTTGTGAGGATGAAGCCAACCTGACCTCCCTCAGAAGGGAGTTCCATGGTCAGGGTGCTGCTGCAGAAAAGGCCCTGTCTTGTCCACCCAGCATGTACCCCCAATTTTTCCCTTGGAGGGAAAAAAAGAGGCAGGATATAAATGTAACAACAAATAAATAATAATTACCAATAAATATTGTTTGTTCTGGCTGGGACCTGGTATTCAGAGATATACTGTCTTGGAACATGAATGTTCCATTTAACTCTGATATCTAATAGCCATTTATGGCCCTCACCAGTATCGCCGAGCACCCCCCACCCCGTGCTCCTACCTCTCCTGTCTGCCCCAAACTAGCAAAA
This sequence comes from Shinisaurus crocodilurus, assembly GCA_021292165.1. Lineage (NCBI taxonomy): Eukaryota > Metazoa > Chordata > Lepidosauria > Squamata > Shinisauridae > Shinisaurus > Shinisaurus crocodilurus. Next base: position 145,394,719 of record CM037876.1, read on the forward strand.
ACTACACACACACAATCTCACAGTTCTGCCCTTCTCATTGCACTCAAGAAGCTCAGAAGGAATTCTCGGCCTCTGTGCCCCATCCCTTCCAGGCCAGTCTCTGTTGATGAAGGATTATAACAAGCATTTAAGTTAGATAGAATTCTTCAAGAGGTAGAAAATAAAAATTATGGATTCTCATCTACACAGAAAGCAAGATTACCCAGCAAGGAAAATATTTCAATCCACTCAGAGAGGCAGAGATCTAATCACAAAACCTTTAGGAGTTCAAAGCTATCCAATATATAATCTTTTAAAAGTAACCATTAACCTATTAAAAGTTCCCAGGCAAGTATCACCATCACAATGGTTAAAATCAGTGGAGAATACCTTGACTGTACCATTCATGTGCAGAGTTTGAACACAGCGCCTTTGGGAGTTATTGCCTCACAGTCACAACTGTGCAACTCCTTTTCACCAGAGGTCCATCAAAGTCTGAAGCTGAGTAGCGTGGTGGCATTTGAATTGTAATAATGGGGGAAGAAGAGCATTGTAAGATGGGGGCAGAGCATCCTACCTCAGAGAAGCCATGAGATCTTCTTCTGTAAGGACGTCTACATCGCCGACACTGGGACTAGGGATGTATAAGAGCTTCTCGGCGGACACTGAGTGAGGCCCGAACCGGGCCTGCTCATGTCCGCGCGGGCTCTCAGCCACCTGCGTGGGCTTTACCTTGAGGCTCTCCACTCTGCGGAGAGCCTGCCTTGCCGCCTGCTGGTCCCGGCGCGTCACTTCTGACCAAAAAGCTGACCCCGGAGCCCTGTTCCCCCCAAACCTCTTTGGGGTTCGACAATCAACACTCACTCTCAACATTTTCATGTCCACGTCAAAATTGCTGAGGCACAGCCAAGCAGGAGCAGCAACAACGCAAGAGCCACCAAAAGATGCTTCTGCCTGCAACGAACTCCAGAAGTTCAAAGAGCGACAGCGGAACTTTCAGCCTGCTGAATGAATGGAGCCAGCTTGGAATTTTAGTATCATGGCGACACGGTAAACATGCACAGCACTGGGATCCAACTGCCCCATTTCGAATCAAGACACGTTTTGAATCACTTTATCTCCATGCCAAGAAAAGCCCCACCAAAGGAAGGGAGGTGGGTGGCTACTAAGAAGAGGGCCTTTTCTGCTGGGCAATCCCAGCTGTGGAATGAACTTCCCAGAGAGACTCACCTGGCACCTGGACTGTGCTCTTTCCGGTGCCAGGTGAAGACCTTATTTTCTCAGGAATTTTAGTCTTTTAGTCTCTGTTGTTTTAAATCCTTTACTGTATTTTAAATCTCTGTACTGCTGTTAGGTTTTATTTCTGCTTTTACTCCTATTTTATGCTGTAGATTGAGATTTTTAAATTTTTATACTTTTTATGTTGTATTTTATGGTTTTAATTGTTGTGAACTGCCCAGAGAGCTTCAGCTATTGGGCGCTATAGAAATGAAATGAAATAAATTATATATTTATATATATATATATATATATATGTGTGTGTGTGTGTGTGTGTGTGTTTGTATAATCCCACCTGGTGCCACCAAGACTGTGGCACCAGGTGGGATTATACAAACACCAAACCCAAGCCTTCCACATAGCCATTGTAAATATTATTTCTGATAAAAAGAACAAGAGGAGATAAAAATACAACCATCTATCTTGTGGTACTCTATGTATTTTATCTAACACATCTGGTTATATTTGCTATTTCTTAATAGAGGATCTTGGCCTTTTATCCATAAACCCCTTTATCTTGAGTCGCACAGGGCCACTTTATACATTACAGTCTCCATAAAGAAACCACTATGCTCGCTCCCATGTGGCTCTCATGTGTAAGTGACTGCATGCAGCAGTTGTAACGAGAGCATGGAGAGAGTTCCCAAACCAGATAATGGTCCATTGAACCCGGCATGACGATGGCTATTTCCATTTTATCTTGCTCCTCTCTGACATTTTTACCAATCCTATGCACACTTAGCTGGGAGCAAGACCCACTGAACACAGTGGACCTTGATTCTGAGTAAACAGGCTTAGGATTGCACTGTTCATGTTTTAACTGTTTTTATTTTGTTAGCCACCCTAACAGCCATCCTAACCCTCACAACTCAACTGCAAGACTGTACTGTACAGAATGATCTAGAAACAATAACATAACTTCTTGTGTTTGCCTGTAGATATAATTGGCAAAAACACACACCCAACAACAACAACAACAACACACACACACACACACACAAAACAGTACAAGAAACATTTGGTGAACAAATTAGTTGGAATGTTCAGTTCACAGCAAACACACACATAATATGAGTACTCATAGGAAACACATATGCAAAGATGCCCGGGTAGTGTCCAAAGGGGAGTTACTCATTGCCCATGTTAACAAACAGCAAATGTGGAACGGGTGATGATGTACACAACAGCTCAGTTTTGTAAGTCTGCACACATACACACTGATAGAAACAGATGTGATGGCTGTTGTTTTCCTACTGTCTCTCTAGCAACCATGCCTGTGGCGCCAATGGGAGCTTTCCTTCCAGGTCTAATAGCAGCTGGAAGTGGGGGAGGGGGAGGGATTTTTGTTGGGACCATGGCGGGACAGGAAAGGGTTAAAAGAGCTGGGGAACCTAGGTCTCAGTCCAGCCCTCCAGTGTTCCTCAGATGGCCACCCCCTTCCCCCAACCACCTATCTTTTGGTGGTTTCCCAGCTTTACCACAGCTTCCCCTTGAGATGAAAGGGTTAACATCTAGCGTTGCCAGGCAGAGTGGTCGCACCCAGCAACCTATCGGGGCTCACCTGTAGAAAGTTCTGATGGGAGGGGGAGCTCTGTATATATGTGCCTGTGTGTGAGAGAGGAGTTAGAGTGTTAGGGTGTTTGAGTTAGAGCGTTAGAGATAAGTGAGTTGGAGGGAAGTGAGTTAAGGGGATCCTAGTCAGTCAGTCAGATAAGAGTCATAAAGTTAATTCAACATAAACTATTGCCTTTATGGAAAAGAGATTGTTCCTGTTAAAAGAAATGTTTTACTTAAGAAAATAAAGAACCATTTGTTGGGTTACTGAAGAGACTGATTTATAACTGCTACTATCCTGAAGCTCACCCCTAATCACTTGGTACAGCTGCTAAGAGCAAGATAAACAATATCTACCCAGCGTAAACACCACAATAACCAGCAATGGTATTTTAACAGAGTTTATCTCCCACAGACAGATTGTCCGCTCGGGTTTGTCTGGGAGTGAGTGAAGACTTGTGACAGAGTTGGAACAGGGATAGTTTAAAATAGGGTGAACTAATCCCGGGAGCTACCATATCTCAGCCACTGGGTTAGTGAAGAAAGTGAACTAACAGGCAGGTGGTAGTGAGAGAAATAAAATTAAATAACCGCCCACGTTATCGTCACACCCCTCCCCCATTCTAAAAGGTTGAAATGCCTCTCTCCTAAGGCTTAGTTACTGGCAGCAAGAGCTATAAGCTAAAATAGGCTGGTCTTTTTGGTGTTTTGGGCCTGCCCCCTTTGCCTTTGTCCACGCCCACCACTGTAATGTGGCCCCTGAGAGTTTCTCCAAAATGGAATTTGGCCCTCAGGCTGAAAGAGGTTCCCCATTCCTGGGTCAAACCTTCCCTTGCCATGTGCTGTGGTCCCAACAAAAAATGAACATCATCATCATTATTATTATTATTATTATTATTATTATTATTATTATTATTAACACAGGTATGGTTGGTAATGACACATTTAGCATCACATCTAGTTGGCTGTAAGACAATGTCTGTGAATCCTCCTTAGAATGACCAGGGGGTATGTTAATACTGGTAAGAATCCCGTGGTATGTCTCATCAGTTTCCTAGTTCTCCTCCTTATTGCATCTGGACCTGGACCCTGCCAGCAATGTGAATTACCAATCAAATCTTTGGGTCTGGTCTATGAAAAAGATTAGCTTATCATTTGGAATCTGAAATTTAACAGGAGCATGAAGAAAGGAATAGAGCATATGCACTGGGATCAGTCCGTGCACTTAATGCTTGATAAGTAGTGTAGCCGTTTGAACACCATCATCATCTGCCTGAAAGCCAATTACATTATAATTGCTCCCAGAATGGAGTTGATGACAGAAGTGACACAGAATTGGGAAGAGGACTGCAGTCGTCCCAGCATCCCAGTGATACAGTCTGCCCCACTTCCAGCTCTTCCCATGATGAGCAATAAGTAAAGTAATTTGAGTACAAATACTGAGGAAAATGCCATACTATTCCCAGGACATGTTACCCATCACCCCAGAACCTTTAACACTGCAGCATAATGTGGCACCGACTGCACATCATCATGTCAGCCTAGGATAAAATATAGCACAAATGTAATTCGGTGAAACTCCACTAATCTGAAGTCTTATTTGTGGATTAAAACTGTGTCCTTTACAGGCTAGCTGGACATCTGAGCATGGAAAACTAAGCAGGGTCAAGCCTGGTTATGACTTGGATGGGAGACCCCTCCTCTAGTTTCCTGCATTGAGCAGGGGGTTGGACTCGATGGCCTTGTAGGCCCCTTCCAACTCTTATCTATGAATCTTTCACAGAAGATATATCTATTCTGTATCCCAGTGCACACATAGGAACATAGGAAGCTGACTTATACTGAGCCCAGTCTTGTCAAGACTGACTGGCAGAAATGGCTCTCCAGGTTTCAGGCTGGAGTTTTTCCAGCCCTACCTGGATGCATGTACATCGTCATTCCCAATAATATCAGCAAAAGCAGCTGGTGAGGCTTTTTGGTGGGCGACCACAGTATGTCACCTGTCACCACAGCATGGTGATAGAGGAGCCCTTCTCACTGTTACCTTTAGGTATGGGAGGGGGCGGTGGGTGTGTGGGTCAGCTGCAGCCAATATTGTGCAAGCACACAATGGTTGAGTAGAATGTAGAGGGGAGAATGGATGGAAGATTAAGGAGGGACATGATAGTAGTCTTCAAATATCTAAAGGACTGTCATGCAGAAGATGGAATAGACTTGTTTTCTGTTGCTCCAGAGGACAGAACTAGAACCAATGAATGCAGGGGTGCTGCTAGGCACATAAAAGAATCAGGGCCCAGGCCCAAAGGAGGTGAATCTTCATAAAATCTGCATATCCTAATGTATATATATGTATACACACACACACACACACACACACACACATTCAGAAATAATAATGAGGATTTATTTAAATTTCACAGGGGGCAAAGCCAACAAATTGATTTCCTATCCAAATGATCTCAAATAAAATAAATGTTTCATTTAATTTGCATCCTGCTCCAAAGATAATCCCAAAACAACAGAAAAAGTTATTTTTCTAAGCTTAACTGGCATACAGGGGAAGATTTTTAAAGGGGTATTGCAGCATGTGGGCAGAGGAGAAGTATCTGGCAATTAAGCAGAGAGAGAAAAACCCTTTCCATTGGCATCAGTGGGCACTCGGGACTCTGTGGAATAGATCTGGGGCCAGGGCCTTATGAGCCCAGGCCTAGTGATGCCCCTGAACGAATGGAAACCGCAGGGAGGCAGGTTTGGGGTATTTAAGCAAGGTTTGATGATGTCAGGAGCAGCTGGCTGGGAAGTACTGCAGCTCCATCTGGTGGCCGCTTTTCAGAAAGCAGCCCAGCCTACGCTGCACTACTTGCAGAGTTCAGCCCCAAACCTCCAGCCACTCCCAGGCTTGCTAACGCAGACTAACTGGGAGCTGCAGGAAGCCCTACATAAGGGCTTCCTCTTCCCTCAAGCCTTCACCACAGCAACATGAGTTATTATGGTGTCTGCAGCTGGGTCCTGATTCTGACTATCAACTCTGACCTTTGCCTTGCCTGTGTTTGACCTGGACCTCGCTTCTTGCCTCTGGCCCTACCTTGCCTGGTTTGTGTCTGATCTCTGCTTGTTACTGGACTCGCCTCTGGCTCCACCTTGCCTGATACGTGCCTGACCTCTGCTAGTTCTTGGACTTTGCTCATGCCTCTGGCCCTGCTCTGCTGTGTCTAACCATTGTCTGCTCTGGACTCTGCTTTGCCTCTGGCCTGCATCTGCCTCCATCACCCCTGGCCCCAGCATTCCAGCCTAGGACCCTTGCTGCTCATGCCCTGGAGCTGACAGATGGCCATTTGTTAGGAAAGCTGTTGCTGCATCCTGCACTGTAGAGGGGATTGGACTGGATGACCTCTAAGGTCATTTCCATCTCTACAATTCTATTATCCTATCAGTATAGAAACAAAATGGGGCCACCACCCAAAATGAAGGTAGCAGTTTCTACATATTCAGAGCACACATAAGTATATTCATGTGCAAATGAAAAGACACATGTTTTTCTTTTTTAAAAACCCTCAAAAAATGGTTTAACAAGTACCTGGAAGCTTCCAGGACCTGCAGAATGCCCTAGCACAGGATGTCAGTTATAGGGAAGGAGGAAAAATGGGGTGGGGGGTGGGTTGACATGCTGAAGCCACTGATGGTTTATAGTAAATATCTTGGAGATTGGGATTAAGGTTAGGGGGATGCATCCCATGAGGTTGAAAAACAACCTGCTGCAATTTAAGGGGAGATTTCAGGAGGAAGGAAATGAAAAAAATGACACTTTTTCCCTATCCCACTCTCCAAAAAACATCCCATCCCAATATATAATAATAAAGTGCACAGGTTTGGAGTTGTCAGCCAGTTTCAAAACTGAGGCATTTAGAGCTATATGACACAGTGGTGGAAAATTTCAGTGAAGTGTAATTTATTTTTTTTAATGCCTTTTCTCCTCCCCTCCTTCAAGGCTCCTGTTCCAAGCTGTCTGAAGCCCTGAACAGAAGGATAGGGGGTGGGAATACACTACAACATTTTGTTGCAGATTCTCAATTCAACTGATTTCTCATCACTTGGCTGCTCCACATGTGAAGACTGACTGCAGAATCTATGAACTGCCTCAGTTGAAAAGTATTGTGCTCGAGGTGACATAGATTTCATAGATCATAGACAGGGCCGGATTAAGAGCATTATGGGCCTGGTGCTGAGGATTTTGGTGGGCCTTTTTATGGAAATAAATAAAATGAAGACGCAATTTTATATTAAAACAAATTAAATATTTTAATTACCATTAAAGTGCCAAAACAGAAACATATTGAAAATATTTCTTTTTTTGTAAACAATAAGCTTGTTAACTCAATAAAACCATTATAAATAGAACATTCACAACAACCATTTTAAATAAACATAAACCATATAAACAATTTAAATATAAGTGTACTGATGTTTGGCTCATAAAAATTTGTTCCTTAAATAATAATAATAATAATAATTATTATTATTATTATTATTATTATTATTATTATTATTATAGCATCATAATCAATACAGCCTGCGTTATGATTATGGTGCAGAGAGTAACTCTTGAAATAAATAGCAACCACTAGTTTTAAACACACAAACAGGTTATTCACTGAACTCTAACCTGCATTTAAACTAAATGAATCAAGCTGGTAGATTAAAATAAAATTACACATTAACTTTTCTTGCTTTTTTACTTGCAAATTCCTCAATTGTAGAATCAAGATTAAGCTCGTTCAGCAAACCATTTTCAATGCACAACAGAGAGAGCGCATTTAAACGCTCCTGACCCATGGAAGACCTTAGTTCATTTTTCACACGTTTTAATGCTGAAAATGAATGCTCACCACTGCAGTTGCTGACCATTAAACACAAATACATGCGGAGGGTCACAAATGTATTTGGAAATGCACCGACTAGAGATTGTGCAATCATAAACTTGTACATTTGTGTTTCTTGACTCCCATGAATGTCTTGATTTGCAGTGGAAGATTGGTACATTTTGAAAATAGATGAAAACTGTACAATTTCGTCTGCAAACAGGGGTTCAAGATCTTCAGGATATTTTGACACTAGTGTAGTGGCTCTGGAACGTAGACTATCAGCTGCTAGAGTGCATATTTCTGATAGAAATCCAAATCTTTCTTGAATTATATTGTATGCTGCTTGCCTGTGCCTCAGTGATTCTGTCAATTGGTCAATTATAGGATAAAAGGTATGCACTTTAAACCTCTCAGGGGGTGTCATATCAGCATTAGCATCTTCTGCATCACCATAGTCCCACCTCCTATTTCTTTTCACTTTCCTTCCACGTTGTAGCTGGTACTCCTCGCAGCCGGAAATATTTTTACCCTGCTGTTCAAATTCAGAGAATCTAGAACGGAGAGACTGCACAAAATCCTTTAGAGAGTTCAGCATGTCTGTTGCTGTATGCAGATCTAATTTTGCATCTTGGAGACACTGACTGGTTCTGTGAAACCTTGGTAAAATGACAGACCATACTTCAACAATCATTATTCCAGTTTCCAATTGATCCATGACATTATTTAGGCCCTTTGCTTGTAAACAGACCTCTCCCTTTGTGGATTCATCATTCATAATATTTGAAAGGACATCTCTGATAGTACTATAGCCTTTTTGTAAGGCATTCACAGCATCATGGTGAGCAGACCAACGTGTATCTTTTTAATGTCGGTATACCACATAGTTTGAAACTATCTGTTAACAGATTCCATCGATGAGTTGAAGCAGAAAAAAAACAATACAACTGCTGCACAAAATTAAAGAACGAAACTGCAACTGGACAGCTGTTTACGGCATTTTGTCCAACAAGATTAAGTGAATGTGCACAACAAGGAATGTATTCAGCAAGTGGGTTTTTCCCCCCAAATTAAGGCCTGCATACCATTATATTTGCCACTCATATTAGATCCGTTATCATAAGACTGACCCCTGCAGTCTTTGATGGAAATTCCATTTTCATCCATGAACTGCAAAATAATGTTTGCTAGCTCCATACCAGTGTGTCCGTGCATTGGAATGAATTTCGTAAAACGCTCCACTGGACCACTAGGTAGTACATAGCGAAATATAATTGTTAGTTGATCACAATGTGCTATGTCAGGGGTGGAGTCAACAGAAATTGAATAATATTTGGCTTCTTTTATCTCGTTTATGATTTGCTGCAGCACTTGCTGACCAATCAGTTCAATAAACTCATCACATATCGTTGATGATAAGTACCTCCACGTTTTTTAACTTCTAGGGCAGTCTTCCCCAACCGGGGCCCTTCCAAATTTTTGGGGCCCCAGCTCCCATCTTCCCCAGCCACTGGCCATGCTGCCTGAGGCAAATGAGAACTGTAGTCCAAAATATCCAAGAGGGATATTTGGTGAACTCTGTTCTCTGGGGTTTTTCAAAATAAAACTTAAAATGCCACACAATTCCCCATGAAAGCGTACGTGCACACACACACACACACACACACACGCGCACACACACACACACACAGTATTAGCCAAGCAGGTGACATTTTGCAGGCGGCAGGAGGATCATAGAATCATAGAATCATAGAAAAGTAGAGTTGGAAGGGGCCTACAAGGCCATCGAGTAGAAGGGGCCTACAAGGCCACCCCCAAAAGGCAGACACCCACACCCACAAACACACAGCCCTCTCTTACGTTCAGTTTGGCTCACAAAAGAGGGAAAGCCCTTTTACAGAAAAAAAGGAGAAGGAGAAGGAGAACTTGCAGATCAAAAGAGTCAAACTTTTGAACCTTACCTGTGCAGAGGAGGGCCATCAGGACCAGCGGCAGGTAAAGACCATCCCAGAGGTTTGTCCCATAGCAAGCAGAAGTCATGGTGGAGATTTTGGAGGCGGGTGGGCAGAGAGGGGTTGCTTGACGGAGCAAAAACTCAAAAACTCCTGCAGCTCATCAGTAAGGGTCTTCCCAATTTCCCCCAAATTATTTATTTAAAAAAAAAAAAAAAGCAGCCACAACAAAAAGCTAGGAAGCTTTGCTTGACCAAGAATAATTGTGTTGTTCTTGTTGCTTTGTTTCGTTTTTGTTTTTTTGTTAAACTAGCATTTGAACAATTGAGCTGCGAATCAGAAAGATCTTTTGCTCGAGGCTGGAGAGAGAGATCCCTTCTAAATCTGAATATTACAGACCCTAGCAAGCCCCCCATGTGCTAGAAGTTCTCACAAAGAAATGTAGTAACAGTGATTGAAATGCAAAGCTACTGAAATGCTAATTTGAGAACAACAGTTCTTGCTAGGTCTTGCCTCAAGCCTGTAATGCAGATGTGCTTAGAACACCTTTCTAATCTTGAAAAAATCATTAATTATGCTGAATGATAACGATCAGAGCTAACTCCGAAGGGGGGAAAAATCGCCGCGTGTCCCTATAATTGTGGGCTTATTTTCTGTTAAGGGCCTGGAGCTGTCGCTCCAACAGCCCCTAGCTTAATTCGGCCCTGATCATAGAGTTGGAAGGAGCCTACAAGGCTATCTTATTCACACATACAAGCCACTACTTGAAGCTGCGCTCATCAAGTGATGAACATGTATGTGTGAATCAGTTTTATATCTCTCATTCTGTAGGGCCACAGCGTACTTATACCCTGATCTACCAAAAGGGGTTAACAGACATCTCTGGACACCATTAACTTAAAGATCTGAAGATTGTCCATGGCTAATGTAATAAAGAAATCTTGTCTAATCATGGTTCTAATGGGGAATAAACATAAATTATATTAATGGATTTCAGACATTCTAGAGTTACATACTGTATATTCTACTTGTTATCAGGGCCTGCCCACCCATGAAGCAGGGTGATGCACCCACTTGAGGCAGCGGAGCTGGAAGAGCAGCAAGCCCCAGCCCAGAGAGCCCACCGTCACCTCCAATGGGTGTTCTAGAGAGCCTCGCCAGCCACTTTCCTGCCGTGGCATTTGCCGTAGCGAGAAAGCAGCTAGTGAAGCTGTTTGGAGCAATTGCTGGCCCTCTGTAGCTGCGGGGTTCCAGGCTCTCAGGAGATCTCGGCACATGACCAACACCTTGTGATATCTTGGCCATGGACCGAGATCTCGCAAGAGCCCAGAACCACTGAGATCTCAGTCCTCCCTGCCACTGCCGTGCAACCCTTCCTCCCTGCCACCACCAGCCCCAGCCTGGGGAGCCCATCACTTTTCCTTTTCTGACGTGCGGGGGCTCCCCGGGGAGGGGCTGGGGCTGGCGACAGCAGGGAGGGAGGGAAGATTGCACTGCAGTGGCAGTATGGAGGGAGGGTTGCGCGGTGGCACCAGCAGGACAGCGTAGGAGCGGCATATTCAAGGCCAGGGCAAGATTTGGATCTTCTACTTGGTTTGAGAGATCCAGCTATTCACACAAAAAAACAAAACAGGCTAATAGTATTCTCCTCTAAGGATGGTCTCGCTAAGCAGACTTCCTTCTTTGGATTCCTATATTCCAAGTGCAATTCTGCATGACCACCCAGATGAGAGAATTACCTCCTTTAAAATAGAATGTTGGCTGCAATCCTAAGTGCATTTACATTGAAGAAGCAAGTTCCGCCGAACTCATTTCCAGGTAAATATATTTAGGAGCAGGTTGTGAGTTCAGTCTGAATTGGCAAACTAACAAACTGTACAACTGTCTAAATTACTTCTGTTCTGCACCCCCTACATCCTGCACTTCTTAAATAAACCCACACAACACAATCTTGTGGGTTATTGTGTGTGTTTTTTACAGACACTGTGGGCCAGTAATAACAAACACCTTGCAAATGTGGATAGCCCCAAATGGGCTGTTTGTTTCTATCACCATGGAGCATATTTGCTTGAAAGCAAATTCCACTGAAATCAGTGACTTGGAGCCAATTCAAAAAGTGCAGGAGCTCCTTGTCATGAACAACCAGCGTCGTCATGTTTGTGGAATCCTTGTGGCCAACTGTTGAGAAACAGTTTAAATTCTGCTCTGGGACAAAACAGAGTATGGGTTTAGAATAGGTTAGAAAAGGCTAACACAGGGTAAATTATATTCTGAAATATTTTTCCCCTTATATATTCTTACCACTTACGTAAACTGTTTTGGTTTTTTAGCTACTAAATCTTTATAGTACTCTGCTTCACCATGCTTCAGCTCCCCTTCCCCAAGTACTGGGTGGCTGGATTGTTAAAGCCAAACCAGTGGGTGACATGACCACAGGGAAAGATTAGGAGTGCTCGTTATGTTAACTTGGTAAAATTCTGCCATGTCAAGTGTGTAAGTCTCTTTGAGATGGCTTTTTGTGGTAGGAAGTGACACATAAATTTAAATAAATGAAGACGAAGAAGAACTTGAATATCCTGAATTCCTGCTTACTTGGGCTCACAGATCTTCATTCAGAAGTTCATGTCCAATGTAAAATTTTCACATTTCTTCATCTCACAAGGATGAGTAAGAGAGTCAGGAGCTACAGGCCTGTGGCTCACGCTGGCTCAGCTTGTCTGAGTGTGGAAAGCAAAACAGGGTCAGGCCTGGTTATTACTTGGATGGGAGATCCCTCCTCTAGTTTCCTGCATTGAGCAGGGGGTTGGACTCGATGGCCTTGTAGGCCCCTTCCAACTCTATGATCCTATGATATCCTATGATGAGTAAGAGGATCAGGAGCAATAGCAGCCAGTGACAATGGCAGTGAGAAGACAGACTCATTGAGGGAGGGTATCCATTGAGGGTGTCTTGCGCAAGGGCTTCAAAAACATGGAGCCCGCACTGATTGGTAGATGTATTTTGTATCAATTTATCTAATACTTTTCCAAATAAATCTATGCAAGTGAGCCATCTTAATGTACTGTAGCTGCTGCTTGTTTGTTTGGTGAAGTGGCGGTTGCATCACACTAAGTCCTTCTGTTTGACCAGAAAGCACTGCTAATAACCAATTATTCATTCTAATTGGTGGTTGTTATCAATTTAAGCTTTATATTTTTCTACACCACTTTGGAATTTATTATGGAAAATGGTGTCAGGACATATTAAATAAAATAATTTAAAAAATCTATTTCAGTAGATGGCCTCAGCTTTAACAGTGTACAAAATAGAAACAAAGAATAACTAACTGCTCCCTGTTCATTTCCTCTGATTACAATGCTGTAGAGATCTATCATGTTCCTTTCTCTAAACCCTTTATTTAGAATGCTGTAGATGTACCTTCAAGCAGGACCAACTTCATTTTTCCCGCCACAGGTTAAGGTCTGTTTCCACCCCCGTCTCTTCCTTCAATCCTGGAATGAGACACATATAGACTCTACGATGGGGCGACTAGAACTGCATACATTATTCCAAATGATGGCTGCTCTTAGGTTTACCTAATCTACTTAAAAGGTGGCCTGGTGTTTTTTTTAATACAAGTCCTTTTAAAAAATATTTTTAACACAAGCCCTTATAAAAACTGCAGATTTCAAGCAGCATCTTAAAAGAGGCATTTGGCCTTCTCGTTAGCAATACAAGTACAGTTTGAAACTGAATACTTACAAAATGAAATAAAATAATAATAACAACAACAACAACAATAGAGTGTTGGACTGGGACTTGGGAGATCCGGGTTCTAGTCCCTGCTTGGCCATGAAACTCACTGGGTGACTTTGGGCCAGTCACTGACTCTCAGCCTAACCTACCTCACAAGGTTGTTGTGAGGATAAAATGGAGAGGAGGAGGAGGATTATGTAAGCCGCCTTGGGTTCCTTGCAGGAAAGAAGGTGGGGTATAAATATAATAAATAAATAAAATAAATTTGAAATTGGACAAAATACATCTTAAGACTAAAGAGAAAAAACATCATCATCATTGCTATTATTATTATTATTATTATTATTATTATTATTATTGGGAAAACATTGATGCCTATTGTGGCATATGTGTATATCATTTTTTAAAAGCATGCTTTGCATGCTTAATTAATAGATAAATTGATTAATTTACTAAAACTCATATGATTAATCAATTATAATTTATTTAATCTGGTTGCAGCCCAAGTATTTATGTTAAAAATAAATCTTTTTTTGAAAAATATGTTGACCGATTAATGATAAGTTCATAATGTAAATTCACTCCCATAATATGATACACTGATAATGTAGATTAACCCTTAGAGCCTGGTCCTAAAAGGGCTCCATCTGTGCAGGGCCAATTGGAATGAACAAGGTCTGAGCTGGTGGACCACTTTTGAGAGTCGAAATCTTAGTACCGTAAATATTTTAAAACTTGTTTCCCTTCACAATTAATCTACAGGGTAATTATGTGCTTTTTTATTCAAGTACATCCCTTATTAACACTACTTTGTGAAAGCTTAATTGCCACTACAGTAACAGTCCCTTACATAAATACATGATTATTATGTACAGTCACTTATCGGTGAACAGGCTGTGCTACTACTTTCTTTAATTAAGGATACAAAGAGCTCCTTCATCTTTGCATATTCCCTTGCTAGGACATTGATACTCATTATTTCCTAAGCCCAAACACTGAAACTGTGTCAAGAATGCATCCATCACTACACCACTTATAGTCAGCGGAATTTTCGACTGCGTCAGCAAGTTCGACAATTTGCAGTTTCTGTATGTCTGACGTGTGTTTTTATTATTGGTGAAGATCACTTTCAAATACCAAGATCATGAGAATGATTCTTAGGTTACTCTCCTCAGCAGGCTAACCTAATGGCAGTAATTAACAGCTAGTGATTAGCAGCCACTCCAGAAACTGTTTGAATGTTAATTTGCTTCAACTAATATGCAGTGCGTCTGGGTAATGAGATCTGCACTGGAGGTTCACAGGGAAAGCACTTTACTTTCCAGCATTTAATCATACAAATGATTCTTATTTAATCACTTAACCAGTAAACCTTGATATATAAATAAGTGCCATTTCTTTTTCTGTCATTATGTACAGATGTAGCAAGGAAATTGAGGCTGCAACAACAACCCACAGAGAAGGTACACCTGGACGACAGGGGCTTAGCACATGGTGAGGACCAGTTCACACAGCCGCTCTGCTTGTGGTCATTCTTTCCTGCTCCAGTCTATGCTTTTGCGGGAGCCATGATGGCTTACTAACAGAGCACATGTATTAGCGTTACACACAAAGCCCTAACTTGCATCTCTGGCATCCATAGTCTCGATAAGCAAAGTGTGGGTGAAAAGGGGTTCCAGGCCAGCTGAGATCTTAGAGAGCTGCTTCCAGTAAGAATATATAGCAGGGGTGGAGAATGTGTGGCCCTGCAGATGTTGTTGGACTGCAACTCTCCTCAGACCTAGCCAGCAAATCCAATGGGAGTTGTAGTCCAATAACATCTGGGGGGCACATGTTCCCCATCCCTGGTATACTAAGCAGTGTGATGGACGGGCCAATGGTCTAACTCAGTACACGTAATGAAAACCATTTTAGTTTGGTTTTGTTAATCTTACCAAGGGTTTTGTTCCACTGCATAAAGTCAAGACTTCTACAAGATTCTTGGACAGTTTATCTTCTGAAATTTGTGAGTCTCATCTGAGCTTTCTATGACAACTCCTCCGCTCTGACAGTACTGACAGACAGTGGCTTACTTACCTATGTTCATAGGCAGCCTACTGTAGGAGAAATAATTTATGGATAATAAATCTAATTAAGCAGACCTCTTGTTATCTTGACAGGCTCCTACTTCCTGTCTATATCTGGGTACATAAAGGTGTGGCTTTTCTGATGCTGAGAAGGACTCAGTCGTTTTATGCTCAACACAGTTACTTTATAAATAGACTATATTTTAAAGATTTATTAACAACAAGCAAATGTATTTAAGACAATTATAGAAAGAAATTGATACCACGGTATTTGTTGACAAAGGTTACAACAGGACAAGAAAACAAGACAATGCACAGTGCATACATATTACCAATACAGATTTCTGCCAGCAATGATTACTCCTTGCAGGGAGCAACCCCACCCAGTATCTTCCCTTTATTTTTATAGTTTTACACTTGAACATGATATGTGGTGTGATTGCTTACTGTACTCTGATTGGCTACTGTACTCTTTTAATCCCGCCTCTTCATATTTATTCATGTTTGATTATGTTTTGTTTACAATAATACCTTGGATTGAGAGCATAATTCATTCCGGAAACATGCTTGTAATCCAAAACACTCTTATATCAAAGCAAGTCTCTGGCGGGCGTGAGCAGGGCCAATTTCGGCCCGCTACGCCTGCTCGAGGCGAGCGGTTACATCCCTACCGGCTTGTCTTGCAAGACCTTGCTCATTTATCAAGTCAAGATTTTTTTAAAAAAATTGCTTGTCTTGCAAAACGCTCTCAGACCAAGTTACTTGCAATCCAAGGTATTACTTTACTTCTACATTTCTATAGAAATTTCCTAGCATTTTCTTAGTGATTTTGACCCATCTCGGGCATGAAAAATATTGATCAAGAAATGTTCTCATAATGTTCTCTTTTCTCCAGGTCAATCTTCCTGCCAGTAATAGATCAAAAGCAAACTTTGGGCCAAACAGCTATTTTAGCTATACCTCTTTGATATGCCTGATATGACCATTGCCCTAAAATTGCCTACACCACCATCATCATCATCAGGCGATCACTCGTGACCGAGTAAGATTGTCTTCCAGGATAAAAATTTACAGAAAGGAGATTTTAAAAGGAAGAAATTCTAAAGAAAATTGTGTAGACTCTAGTGATGGGTCCGTAAGTGACTGTGGAGGCCAATTCTAGATCCACACAGCTTCCCACAGTGAGGACACAGGTTACCAGATGGAAGATGGTCCTGTAAAGGATTCGTTTGACGTGCTTTTCGCTTAGCACGTTTCTCCCTTTCACCTTGCACACGGGCTTCTTCAAAGTCCATGGAACCTTTGTGAAAGGCCAACCTCCAGTTATATTGTTCATGGGCCAGAGCTTCCCAGTTTTCGATGTTTATATTGCATTTTTTTAGATTAGCCTTATGAACATCTTTAAACCTCTTATACTGACCACCGATATTCCGCTTTCCATCCTTGAGTTGGGAATAAAGTAACTGCTTTGGGAGACGGCAGTCAGGCATTCGAACAACATGACCGGTCCACTGAAGTTGGCGTTGAAGGATCATTTTTTCAATGCTAGTAGTCTTTGCTTCTTCCAGTACACTGACATTTGTTCGCCTATCTTCCCAAGTAATTTGCAGGATTTTCCGGAGGGAACGTTGATGAAATCTTTCAAGGAGGTGGAAGTGACGTTTATAGTCCATGTTTCGCAGGCATACAATAAAGTTGGTAATACAATGGCTTCATAAACCAGTGTTTTGGTCTTCTTACAAATATCCCGATCCTGCCCCAACATTATTTGCTATTTTCATCGCCATGATTTTACATCTTGTCGAGGGGAAACTTCCCACTAGTGTGGGAATCATATATCGAACAGATGGAAAGCTTTTTAATCTCAGCCTACACCACCATCCAGATAGTGTTAGTTAATTAGTTCATTAGTTAGGGCACAATCCTATCAACTGTGCCCTCGATGCTCATAAGTCTCCAAACTCAGAGGCTTACTAGCATCCAGTGCAGAGCAGGAGGAGCAGCGGAAGCGATCTCTGCCTCCCCGCACCTCCCACTCTGCAATTCAGCTAGACAGCCATTTTCAGCCATCTAGCTGTGGTGCTTCAGAGGGGGAGGGAAGGAGGCTGGAGCACCGCCAGGATACCTTGTATGCTGGTGGCCCCAGTCTCCTCCCCTTCCCCCAAACCACCCCCTTTACCCTCTCTCCAAGGTCAATTTTCTGACCTTGGAGAAGCAGCAGGTGCAGTTCTTTCCGCACTATCTGCGGGGTGGGGAGGGGGATTGGAGTGTGGATCCCCAGCTCTGAGCTTGGAGCTCTGTTTCTGACCTTGGATCTGGGAATCCAAAGTATCCTATGGCCACACTAGATGCGTCTAGGGTCCATACAATCACTCTCCCCATTAGTTCTTTTATAGTATATAAATGTTATATGCTGCTCAACTGGCAGATGCCCCTGGGGAAGTTTACAATCATAAAAAAAAAAAAAAAACCTGAACAATAAAATAACAAGCCAAACCGTAAATACAACTATCAAAATATGTAAACATCAAAAATATTTTAAAATATTAAAGAGCCAGCAGTAAGTTAATAATTAGAGCAACAGATTAAATATTGAATGATGAAAGAGGAAGGTTTTAACCTGGCATCTACAGTGAAGATGCCAAGAGGATCTCCCTGGAAAGGGCATTCTACAGATGGGTGTGGCACTACAGAGAAGGTTCTTTCCCTGGGAACCTAGGGAAGCTTAGGGAAGAACTACACATTATTTCCAGCATGGAGCTGGGCCATGACAATGGCAGCCCTATGGCATGTTCTCCCTTTTCTCTGCTTGAAATGACCCATGTTGTGACATCATCCAATTCTGTGTTGTTCTGCTCCCATCAGTGACAGCAAATGATGTGGTGCTGGAGTGTGGGACATCACACAATGTGGCTATGTCACGACACAGTTGAGTGTGTGTCAACGTTACAGAGGAGAGCAGGCAGAACTTTATGCGGGGCTGTTATTTCAGACAGTATTTCCTTTCTCAAGAACAACATGTACTTACACCTTTATAAGAAAAGTCAGCTGATGTAATACAAGTCACCCAGTTATAAAAAGAAAATTACAAAGTTGGATGATTGCCAGGAAAGCTCTTGGCAAATTATTCATATGAAAAGTTTGCTGCAAGACTTAGCGTACAGGGTCAAGAAAGAAAAGTCACTAACTATGGGAACAATGCATGTGGACTGGCCTTTAGTTGTATTGAGTGGAACTAAATAGTTGATATGCACACATCCATTATTTATGAAAATATCAGGGAAACATTAAAAGCTATACAGTAATACCTTGAATTGCAAGTAACTTGGTTTGAGAGCATTTTGCAAGACAAGCAAATTTTTAAATATTTATTTAAATTTTTTTTTACTTGATATACACGCAACATCTTGCAATACAAGTACTGTAGTACGGCTTAAATTAAAAATCTCTGTACAAATTTTTTTGGGGGGATTTCATTTTGATATAAGTGTGTTTTGGATTACAAGCACGTTTCCAGAACGAATTATGCTCTCAATCCAAGGCATGACTGTACCAAGATGGAACATGCTACTCATTATATCAAGGACATTATTATTATTTTCCTTTTTAAAGAGCTTCATGATAATATTAGATATATGCATATCTGGTTAAAAATAGCTACAGAAGCATATAAAGCTGGATTAACTGTGGTGGGACCAAAGAAAAGCATATGTTTCATATGCTATGGAAGTGGAACAATACTACCTCCAAATCTTAAAAACAAAAAACAAAAAAAACCAACCCCTATAATTTATGCAAAGCCTGTGTGCCTCTTGTGTGAGTACAAAAAAGTGAGAATATATGACATATGGGCATATTTGTAAACTTCACTAGGACTTAGATTAGCTTGCCCAAAGTTTGAATGACATCCTCAGTGGATGATTTATTTATTTATTGCATTTTTATCTTGCCCTTTACCCAAAAAAAAGCACCAAAGGTGGCTTACAAAGCTTAATTTATGAACATTTGATGTCTTTTTTCTAGTAAAAAATATTGTCCAAAAAGGAAGCGTATGTAACAATTTCCATTAATGGATATTCCAAGGTTTTCACTTCAGCCATTTGTCTGAAACAGGGCAGCAAATAGATAGTAGGTTTAAAGAGAGCTGGAATTGGTCTGAGAGAAGCATTCATTCCCATTACATGCACTCCTTTTTAATTTTTGTCCCACTGTTTTTGAGGGTTTTGAAACTAGGGTTGCTTCCATAATCTAGTGCTGCTGAGGCATTGCTTTTCTGTAATTAGTTGGAAGTGGAACCTCTAAAATAGAGCTTTCCACACAGCACTTAATATAGTGCTGCATTACTAAAAATTCCTTTCACCATGGCCAAGATCCTTCTATAATGTTTACTTCTAAGTAGATCCCATTTGTAAAGGTCCTTTCCAGTGTAATTAAATGTTTTCATTTCACAAACCCTGTCTGTTTTATGGAGATTAATAGTGGAGGGGAGGCTCTAATTACTGATGTTCTTGCATATATTTTTTTTATCCTTTCCACTTTTTTATAGTGAAACAGTGCTAGTTTGCTATAAAAAAAGGAAAAGGGAAAAAGAGAAAGAGAACAAGCCTGTAATTGAAGTCCCCCCACCTGCAGCAAAAGAAATGGATTTGGGGGCAATTAAGAGAGACTATTCAAGGGGCAATTATGAGTTTATTCATCATGAATCCCTCAGTCCTGATCAACAGGAATGCATAAAATGGGCAGGACCTGCAAACAAGAAGCATTTAATTAAAAGCACAGGAGCCCTGAAAAGCTCAATACACAAAAAACACCAGGCTGCAAGAATTTGATAGTGACATCATCTGGATTCCCCATAAAGGTGAATGAGCATGGGATGGCAATTCCAGAGGAAAGGGCTAGTGCAGAAGCACCTAATATAGAAGGTCTGCCACACCTGTTTATCAAAAATGAGAATGGGATAAATTTACACACCATGAACAGTGTTTCCTCTTTCAAATTGCCTTCAACGCTCGGGGGGGGGGGAACGGGGGACAGGGCGTATCCACTATCCTCAACTTTAGATACAGTTTCTGCATTTAAATGCTTTAATTTTCCCTGTAAAGATCTGTCAGCAACTTATCAGGACTTATTATCTGCTATCATATATTGATTGGTTGTCCTAAGAAGAACTTCTAATACGGTTTGTACCAGTTCTTCAATCTAGGACAGGGTTCCCCAACCTTGGGTCCCCAGATGTTGCTGGCCTACAGCTCTCAGCATACCCAGCTAGCATGGCTAATGGCAAGGGATTCTGGGAGCTGTAGTCCAGCAACATCTGCAACCATTCTGCATTGCTCTTATATTCCTGTTTTGGAAAACGATCTACAAAATCAACACATCAGCTTCTATCCAGCAAGCAAATCCTGCCAATTTGGATGGACTTACGTCTTTTATTAGTCACCCAGCCAGAGCAAAGAAGGTGAGAATTTTTTCTTTTAAGTCAGCATTTTCACAAGCAGGTAAAATAAAGCGGGGCAGTTTCTAATCTAATTGCAAATGTATTGTTTTTTTAAATGTTCCTTGTCAATAAATCCCTTCATTCACAAAGCACACTGATTGCTTGTGGCACAGACAAATCAGAAGTCAAGCATTGATGTTAAGACAGGCCATTGTTTTCAAGCCTCAACATGTTGGGGGGAGAAGAAGGATTTATTATAGGATGGAAGAAAATAAGGGAATCGGTGAAATCAGAAGGGGGCTGATATCTGAACAGCAGCTGCATGTGCAGGAAACAAATTGAATTCACTCCAAAATAAACCCAACACCCCTTATAGCACCTTATTTTTAAGGTTACTATACACACCCCTTGAGCCAAACACCCACAAGAAGGGGAATGCTATTAAGGTTTTCACAGTCACTGCACATAACCTTGCCAACAAATTCTCCCCCTTACTGCTCCCCCATATTTTCTGCTACAAATCAGGGGATCTCTCAACCACATCACAGAACTCATGAAACATTCATCTGCTTCCATGGAACCATAACTCAGCTGCATAGATATCCAGTCCTTTGACAAGCTGAGGTAGAGTTCAACGCTTCCAGCAGATTGTTGCCTGAGTTGTATGAGGGTTAAGAGATGTGTTGGGTTGCAGCAGAGTATGGGTAGGGGAAAGAAGTCAATGGCTAAGTGTTTCGAAGTGCCCGTGGGAAGCTTAGATATTCCTGTTAGGGTTTAGAATGTGTCAAAATATCTAGGGCAAGAAACATTTTGAACTAGGTTCACAATCCAGCCAGGAGGGCTGTCTGTAACACAGGAAGTATTGCTGGGGGTCAGCCAAGCTCAGTGCTAGGTTGGTCCAGAGCCAGGTGAGAAAGTTAATCAAAATTGAGGAACAGCCTGTAACTCAGATTAGAAATGACAATGGGTTGAGAGCCAGGATATTACAAACAAGGAAGGAGAGAATAAGGACAGAGCCAAGCCAGGAAACCAGAGCATGAACAACAAATACATGCCCGTACACACCACAGAAAAGAACATAACAGAAAGGAACAACTTCCTGTTGCAGCAGGAAATCAAATAGACATCACATTGCTCAGCCATTTTTTCTAGAGTCTGTTGGGCAGGGAAATCTCCAAATGGGGAGAAATGCCCCCCAAGGCATTTCTCAACCCCCCCTCACTCTGCACTGCTGGACCCCTGTTCTTTCTTGAAAGAAAGGCACTTTTTACATACTCAGAGTGCTTTCCTTTTTTATCACATACACAGAGACTCAGTTTGTATGTCACAACAATAAGCCACCATGGATTAATTAACCTGCTGGGCTCTGAGATGTGCACTGGCCACTATTCTGAATATGCAAGCCGCAGCGGGGGAACACCTTGGTTGTCGTGTCATGTGAACCCAGGTGTCCTGGGTTATTTGAGGGTTAAACTGGGTTTGCACAACACAACAAGCCATTGGGTGCCCCCATCATGCTTTTGCATATTCAAAATGGCAGCCAGCATGGATCTCGGAGCATTAACCGACAGTGGCTTATCGTGATGTGTGAACCAGCCCAGTGAGAGAGAGAATGAGCAAAGTCCCATGGACTCACTTCCTTCCATTGGCAGCAGAACTGAAATGGGGAAGAGAAATTTGGAGCTGGAACATAGCTGATTATAGGCTCCTTTCCAAGCCATAGAGGTTCAGCTCTCCTCCATAGCTGACTGGAGCTTGCACCCATGTAAGCATAAATAGGGTTGCAACCTTAATTGCTGACAGGGCAAGCCTATGAACGTTTACTCAGAACGAAGTCAATCCCACTGTGTTCAATGGAACTTATTCCCTGTTAAGTGTGCATAGGATTGCAACCTATCCAATTGGGCTCAACTTGAGATGGGCTTTGCAGGGGGTTGATAACTTGTTGTGCAAGGAACAAGAATTTGGAAGTGCCTGACCTGCTATACTGCAACAGGCCAAGAACTAGATAACTTCTACTTCTGATTGTTTTATAGCAACAAGTAACGAGGGGGATCACATATTGATTATTGTTTGGAAGGATTGCTCTCTTTTATAGGCTTTTCTAACTCCTCGCTCAGAGAATGTTTAGTTTAGGGACAACACATATGGGGGTGGGGCATTTGTGATGGGTAGGCATGCATAGCTAGTGACTGACTTATTGCTTTTACTGTTTTAAAGACATATATACAATCCAACTACCCACCCTGCCTGTCAGTAAGTCGCTTCCTCTATAAGTCTGTGCCTTTAACAGAAATGGGAATAAGCCAAATAAGCATATTGGGTTGAGTCTGACCCAAAGCAAAGGGAGGGAGACTTGGGAGGGAGATCTTGTGTACAACTAATACTTTTCTGCCGTACAATGTTTTTTGTAAGCAAAAATGTCCAGTTTCATCTTCAGGATCTTTAGTTACACAGACCATGTGTAACAAAAGAGTGAGAAGGAATCATTGACAGCAGAGGCCAGAACAGAATAGTGTCAGGTGGAAGTACGGCAGAAACAGTTATGAGAAGTCAGAGAGAGAAAGATGTAGTTGAGTTGGGATGGGGAGGGGGACAGTGAGAGGAATTAGGGTCCAGAGTTAGTTTGCCTAAATTAGTGAGTGAGTCGAATCAGAGACAGGATGTGATGAGAAGAAAGGGAGAGAAGTTATTGAAAGCATGGATGTAGTGTTAGGTTTTTAGAGCCACTGAGCTTTTCTACAGGAGGCTATTAGTCAGCTGTTAATCCGCTGTATCTACTTTCAGTTTCGTTGAAGAATTGAGATCCGAGCACTACATGAGGAGCATTTCCTTTCCTGCTTTTCTGCTACATAACCTCTAGATGGCACTGTGGTATAGCAGAATGGCACAAATGTACAAGAGGAAATTACGCTTTCTTTTGTTTTCAAAATTAAATGCTGCCTTTTCCCTGCTCTAAAAAAACCTCACTGAAAGTGCTGCTTAGCCACAAAACGTGTGGGTCATGTGATCATCTAAAGAACCCATAAACAACTGTGATTAGGGAATGACGAGTGCATGATAAATGCCTCGTGCAGAAAAGCCCATTATTTATTACTTTATATCAGTTATGGTTTGTTCTGAATGTTGACCTGGTACATAAATAAATACATGTTTATACTTTTAAATACCAATGTTCTGATTTTAGGCTGGTGTATCTCACCCCACATGCTGACTTTGTATTACACAGATAAGGATCTAAAGAGGAGAGCCCTACTGCTCTCTATAAATCAGTAGGTGGTGGCAGCTGTTGTTTTGGGGAGTTCTAGGGAAAAGTCTGGACAAAGAGACCTCTAGGGGTCAGAGACCTGTGCAGGACCCTTAGATATGCCACACCCTGTAAAACTTTTTTTAAAGTGCTTAAATCACACCAACATAGGGTTCGCAGAATTAAGAACAAGTGTATGAAGAATGAACTGGCAGTTGGACTTATCCAGCAGCAGTGAATCTGAAGTTTGTGGAGTTGATGGTTCCGAAGAGGAAAATGTTTCAGAGTTGCCAGAAACATGTGGTCCCAGTGATATTGCAGAGTCAGAACAAGAAAGTCCAGTGCAGCCAATGCTAAAATGTTTTCTATCAACAAAATATGCCAAATCTTGGCAATGTTTCAACACAGTATGGTAGAAACTCTACTCTTGGCTATGGAAAATGCTGTGTTTTGCTTTGCTTGTCACTGGAAAAGATGCCAGTAGTGGTGAAAACACATTTGCTCAAAGGGTACAGCAACTGGGAAAAGGCTACCTATAATGATTCAGGACTGAAACTGCATAACAAGTGTGGCTCACAAAGACTGCATGGTGAGACGAGCAAGTTATAGACCAACATAGAAACAGTGTTCTATGTGCCTAATTTGTACATTAAGGAAATGTTCGCATCAGGACTCCAGCTTGTTTGACAGCCTTTTTTCTTTATTTATCTTTCTTTATTGTAATCTGAATTTGATTAGTTAATGCTCTATATAAAAATACATTATATATAAACTCAGTTAACATCATCAAAATCGATAGGACTTATTTAAGAGGAAATATGTTTAAGATGGAAGTGATAATGTGAAATATACTGTTCTTTTTCTTTCAGAAGTCTAGCATTTGCAACTCAGGTCACCCTACCAGAAATGTACATTTCCCCATTCTGTGCCTCTCTAAAAAATTGTTTTCTGGTGCCACCACTGCTGTTGTGTATGTAGTTGATAAGGTAGACTTACAAGTGGATAGAATAAAGTAGCTCATGGTAGTTTCAGCTGGCATGCGTGATTCATCCCATAGTGAGATTCTTATATGCTGTATGGGTGATGCAAGCAGACAATAAGAGATGCAAAGCATTTTGAGGAGCATGTCGCTGACAACATCAAGGCCAACATTAAATAATTCTTTAACTATATCAGAAGCAGGAAGCCAGCTAGGGAGGCAGTCAGACCACTGGACGATAATGGGGTTAAAGAAGTACTAAAGGAGGATAAGGAGATCACGGAGAAGCTGGATGAATTATTTTAATCTGTCTTCACTGCAGAAGATACAGGACAGATGTCTGTGCCTGAACTCATGTTTTCAGGAGGGGAGTCTGAAGAATTGAGGAAATAGTGGTGACAAAAGATGAAGTTCTCAACCTTATTGACAAATTGAAAGTCAATAAATCACCAGGCCCAGATGATATCCATCCTAGATTTCTTAAAGAACTCAAATATGAAATTGCTGATCTTCTAACAAAATTATGTAACATGTCCCTAAGATCAGCCTCTGTACCAGAGGACTGGCGAATGGCCAAATGTAACACTGAAAGAACTGGGCATGTTTAGCCTTCAGAAGAGGAGACTGAGGGGAGATATGATAGCACTCTTCCAGTACTTAAAGGGTTGTCACACAGAGGAGGGACAGGATCTCTTCTCGATCATCCCAGATTGCAGGACACGGAATAATGGGCTCAAGTTACAGGAACCCAGATTCCACCTAAACATCAGGAAAAATTTCCTGACTGTCAGAGCAATAAGACAATGGAACCAACTACCTAGGAAGGTGGTGAGCTCTCCCACTCTGGAGCCATTCAAGGTGCGGCTGGACAGCCATCTGTCGGGGATGCTTTGACCTGGATTCCTGCATCGAGCAGGGGGTTGGACTCGATGGCCTTGTAGGCCCCTTCCAACTCTACTTTTTTATGATTCTATGATTCTATGTAGTGATGGCCACCACTTTGGATGGCTTTAAAAGGGGATTGGGCAAATTCATGGAGAAGGCTAGTATCAATGGCTACTAGTCCTGGTTGGCTATATGCTACCTCCAGTATCAGAGGCAGTATGCCTATGTACACCAGTTGCTGGGGAACATGGGTGGGAGGGTGCTGTTGCACTCATATCCTGCTTGTGGTTTTCCTGTGGGCAGCTGGTTGGCCACTGTGTGGACAGAATGCTGGACTACATGGACCCTTGGTCTGATCCAGCATGGCTCTTCTTATGTTCTTAACATGTTCTCTAACATTAAAAACAATCCAGTTTGATGTCATGATGTTTTCCTTCCACTGAGTTATGTTCTGCCCCAACTGGGGATTGCATTATTTTTCATATTGCCCCCTTAGTTTCTGCATTTAAATGCTTTAATTTTCCCTGTAAAGATCTGTCAGCAATTTATCAGGACTTATTATCTGCTATCATATATTGATTGGTTGTCCTAGGAAGAACTTCTAATACGGTTTGTACTAGTTCTTCTTCAATCTAGGACAGGGTTCCCCAACCTTGGGTCCCCAGATGTTGCTGGCCTACAGCTCCCAGCATACCCAGCTAGCATGGCTAATGGCAAGGGATTCTGGGAGCTGTAGTCCAGCAACATCTGGGGTCCCAAGGTTGGAGAGCCCTGATCTAGGAAGACCTGGGTTGCAGCCTGGAAAACCTGGCCTTGCATTGTTTTTTCACCTTATCCATCTCATTTCTTTTATTTCAATTGAATCAACTTCCATTCATCCTCCTTCTACAGTTGTAGTCCAAAACAGCTGAAGCACTGAGTTGGGGAAGGCTGAAATAGAGTGTTATATACCAACATTCAACCTTAAAACACACACCACTGTGGACTTTTACAGTTTGATTGTCTGCATTTATTCGTTGCTTGCTGTTCAAGTTGTGTTTTCAATAAAGTTTTGATTTATATGGAAGTATAGCTTGGATGTGAGTTCAGCTGCTTGGATAGGCGCACAGCCCAACACGCGTTGGGTCCAGAACAGGTTATAACAAGGGTGCAGAACCTCAGACCTGGGGACCAAATCCAGACTGCGTGGAATCCTAATCCAGTCTTTTAGGGTTCCTCAGATGGATGCGCACACACCCTTAACCCTGCCAAAGAATTTGGTGGTTTCCTAGCTTTTGTACCATTCCCCCCCCCCACTATAAAAGGTTGAAATGCCTCTTCTAAACCTTAGTTATCGGCAGTAAGAACTTCAGCTTATTAATAGGGAAGGCTCTCTTATTAGGAACGGCATCCAAGCCTAAGTACAGTTAAGCAATCCCATCCTATTATTTGAAAAATAACACTCTATTACCTTGTGTATATAATTTCCTTAATAAATATCTTCGTTTTGTTCATCTTGTCTCCAGTGGTTGCGTCAATTCCATGCCCACACTTTAGTTACCAGGCTACTCAGGTATATAAGACACAGAGGGGTTATTCTAGTGGCAGTGGTTTTATGGTTAAAGGTTTTTATAGTCGAGGCAGCCTTGTGGCAGGGGGTTCCATAGACCCAAGTCTCAAAGTGTTAAAAAGGGAACAGCGGCAGAAAGCCTACATGATTTCCCCACATTTGGTGGCTAGCAGTAGGATAACTGACATGGTTTTTAGTATACCCAGCAAGGAATTCACATGAAAAGCTCTTATGAAGGAATACAAACTCCAGATGGTTTTTGCTAAGAAGATTTGTGAGCAGCAGTGGGCAAGAATCTCACATGCTGGCCTTTCTAGCCAGAGGGATTTTGCATGCTGTCATGCACACGTACTCCTCTTCTTGGCTCTTGCCTGCAAAATCAGTGCAGACTTTGCATATTTTTACATATATTCTTTAGAGAGATTTCTCCATGGAGGAAAAATGTTGTCAGAATCCACCTGGTTGAATATAACACCTAATTGAATTCAGACCTTCAGAATCCCAGTTGAAGATTACACTGCAAAATTAGATACAGAGTATTGTTTTCAGTTCAGTGAACAGAGAGCTAAATACTACTCTACAAACTTAAGAGTGCTTTCTTTTTGATGTCATCTTTCCCATAAATACATAACATTTGGTGTTTAAGCCATATCAACTATGCAAAATATTGTACTTTATAGTCCCAACTACTGCTTCTTCGATGCCTTTAGTGTTTGTGTGCTTTCTTTTTTATGAATAGCACCCCCGCCCCATGAAAAACAGAATAAGCACATTATCCTTACCGTTTACTGATCTCTTTAGTCATCTTTCCAGCTGTTGTGAAGCCATTGCATCATTTTACGGGAGCAGTGATGTTTTCACTGAATGCTCTCACTCCTATTCATAATCGTTATTACGAGTGGGCTTGCAGCAAGAGCAGCCCTCCAACAGTACCATGAGATTCACTAGTGATGTTCTGTAAATGCCAGCCAAAATCTATCGGCAGGAACATCTGCTCAGCAGTGCAAAACTGATGTAATTACCAACCATCATCTTTTATCGTCCTGCTGGGGCAACTGCACCAAAGCATGACTTTTTGCCCTGAACTAGCAAGGTCCAAAAACTTGCTATTATGTACAAAACCTGCCAGAGAAAGCCAACATGGGCCCAAAACAGATTATAATAAGAGAGTCTCTCAACTACAAAAAGTAACAAATACCCAAGTGGCACAGGTCTTGGCAAATGAGTCTACATTTTCCCACCTCTCTCTTTCTTCCCTGCTTTGGAGCGGTTTGCACTTCTTCTTCTTCTACCTCAACACCAACAAACTGTAAAAGTCCACAGTGGTGTGTGTTTTAAGGTTGAATGTTGGTATATAACACACTATTTCAGCCTTCCCCAACTCAGTGCTTCAGCTGTTTTGGACTACAACTTCCATTAGCCCCAGCCAGCATAAGCAATGGTCAGGGATGGTGGGAGTTGTAGTCCAAAACATCTGGCAGGCGCCTGGTTTGGGAAGGCTGTGCTATTTTACAGGCGTTCTTGGTAAAACAATGTTTATGTTTGACATAACTGCTTTCAAAGGCTGAAAGCCAGACATCATAGCTGTCAGTGGTCATGTTGCAGAATATGAATTGCATGGTAATGGCAACTATCAAACAAGAGTTACCCTGTCATAGTATTGGTGAAAGCCTGTACCAGGTAATAAAATGGTGTCCAACATCTGAAGGACCAGGAATAAAGGCATGTAATTGGTCTACTCTGGTGATTTTCCATTAGCATTGAAAGGGGTGGTTTGGCTCCTCTGTCACTCACCAGGGTTGATTTTGTCCTAATTCTGATGCAGGCCGACCTGATCCACACCTCCCAAACTAATGTGCAGATTGGACCATAATTATTCTTCATATTTCACACTGCTCAGCAGTGCAGTTCTCAGCTCAAAGAAAAGTACCAAAAGAGGTTATTTAAAAGCATATTTTAGCGATAAAATACTTTTAGCAATGTGTCTTTGAGATGTTTACAATGTTTTTAATTATAAACAATATGTTTATAATTGTCTGGTTTTTTAGAAAACATGTTAGAAATTTGTATTTAAATACAATGTTTTGTGCAGATTTTTTTTTAAAGTATCTCAGATTACTGTGGAAATGAACACAACAGATTTATGAATGAACACATGCAAAATGGACCTGGACTGAAAATAGACTGCTCTGTCCATCCCTAGGACTCCCAGCACTTCACTGAACCTAATCTGGCACTGTGTATAGGCCAATTTATATGTCATTAGAGACTTGTGCAAATTGAATTGTAGCTCCACTGGAAACATCCAACTATGCACAATTGGACCACAAGTTGTGATGGCCACTACCCTCCATTTTAGATGGGTTTTTTTTTAAAAAAAAGATTGAACAAATTCATGGAGGATAGGTTATTAGACATCATAGCTAAACATAGTATCAGTGGAGGGACCTTAGCTCAATGGCAAAACATATACTTTGCATGTAGAAATCCCAAGTCTAATCTGGTACCTCCAATTGAATGATCTTGCGTAGCAGGTCTAGGACAGACATCTGCCTGAGACCATGGAGAGCTACTGTCCACCATAGTTTATTACTTGGATGGGAGACCCCTCCTCTAGTTTCCTGCATTGAGCAGGGGGTTGGACTCGATAGCCTTGAAGGCTCCTTCCAACTCTATCTATGAAATCTATAGTATACAGTATTAGACTAGATGAGCCAATAGTCTCATAAGAAGAGCCCTGCTGGATCAGGCCAAGGGTCCATCTAGTCCAGCATTCTGTTCACCCAGCAGCCAACCAACTGCCCACAGGAAGCCCACAAGCAGGACATGAGTGCAACAGCACCCTCCTGTTCATCAGTCAAGTGCAGAAAAGAAAGGATTAAAGAAGCTGCTCTCCCCTGTGCCTAATCATGACCTGTGCCAGTCTTCCGCTCCAGATTGCAACCACAGTGCTTGTATTTCAGAGACAGAGATGTCTGATAGGTTTTTCTTGGATTTCTAGGAACTGTCTTTGTGCCAGATCCAAAAGACGTAATTCTTTTAACCAAGGGGTCAATGGGTTTTTTTTTTTTCATATCAATCTTCAGAGCAGCATGTTTAGTTTTGGCCTCAATATAAGGCAGCTTCATACATGCAAAAATAATATATCACACTGATCAGCACATACTGGAGATGGATAGCAAAGGGAGGGCTGTTTACACTCATGCTCTGCTTGTGGTGGGTTCCCAGAGCCACCCGGCCACTGGGAAACTCTGGATGCTGTGGGAAATTGTGTTGTGGGAAACAGGATGCTTGACTAGATGGACCTTTGATCTATTCCCGCAAGGTGGTTCTTATGCTGAAAGGAATTTCAGTGGCATTGCTCAACTCAGAGCTAACATTTGGCCCATAATTGCCGGTATACCCTACGAAATGATGCTGTGTGGTATCTATATCAAGATCTTCCCTCAATTATCCCATAGGTCATGATTAGGAACTATGAACATGAGAACAAGGTGGCCAAACCACAACAGCACACATGAGACAAGAAAAAAACCTCTTTACTGCATTCTTAAGCAAATCTTATGTTTGCCAGGAACTGGACATCCCTGAGTGCCTTGAGCAATCTAGTTAGGCACCATTAGCAACTGGGCATCTGGAGCTTTGCACCCTTGGCCTCCATGTTTTGTATTAGAAAAATAGTGGGCCAGATTCTCTATGAATGTAAATAGGAATGTAAGCGAGTGTACATCAACGGAGATAATTTACTCATGGTCCTTCTCATTTTTTCATGCCATAGCTTCAGCGCTGTGCAAGGATAGTTCTCCCCACATACCTTAACTTCACTTAAATCAGGGATGGGCAACTGGTGGCCCTCCAGATGTTTTGGCCTACAACTCCCATCAGCCCCAGCCAGCATAGCCAATGGTGAGGGAGGGATGATGGGGATTACAGTCCAACAGCATCTGGAGGGCCACAAGATGCCCACCCCCGGCTTCGATTATGTTTCACAGCATTTGTTCAGATGTCAAGGGCCTGGTGCTCTCTATTTGTTTTAGTGCTCTTATAAATGAATCTCTTCTGTCACATTTCCTCTATCCCTTAGTAAACCACCATTAACTTCTTGATGCATCTTTCAGTTCATTGAATATAGTAATTATTTTGTCTGCTTCTTAGTGCTATGTGTGTTCCAACATGATGGAGAACAAACAAAAACAAAACAAAACAAAAACCCTGTACAATTATTTTGAAGTGATCTTCAAAATGCATGTGATCTAGTATTTCATTGGTCCTTAGTGGGTAGGTCATGGTCTTACCTAAGGTTTGACACACCGGAGGTGCCAGAATAATCTTTTGGCAAGAAGAGCAAAAATCAAGGTTCAGATATAGAGAGAAACAGTAAAGGTAAAAGAAATAGTATGTAAGATTAAAAATATTTAACATTGGGTCTCGTGTTACAGGTTAAAGGAGGGTCCTGGGTTTGGAGAGGTTGAAGGCACTGTTTGATCATTGACTTCTCTGCCCCATCTTATACCTCCCACACATTGCTTGTCATATGGAAGTAATGCTCTTTGGTCTGTCAAGATTCTGAATACAACTTCACTAAGGGGGGAAGTTGTATTATTAGACACGGGGGGGGGGGGGAGACCGAAAACTCCCAGCATTCCCCAGCCAGCATGTGGATGTACAATTTGCATGTATGATTTATCTCTGTCATGTCATATAAGATTATAAAAAATTGTTCCCGTGGATCTGATCACATACACCCTTTGTTACATGGGCACTGCTGTTGTCAATTTTCCTGCCACCACCACTCTGCAGTCTGCACAAATGTTATCACGATTCTAGCTGCCCAGGTCAATGTTAACAGCCTTTCAAGGGAAGATGGACAATATTGTATTATTTGTTGAGTAAGTAGTTGAGTAGATACCCCATGACAGTTCCACTGGAGCCGGGTGCCTCCCCTCCCAGTTGGCACCCCCAAACCCAGCAGTCTTCATGGATTCCTGATCTACCTGCCCATAAATCCCACCCTGCTCATAGAAAAATTGCATTAGACATGAACTCTCTCTAAGCTGCCTCTTGTTATTCAGTTTTCTGGCCAGGGTAGGAACAACTGGAGCAGTGCTGGCTGGGTTCTTCCAGGAAGTCTCAGTAACAATCAGAACAGCCTTCCCCAACATGGTGCCCTCCAAATGTTTTGGACTACAACTCCTATTAGGCTCTGCCAGCATGGCAAGTGGTTGGGGATGGTGTGAATTGTAGTCCAAAACATCTAGAGGGCACCTGGTTGGGGAAGGCTTAACTAGAACTAAATTCTAATTGTTAGTGCCCTTGTATACGGCTGACCTTACCTGAACTTCACTATATCAAAATAAGGCATTAATAGCATGGATCCAATGGTGTCCTTCTGCCAGCAGAAGGGAAATGGCTGGCAGAACCATATTTTGATCACAATTAGACATATCAGATGAGCAGTAACCCTTTGGGAATCTGGAATAATATTCCAGATTGCTGGCCATTGAACTGATGATAGCAAGTGACACCAGCTGGTGTGTGTGTGTGTCCCCCACCTTAAAGATCCAATTCTTCCCTGTCATCTTGCATGCTATTCTCCACAGGCACCAATATCACACTGGATTCAGCTATACTGCTTTCTTTGGCTGCCACTTATGGAGTCAGAAACCAGAGTTCCTGATCAAAAATGAACTGAAATGAATTTCTCCTCCATCCCTACGTTCTGGGTGGCATGTGTGGCCCTGGGCCTCTTACTCGTGTTAGTGTATCCTGTTCAGGCATAATGCCTGACTAGGGCTTCAGAGTGGTTTCCAGCCATTCTTCCAGTTAGGCAGTTTACAGGGCCAGACCTGCTTGCTTAGCTTGAGCAGTGGAACGATGATGTCATGTGCCTTCAGACCATTTTCTGGAGCTCCAGGCCCAAACAAACGATCATTTTCCCATACATCTGCCCATAATGTATGGTAAAATCTTCCTGAATACTTTGCAGTCACTTCAAGTCAGGTGATTTGGTCATATGAATGAGATCACAGAGGATGTGCTTTGTCAGTGGATCAATACAGAAGTCATTTATGCCCTATTGACCCAATGTAGAATGGGTCAGTACCATTTTTCTGTACAGCTGGGGAGTCTATGTAATAGAATTTTGTCAATCCTTGGAATTGCACAGAAGAGTTCCGGCATCCATTTAACAGCACACTGTGGAGATCTAGCATCGCAGGGAATAAGCAATCTGGGAGAAGGAAAAAATATGATTGTCATGGAAGGCTTAGAGCAGCCTTCCCTGACTTGGATCCCTCCAGATGTGTTGGACTACAACTCCCATCACCCCAGCCAGCATAGTCAATGGTTGTGCTGGCTGGGGATGATGAGAGTTGTAGTCCAACACATCTGGAGGGCACCCAATCAGGGGAGACTACCTTAGAAGACATAGCAGTAAAGAAGCTAGACAAAAACTTTATTTAAACTATATAATGATACTATCCACACAGTTATATACCAGTTTGCATGTAACAACAATTAACCTACGAATTGCCAAAATCTAGTGGGAGCAAGTGAGCCTGTTGCGTCCGGTGCGCTCGTTGCTTGCGGTTAACAACCTACAATAACAATCACCCTGTTTGTAGGTTGCTAAGGTGACATCCAAACCGGGACACTCTGGGTTGTTTAGGGATTAAACAACCCAGAGTTAACCCAAAAACAAATCATGGGTTAACTCTGGGTTGTTTTACCCCTAAACAACCCAGAGTGTCCAGGTTCAGACATCACACTAACAACCTATGAACAGGGCAATCGTAGGTTGTTAAGTGAAAGTGGAAGTGATGAACACGCCAGAGGCAATGTGCTTGCTCACTCCTGCTAGACTTCAGATTTAGTTAACCCACAATTGCCATTACATACAAACCAGGTCACTGTATAGCTATAAGGATAACAGTGAAGAGAATTATTTTATCTTGGAGTTAAGATATTCTGGGTGAAATCTCTGTCACTGGGACCCAAGGGCCTATAATAAATTTGTTGTGGGTGCCCTCTTTTGAAATCAGTATCTCCCTGTTTCTATACACAATAGTTCCACCCACATTCACTTGCTAATTTTGTGCATTTTGTGGTTTGCAAGTCCTTAATTTGAATCTTTGGAACAGAGTTTAAAATTAATTATATATGCATTACATATATAATATATACCAAGTATTAAAATTCTATCTACAGATCGGCTTTTATAGAGTCCAATTCCATAATGTTTTTCCCCCAAAGCAATAAAAGCATTTGCCAGATCTCATGAAAAAAACAACCATATGTTTGGATTTGAATAATGAAAATGTTTAATGAATAATATAATATGATGAAGTGTCCTATGAAATATAGTACAACTGTAGTTGTGTATACTTACTTTTTAAAACTTTGTTAATATTTGACATATTCATGGGACATGAGAAGTTTTACCATTGCAATTTAAAAAAAAACAACCCTAAATTATCTTTTCTTCGAACATTCCCACCTCCCCTTGAATTCAGCTAGGACATCTAGCAAAGCTCAGATAGGAACCGTTGCTAACTGCTGGCGTTTACATTTTTAGAGGGAGACCAGCCGTTGCTTCTTTGTCCCAGAAGCCTTTGGTGCAACTCAAGAACTCTTTTCAACATGCCATCACCTATCCTATTTAAATCTACATTATGCCTCCTCCATTTAATCTTAAGACTTTTACAAACTGAGGACTTGGGCTTTTTCATCCTTCCCTCCTTTTACATACATACACACACATACGTACATATCATGTGCCTGGAGGTCTCCTTCCTTTCTTCTCCCAGTCATTGGTGCCTTCCTGCTTTTCTCCTTTCACCACCCACCTCACCTCTGAAGACAAGGAGGGTTTTTTTTTTCTTAGCATCCTGCCCAAAGAAGAGTTCTGGTGAACCTAAAAGCTTGCTCACTACTTTGTGATATTTTATTGATCCTCATAAAGGTATTATGCTACCAATACTATAATAACTAATTAAAACTGGATTGTATTTCACAGGAAAGACGAATGACCTCTGCATTGTGCTAGAATACATTCTTTCCTTGATTAAGGAAGTGCTACTAAACACCAGGGAACAGAGTGCATGCTGGCCTATTTGTGTCTGGAAAATTGGGTCTGCTTTGCCAGATTCTGTATTTTATTTTATTTTTATTGCACCTGATATTTTGTTGTGGAATGCCTTGAGGCTCTCAACGTTGTACTTCCTAGCAGTTGGCAACATATTGTATCACAGCAGCAAGAAAAGAGGACAACTAGATAGGCAGTTTTCTATTTTATTAATAGATTTGAAGGTCAGAGCATCAAAATGGTAATTTCAATCAGGGCTACTCTAGTGGTTCAACAGACTAATGGAGCTACAGTGGGTTGTAGATCTTAATGCACTCGGGAGAATGCAGTCTAATTGTAAGTGTTGCTGGTTTGGTCAGTTCTGGTTGAGTCAAATCTCAGAGCACCAAGCCATCAGGTCACTCCTGAAAGGATGCCGTCCATTTTGAGAAGAGAAAATAAAACACAGGGGTGGGGGGAGTGGAGGCCTTGCATTGCTGAACAAGCAGAAATGCCTGCATTAAGCGTTAGCTCTGTCAGGACTTTGCGGAAGATGGCTGTGGCTGCTGCTGCTGCTGCTACGCTCTAATGTAATCTCATCAGACATACTAAATTCATTGCTGATGCTTTTTTGCAAGTGCCCTCAAGAACCAGGAAAAAGCAATCCCTTGCAAAGGGATAAATGAATGTAAAACAAAATAGAGGAGAAAGAAGAGGCTGCAATGTCTCTTGTCTTCAGCTGGATTCATCTTCTGTTTTCTAAAGATTATGATGCAAACAGCAACTAAACAATTATATAGATTTATAGCTCAATGGACCAGAAGGGGAGAGGGGAATTCTGTTATAGTCCTCATTCTTTTCAGATGGGGAACCACCTTTAACTTCAACCTGCTGCACAGGACCCACTTTTGGGCTACATACACCTGCCTTTCTGCTTCTCTTCCCCCCCCCAACTTTTCTCCTTATCTCTCTCCACCACCACCCCAAATGCTTGCTTTACCCTCTTCTCTTTTAACAAATCATAAAATAAAGACAAAAGAGAATGATGGTTATGCCCCTGCTACAGCCCTCCTTAGCTTGGCCTGTGATTAGGATGGCCACTTAGTCATTACCAAAAAAGATGTTGCCAATTTGCATAAAAATTGCAGATGCTAATATAGATACACATTCAGAAATGTGCGGTGCACATGTCCACACTTGGATCAGAGCCAAGTCTGCTAATCCTTTAAAAGTGAAGTTTTGTTTTAAATAATTGACAAGTTCCCCAAGATGTCCTAGGAACTCACCACCATTGCACTTGTTTGAATAGATTAGGGAAACAGAACCAGGTAGGTTCAATACCGCCCAAACCAAATAGTTATTGTGGCTTGTTGCAAGGAACTCTGGGATGGGACAATGGATTAGAGCAGTGTTCTCCAACCTTGGGTCCCCAGATGTTTTTGGCCTACAATTCCCAGCATGCCCCAGCCAGCTACGCTGGCTGGGGCATGTTGGGAGTTGTAGGCCAAAAACATCTGGGGACCCAAGGTTGGAGAACACTGGATTAGAGAGTCTTAAACAATGCTGTCATTTCTGGGGTTTCTGGGATGACAGGGTGAGAATTAAATTAATTTAAAGCCAGTTTATGCCTGTGGTGTAGATGTCTCACCAGGCTTCCCCAACCTGGTACACCCCCCCCCATGCATCTTGGACAACAATTCCATGCATTCCTGATCCTTGGCCATCCTGCCCATTTCTGTGCTCAGGGGCTGGTGTTGTAGTGCAAACAGTGGGGCTGTGGTAGCCTTTTGTGTTGGAAATGGGAAAGGTGGCCTGAAGAAGCAAAGTGGTAATGTGGTTCGAATCTTGGGTTAACCAAGGAGAAGTTAAAGGGACTTCATACATCTGTGTAAGACATGAATCAAAAGGTGACCAAATGGTGTTTACATGACAGTATCTCTTTCCAGAATGCACAGATGCATTTTTTTCAGGATGCAAAACCAGAACACAGGACACAGGCAAAATGGTCTTTGCCACCAAGGCTATAGGCTGTACAATGGGAATAATAATATACTTGTACCCCACCACTTGAACATGTATGATTCCAAACATTGGGATCTGGAGGGAAACAGTAGTAAAATGATGTGCTTTTAAGTTTCTAGTGTACTGCCTTTTATTTATTTCAGTCCCCTGGCAGGATGTTTCTCTCTAAACATTACCCGCACACACTTGAACAGGAATAGAAGTTTTATCGAAAGAATTTAAAGAGATGCTAAAACTAGTCTCTGGAAAACATGCTAGTAGCCCCATGTGGACTTCACGTCTTCTTCAAAGTAGAGTGAGCACACCAGGAACTCCTGTATTGTCAAACACAGAGGGGGGAAATGGCAAGGCAAAAAAAAAAACAAAAGCAGAAGAAATCCAAGCCATGCTGCTGAATATGCATCTAATTAGAAAGACCAGTAAGGACTTACTCCAGGAAACCACAACCAGTAAAAGGGCCAAGAATAGTCTACATGGAATTCTCATGGCATGAAATATCTTTTTAAGATATGCAACTCTGGCACACATTGGTGTGTGTGTGTGTGTGTGGTGGGTGGGTGGGTGGGTAAAGAATGAGAGAGAGAGAGGAGGACTTTGTATATATGATTGTATATATGTTGTGGCCTTTAAGTAGAATTGCCCATTCCATGGGGAAAATAGTCAATTTCATGAAACGAAGCCACTTAGCATAATGGCACCTTTTTGTTCAGTAACTGGACAAAATTTCCATCAATTTCATAAAATGCTTCTCCACTTAATGCAACTCTCAAAAATTGCAGCAGGTGGACAGAGGTTCCAGTCCATTTCATGAAAAGGAGATGATTTCTCTCCATTTAATGCCACCCTCATGAAATGACATCAAGTGGATAGGGTGTCTGTCTAAAGTGGATAATCCCATTCTTCCATATTGAAAAATGGATGACTTGTACAGTCCAGGTTGTGTAACAAACAACCACCAGAGTAGCAACTGGAACTAGAAACATTTTCTTACTTATTTATTAGTCATAGCAAACATTTCAACCCAAGGCCCTTTTCTGAGTATTCTCTTTAGAGGTGTGTTATCTATTTACAAAGAAGGTAGGGGTTTCTATGGTGGTACCCCAACTGTGGAACACTCTTCCCAAAGAGGCATGAAAAGCTCCCATACTACAACCTTTTCATGCCAGGTTAAGACCTTCCTATTTACCCAGGCTTTTTAGAGCAAATTCCACTCTGTTCGTTTTAGGTTTTACCAGGGATGTTGAAGAGTCCTTGGTCCCGAGTCCCGAGTCGAGTCCCGAGTCTTTGGACCTGAGTCTAGAGTCGAGTCTAGAGTCCGAGGTCCAAAATGGTGACTCGAGTCGAGTCCCGAGTCACTCCCAAAGCGGCGGCCCATGGAGGGAACGGGAGGGTCTCCGCGAGAGGAAGAAGAGCTGCCCTTCCTCCCGCAGAGACCCTCCTGCTCCCTCCACGGGCCGCCGCCGCCACTCACCGTCCTTCCCTTGTCCCTACTCCTGCCGCCGCCGGGGGCAGGGATGTATTACGAGCCCTCCCTGGGCTCGTAGTTCTCCGCGGCGGAGCGGCATTCTCTGCGCTTTCGAGTCGCTGCCACCTCGACGCCTCACCTCGCCACCACCCCGTTGCCGCCCTCACCTCACTGCCGCCGCCCTCACCTCCACCTCCGTCACCCTCACCTCCACCTCCGCCGCCCTCACCTCCACCTCCGCCGCCCTCACCTCACCTCCGCCGCCGCCGCTGCCGCCCTCACCTCCTCCTCCTCCTCCTCCTCCTCCTCCTCCGCCCTCTCCTCCTCCTCCTCCTCCGCCATCGCCGCCGCCATCGCCATCGCACACAGCACGCCTTGTCATGCCGCCAGCGCCGTCGCTCTTTTGGCAGGGTTGCTGTGGTTCTTCCCTCCAAAAACAGAGCGACGGCGCTGGCGGCGTGACGTGGCATGCCGCGTCACGCCGCTAGCGAAGGCGCTCTGTTTTTGGCGGGAGGAACCACAGCAACCCCGCCAAAAACAGAGCGACGGCGCTGGCGGCGTGATGCGGCGTGCTGTATGTGATGGCGACAGCGATGGCGACGAGGTCGATGGCTGCGGCGGCGGCGGCGGCGGAGGAGGAGGAGGTGAGGGCGGCGGCGGCGGAGTTAAGGCGAGGGCAGCGGCGGCGGAGTTGAGGTGAGGGCGCGGCGGCGGCGGAGTCCTTGGGCTCGAGTCCCGAGTCGAGTCTCGAGTCCCACATAAATTATTGGGACTCGAGTGGGACTCGAGTCAGAGGGGGGACTCAGTCGGACTCACGAGTCGAGTCCCCGAGTCGGAGTCCCCGTCCCTGGGTTTTACAGTGCAATCCTATAGCTGTCTACTGAAAAGTAAATCCCACCAAGTTCAATGGGGCTTACTCCCAGGTAAGTGGTCATAGGATTGCAGCCTTATTCTGTTTTTATTCAACTTAATTGCTTGTTATAATCTGTTATGGTTGCTTGTTGTTTTTGTTATATTGTATTTATATATTTGTGTGTGTGTTTTTTATTTTATTTTATTTTTTCCAAATAAACACACATACAAAAAGAAATTAAACCCACAGATCCATATAACTCCAAAGTGCACCCGTCACCACGGGCCCAAAAAATAATTCTATCCACATAATCCATTATCAATCAATATTCCAAAAATACATCATATCTTGACATGGCTTACTCCCTTTTCCCTTTACTAAAACATAGTCTAGAAATGGTCCCCATATATCCTTAAAATTATTTTTCTTTAATTGTCCCTTTTTACATTTAATACTACATGTTAATTTATCATTTAAAGCAATATCCCACGCCTCTTTATACCAATCAATAATTAAATACTGATGTTGAACTTTCCGGGTGACCGGCCAGATGGGCGATTAACAAATATAATTAATAAATAAATAAATTTCCTTGCTATCAATAATCTCCCCGCAGTTAACAAACTTACAATTAATTCCTTTATCCCTTGAGAGCACAGAAGTTTCTCCGTTATTGATAACAATGTATTTATATATTTGTGTGAATACTTTTATTTACACTTCTGCGTACTGCCTTGGAATCCTTTCAATGAAGGCATCAATAAATATTTGTAATATTTATCTATTTATCTATCACATATGAGATGCCTTTCAGCCCAAATAGGGTCCCAGAGGCGGTGTAAGGGGGTGGTCCTGGAGCCCTGAATCTTTCATTTGGAGCCCCGAACTCTGGGAGGCCATCTGCCCCACCACCCTGCTGTCCATAGGCACTTGCTGAAATAAAGGTATAGGGGCCCTGATGATCTCTGTTTCATCTGAACCCCCTGGATTAGCTGGCTTTTTGCCCACATGTGCTTCACCTTCTGCTGCCCCCCTTTGAATCTTTCTGCCTGAGATTTTTTTCTGAAATCATATGCCCTCCTCTCCCCTGTCCATAAATCCCTTTTTACAAATAGGGGTATCCTTTAAAGACACACACAGAGAGACTTTAGAGCATATGTAAATTAGCATATGCAAATTTGTGCTTTTTTGGGGGGGCCTGTGGGCCTGAGCCTCAGATCTTTTCGGTACCGAGCACCGCCCCTGTAGGGCCCCAAGACAACTTACAATTAAAACATAAAAGACATTTAAAAGCATTTAAAAATTTAAACAAATTGAAAATGTTAAAAACAAATTTAAAACGTTAAAATTAATTTAAAACTTTAAAAAAATATTTACAACTTTAAAACATCAATTACAGCAGAATTAAGAGCAAAATTAGATCTTATCCCTTATATCTCCCTCCCAATCGCTTTTCCTTTTGCATAATGTCTTTTGGACTGTAAGTTGGAAGGCTGGTACTATCTTATTGCTGATCTTTGTAAGCTGCTCTGGGACCCTTATCAACTGAAAAGTGTTGTTAAAAAAAGATTATCTCTAAACTAATGGGCAGAGCAATCCTTTGACCCCTGGGACCATAGGATATTTCAGATTCCCTCTCCTGATGCCGTGGATACTGCTAGGAGCTTGGGAGAGGGAATCTGATGGGATCCTGCCCACTTTGAGGTTGCAATAGTGACCTTGGATGACCTTGTGGTGGGTGGGGAAGGAAGGATCCAATAGCCTGTCCGTAGCCTGTCCCCATTCACCAGCAGTAAATGAGCTAGACTAGCTCAGAAGTCCATCCAGGGATGTTGAAGAGTCCTTGGTCTCGAGTCACGAGTCGAGTCACGACTCGAATCTTTGGACCCGAGTCTCGAGTCCGAGTCCTTGGTCCAAAATGGTGACTCATGAGTCACGAGTCACTCCCAAAGCTGACTCCACGAGTCCCTATTAAAATCAATGGAGGGTTTTCCCAACAAAATAAGGCTACTTCAGATGTGTGGTTTAAATAAATTCTAGGCACAAGTGTGCCTTTTTATTTCAAAACTCTGCAACTGATTTTGGCAAGAACAGACCAGGCAGACAAACCCAAAATAACCAGGCAGGCAGAGGAGGCGGGGAACCCCAAAGCAGGCAGGCAGAGGCCTTTGTCTTGGACAATTCAACTGTTGAACTGGTCAAGAAGAGACCAGGCAGGCAGAGGAGGCAGGGAACCCCAGACAGGCAGGCAGAGGCAGCCAAACCTAAAATGTCTGAAAGGTTGCATTTTAGAAAAATGATTTTAAAAAATAAACTTGCTGTACTTCCTAAAACTTATCCATGTTGCATTTGAGGAACATGATTTTTTCTAAATGTTTGGCCCCCATTCTGGAACGGTGAGATCTCATCACAATTCCACCCTCACTGAACACCCGCTCCACTGGTAATGAACTTGCTGGAACCAGAAACACACTCAGAGCAGCCACTCAGAGTAATCTCAGGTCCTTCTTCTGCCTCTCCCAAGTACGCAACACATCAATCAAAATAAATCTTGACACACTGTTGGGGCTGCACTCCTGGTAGCCATCCATAGTGGCCGAGCAGCGGCACACCTCGCTTCCATGCGCTCTTCGCCGGCAATCACACTCCTCTCCACTCCTTCTGGCACAGCCCAGGGATGTTGAAGAGTCCTTGGTCTCGAGTCCCGAGTCGAGTCTTGAGTCCCATTAAAAATATTGGGACTCGAGTCTGAGTCAAGTCAGAGGGGGGACTCAGTCCGACTCACGAGTTGAGTCCTTGAGTCCAAGTCCCCATCCCTGAGTCCATCTAGTTGTTGTTTTCTTTTTGGAGGAGGAAGGGGCGAGATCGCCTCCATCCTGTTCCTGCTCCTTCTCCTGGCCTGCTAGCAACATCCCGGCAGGGTACAGGATTCTCAGAAGCCTCCAAGATTGGAGGCTTCCATTTAGCAGGCAGCCATCCAACAGGATTGCACCTTAACTAATTAACTAACCAAAAAGCAGTTAATGATTGTGGAATGGAGCTAGGACACCAGACATATTAGAAGAGCTCTCATTTGTTGTTTGCACACATTTGACAGCTGTCACAATGGCTATTATGAAGCATTTTCATCTTGATACATGCACAACACTTGCTTTTACACTTTCCCTTACAAGCTTTACAAGAACATTTAGTAAACCATTGAAATGTGAGAGACTGCCTCACACAAATAAATCAATTTATATCTTTTTTAACCTTAAAGATTCTGATAACGTCTTTAAACTTTCTTCCCCAAACCACTCTTTAATAATACCATATTCAGTTCCAGCTTGATTTATGTCATTTTTTCTGGTCCACAAGTACACAAACTATTGTAGCTGAGTCAGCTGGTCTTCAAGTGGATATCTGTCCACTGTCCATTTGCTGCAATTTCTGAGAGTTGCATAAGTGGGGAAACCGGTCATGAAATGGATTGACATTTTGTCCAATTGACATTTTTTGCTCAGTATCATTACACTAAGTGGCTTCACGTAATGAAATGGACAATTTTTGCTTGTAACAGGAAATTCTACTTAAAGGTTCCAACATACGTATGCCTTATAACTCACAGTATAGTGTTCGGACTAATTGAGGAAGCAACCCATAGTGAATCAGGCAGGAATTCTGTCAGCAGCATTTTCAACAAACAAAAAAACCACTTTTTTCAGGAGCTTTATAACTCGACTGTAAAAGCTGGCTTCAAGCCACTACTTTGTACATAGTGTCTAAGCCCTGCAGTGGGTGTTTCTGCTTTAAATAAAAGAAAATAAAATGTCATTATGCTTTGTTTTTA
Source organism: Shinisaurus crocodilurus (assembly GCA_021292165.1). NCBI lineage: Eukaryota > Metazoa > Chordata > Lepidosauria > Squamata > Shinisauridae > Shinisaurus > Shinisaurus crocodilurus. The sequence continues at coordinate 145,438,470 of CM037876.1, forward strand.
ATTAGTCCCCTGAAGATAAGAGGGTGTTACATAGAATAATGAGGACAATGAGCTTTTTCATCAATTTTGAAATGAATTCTATTCATTTTGTTGTCACTCTTGCAAGGAAATTGTCACCTAATAGATACAAGTATTTGGTGGGCTTCCTGAGTTGAAGGCATTTGTTTTTATTAGTTGAAATGAAAGCGTTGACTGCAGTTGTCTTGGAAGTCAGCTACTGCACAGGGAGGCCAACTTTCTTTTATAGGGTTAGGCCTGCTTTCACTGATGTCAGTCATGAACCCCCATATATTTTAAAGAAAATAGCCAAAAATAATGAGAGAGAGAGAGAGAGAGAGAGAGAGAGAGAGAGAGAGAGAATTGAAGCACTGTTTAAGTAGGGAACGATGTGGGGATGTAAGTGCATTCATGTCTGTATCATGACTAATGGAACTATGTGAAGCAGCTCAGGATCTAGCAGAGTTAACAGTTGGGAAACGGGAGAGGAAGTGCCAGGACAGGAAGTCCGAGGGTGGAGCTTTGCCGTTACTGCAGCTTCCTCGAACACACTTGAATGCTTAATGTGAATGAAAGAAGCAGAGGTCAGTTTGCTAGAAAGTCCTCCTGTGAACCCTGACTTTCTTCTTTTTTAAAACAATTTTTTATTTACTTTTCAAAACAAATTATAACAAAATATAACAAAATATAAGAATATCACAAAAATATAACCTAAACAACATACAATAAATCATAAAGTGCCCCCCACCCTCCAAGGGACCAATTAATATACTTCCATCCTCTTGATCAAATGAATTCCAAATTCCAAAAATATAACATATCCTGACAAGGCATGCTCCCCTTCCCCTTTATTAGAACCCTGACTTTCATCCCCAGCTTCAGCCTATTTCCACCAAAACCACTTTAGGTTTTCACAGTCACCAACTCCAGTGCTCGCCCAAAACATTTTGTTACCTAAAATACAGTCCGAACAAAAACTCCCTCCACCACCAGGGCTGACACTTTTAAAAAAATCTTGCTTCACGATTCAGATGCCAGTTCCTGCCTTCATCTACCTCCTCTACCCCACCTCCATGTTTTGTCAGCTTTATTAAATACCAACGAATAGCTTTGCAAGGGTCGGAATAGCCCTTAGTTTGATCCAGTGAAGCCTTCAAGCAAACATACACAGCTGTCATAGTTGGACACACTGTGCCTATCCCATCTCTATGAAGCTACACCCGCTGGCACCCCTAGAAATGGCCCCTTCCAGGGTGCACCCCTGTAGCTCCTTAAGGGACAGGTCGGCCCACTCCATTCCCCTGAAAGGGGCTGCCCCACAGCTGTCTTTCAGACTACATACATCCTCCTGGCTTCACACTGTGTCACTGTCAACTGCAAAGCTATGTGCTGACCAGGGAAGCCTGCCACCTATTGACTGAAGGTGGTACTGCAGGCTTCAAACACACAGGCACATTAAAATTAATTACTGTATTTCAAAAACAAAAGTAACCCTGAGGTTCATACCTGTAGGGTCCCCTTCGTATGCATGCCAAGTTTCAGGTGTCCAGGTTTCACAGTCTTGGTGCTATGGTGCTGACAGACAGACAGACAGACACATATCCTCTTTTATTCTAGATAGCAAACGTTTGCTGGGAGTGAAGAAGTTTGAAAGAATATTTCAGTACATATCATTGCTGTACAAAACTTGTACACTGAATATTCAAGAGGGCACTGAAGTGGCAGTCTAGCCACAGGAGGCAACCCTGAATTAGCTCTCAAAGCGTCCACTCAAGGGAGCTTCAGCCAACCACAGTTCCCTGAGGATTGTAACGTGTTTACAAATGTGTCTTTATCACATTCATGCTTTTCATGTTTTGTTGCATTTGTATTTCTCCTTAAATTATAATAATTGTTTCTAAATGTGCATTAGATATAAATTATCATATGCAGATTTTATGCAAGCCTGTGTCCTCTTTTTGCCCTTGCTTTTGGCAATGTGTAAGTGGCCACCCTAGTTCCATATACAGTAAAACCTTCGATTGCAACGAGTAACTTGGTCTGCAAGTGTTTTGCAAGACAAGCAAATTTTTAAAATAAATTTTAACTTGATAAACAAGCGACGTCTTGCAGTACAAGTACTGTAGTACGGTCAAGAAAAATGAAGACTTTACACTATCATTCTTTATTGCAGCTTAAATTAAAAATATGTGTACAAATTTCTTATGGGGAATTTCGCTTTGATATACGAGTGCTTTGGATTACAAGCACGTTTCCGGAACGAATTATGCTTGCAATCCAAGGTATTACTGTACAGTATATTGCTGTAGGCTGCCCTTCAGTACAACCCAAGTTAGTCATTTGACTCAGAGGAGCAGTTGAGTCTTGTTGTTAAATGGGATTGATCAAAGGCTCTCTTGGCTACCTCCACAATTTGATATAATGGTACACACAACATTCCTAATCCAACTCTGTTTAGCACTGGGATGGGAAAGAGGCAGAAAAGGCCTTCAACCAAACTAATCTGTTGCTCTCCAGCACCTCCTCTTTGCTGTTGTTTCACAGCTCTGTTAGGTGCTTGTGCAAGTTTTCATCAGATATAATGTCAAACTTAGCAGCATTCTTGAAATAGCACTTTCATTAGCCTCATATTCATTTTCTAACACTATTTGCTGGGCAGCTAAGCTTGCATTACAAATGAATGAAGTGTCCTGATCAGACCCACAGTGAAACAAAAAGAAAACATTGAACTTTCTCTTGTCCCTTGATGATTGGTTAATAGCATATCATGTGCTTCTCACCATAATTGCAAAGATCCTGGATATAGCGAAGTAGATTTGTGTCAGCCTCATGCTCATTTTTGCAAAGATGAATTAGATGCATTAAACAAATTAGGCAAATTACACATATTAAGATGAGTTACTTGATCTTGAGCTAAATGAAGGCAAATCAATTATTGCAAATTAAGCAATTATAAATTGGAGGAAAGGAAAAGTTTGCTTTTCTTTGACTTGGAAACAGCAGCACCATTTCAGATCTCAGTAGGGTGGGCTACTTTCAGCTATGTGTGGAGCACCATCCTATGCATGTTTACTAAGAAGTAAGGCTTACAGTGTTTAAATGTGCTTACTCCCTAGTAAATATATTTAGGGTTGCAGGCAAAGTTTGTCAGATAGAGGTACAGTCATGCCTTGGATTGAGAGCATAATTCGTTCCGGAAACGTGTTTGTAATCCAAAACACTCTTATATCAAAACGAAATCCCCCCAAAAAAATGTGTACAGAGATTTTTAATTTAAGCTGTACTACAGTACTTGTATTGCAAGACGTCGCTTGTATATCAAGTCAAAAAAAATTAAATAAATATTTAAAAATTTGCTTGTCTTGCAAAACGCTCTCAAACCAAGTTACTTGCAATCCAAGGTATTACTGTATAGGCATTCCTGAAGCGTGATCACCAGCTCTAGGACTGAAACACTGACTGGGTTCACACAACACACTGCACCTCAGTAGGTTAAGTGGCAGAGTGACTTAGTGTGTTGTCTGAATCCTGCATGGTGGTTTATAAGCCAACCTGCTGTGGCTTATAAACCACCCTGCTAAGATGGAGTGGTTCTATATGACCAAGTAAATTAGATCATTTGCAAACGGCTAAAACTGACATTCTAGCATGTTGATGCACATGCATAAATAGGCCCCATCTTGTTTGGACAGCCAGCATTTCAAGATAAGATGGGGGAGGGGGAGAATATCAAATTATGATTCATTAACAAACTGCTGTCTTCTCCAGTATCAAAATGTTGTTGAAACAAAAAAAAGGCCAATCAACTACCACAGTTCCTTCTGTTATATATATATTATAATATTATAGTATTATATAGGATTGCATATATTGTACACTTAGGATGCAGTCCTATGTACACTTAGGAGTAAATCTGACTGAACTCAGTGGAACCTACTTTTGAGTAAACAGACTTAAGATGAGGCTGCATGTACATTTGATAGGTATCTTCCATAATCAGTGTGCTGTCTTAGAGTGCTTTCTGACATACTCTGTCCAGCAACCTGGTCAAGGTTATCCACGCACGCAGACTGACAAGTCAGTGGTTAATTTCTTTGTCTCCGCTTCCTCCCTGCCTCAGTTACATGAGCTCAAGTCTACCTATGAGAATTCATAATTTCAGCTATGTGTTAGACTGATTATGGTGAGGGAAAGGTATTTTGCACATGCTCAGGGGTACCCTTTTTCTTAAATATTATTTCATAAGGGTGAATCAGCCTTCTTCAGCTAGGATCATAACCAATAAAGTGGGTGGGTGGGTGGGTGTGCATGTGTGTGTGTTGAGCTACATCTTTTGTCAACTTGCTGTCACTGATGTAATAGTTAAACTGACTATGTTGTGCATTGAATTTGATTTTATACTAGCTGAACTGATAGAAAGGCAATTAAGATCATTTATTTAGATGTGGTGTAGTGGTTAGAGTGTTGGACTGGGACTCAGGAGATCTGGGTTCTAGTCCCTGTTCAGCCATGAAATTCACTGGGTGACTTTGGGCCAGTCACTGACTCTCATCCTAAGGGTTGTTGTGAGGATAAAATGGAGAGGAGGATTATGTAAGCCGCCTTGGGTTCCTTGCAGGAAAAAAGGCGGGGTATAAATATAATAAATAAATAAATAAATTTAAAGAGATCCTGCTCTGGGTGTGGTAACGAGGTAGGGAGTACTGAGGGACAAGGCCTTCCCAGTAGTGGGACCCAACTTTTGAAATGCCCTCTCAAGGTGCATCTGCTGGGTGCCTACATTATTGATTTCGGGGAACCTTTTAAAATCTTGTCATTCACCTTTGGCATCCTCTGCATTATTTGATTATGGCTTTTTCATATAATATAAATTGTTGGATGTTGCTCCATTTGTTTTTTTAGATTTATTTTTTAGTTCTGCTTATTTTTATTTTAAATTAAATTGTTAGTTTTAATTGGATAGTAAGCAGCCTTGATGGCCTAGAAAGCCCAAAAGGTGGAATATAAATGTTTCAAATAAAATAACGGGCATGGCTTCCCCCAGAGAATCATGGGAATTGTATTTGAGTTGCTGAGAACTCTTTGCCTAGCCCCTTCCTCCTCCAACTACATTTTCCAAGATTCACTAGGAAAAGGAGATGACTGTTAAGTCCACTTAAATTGGTAGTAGTGTATATCTGTCTTTGGAGGCCATGAAACATCTTCCAACACAATGCCCTATGTGTGTTATAATAGTGGCTGATGAACACTCTCCATTTCCATCCAAGCTGACTTGGCTCTGCTCTCCTCTGCAGTAGCATGATATTCGAGGTGTTTTTCCACTCCGTTACAGGGAGGGAGCCTTCATTTTCTCCTGGGCTTACTATTCATGGTTGGTGAGTTTCGGAGCAGTAGCTAGGAAAATCACTTGGTTTCCCTAAAATATTAGCTGCTGCAAAAGACCTTGGAATGTCTGGGAGACGCCAGCACTCCAATGAATGAGGAAATAGCACTGCAGCCATCTCTGTTGCGAGAAGCAAGAAGGCAAGGCAACGTGAAGGCTTTTGTCTGTGACCTCTCTTGATACCAGGTCCTGAGGACCTGTTGAAGAAATGCTGGCTTAGGGAAGCCTTTAGAGCAGTGTTCTCCAACCTTGGGTCCCCAGATGTTTTTGGCCTACAACTCCCAGCATGCCCCAGCCAGCATGCTGGGAGTTGTAGGCCAAAAACATCTGGGGACCCAAGGTTGGAGAACACTGCTTTAGAGTGTGTGAAAAGATTGTCGCTTCCCAAAGATGCCAGGAATAGCAGCAGATCCCCCACATGACTGTGCAATCTGATCATCATCATTCTGCGTATTTCAATTCTCTAAAAGTGCCTGCTATTTTTAACCATTCCAAAAATAAATAAATAATCCTGGTTGCCAAGGATTTAAAAATTTAATCCTGGTTGCCTTTGACAGGCACCAGTTCTGTTCCCATCCCCCCCCCGGGGTTTTGTTGTTGTTGTTGTTGTTGCTAGTAATAATATTACACTTAAAACATCTCAGATAACATACAAATATGCCTGAAGATAATGTGTGTGTGGTTTTTCCTGACATTCAGCCTCATAGCAGCATCATTTCAATTGGGGTTAAACTTCAGTGGCAAATGCCAGAGTTTGTTAGGGAAGTGTTAATGAGGGCCCAGAATGGCAGTATGCGCATTCAGCCAGAGTCAGAAGGGACGGAAGAGATGATATGTCACTGTAAAGTATTGTGCAGTGATTAATTTTAATTTACAGAATCAATGGAATAGCAGGGTTTGATCACAGCTTGCGGGAAAGTATATTCTTTAAAGCCTCATTTTGTTCACTTTCCAAAGTCATGTAATTTGGAGGAACATATGCCAAATTGGAAATCAGGCATTTTACTGGGACTTGTAGAGACTCCGATTTACTGAGACTGAGAGCATCCTCACCTGGCCTATACCAGCTCCATGACTCTCATACTTGGGCTCAGGGGAGGCTGGTGCCTCGTATGTCAGTGGGGCTCCTTATCCATTACAGCTTTTATTCTGAGCTTCATGGGAGCTCTCTATGGTGCTCCATGGTGGCGAACCTATTTTGGGGCTGGGGTACAGAAACATGGATAGCTCCTATAAAGCTCCGAATAAAAGCTGCAATAGATAAGGAGCCCCACTGACATAGGAGTCACCAGTCTCCCCTGCTTAGGCTCCTTGACTTTTCATCTACAGGTATCTCTAATCTATATACAAGTATCTCTGCACAACCCATATCTCAGAATTGGAAGATGATGGGCTAAAATAGACACAAAATTGGAGATCTGGGCTTAGATCTCGCCAGGTCTCTTTTCATTGCTAAAAGCAGCCACAGGCAGGGAGTATTTGGATTAGGGCCGTAGCATTGTGGGAAGGGGCTCGACCCTTTCCACTTTCACCATTTCTCTAAATTCAGTCCCCCTCTCAAAGTTACAATTAGCCACGGAGGAGGAGAGGGATACCGGTACAATATGGATACCCGTCTCCTTCCTCCACACAGCTAATAGCAGCTTTGGAGCCAATGTAAGTCAGGGGAAACAGCACAGAGGGAAGAGATAACCCCCCCTCCTTCAGCATGATAACATTGCTCCCCAACGTAGGCTTCAAGGAAGGAAACCAAGGCGTAAAATGAACATCCAAGTCCTTCAAGATCCTATTAAGCAAACTCGTCTTCAATCACTTCTTAAGGAACATCTACCTACGGAACCTCCTGACAACATTGAGGACCATTGGTCTAAGCTGAAAACCTCCATTACTGCAGCTTGTGAACAAACTATTGGATATGAAACTAAGAAACATCAGGATTGGTTTGATGAAAATGACAATGAGATTAAATATATAATTGACCAAAAAAGGAAAGCCTTCCAAATATGGCAAAATGATATTAACTGCGCTGCCAAGAAAAAAACCTACGCTAGCGCAAAGGCTGAGGTCCAAAGAAGAACAAGAGAACTTAAGAACGCTTGGTGGAAAAAGAAAGCTGAAGAAATTCAACAACTTGCAGAATCTCATGATGCACGGGGCTTTTTTAAGGCCACAAGGGCCATTTATGGACCAAAAACCTATGGTACAAACCCTTTACAATCAAAAGATGGCACCAAACTCTTAAAAGACAAAGAGTCTATTGCACTGCGTTGGAAAGAGCATTATTATGACCTTTTAAATCGTAAATCTAAGGTGGATAATGAGATTTTTTCGCAAATCCCGCAAAAACAAATTAAAGAGGAACTTGCAATACTCCCCACTTTGGATGAAGTAAAAAAAGCCATTAATCAAATGAAGAACAACAAAGCTAGTGGACCAGATGGGATTCCTGCTGAAATCTTTAAAGAAGGGGGGCCCGAACTTGTACAACATCTTCATAAACTCATCGAAAAAATCTGGATAAGAGAAGAGATCCCAGAAGACTTCAGGGATGCCATAATTATCACCCTCTTTAAGAAGGGTGATAGAACAGACTGTGGAAACTATCGGGGCATTTCTCTCTTAGCAACCGCAGGTAAAATATTTGCTAGGATTCTCGCAAACCGTCTTCTATCTATTTCAGAAGAGATCCTCCCTGAAACTCAATATGGTTTCCGCCCCTCTAGAGGGACAGTAGACATGATTTTTACTGCACGTCAGCTCCAAGAAAAATGCCGGGAGCAAAATCAACCCCTTTATATGGCATTTATCGATTTGGCTAAGGCCTTTGATACTGTAGACCGTACAGCTCTCTGGACTATCCTTATGAAAATTGGATGCCCCAATAAATTTGTGAATATCTTGCGACTTCTCCATGACAACATGACGGCAACGGTTTTGGACAACAACGGCTCTCATGGTGCTCCATTTAAAGTGGGATCAGGTGTTAAACAGGGATGTGTTATCGCCCCAACATTATTTGCCATTTTCATCGCCATGGTTTTACATCTTGTCAAGGGGAAACTTCCCACCGGTGTGGGAATTATGTATCGAACAGATGGAAAGCTTTTTAATCTCAGCAGGCTGAAAGCAAAAAGTAAGGTAATTACAACCTCCGTTGTGGAACTTCAGTATGCTGATGATAATGTGGTCTCCGCACATTCAGAGGATGATCTCCAAACTATCCTAAATGCTTTTGCAGAAGCATACAAAAAACTTGGTCTCTCACTTAACATCAAAAAAACCAAAGTGCTTCATCAGCAAGTGCAAGCCAATCCTTTGGTGATGCCATCTATCCAGCTTGGCGGGACAATACTGGAAAATGTCGATCATTTTCTCTATCTTGGCAGCTATCTTTCTGTTACAGCTAACATTGACAGTGAAACCCAGCATCGTTTGAGCTCCGCAAGTGCCGCATTTTCTCGAATGAAACATAGAGTGTTCGAGGATCGGGATATCTGTAAGAAGACCAAAACGCTGGTTTATGAAGCCATTGTATTACCAACTTTATTGTATGCCTGCGAAACATGGACTATCTATAAACGTCACTTCCACCTCCTTGAAAGGTTTCATCAACGTTGCCTCCGGAAAATCCTGCAAATTACTTGGGAAGATAGGCGAACAAATGTCAGTGTACTGGAAGAAGCAAAGACTACTAGCATTGAAAAAATGATCCTTCAACGCCAACTTCAGTGGACCAGTCATGTTGTTCGAATGCTTGACTGCCGTCTCCCAAAGCAGTTACTTTACTCCCAACTCAAGGATGGAAAGCGGAATATCGGTGGTCAATATAAGAGGTTTAAAGATGTTCATAAGGCTAATCTAAAAAAATGCAATATAAACATCGAAAACTGGGAAGCTCTGGCCCATGAACGATCTAAATGGAGGTTAGCCTTTCACAAAGGTTCCATGGACTTTGAAGAAGCCCGAGTGCAAGGTGAAAGGGAGAAACGTGCTAAGCGAAAAGCACGTCAAATGAATCCTTTACAGGACCGTCTTCTATCTGGTAACCTGTGTCCTCACTGTGGGAAGCTGTGTGGATCTAGAATTGGCCTCCACAGTCACTTACGGACCCATCGCTAGAGTCTACACAATCTTCTTTAGAATTTCCTCCTTTATCCCGGAAGACAATCTTACTCGGTCACGAGTGATCGCCTGATGATGATGCTGCTGCTTTAGCCGAAGAAAACTACGCCAGGAGACCAGATGGCAGACCTCCCATGTCTGAACTACTTTGGTCCTGAGAGTGGGGCTGCATTGTTATCTTGGCCAATGCACCTTCTCAAAATCCACCTTTGACAAGTTAAATCAACAGTAGGGGGGGTACTTGTAGTGAAGAATCAGCTGGAGGGAGGAGTGCTTAAACCCAACTGCCAGTTCTCCATGGAGATCCTCCCAAAGGCTGCATTCCTCACTGCTGGGCTTTTAAGTCCTTGACGCTTCACCCACACACAGATATCACTGCATAACCCAGAGTGTAGGGCCTCAGGCCCAAGGGCAACATTCAGCCCACTGGGGTTCCCATGATGGCCACACACCCTTCTCCATGTCACCAAATGGTTCCTACTTTTACCACCACCACCCTCATCATTTGGTGTTTTCCCAGCTATTGTGCACTTCCCCCCTGCATTCTAAAATGCTGAAGTGCCTCTCCTAAGGCCTCATTACTAACAGTAAGAGCTTGAAATTAAAATATGCTGGTATCTTTGGCATTTGGGCCCCACCCCCTTTGCCTTCGGCCCTGCCCAGCACTGGAATGTGGCCCCTGAGAGCTTCTCTGAAATTAAATTTGGCCCTCGGGCTGAAAGAAGTTTGTCACCCACCCACCCCGGCCTAACTCCTAGCCAGAATGGGAAAAACAAGGACATGTTTTCTCTGCAAACGCATGTTTCCAGCCTTGTGTTTTTGCCAAGGCAATGCAAATGTAGGTGTGGGGCATTTGCAGGGCATAAGAGAAGAGATCCCAGAAGACTTCAGGGATGCCATAATTATCACCCTCTTTAAGAAGGGTGATAGAACAGACTGTGGAAACTATCGGGGCATTTCTCTCTTAGCAACCGCAGGTAAAATATTTGCTAGGATTCTCGCAAACCGTCTTCTATCTATTTCAGAAGAGATCCTCCCTGAAACTCAATATGGTTTCCGCCCCTCTAGAGGAACAGTAGACATGATTTTTACTGCACGTCAGCTCCAAGAAAAATGCCGGGAGCAAAATCAACCCCTTTATATGGCATTTATCGATTTGGCTAAGGCCTTTGATACTGTAGACCGTACAGCTCTCTGGACTATCCTTATGAAAATTGGATGCCCCAATAAATTTGTGAATATCTTGCAACTTCTCCATGACAACATGACGGCAACAGTTTTGGACAACAACGGCTCTCATGGTGCTCCATTTAAAGTGGGATCAGGTGTTAAACAGGGATGTGTTATCGCCCCAACATTATTTGCCATTTTCATCGCCATGGTTTTACATCTTGTCAAGGGGAAACTTCCCACCGGTGTGGGAATTATATATCGAACAGATGGAAAGCTTTTTAATCTCAGCAGGCTGAAAGCAAAAAGTAAGGTAATTACAACCTCCGTTGTGGAACTTCAGTATGCTGATGATAATGTGGTCTCCGCACATTCAGAGGATGATCTCCAAACTATCCTAAATGCTTTTGCAGAAGCATACAAAAAACTTGGTCTCTCACTTAACATCAAAAAAACCAAAGTGCTTCATCAGCAAGTGCAAGCCAATCCTTTGGTGATGCCATCTATCCAGCTTGGCGGGACAATACTGGAAAATGTCGATCATTTTCTCTATCTTGGCAGCTATCTTTCTGTTACAGCTAACATCGACAGTGAAATCCAGCATCGTCTGAGCTCCGCAAGTGCCGCGTTTTCTCGAATGAAACATAGAGTGTTCGAGGATCGGGATATTTGTAAGCAGACCAAAACACTGGTTTATGAAGCCATTGTATTACCAACTTTATTGTATGCCTGCGAAACATGGACTATCTATAAACGTCACTTCCACCTCCTTGAAAGGTTTCATCAACGTTGCCTCCGGAAAATCCTGCAAATTACTTGGGAAGATAGGCGAACAAATGTCAGTGTACTGGAAGAAGCAAAGACTACTAGCATTGAAAAAATGATCCTTCAACGCCAACTTCAGTGGACCGGTCATGTTGTTCGAATGCCTGACTGCCGTCTCCCAAAGCAGTTACTTTACTCCCAACTCAAGGATGGAAAGCGGAATATCGGTGGTCAATATAAGAGGTTTAAAGATGTTCATAAGGCTAATCTAAAAAAATGCAATATAAACATCGAAAACTGGGAAGCTCTGGCCCATGAACGATCTAACTGGAGGTTGGCCTTTCACAAAGGTTCCATGGACTTTGAAGAAGCCCGAGTGCAAGGTGAAAGGGAGAAACGTGCTAAGCAGCATGTCAAACGAATCCTTTACAGGACCATCTTCCATCTGGTAACCTGTGTCCTCACTGTGGGAAGCTGTGTGGATCTAGAATTGGGCTCCACAGTCACTTACGGACCCATCGCTAGAGTCTACACAATCTTCTTTAGAATTTCCTCCTTTTATCCCGGAAGACAATCTTACTCGGTCACGAGTGATCGCCTGATGATGATGATGATTCAGCAGGCAGGGAAAGAAGTAATTCCTGTTACAAGGGAAACATGGGCCTGGCTGGGAGCCTCCCGCTGCCTTTGTAATGTGTATTTCTGCCTTGAAGCCTGTCTCAAATGAGCTATTTTGGTACTCAGGTGTGTGATCCCCTGAGTACAAAATAGACACAATTCACACACCACCTCCTCCAGGGTACTTGTGCCTAGAGAGGCAGGATATAAATGTTGAAATAAATAGATAAGATCATATCTGAAGTATCCAAGTGTGGAGTGCCTGTGAATGGGCCCCTGAGCCTTCCTTTCCCCAATTGCTTAAATGCATACGAATACGACTTGAGGATGGTTGTTGTCATCGTTTACATCGATTGAAGTGGCCCTGTATGCACAAAAAGCAGAGATGGCAGAAAGGGAGGCAGGAAAGCCAGAATAAATTAGGACTGGTCATATGTTGGTCCAAAACTACTTGGTCTCTTGACAGGTTAAATATCGACAAATAATGGTCCAGTGTTTAACACATGAATTGCAATTAAGGGGGAGAGACTTATCGGCTAATTCCAAATTAGCTGTGGCTTCTAAAAAAAAAGTCTAAAATTATAATAAATTATTATTTATAACTTACAATTATATGCAAAAATAAATGTATGTGAATTGCTTTTTGTTGTTGCTTTTTTGTTTTTGAACACAGAACGGTACTTCTTGGCATTGATCCCAGGACTTCTGTGATGGCCCAGCGCGATGGCCCCTGTGATGGTCCAAGTTTTTATGAAAATTAAAGAAGATACATAGTATAGAAGGCAAAGGGCACTTTTTCAATGTGATTATAGTTATAGTGCAAGGCAGAGCTGCTCACTAGTAATTTAAGCAGAGGGTGTGTAGATCCAGATTTGTGTAGAGCTTAGTAGGCACAGAGACCTCACACAAGTCTTTGCTATCTGGTGACACTGTGATGCAACAGAAAGAGCAAGCTATCTCCTACCCAAGGGTGTTCTCAGCTCCATGGAACTTTTGACCACAGGTAAATAATTGGTGGTCAATTGACAATTATTTTTTTAATTGTGTAAATCTGTTTTATTGTTGAAATGTACATCGCCCAGGGTGGCCGGGTGGCCGGGTGGCCAGCCAGATGGGCGATTAAAAAATATAATAAATAAATAAATAAAATACTGTATCAGACAATCAACTGATGACCCATCCATACAAGAAATTTCAACCTCCTTGTACAGTCATGCCTTGGATTGAGAGCATAATTCATTCCAGAAACGTGCTTGTAATCCAAAACAGTCTTATATCAAAACAAAATTCCCCCAAAAAAATTTGTACAGAGATTTTTAATTTAAGCTGTACTACAGTACTTGTATTGCAAGACGTCGCTTGTATATCAAGTCAAATTTTTTAAAATAAATATTTAAAAATTTGCTTGTCTTGCAAGCCGCTCTCAAACCAAGTTACTTGCAATCCAAGGTATTACTGTACATACTTATGGGAGGCCCTCCCCTCTCCACTCCTCTTCTCTCCTAGAATAGGTCCTGGATTGGCCAATGACACAGTGGTACTTTAACTAGAAAAGAGGTACCCCACAGTTAAGTGGCTCAGCGGCACTTATGGAAGGGAGATATCGCAGAAGGAGGACTGCTTCTGCATGCAGTTGTGTCATCGCAATATATTGCCTCTGGACTTTTTCTGAAGGCAGAAGGGGGCCACATGTTCCATCACTTCTCTGACTACTGGATAGACTGAGGATGCATGTGTGGCAAAGACACATATCTGATCTTGAAGAAATCATGGGAGATTGGCTACCAGGGATAGGCAACCTGTTGCCCTCCAGATGTATTGGACTATAGCTCTCATAATTCCTGAGCACTGGCCATGCTGATGGGAAATGCAGTCCAAAATATCTGCAGGGCACTGAGTTGCCCAGCATTGGGCTACACCGTACACGACACACACTTCCTCCACAATCCCATGAATGCTGCGCTGTTTGACCTTTTACAAAGAATTATTATATCCAGGAAAAGGTACATTACACCAAATCACTAAAAGAAAATAAATTCCAATCAATATGGGAATTTTTTCTTGAATTATGTGCAGAGTATTGCGAACGTAGGAGGGAAATGAAGAGCCGAGACACTTATTTGGTGTTTAACTGGGCCACGTTTATTTACATACAATGAACTGCAAAGGGATGGAGTGCGGGTTATTCTAATCTGGCCTCCTGGGCCGCTCAATTGTGCAATTGGGCGGAGCATCCAAAACAGGGAGGTGGCGTTGGATCCGCCGCCACCCCATTTTCCACTTTACAGTGTTGGGAGCCTTTGTTGCGTTGCCCCCTCTGAGTCCCACGACAACAAGCTTGGCGAGAACAAAGGCATCACAGGCGTTCCTGATCCTCAGCTGACTGAGCCTACTGACCCATCAATCTGAGGCCTCCTGAAACCGCCTGTCACCTGAATGGTGCCAGGGATGCTCACCTCACCCTATCAATACCCTAACCCGCACTTACCGGTCTACTACCCAAATGTGACCAAACTGACTTGCTATGTACACTGATTGCAAACACCCCCAACTCTGCAGCAGTATGGAGTAGGAGAAACGCACTCGTCCCCCTAATAGAGATGAGCCAAAATTCCTACTCGGACCCTTAACGGCGGTCAGAGGAGCCCATACTGTATACAGGGCGGGAGGGAGGGAGCTGCAGGAAGCAAAGAGGGTGTGGGTTGGGGCTGCCAGGCCTAATATTGGCTCCAGTAGCCCCACCCCTTGTAGACGAATCACCTGCGTCAACAGGTAAGCCTCGACTCTCTTCCCCCCACGTCCACAAAATTTCTCCCCGCCCACAGCTGCGCGTGCTCGGGGGAAGGTCCATATGATCCACTGCAAAACCAGTGCAGGCCACAATCCTTTTGTTTATTTTATTTTATTTTATTCTATATTACTACTCATTTATTCAATTCTTGCTTAATGGTTTTACTTATACTGTATGTATGAAATCTTTATTCTTTAAATACAGGACAATATAAAGAAGGCAGGGGGAACCTAAAGGAGAGGGAGCACGGGGGTGGGGAGGTTTACTGCTTGTATTGTATTGGAAAATGAAAACAAAACTTAATAAATTGTAAATACCGTAACAACAACAAATTTGGCCTTTATTCCCTCCCCACCACACACACATACAGTCTATCCCCCAAAGTAATTTTTCCCCCCTGGCAGGGCTCTGGTGCTGGAAATGAGCCTGACTGGGAGAATAGCAGCTAGAAGTGGGAATGACAGCCAGTGGCGGAGGGTGAACAACACCTCCCCACCCACCCACCCTTTTGAACTTTAAGGCTGCGTGATCCTATACCCACTTGAACATAATGGGACTTATGTCTGAGCAGACATGTAGGACTGCACTGTAAAATGTCCACCTCACCTCCAGCTTCACACATGATGGAGGCAGGACTGGATTTAAAAACCGGCACACGCTGCTTTCGACCTTGAAGAGCTGCTGCCAGTCCAAGTAGCCTGGGCTGGATGGACCAACGGTGTGCCCAGGACTGGCCCAAGACATTTGGCTGCCTGAGGAGAAGGACAAGATGGCACCTCCCTCTGTTGCATGTACAAAAGCTGACTGGACTGGCTGTTGAATCTTACCTCAGCACTGGCAACACTGTGTGAGAGCATCTTCCACTGTACCTGAGGGCAGCAGGCTACCTCAAGGGGCTGCGTGGCACACAAAGCATTGTCTGCTCCCTGCTGCTTGAGGCAGTTCCCTCACTCTACCTAATGGTAGGGCCAGCCCTGGGCCTGACTCAGTATAAGGCAGCTGCTTATTTCATAAATTGATGTAAAGTATTAGAACAGGTATCCATTCGTCTACTGCATTCTGCTCAGACATTCACTGACTTCCAATACAAGCCACACAACGATCCCTATCCGGCTGGCAGTGGGTTACTTTCCTTCCCTTTTTAGCTTGCTTATAATGAGCACAAGCTGAGTTATACAAAGCATCATAAATCTAATGCCATTTATAATTAGGCCAATTTATACTATACTCTCTGGTGCATGCTCCGGTTATATTTATAGCAAAAGACACACATGCAGATACATTGATAAAGATAACGCAATCCGGATTATTGATATTCATGAAATATAATCCAATTCCTGGGGAAAAAATCACCGACATAAGCCAGCCAAAGAGAATTGAACTGTTTGGCATTTCCTGTAATTCACATTGTTCCCTGCCATGAAAGAGGGCAACTTTTGGCAGAGTCTCTGCCCGCCTTTACCCATTAACTTGTAATAAACTGGAGTAACCTGTTTTATCAAAATTTCTGTGAGGAACAAGGCTTCAAAGCAGGACTTCAGAAAGCGTATGAAATGAGCATCTGGAAAATATAGTACATAAGCCACTTGGTAGACCAAAGGATCTGCCTTTATGTTTACACTTCAAAAAGTGTATTTTAAGATTGCCTCTGTTGCGAATGGGGGTGTCCTTTAATGGTAGCATTCATCATGTAGAGCGATGTAAATGGCCCAGGCCTCTCTCAGATAATTTTTTTAAAAATTAAAATTGCAGGCACAAACCTCCACCATGTTTTGATTTGTGTGTGGGGGGGGGTTAATTCAGTGTAAATGCTCTCCTTCTATTCCCCCAGTTTAAAAATTACAGAAGCAAGAAATAAACAAGAGATAAACAGATAGTCATGGGGAGGTACAAACAGACGTGTGGATGACAGATCTTTATAGAATAGTGTTAGAATGCCAGGTCTTATTACAGAACAGTGGGAGGGCTTGTACACGAGGTATCAACTCTATGGGGACCACCGCACTTAAAACAAGATGAAAAAATGCTGATTTGAAAAGCCCCTCATGGGTAGCCTTCAAAGGCACAGACAGGTTCTGACTGGATTAACATTTATTGACGGTTTAAGCCTGCCTTTTTTTTTTTTTTTCCTTTTTTGCTTCAGGACAAAGATACATGAGTTTAATTGCAGAGGCTTGTTCTGCCAACTGATCACCAGAGTGGCAACCAAAGCTTTACTAATCGCTTCTTCATTAAAGAAAAGTCTCTATTACAAAACAAATTAGGCATGCGCTGATCCCCCAACCTGCAGGTCCAATGGCATTACAGCAAAGTTAAAGCTGTTAGAAGCACCGGGAGGAGAGAGGAAAAAAAACTTATTAAGGTTTTGCGCTGAGGTAGCACTTTTGTATTGATTTTACAATACACAGGTATTATGATTTATGGAGTGCTAGTGTCACTCTAACAAGCTGAAGGACACACAATATCATCTCCAACATCATTAAAATTCAGAAGCCTCTAGAACTAACTCATCAACTACTGTGCATTGTCACAGGCTATAGAGCTATATTCGAGTTTTGAGATGGCCTCAAGCTTTCAGGATAGTTGTCTCCTTCAGTAGTTTAAACCAGATTTTTAAAAAAACAATGCCCGCTCCCAAAAGCTGGATATAAATAAATAAATAAATAAACAAACAAACAAACAAACAAAATAGCTAATAAGAAAGGCCTAAATTATTTAACAAAATGTCAGTGAGTACGGACTGACCAGCATATTCAAAAGACTTCAGAAATACACAATGCTCTCTTACGAAGATCTGCATAGAAACAATATTGCATTCATGACAGTACATTCTACTGGCAAAGCCTATTATTTCCTTCATATCAGGAGAGTATCCTGTAGCAAACAGGAAACATCATATCATTTTATCACAGCCAGGGTCACAAGTCTGTAATTCCATATTATAGGCCCAATTCCCAATAAAGCTAGCCCATGATTAAGCCTCAATGAAACAAATGAAATGAGTTACATTTTTAGTCATGATTCAACCTCAAGTTCCATTGCTTTCAATAAGACATGCAGCCCAGTCCTGCTGGTGTTTATTCAGAAGTGCCTCACTGTGTTCAGTGGTACTTTCTCCCAGGTAAGAGCGCATAGGATTTCAGCCTTGGTCACAACTAACTTTGGCTAGATTGGGGCCTATATATATCTGAGATGTTTTACATGAACAGTGCAACCGTATGCATATTTACTCAGAAGTAAGTCCCAGTGTGTTTAATGGGGCTTGCTCCTAGATAAGTGTGCATAGGACTGCAACGACTTAATATTTTATTATTTTCCCACAAACATGCTTTAACCTTCCTGTAGAGAGAATAGGGGAGCCCCAGACTGCTAAGCAACAGATTTAGGTGTGTGTGTGTGTGTGTGTGTGTGTGTGTGTTTTAACACACACAGTCTTTAAAAAGATTACATAGATAGCCATGTTATGTCTTCAAACCTAAAAAGTGTTGAGTTTAAAATATCTGCTGCAACAGATCTATCTCTTTACATACAAGTTGCAAAGCAGACCACTGAAAATAACACCATTATGTGAACTGCACCTCTTAGAGACACCCTTCATACTCTCTCTCTCTCTCTCTCTCTCTTCCCCCCCCCCCTCTGGTTCTCTACACATTTTACTGTAAATAATCATGAGCGAATTGTCTATATAAACAGTTCTGTGGTACACTGGAGACCTCTATTGGTGAGAACCTGACACTGACCACTTATAAGAAGAGCGGTTTGGTTATTTCAAGCAATTCCAGGAAACAGTATCCCAAATGGCCACACTTTTAAAAAATTGCATACATTCAGTGCTTTTTTTCTGGATAAAAGGGTACCGGAACTCTTGGATTACATTTCCTCGGGAGTAGATGGCGATTAAATTGTAATGCAATTAATAGAAGAAAAGGTGCTGGAACTTAGTTCCGGTGAGTTCCACCAGGAAAAAAGCCCTGCATACATTAAAATGGAAAGCACCATTGTTTGACCCCATTGATACAAATAGCATATAGCAGCATTTGCAAATTGCATATACTTTTGCTAAAAACAATCTTCCTTTGGCTTTTGGTCCTCATACTGAAAACCAAAAGAAAGATGCAACAAAAATACATGTCTCAAAAGGGTGTATTAATCAACATAGTTTAAAATGTACATTAATTCTATGAGCTAAAAGACAGGGCTGGTCCATGGCGGTCCCCCCGCCACCCCGTCAAAAGGCTTCATGCCACAATTCAATTCAAGCACTGTACCCAGGATCCTTTGCTGTATTCCCATGTATACACCTGCGCCACACACAACCCTGTGTAGTCCCAAAGTGCATCCCAGCATCCTCTGAAATTGCAAGGATTCTTGGATTGCAATGTGCCCCTAAAAATAATATTGCCACTCAGCTTGTTTGTGCGGTTGGACTGGCCCTGGCAAAAGAAACAAGTTTGCCAGTTAAACCTAGGATTCCAGAACTGTTGCTCATGAGGTGTTTATTTAATAATGGAGGTCTAGGAGCAATTGAATAAGCGAAGATTTTAAAAGGGAACATTTCTCCAGAAATCAACAGAGATTTTGCTGCTGGGTTCATAGAATCATAGAGTTAGAAGGAGCCTACAAGGCCATCAAGTCCAACCCCCTGCTCAATGCAGGAAACTAGAGGGGGTCTCCCATCCAAGTAATAACCAGGCTTGACCCTGCTTAGCTTTCCACGCTCAGACAAGCTGAGCCAGTGTGAGCCACAGGGTTCTACCCAGTAAGAATAGGGATTTCCTTTTAATGGATGAAAATGTGATTCATTGACACATTTTGATCATGGAAAATCTGCATGTTTGCTTTGTGTGTGTGTGTGTGGGTGTGTGGTTTGTATTGGTGTAGACAGTATAAACGACATTAACATTTGCTGACAGAGTGGCTCATTAGACTGGGTGAGAGGGTCCCAGTATCAACACAAGATGTTAACCCAGCCCCTAGCACTGGAACTCAAATCCAGTCCCAGCACAGCAGCAGCTATCACATTCCTGCAGAAGAGCTTTAATCCCAGCATCTGCATGGCACAGCTGGAACAGCCATAGGTTAGCATATCGGAACCTCTACAAGCAGGGCAGCTAAGCAGGGCAGCGATCAGTCGCCACCAATAGCAACAGTGAAAACGTAACAAAATATTGATTTCATACACCACGCCAAAAAAAGAGAGAATGCTATAGCATATTTATACATTTCCTATGCAAAACAGAGCTATTAGTCTTCCCACCAAGCAGAGACCCTTGGCCACCACCCAGGACTTTGGGGCATGCTTTAAGCCCTTTGACTGAAACAGGCTTAAGTGTGCCTAAGTCAAAATGGCTGGATGGCTACATTGGGACATTATACTCACAATAATAATTTTTTAAAAGCCCATCAGTAAAATGTTACTGATCAATGGATTGTTTGATTGGATTTATAAACTGCCATATGGCTCAGTGAGCCCTAAGTCACTGCAAATAGCAAAGCACTATAAAAGTGAAGGGGCCACAGGGCTAGGTATCAATTCGTTTGAGATTTTGTTTGGGATGCCTTAAATGAGATCTGCCCCGGAAGTTCCACGTTAATTGTTCATAGGTGATGAAGCTTGCACAACCAATCTTGCAAGACTTCAAAGTTAAACCACCTAGATGTTCAGGTGTAGCAGTTTCCAGCAGTAGAATCCTATGCATGTTTACTCAGAAATAAGCCCCACATTGCAGCATTATCGTGTGCTACTCACAGTTATTTACAGGTTCTTTGGACCTCACAGTTATTTACAGGTTCTTTAAATGCAACATTTAATTGTGAAAGAGAAAGAAGGCCCAAAGCACAATTTGTGCTATTCCACTACACCACAGTATAGTAGTATAGTATAGTATAGCATAGTATACCACTATACTACATAACCTAGAGGTTATGTAGCCGGAAAAGCAGGAAAGGAGACGTCCCTCCTGTAGTGCTTGGATCTCAATTCTGCAGCTGAACCAAAAGTAGATGCAGAGGATCCGATTAACAGCCTCATGTAGAAAAGCTCTAAATTCAATGGGACTTAATCCCAACTAGTGTGTATAGGATTGCTGCCTTAATCAACATTTGCAACACCAAGCTAAGAAAGAAACACTTTCATTGATGCTCATAGTTGTACATTTGAATCTATACTGCATCAAACAATTGGTCACATTGACCTCACATTGGGATCCCTTAAATTCGAGATTACACTGATTACATCATACCCTCCAACATTTCATAGATGAAAATAGGGACACACATGTGAATGTGTAAGAGGTATGGTTAAGCAATATGAAGGTGTGATCAAGAGGGTGCAGCCAGGCAACACGAGGGCGTGGCCAAGGGTATAGCCACCCACCCCAGGATGCTCTAACCATTTTAGGGCTCTGACCACTCTGAAGCCACCATCATCCAGACCCATGATGATGGTGGTGATTGCTGTTGTTGTCATTATTATTATTGTACCATCAATGTGCATGGTGCTTTACCGAGTATAAGAGAATAGTTCCTTGCCCCAAAGAGCTTACAATCTAAAATGTAATATAGAGGCGACAACAAATGGTAGGAAGGGGTAAACCAAGGAGGAATATGCAATTATTTCAGTCAAACATAACTTTTAGCCTACTTTCCCCACATTGTGAAGAAAACTCCTTGCTTTAAAGATCTCCCTCCCACTTTAAAAATGGATCCCTCCATGGTGGCTTTGTTCTCATTAGTAGTTTGAAAAAGAAATAATAATATTTAACATGTAGATATCTCTGAGTGCACAAAGTGGTTCATAGGCCCACCCTGCAAGCTCCTATTTTCTCCACTCAGAAAAACACACACATGTGGGCTCTATTGTACTTTATTAAAAAAAAAAAAAAAAAACAAGAACAACAACACTGTGATTGAATAATAATGCCAAAATGGAATGATGATGTGTGTTGCTGCCATTTGAGGTAGTTGGGATTTTTTTCTTTCTTTCTCTTGAGGAGGGTGTGTTTTCTGCTAAAAATTTAATTTTTTAACATTTCTAATGCGTTTAAAAAAGAGCAATCCAAAATCCCTGCAGAATAATCCTAATCATTACTGTAGAGAGCTTTCTCCATGGCACTAAGAGCCATGTGTTAGAAAAAGACTTTCACATGGGGTACACAGGTAGAGCCAAGTAAAATTTACCACTGCTCTGAAAACAGAGTAACAGTGCAATCCTATGTGTACTCAGAAGTAAGTCCTATTACATTCAGTGGGACTTACTCACAGGAAAGTGTGCATATTTTAAAGCAATCTACAACACTGACCATCACATCTTGTGGCAGCAAATTGATAATGCATTGTGTGAAGAAGTATCGTGTAACTGAGGGATAATTGTGAAATGCTGCTCCTTGCTAGAACAAGAGGTAGCAGCAGCAGCAGCAGCAGCAGTGCTAGATGACTTTTCCAGAATTATATTGTTATATAATATCTTATATATTATAATTATTACATTATTATATTATATATTATTTTATAATATTTTATAAGTGGCTTTTGTGATATTTTTTTTACCTTATTTAAACCCTTAATTGTTGATATCTGGTGTTATACAGGGGGGGAGGGTCAGTGCTTGCAGAGCAATCCCTTTCTTTTTGTTTTAAAATTGTCAGGATTGGCACAAATTCAACAGGTGAAGCTTACCACCCCACCCCACGCCCCCAAACATGGAGCTTCAGAGAGAAGGGAACGTTTCTTGCATTTCCTTCTGACACTGTAAACTCAGCTGTTAGAGGCAAAGAGTCAGCTCTGTTAGGAAACAAAATCTGTGGCAATATAAAGATAGGAATCACGTCCAGGCCAGCTGGTGCCACCTCCACCTCCACCTCCTTTTCTTTTTGGGTACCAGCGTGAGCGCACATGCGCACACACACACACACACACACACACACACATCCTAGCGTCTGTTCCCTCCCTGCTTACTGTTTCTTAAAGGGGCCATCAGCAAAATTGCAGCTAAGCTAAAAGTTTAAAGCCGCTTGCCAGGAGGCAGGGGAGAAGTCAGGACTTTGCATAACAAAGGGAGAAGCCATGATGGTTTAAGGGTATTCGTGAAGGTCCCAGGATTTGGGGGACAGTTGGAGGGTATAAATGTATTACAGGGCCTACTCCATGCAAAATATGTGCCATACCACTCAGCAGGGTTTTATTAACTTTCTAATATGTGCTTAGGGCTACAGCCAAAATGTTTCTCCCTTGGACTTTGAAAAGATGGTAGCCAAGCCTCTATTCTTACATCATAATTCCTGTATTGTTTTTCAGTTTACAAAATACTGTGTACATTTCTTACTTCATTTATCCTTGAAGCAAATTATGATGTTGGTTAGGCTGAAAGGCAATGACTTGGCCAAACACAGCCAGTGAGCTTCATGAGTGTGTGAGTCTCAGACCCGGCCTAAAACATTTGCTGCCTGAGGTGAAGCACAAGATGCCCCTGACCCAATTCCAAAAGCTGACCAGTAACTGGCAGTTGAACTTCACATCAACACTGGTGACAGGACATCCTCCACCAAACCCGAAGGCAGCAGGTGAGGTGAGCTTAGGGGTACCTGGTGCACAGGCAGCTCTGTTCTCGAATATCATGCTGCCGTTCTCTGTCCCCATGCATCTGCTGCCTGTAGCAGCCACCCCGCTCAGCCTAATGGTAGAGCCAGGCCTTCTGGGCCTCCTACATCCACCACAATACACTATCCAGTGCATTACAGTGACCCAAGTTGGGCTTTCACTCACTCACTCACTCACTCTGTGACCTTTTTGGCTACACAAAGAAATTACTACCCGCTTCCCAAGAAACCTCCATAACCAATCCTGATCTGTCCTCAAATTCTGATGGGGAGAAGTGGAATAAGCTCAAACACAGTCATGCTATGATGCAGCATTGAGATTGTACACATAGGCGGCAGTCCTTCACCACACTTACTTGTAAGTAAGGCCCATTGAACTCTGTGGTACTTAGTTTTGTGTAAACTTGCATAGAATCGAGCTGCAGACCCCGTGTTTCTTCTGTACTCAGCTAAATGGCCAACAAAATAACCAAGCTGGGCATAAGCCGTCCATGCTGCAGACCTCAGATATCCTGTCTTTGTGCACACTATGCAAAGAAGGAAAATCTCCTTAAGGCTCACTGGTGCAGTTGAATACAAACACTCCTCAGGTCCTGCTGTGACTTGGCATGCCCCATTGGACAGCTGGAAACTGAAGAGGACAGGAGCTACTGCCAATAATGAGTTACAAGGGATTTTCAATGCAAACTTTCCTGGAAACCGGCAGTTACAGACATGAGTATTTTGCTAGAGGATATGGATATAATATATTGGTTATAAACAGCAAAACGTGGGTGCCTGATGCACATACTTGAGCATCATCTCTACACTGTGCGCTTTTGTATGCTCTGGCAATGAATGAAGCAGAGAAAAATATGAACACACACACACACACACACACATCTCCCGGCATCCTTATGTTTTGCCTAATATAATCCTGGAAACCAGAGATTGCCTCAAATGCCATTTTATTATGTGCATCAAAAAAAAAAAAAAGATTTAGCATACTAGGGGTCATGAATGAGTGCCTCACACCTTTGCAGCTGTGGTTTACTGTAGATTGATTGCATACAATAACTCTTTCATATTCCCCACCCCACCCGCTTGGAACCACTTGCAATGAAGTGCTACCCCCAATCATTTAAAAAAAAAAAAAAGATTGCTCATTTTACATCACTTGAATATCTAAAGCTGTACTTAGACTGCATCCCGGCATAAAGACAATTCAAAGATGTAAATGAAATGAATTTAAGTCAAGGGCCTGCTAGCTCCATCACAATTAGTCTAACGGAATATCATTTTTTAATGTGAAGGAGAGACATTTTCTAATTCTGCCTAAAAGCTCTGCCTGCTGAACGCGTTATAATAAATGCATGCTATAAAAACAGGTACACTTATCCCATAAAGAAGCTTATTAACCAGACTGCTAATGCTGCAGAATCCAGCCTCCAGTAAACAATACTGTTTCTGTTAGCATATAATGATGCATAGTTGATTCCCTTTTATACTGTGTGCAGCACTTTGGGACTGCATCCATTTACCAAAATAATGCCAAATTAGTAGTGTAAATATTGAGATCAGACTTTTCAGGCTAACTAGTGGCCTAATTTTCTCTTCAATCTGCTCTTAATCTCAATTCATCAATAACGCTGCCTTATTATAGGGCTCTGACAGCAAGCGAGGGCATTTGATAAATTATACATCTCAAGCCAGATTTAAAATTTGAAGCTCAAGTGCTAATTATCTGTACAGGCCTAGTTAATAACGAGATTCCTTGTTAAGTATCTGATCACAGCATGGACATCATTTGTCAAGAACCTCAAATCTACCTTGGAGACCAGCTCTCTGAATTCTCCCTTGCCTACCATATGTAAAACGGGGATCTTTGTTTCTATAATAACCTTTTATTAGGAAGCTGACATAATGATTAAGTTCACTGTAGACACACACAATGAATTAGACAATTACCCTTGCTGCTTTAAACTACTCAGGCTCCTAGCAAGACAAAATAATTAATATTGAATTTTAATTTGATGTGTTCCACATTTAAACCCCAATTTGCAAAGTACACCTGGAAAGCTGCTGCTGTTTCCTTGCAGTTTTGTGCTGATGAAATAAAGGCCCCCGCCGCTTGGATGTAAAAGCACAGAAGGCATGATACACCACAATCACTTCTCAGTGGAGCAAAGAATTTTCTAGCATTAATGGGAAAGGTAATTACCTAGGTCTAACTTTATAGCCTTTTCTCTAATGAAACTATAATCTCCCAGGCCTACGCACTTTAAGCATTTACATGATTTTAACGATTTCATTGCCATAATGGTTTGTTGCTCAGGCTAATTTTAAAACATGGTGCCTTAAAACAAAGATGCGAATTCTAATTTGGCATTTAATTTCTGAATGTATATATGTGGTTCTTGGGGAAAGCGTTCTGAAGAGAGCGAGCTGCAGTGTCATTTTTAAAAGACAGAGCATCGTGTTGCTTTTGGGCATGGGCGCTGGGGATGGGGTCGTCAAAGCCATGAGGGTGTGTTGCTATCGCACCTGTCAACCAGGAACATTGGCCACAGCCCCTCCCAGCGTCACTGCCTTCCTAACCACGGTACGTTCTTCAGGCCCATGTCCATGCACTATTGAGGTGCTGCTCAGAAATGGGTTAAGCAAGCTGTTCTTAAGAACATAAGAAGAGCCCTCCTGGATCAGACCAAATTCCTATCTAGTCCAGCATTCTGTTTCCACAGTAGCCAATCAGCTGCCTGTGGGAAACTCACAACCAGGACATGAGTGCAATAGCACCATCTCACTCATGTTCCCCAACAACTGGTGGTGTACATAGGCATACTGCCTCCGATACTGGAGGCAGCATATAGCCATCAGAACTAGTAGCCATTGATAGTAGCCTTATCCGCCATGAATTTGTCCTATCCCCTTTTGAAGCCATCCAAGTTGGTGGCCATCACTACATCTCGAGGTAGCAGATTCCACAGTTTAACTATGCGCTGTGCAAAGAAATGTTTAGAATCATAGAATCATAGAAGAGTAGAGTTGGAAGGGGCCTATAGGGCCATCAAGTCCAACCCCCTGCTCAATGCAGGAATCCAAGTCAAAGCATCCCTGACAGATGGCTGTCCAGCTGTACTTTGAATGCCTCCAGTGTGAGAGAGCTTCCTTTTATCTGTCCTGAACCTCCTACCAATCAGCTTCATAGGATGAAGAGAGAGGAAGTATTATGAAAGAGGAAGAAAAACTTCTCCCTATCCACTATCTCTGCACACCATGCATGATTTAGTACACCACCTCTACCATGTCTCTCCTTACTCACCTCTTTTCAAAGCTAAAGAGTTCCAGCTGTTCTAACCTTTCTTCATAGGGGAGTTGCTCCAGCCTCTTGATCTTTTTGGGGGGTTGCACCTTTTTCTGCACCTTTTCCAACTCTGTACAATATCCTATTTTGAAATGCAGTGACCAGAACAGTACACAGTATTCCAAGTGTGGTCTCGCTATAAATTTGTAAAAAGGCATTATGATACAGTAATACCTTGGATTGCAAGTAACTTGATCTGAGAGCATTTTGCAAGACAAGCAAAAAAATTTAATAAATTTTGACTTGATAAACAAGCGACGTCTTGCAAGACAAGTAGGGATGTAACCACTCGCCTCGAGCGGGCGTAGCGGGCCGAAATCGGCCCCGCTCACGCCCACCAGAGACTCGCTTTGATATAAGAGTGTTTTGGATTACAAGCACGTTTCCGGAACGAATTATGCTCTCAATCCAAGGTATTACTGTACTTTATTTCCTTCTCCAAACACCACCAGATCACAGGAACATTGGAAGCTGCTTTAATACCAGGCCAGACTCTTTGTCCCTCTAGCCTAGTATTGTCTCTTCCGACTGGTAGCGGTTTTCCACATAGGCATAGGTCCTTGCCAACACCTGCTATGCTACCTGATCCTTTTTTAACAAGAGATGCCAAGGATTGAACCTGGGACCTTCTGCATGCAAAGCTTGTGCTCTGACACTGACAGGAGTCCCCCTCAAATTTGTTTAGAGCCACGCCTACTGCCCACTCTCCTCCCACAGCAGGTCTAGAACTAGCAATCTTCTAGTCCTCAAGCAACGGCTCTGACTGAATGTTAGGCAGTGGCGCACCTGTGTACATGCCATTTCCTAACAGTCATTCAATAACGGTTAGTTTGCGTCAGCTCCCAGAACCCTCTTGAAGAGACAGAAAGATGCTTTAGCATTTTTATCCAATATGTACAGTAATACCTTGGATTACAAGTAACTTGGTTTGAGAGTGTTTTGCAAGACAAGCAAATTTTTAAATATTTATTTATTTATTTTTGACATGATATACAAGCGACGTCTTGCAATACAAGTACTGTAGTACGGCTTAAATTACAAATCTCTGTACAAATTTTTTGGGGGGGATTTCGTTTTGATATAAGAGTGTTTTGGATTACAAGCACGTTTCCGGAACGAATTATGCTCTCAATCCAAGGCATGACTGTACTGATTTAGATTTATCGCTCTTTCTAAAATGGGTGGGAGAGAAGAATAGAAGTACTATATCAAATGTCCATTTTTTTTTTAAAAAAAAAGGCACAATCTACCTGGATGTTCTCCTGCACAAGCCAACCGGAAATGAATGGGAACAGTGCACGGGCAAAGTAGTGCTCTTGCATAAGCCCCATTCATTTCAAAGGGATTTGCCCAGGATAACTTGTACCGAAAACTTCCTGCCCGAAAGATCACTGTTTACGCCAGCTAAGGAATACCATCTGGACTGGTATTTCTGAAAAGATTTTACTCGCTTATATTGCTACAGTAGTTTCTGACACTGCTAGGTCAGAACGCAACCTTTCCCCATTCATAAAGGTCAAATCTATTTAACATTATCTTTCCCCCCTGTATTTATCTAGGCTGCCTGCATGTACTTGTGTCGAAATGAGTGAGGTGCTGTAATCACTCTGCTGAATTTCTCAAGCATAATCTAATTTTTGATAGTTAGGAGGTTGGCACAGAATTAATCTCATAGTCCCCAGTCATGAAATGTGCATAATCTTGCATGTTTCAGCAACTCCAAATAAGGATCACACACTTCTATGTCAGTTAGCAGGACTGCAGCCTTAATTAGTTGTCCAAATTGGATTGGCTTCAGGTACAGGTAAGGTTGCCAGGTACAGACCCTGAGAGGGCTTGTATATTTCTAAGAGATGCATAGAAGGGAAAATCCTACCAGATATGGCTTCTCCCATCACTGCCACACTCTGATGGCAAACATAATTTTATCAGAATCATGAGAATCCCAGATTTCTGAGTTGTTAAGTAAGCTTCTAGCCTTCATGGTTCTAAAGCAGGGGTGCCCAACCTTTTCAGCCCCAAGGGCCACATCAGTTGTCTGCTGGGGTGCCAGGGGCCGCACATGTGCATGCATAGGCAGACATACAGGCACATACACGCAAAAACACTCACACACTCATTCACACACTCAGACTAGGAATGTCAGAGGAATCCGCAACAGATTCAGATGAGTTAGGATTTCTGTGAATTCTGCTGCAGACCAGCTTCTTCTGAGCCCTGTGGATTTGCGGACTGTTTTGTTTTCTTTTGTTTTGAGGGGGATTTACGCAATTTCATTCATTTGCAAATGCACAATTTGCGCAAGTGCACATTAACTAATCCATAAATGTGCATTTGCAAATGAATGAAATTCTCATACAAAATATTCAGTTGTCAATGAGCAGATGATGGAATGAAAGACACCTGACGATCCATGAAACACAGACGGGATGGATTTAACAAAAACCATACATCCGTAACTCAGGCACACACAAACACTCACACTCATAGTCACATACTCATTCACATTCACATTCATTCATTCATTCATTCATTCACTCTCTCTCTCTCACACACACACACACACACACAGACTCTCTTCCCTCCTCCCAACACCCAGTGGAGACTGGTGACTCCTATTTCAGTGGGGCTCCTAATCCATTGCAGGTTTTACTTGGAGCTTTATAGGAGCTATCCATGGTGGTGAACCATGGTGGTACACAGGTGCGCCACTGCCTAACATTCAGTCAGAGCCATTGCTTGAGGACTAGAAGATTGCTAGTTCAGCACCACAGATAGCTCCAAGTTCCAAATAAAGTTCCAAATAAAGTCTGCAATGGATTAGGAGCCTCACTGAAATAGGCATCACCAGCCTTCACTGCACCCATTCTCCTCTGCCCCACCCACCCAGAGGGCTTTCCCTTATCTGAACTCTCATGAGCGATCGGAGATAAGGGCTTCTCTCACTAGTGTTGGCAAGGGAAATCCCAGGCTTTCCCTAGCTAGTACTAGCAAGGGAAATAATTCCCTTATCTCTGATATCTGAGGAGAGATCAGGAGAGATAAGGGAAGGGTTTCCCTTGCTAGTCCTAGCAGGAGCACTGGAAAGGTATAAGGTGACAGGTGACAGTGCTGGCAGGCCCTGCTGAGGCGCAGAGACCTTAGTAGCTACCTGAGGGTGCTGGGTGCTGATGCCAAGCCTGAGAAGCCATCCAGGTCTGTGCTATGTGGCTAAACCTAAATGGTATGGGACCAGATTATTTGAAGGACCACCTGCATATCAATGAACCTGTTTGTGCCTTGAGATTGGCACTGGAGGCCCTGCTCACTGGCCTGCCTTTAAGTTCAGTGAGCATTAGGAACAGGGCCTTCTCACTAGGGGCTTGTATTCTGTAGAACTTCCTGCCAAGGGATGTGTGGTTGGCCCCTTCAGCCTTGGTGTTCAAAAAGGCTTTGATGACCTATCTGTTCCAACTGGCTAATTGACTGATTTCATTTCATTTGCGGCTGATTTAAAACTTTATTGCTGTGGTTTATTATCATTACTTTTATGCTGGCTCTTTTATATTTTAAGAAGTTGTTGGTTATTTTTAAAAGTTTTAATACTGTTTTGTGATATGTATTATTGTATGCCACGTTGAGAGGATTTTGTCTGGAAAGGTGGTTTTAAAATGCTTTTGTTATTTTATTTATTTATTATATTTATTATATTTCTATCCCACCTTTTTTTCTTGCAAGGAACCGGAGGTGGCTTACATAATCCTCCTCCTCTATTTTATCCTCACAACAACCCTGTGAGGTAGGTTAGGCTGAGAGTCAGTGACTGGCCCAAAGTCACCCAGTGAGCTTCATGGCTGAGTGGGGACTAGAACCTGGATCTCCTGAGTCCCAATCCAACACTCTCACCACTACGCCACCCTAGCCCTCAGTGCTCTTTGCTTTTAGTAAACAAACAAATAAATACAGTTTTGTTTGGGGAAAGAACCTACTCTTTAAATACCTCTCAAGTAAGGATTTCATTAAAAATAAGAGAAATTTAGCAAACTTCTGCTCAGTATATGCTTCCATGTTTCATTCCAAGGGGAGAGTGTTTTCCCACTACTACTTGAACATAAAACCAGCTTAATACCTGAATTACGTTTCTACTGATGAATGCTCCACACATGAGGAAGAAATGGGCTGACTTACTAACTGGTGCAGTAATTAATCTCTGAGAGGTTAGAAGATGCTGCTTTTGCTGCATTAAATTGGAAAGGTTACAGAGATGAAATCAAATGAACAAGTTCAGTGTCTTTAATATCTTAACATTTACTCTGCAAGCTGTCCAAGTACATCAAGAGATTTAATTAATTCTGAAATCTTCTGATCTGACAAAGGGGAAGAATAAGACTCATGTATGGCAAGAGATTCCTAATCTGATTGACCTGTGCGCATGCTACTCTAGCCATCTACAGACTGCAAGTACATGTAACTTAATGGTAATCGTGCAAGCATTTCTAAGGTGGCTCTTGCAAAAAGATTGATCTCAAATGCTCATTTCCACAAGCATGTTTTGCTTGAAGGGCTGTGGGTTGAGCCTGAATTTTATATAATAATAGCCCTTTTCACAAAGTCTCCTTACACATTCAGCTAGCCATGCCCCTGGCATTGGTACACCCCTCTGCCCAGACCCCTCCCCATAGGCAGGAGAAGTACTGCCTCAACGTTAAGAGGGAAAGCAAGCTAATAGGCTAGTTTGGGGGATCCTGAAACTTTTCACTTGGAAGAGAGCCCCACGCCCCTTTCCCTGGATCACTGATCTTCTGCTGGTTTCCAGAAGTGGTGTTAGGGGGTGGCCCACTAGGGCTGGAGCCCCGATTCCCGAATCTTTCATTTGGAGCCCCGAATCTCTGGGAGGCCATCTGTCTCACCACCCTGCTGTCCATGGGCATTTGCTGAAATAAAGGTACAGGGACCCTGATGATTTCTGTTGGATCTGATATCCCTGGATTAGCTGGCTCTTGGCCCACATGTGCTTCACCTGCTGCTGCTCCCTGCTCCCTTGAATCTTTCTGCCTGGAAGATTTTTTCTGAAATCAAGTGCCATCCTCTCTCCCCTGTCCCTACATCCCCTTTTACAAATAGGGGTGTCCTTAGAGGCAGGGTCCATTACACAAAGACGGAGAGGGAGAGACTTTAGACTCTAAAGCTTAGAGCGCATATGTAAATTAGCATATGCAAATTTGTGCAATTTTTTTGTCCTGTGGGCCTGAGCCCCGGATCTTTTTGGGACCTACCGCCGCCCCTGGTGGTTTCCCAGCTTTTGTCCAGTGTTTTCCCATTCTAAAAGGTTGAGTAAGCCTCTCATAAGGCTTAGTTACTAGCAGTAAGGCCTATTAAGATAAACTATGCTGGCATTTTTTTGGCTCCTCCCCGTTTGCCTTGGCCCCACCCACCACTGGAATGCACCACCACTACCACCACCACCCGACAGCTTCTCCAAAATGGAATTCAGCCCTTTGGCTGCAAGAGGTTCCACACCCCTGCATTAGACACAGTGCTGAAATGTATAGTTTTGCCCTTATACGAAGAATGGTTGGCCTGTGAATTATATCCATCACCACCACACAGGAAAGAGTAAAAAAAACCAAGGCTTTTTTGTTTAGCCCCTTTAGGTTCAGGGAAGGACCGATTGCCAGCCCTTAGTCCATCATAGCACTTCTAAAAGGACAAACCTAGATCAAGTCTGAATAAATGGCAGAGCAATCTTATGGCCCCTAGACAGCATCTAGATGGCCATACAATTCTTTGGATTCCCCAGTTCCGAGGTCACTGGGGAGCTGTACTTGGATCCCCCCTCTCCCCCCCCACTTGCAGCGGCACAGAAAGAACTGCGCCGGCTGCTTCTTCAAGGTCGCAAAAGCGACCTTGGAGAAGGGGTTTAGCGGGCATTCTGTGGAGCAGGGAGGGGAGGAGACCAGCACCCGCCAAGATGCGATGTATCCTGGCGGCACCTCAGCCTCCTTCCCTCCACCTCTGAAGCACCACAGTTAGACAGCTGGAATTGGCCATCTAGCTGTCTTGCAGTGCGGGAGGAGCACGGAGGCGACCTTCGCCCCCACACTCCTCCCGTTCTGCATAGGATGCCCGTAATCCTCCGAGTTTGGAGGGTTACAGGCATCCCCATAGGACTGCACCCCAAAATTGATGACTAAATACGCCATAATTAGGAATAAAGTGCCAAGATTGGATCACAGCGGTGACAAAATGTAAAGCTGATAAGTTCACTCCAAGTAGTCATATAAGCAAGTCAGAAGCATTACTTGAGGTATACATGGTTGTATTTTTAAGTTATTTGTTTTTGGAATTTTTATTGCAACGTTCTTCAGGAAAATAAAGATCAAGATGGTTCAGCCTTACCTGGGAGCAAGTTCCACTTAACTCAATGGGGCTTGTGAAAGACGGCTGCTACGCCCACCCTGCAAGGTAGGCCACAGTACCAGTTTATCCCTGGACCGCCACCCACCTCCCTGGTTCACATACACCAATTTGGTGTAGCAGCCCAGCCTTACAGACAAAAGGAACACACACAAATTTAAGATGGAGACTTTATTAAAATAAAGATTAAGAATTAGGCAGTGTAGGGTCCCCAATATTCCAATACATAAAAATAATCCCTTATAAGAAAGGGCTAAAAAGAAGGTAGGGGGAAAGGGAGTGAGGTAGGTTGTTGTGAGGAAAGGGGGATTGGAATAAAAAGGGACTCTAAAAGGATATCTAAAACAAACCCCAAAAGTCTGTAAAGAACCACTTGAGCCAAACCAGGCCTAGCTTCCCCAACTATCCTGCAAAACTGGCATACCTGCCCCAGATGGAACTTCCACAGCATCCAGGCCCAGAGGAAGAAACCCATACCTTTTCCACCCAACTCCTTTATCCAAAACCAGGGTCCATTTTCCCGCCCAGCCTCCACCAATCCCATCTTCCTGTCTTCTGAAGGAGACCCCCCCCCATCCTTTCCCAGCTGCAGGTACTTTCTCATGATTTCATCCCAATTAACGTCTGACCTTGCTACCCAGCTCTGCAGACACTTGTTATCTCCCAGGTGCCACTAACTATCTCACTCTACTCAAGGACTCCCAGTCCCAGCACATTCCAAGGGAGAGCAAGAGAACGAGGGTGAAGAAATCCAAATCAATCAGAGATGGGGTGGAAGGGGGAAGTTAGCTTAGCCTCCAGCAAGTCCCATCTTCACAGGACTTACTTCTGGGTAGACATGTACAGAATTGCAATTTAAATAACTAATCATAATTAAGATAATCATAAAATAATAAAACAAACTACAGAAGGAATTACACAGCAGTAGAACACTCACACACCCAAGACTGCAGCGGAAGCAGCAATGGCAATCAGCCATCACAAAAATCCATGAAAAGAAAAATGAGCAGTGATGGGGCCAGGTGAGCTTCCCTGGGGAAAGCATTCCACAACAACAGTGCCATGTCAGAAGAGGCCCTGTCTCTTGTACCTAGCTGCCAAACCTCAGACACTAGGGGGGCAGAGAGAAGGACAGGTGATCTGGGCATACCAGAGAGCATTGCCTTTTCAGAGTTGGCAGCCCCATGTGGTATCACAAAGTCCTGCCACAACATCATTACATCTCACTCCATGAGTCTCGGGCTTTGGGATGCTGGCAACCTGGCAACTCCTAGATGGGACAGCCCTTATGGTATCAGGGTCCAAAGCCATTTATGGTTTTTTCATTAACTCAAATGAAATTGTCTAGAAAGTGTCCATGCTAATAAAGAATTTAACTTTCTGAAAATACTTAGGTGCCGTGTGCACAAATGATAGCTGTGAGGATCTTTAATTATGTATGCACCAAACATGTGGTCACTATTAGCATCTCAACAGTACCACCACATGTTGGGATGAGAACTACAGGCTGGATTTAATTACCCACCAACACACACACAGTTATTGGCACTGTCAGAGCGGATCATGCTGACTAAGGTTGGGGATTTGCACACAGACCAAAGGCACTGAGTTGGATCCAGACTTAATCATGCTTAGAGTAGACTCATTGAAATCAATGGGACTTAAGTTATTCACTAGTGTAAGTCTCATTAATTTCAATGGGTCTATTCCAAGTATGACTAAGTCTGGATCCAAGCCATCATGTACAACTCCAAGGCCTCAGTTCTGGGGTGGAGGAATTGTAACTTGCACATCTCCCTTTTACTCGTGCAAAGGACATCCAGCAAGGTAATCTATGTGCAGAAGCCTGCTAGACTGGGCATGTTTCTCTGGCTTTTGGCAACAAAAATAAAGACATTTTATATTTTATGGGGAACAAAGGAGCCTGACAACCAAGTGTGTAGTATTTTTGAAATTTTTTTTTAAAAATGCCTCCTTCTTGGAGACATGCAAAAACCAACACTCATTTTCCTTTAAAGCAAAGCAAAATCAGGACGTTATTTGAGATGTCAAAATATTTCATTGTTTAATGACACCACCAAATAGCCCTCACTGTGAATGAAACCAAATTTAGACAGAGGGAGAAGAAGACTTATTGGTTTTAAAAATTTTCCACCCAAGTTCCTCTCATATTTGGCCGATACTTTTTATGACACATTATACAATCTCTTTGCAGCAATCTGCATTTTGTTCCAAAAATGCATGCAATATGAGCGGAGTTGCCAGTTCAGTTCAGCATAGCCCTGCCAAATGAAGTTTTGCAGCTGTGATGATAGAAAGGAAGAGCTTTTTAACAAGGGAAGCACAGTCTGTGAGAGATATTGCTGGAGCTGGTGTGCATATTTACAGCGGTTTTCATGCCACCAGCGTTCTCTGCTTATTACTTCATGGAATGCTGAGTAGGTCTTTATCATGTACAATACAGATCCAAGATGAAATTTTGTATCATTCCCACCCGCCTCCCCGCAGCTGAAGCTTGCAATACACAATCCTAGCAGCCGAGCTGGATTGTATCAGGAAACAGACAGGGGGAAAACAGAGACTGGCAATAGTTTTAAAGATTTGAGTAAGACCTCGCTTCCCACACTGTGTTTTGGTCTTCTTGCCACCTCTAGTCAAACAGGAGTTCCGGGCTCAGGAAACAATACAAAAGCCTGCAAAACCTGTTTACCACAGGAAATGTGAGTGTACATACCAAGAGTATCAATCCCTCTTTCAAACTGCTTTCCGCTCTCTAGAATGACTGGGTTCAGACAACA
Organism: Shinisaurus crocodilurus; assembly: GCA_021292165.1. Lineage (NCBI taxonomy): Eukaryota > Metazoa > Chordata > Lepidosauria > Squamata > Shinisauridae > Shinisaurus > Shinisaurus crocodilurus. The sequence continues at coordinate 145,474,450 of CM037876.1, forward strand.
CGATAACCCACACTCAAGGGTTGAATATGGGCTGTCGTTGAACCATGGGTTGTTGTTGAAATGTGGGTTATCATGTTGTCTGAACCCAGCTGTACTAACAAGCCATGGCTTGTTAACCACAGACAACCCATGAAGAAAAGCCACCGTTTGTTGTGGGTTGTGAACTGTGAACTGTGGGTTGTTCACCATGGTTTGCTAGCTTAGCTGGATTCAGGCAGCACAATAACCTACGGTTCAACAACAACCCACGGTTTGACAACAACCTCCAAGGGAGGCTCGGAGGGTGGCAACAAGGGGGAGAGCCTTCTCTGTGGTAGCCCCCCAATTCTGGAACAAGCTTTCCCCTGAGGCCCGTCTGGCGCCAACTCTACAATCCTTTCGGCGCCAGGTTAAGACTGCCCTCTATGTTGAGGTTTTAACAACTCTAAATAGTGCATGGTGGGGTGGTTATTTTTAACTTTTTTACTGATCACATTGCATTAACTTGTTTTAGCTATTTGTGTCATTTAAAATTTTAATTTAAATTTGGTTTTAAATTTTTTATAATAGATAGATAGATCATAGAGTTGGAAGGGGCCAACAAGGCCGTCGAGTCCAACCCCCTGCTCAATGCAGGAAACCAGAGGAGGGGTCTCCCATCCAAGTAATAACCAGGCTTGACCCTGCTTAGCTTTCCACACACAGACAAGCTGAGCCAGCATAAACCACAGGCCTGTTTTTATTGTTTATATTTTATACTGTATTATGTGTTTTTTATTGATTGTTGTAAACTGCCCAGAGAGCTTCAGCTATTGGGCAGTATATAAAATAAATAAATAAAACCCAAACTCAACGCTTGAGTGTGGGTTATTGTGTGGTCTAAACCCAGCAGTCAATATATAATTTCCTAAGAGAGTCAGGCACAAACTAAACATGATCCACCTGTGGCTCACGCTGGCTCAGCTTGTCTGAGCGTGGAAAGCTAAGCAGGGTCAGGCCTGGTTATTACTTGGATGGGAGTGTGAGAGCTGGACTGACCCGGGTTCAAAAGCTCCCCTAGCCAATGACCCTCAGTCCCAGTCACGCAGGCGGAAGGAGGAGATAACAGCAGTTAATAAAGATTAAAGAGTTTATTTGTAAGACCCAATTACATAGGATTAAGGCAATCAATGCATTTCTACTCACTACATCATTGCAGACTCAAATCCTATACCCCAGTGGTAAGGCTAGATGAAGTGAAGTCCAGAACAATAGACATGTCGAGACGAGCAAGCAGCAAGTGGAAGAGAGCAAGCAAGCAAGAGCAAGTGAAGCTATCAACAAGTGTGCCAGCTTATATACCGCAGACCCTGCACCTATAAATAGGATATTACTCACCCCAGTGTATAACCTATTCATCAACATGTTGATCTGCTAAACCTGTTCAAGGCTGCTGAGTCATGTCACCTCGAGACTATGTCTCATGACCAAAGACCTTCTGTACTTGAACTCAAGTAACACCCACCAGGTCAGGTGATAATCCCGATGTCAGGTGGTAATCTCATTCTGCCTATGCAAAACCCAACATCCCCCTACTTTTGCATTTGCGCAGAACGTGGTTATTTCCCTCATACAACAGCAACAGCTTTGTTGACATCTGATGCTGTTCCTTCATCTATGGACTTTGATAAAAAAAAACTTCCGCAGGAATGACTTTACCTGCCAGAAATTTGAACCACTATCAAATCACTTCCGATGTATCCCTCCTTATGACACAGTTTTATTTGCAGACCCAAAATGTTGTGTATTGCTATCTGCCTGCAGCATAGCAATCCTGCCTTGGTTTCCTGAAAAAACTGTAATAGGTTTTTCACATCAATCCCAGCATCATTTAAACATTTTTTACAATTTAAACTATTTAAACAAATGCATTAACTATTCAAGCTTTACAATAGCATAATAGTACAATACATAATACAATGTATTCAGTTCAATTTCAGTTGAACTCTAACCTTCTGATGATTGTTTCTAACAAAACTAATCAAACAAAGTATGGTTATAAAAATAACAAACTTCAGGTGTGTTCTTGTTGTTCTTACTATCACAACCACAACTGGCATTTCTGTGAATCTGTAAGCCACCTGTGCTCTGACTTGTAACTCTTAGTCTGAAGTGTGATGTTCTCTCCAGATAACACTCAACTCTTTTTCAGAGCTCTCCAAGCATGTCCTGTTGGTCTAACAGTCTGCCTATCACACTGACAGCAATATCTGGCCTTGTTGCTTGTACAGTAAAGCTCAACAGCCCAATGCTTTTGTGTAGCATTCAAACTGCTTTTCCATCAGCATGTGCTTGAAAATCCCCAATTATTTGGAGTCTCTCACTGAGTTAACTATCTCCAAAATTCTCAATCACATCCATGATTTTTCTCTGGTTTGTTGCAGTAAGTTACTGCCCTCTTGGTTCTCTTTCCCTCAACCTCTATTTACAAATAAACAGTTGATCCTCCACCAAGCAGTTTCAATTCAATGAAATTCCAAACCCTGGATCAATTATATCATATTGCTTTTATCTGTCCAGAAAAAACAATAGATCATCCAACTAAACAAAGTACATACAGTCTATGTCCCTGCTCTCCTGTTTAACAAACAAACATTGATCTGCCTCTCTGTGCAAATCTCAATTCAACAATGTTTGAGTTCAAAACAGAATTCCAGCCTCCAGCTGATTTCTAGCTTTCCCTAAAGAAAATCTCAGACAGTTTTTCATTTAAAGACTTCCTCTCATTTAAAATGCCTATGTTCCAATATTTCAATTGTGAAATATCCTTACATTTCCACATTCTTAAACATCAGTCTAACTGTTTCCAAAGCAAATTGTTGTTGCACTCATCTCATGATTATCCAGCTCCTTTTAACTTGAGCAAAAATCATAAGCAACCAATCTTGCTAATTTTCATATAACCTTTTCCAATCTGGTTAGTTTTCACTTAAAAATCTATCTGGTAACAATGAGTTCCATGAACTGCTGTTTGTTTCACCAGCTTCCATGTTTTGTTCTTTATCCAAAGAATTCAACTCAGCTTGCATAGCCTGAAGCTATGGTTTAGCTTCCTTAACAGACATTTTTTCACCTCTTTGAAATTTTGAAGTTTCAAATGGCTTTTCCTGCAAATTCATCCTGGATCTGATTGTTGTTTGACTCACCTGTTCCTTACTTCATCAGTTATCAGGTTCTTGTTCCAATAAACTTGCACCAATGATGAACAATCATTTGTTTAGTCTCCACTAAACCAAATGTGTATCAGAGTTTTTCAAATTTACCTGACTGTCTTTCAGCAAATGCTTTTCTATTCTGACTCTGAACTTGATGCATCTCCTGCATTAACAGAATTAATTTTGAAAAATGATCTCACCTTTTTCATTCAGCATTATACTCAACACTTCTAGATAATGTCACTATCCAAGTGTTATTCATGTAAAACACAATATTCTCATTTCTAGAAAAATCTCATGTAAGCTCCCTTACAGATTTCTTCTAACTTTGAGGTGTATGTACCTACATATCAGATCCAAGATCCTGAAATGTTTCTCCAGAAGATTCCTCTTTCTACACTACTTTCTATAAGGTGTACAGTTCAACACACACAGAACTAAAACTTCTATCATGTACATAATCAAAAACATTTAAGAGCTTCTACCCAAACCTCATTATCCAAATTAGTATCACCTCTTCTGAGTGTTTGTTTACTCTTCCACACAATCCATGTGTTCAATATCACATCCTGTTAGAAATGCATCAAAACATGCACTGAATTGAACTTCCCCATATCTGAAAAGAAATAGGTAACATGGGTAATATGCTTGTTTCCCACCCAAGCACAAAACACCTTGACTTTGTTCAATACTTCAGTTTTCTATCTAACATGTACACAACCTGTACCTTGTGTATTGATCAATTAACATCATGAAATAATGTGCCTTTCCTCTAATAACCATCAGAATACCCACAAGATCACCAAGAACAAATTGAAATGAAATGAACTGTTTTTCAGCTTGCCTTCCAGTTTACCTGTTGAAGCTAGCATCCCTTGTTTATGTGCACAAAATTACCTTTCATGTGAAAATTACAATTCCCCAATGCTTTCCCCACAACACAGTTTGCATTTTCTTTCACAGGCCTGTGAATCTAAATGATCAAACATTCATGTGATATGCATGCATGTACATGTCATACATATAAGCATTTAACTTTTTATAGTTGCATCAGTACAACTTTCCATTTCTTTATTACACCATTACAGTATGAAAGAAATAATCCATCTCTTAGCTTTGCCATATAAACATACCTAATTATTCAGTATTTTACATTTTGCTACAGAAAATCCACAATATACTCAAGTCATATATACATTCAGTACATTTCCTGACATTTCAAAGCATATATTACACTTTCTTGAATCCAAGTTATCCAACTTTCAAGAAATACAGTTTCAAAAACATGACTGTTAAACTCCTGACCATTTGCATAGTCCTCTTTCTGCTTATTCATGTCCAACACAGAAAGCTTCGTTTAAACAATCCACTGTTTTCTGTCCAAACAAAATAATGTGTCCATTTTGTTATGTCCTGGGTTAAAACACAAAGTTTTCCCTTCAGCAGCACCCCTGCTGATTTCAAGCTCCTTTCTTCTGTGATCCCACATGAAGAAAATGAAGAACAGCTTCCCATTTTAAGCACAGCTTTCTCTGTTCAAAACTGCCGCGCTGTTTTTCCTGGTTTTAAAACCACACCTCCGCTGGTTTGATACAGCCTCCCGTGTAGTATCAGGTTTCCCAGATACGTTCCTGTCACACGTGACTTTGCTTTGCTGCGACATGACGCTCCAGACGCTTTACCCACGTCAGACGTAATCCACGCATTTGTAATCCAAGCCACTTGTTGATACAATGCAAAAGATAGCTGATCCGCTGCTGTGTGAAGAAGAAAACTGTAAATGAAATATGATCCTCCTGCCTGTAGCCTTGATGAGTAGACACAGAGCCTCCTGGAGATTATTTCCTTGCCCGATACAGCTCCTTGACAATCACTCCAGCAAGCTGTGGAAAACGAAATCCTTGTGTCCAGCGTTGTTGACTGTTCAGCCTAGTAGCTGCCCGATAGCCTCGGATTTTGCCAAGCCTGGCACCTCCGTTCCAGCTGCTTTCAAAACGAAAAATCCTCCGTCTCTCTATCTGCATTCTTCAGTTGTGCTGCATTCCAAGCCGCTGTTATCAGCTCCCAGCTTTAGCAACACTGCATCGCCTTTTCCGGTTTGTTTACAAACCATTCTTACAAATAGTAAACAAATTTCTCTTAACTCTATAACTGCCGAATTTCTCCGAACTGCGTCTCTGTGGCTTATCTGCCCATCTGAGATAACCATTAGATCGTTGTCTGATCCTTATCTGGGCCCATAACCAGATGTGAGAGCTGGACTGACCCGGGTTCAAAAGCTCCCCTAGCCAATGACCCTCAGTCCCAGTCACGCAGGCGGAAGGAGGAGATAACAGCAGTTAATAAAGATTAAAGAGTTTATTTGTAAGACCCAATTACATGGGATTAAGGCAATCAATGCATTTCTACTCACTACATCATTGCAGACTCAAATCCTATACCCCAGTGGTAAGGCTAGATGAAGTGAAGTCCAGAACAATAGACATGTCGAGACGAGCAAGCAGCAAGTGGAAGAGAGCAAGCAAGCAAGAGCAAGTGAAGCTATCAACAAGTGTGCCAGCTTATATACCGCAGACCCTGCACCTATAAATAGGATATTACTCACCCCAGTGTATAACCTATTCATCAACATGTTGATTTGCTAAACCTGTTCAAGGCTGCTGAGTCATGTCACCTCAAGACTATGTCTCATGACCAAAGACCTTCTGTACTTGAACTCAAGTAACACCCACCAGGTCAGGTGATAATCCCGATGTCAGGTGGTAATCTCATTCTGCCTATGCAAAACCCAACAGGGAGACCCCTCCTCTAGTTTCCTGCATTGAGCAGGGGGTTGGACTCGATGGCCTTGTAGGCCCCTTCCAACTCTATGATCTATGAAATTGTGAAAGGACTGCCAACCTGTCCTTTTCTCAAGACCAGAGATCAAAGGTGCAAAACTGCCAGCCTTAGCCCTGCCATCTTGACCTGATTCTCTATAGTGCCTTGCCCTGGGTCTATACACTGGATTTAGCATTGAACCACAGAGGAACCACACACTCCATGTGGGGTAAAACCAGGAAAGTTTATTCAAGGTAAACAGATTACAACAAAAGGTGGGAAATGAGGGAAGAGGGAGAAAGGTGGGGAGACACTTTGGTATACAAAGTAGAGCTATAAAACAAGTTGAACAAAGCTAGTTCTTTTACTATATCACTACTCAGGCCTTATTCTCTTTACCTGGGGGTTGTTTGGTCTTCTTCAGGGCTTGCCTCAGCCAAAGCCCTCCTCCCGCAAAAGCGTGCAGACAAGAACAACGAAACCCAACTGCCACAGCAGGCAGTATAGATTCTCCCCCCCCCTACTTTCAGTAGCCCAGGTGTCTTTAGCCAATCAGGATGAACTTCATCTGGCCCAGGCAGAGGGGAGGGGTGGCTCATGACTAGAGGGCTTGGGCCACATTTGCATGCGAATGGCTGTGTGGCACGGAGACATCAAGATGGGGAGCCTCTGAGGCGCCATCAAAGCTATGTACATTTTGCACTTCCCAGCCCCGTGAGGAGGTGTGTGTGGGGCAGGAAACTCTGACGCTTTTTCTCCATAGAAATCTATGGTAGAAGGCCCATCGCTTTAAATGCAAGTCTGCCCTTATCAAGTATAAAGTGGCGGTAGGATGGGCTGGATCCAAATTTAGTTGAAAAGCAAAGGGCATATGGCTGAAGGTGCTGGTCTCCTAATCTTGCCTCCCCCTCCACAAGATCTGATACCTGAAGCAAACCCAGGGGGAAGAAAAGCACTTAGGGGAAGAGCTCTGGGGAGTGGGGGAGCAGGGGATGGTTTCACGGCCACACCAGCATGTCTCTTTTGATCTTTAAACCCCCACCACCTGCTTTATGTGTGATTAGAACAGACCTGCATTTAAAGAGGCAGACACCATCCTGTCAAATGTCACCCTCATCTGCGGTTTTCTTTCCCCACCCAGAGTTGAAGGCAGTACTTTGAAAGAGGGTTTGTTTGGGTGGCCTTGTGTCCTGTTTTACAGAGGACAGTCCTCTGCTTAACGGCATCCTCTGTTTGAAGGGCTTTCCAGTCCAACTCCAGTTTAAAGATGAAGAACCCTAATAAGAAGGGAGAGCCTTGAAGGGGTTTTGAAGCTGCCCAGCAACAATGAGCATCCGGACAGCAGACTGAGCAGGAGCCACACAGGTCACCTGGTCACAGCCCTCCACACTATGGAGAGATAGGTTGTATTTCTGTTTAAATTATAGTAATTACTTCTAAATGTGCACCATTCTATCTAAATTAGCCTCTGCACAATTCATGCAAATTGATGTCCTCTTTTTTTTTTTAGTGGCACTGTGTGAGTGGCCACCCTATGATGTGAGCACTTATCCTACTTCTTGCCTCTGGGAAGCAGATCTTGAAGGATTTCAAAGCTTTCCTATTGTTGTATTGACCAGAGGCTGCAATAGGATGCACACACGCACACGCACGCACGCACACACACACACACACACACACACACACATATTATGGAAAGGAAAAGAAAGCCTCTATCTCACCACTTTCAGCTATCTTAAAAACAACTGTCTATTTCCAGTTTTAGCGCTCCATTTATTATCAAACCAAGAGTGTGCTAAGTTCCTGGCCAGATGTGCCTGTCTGCCATCCCTTTGTGCTGCCTGTGAAAATGTGTAACTAATGTTGTTCACTCAGGCAATCTCATGCAGATTACACAACTTGGTTAACACAACAGGTCCAGCTGTGGGGACGCTGCAGTATTAAAGATCAGTAACAACAAAAGGCTCTTCATTTTCTTCACTTTCAAAACTGTTTTGCCTTCTACGGCAGCACGTCTGCACACCATCAGGGAGACATTTCTTAAACAGAGGTGAGTGTCGTTATGCTGGCCTTTGTATTATATTCCCTTTGATCCATATACGGTATATATTTGCTTCCCTGATCCATTTGCCTCCACAGCAGCGCACAAAATAGTCCTACTATCTCCAAACCTTATCTGCTGCTTCAAGAAATTAGTAGGTTATTCATTGTCAGTAAGGAAATCCTATTTAGAATAAAAATGATGTTCTTTACAAACACTAGCCCAGTTTTAACCGCTGATGTAATTTGAGTTGCAATAAACCTGACGTCAATGTAGATGAATGTATGTTAGCTACTGTTATAAAATTGTCACCAGGAAAGAAAATATTTTCCATAAACTGTTCTTACGATATTTTACGGAGGCTATGTTTCCTATCTTGCCCTATCAAAATAAAGTCCATATGCCCAGCAGCTGCAAGCTATACAATGTCCCAGTCCATGGAAATGTGTGTGTGTGTGTGGTTGCAGCCATGGGGTTTCCCCTCTTTCCCTCATTAAATAATGGTTGAGAGCATGAGTTGCGAGCTGGGACAGCCATGGACAGCTGGCTGGGGCATGCTGGGAGTTGTAGGCCAAAAACATCTGGGGACCCAAGGTTGGAGAACACTGAAATAGACTATAACAGTCTATCTTAGCCCTTTACTGGGCAGTCAACTTAAAAACCCTCCCTGCAGAGTTGACATCTTCTCGTCGCATATTCCACATAAGAAGAGCCCATCAGACCAAAAGTCTATCTGATCCAGCATTCTGTGGCCATCTGAATGCTTCCAGGAAGCAGGACATGAAGGCAATATCCCTCTTCTATTATTTCATGTCCCCAACATTTGCCTGTTGAAAATACTGCCTGTGAAGATGGTGGAGGTTCTATACAGCCATCATGGCTAATAGCCATAGACAGTCCTATCTTTTATACGTTTCTCATTGTATTGCTGGTTGCCATGGCTTCCACCTCATCTAACCTGCTGATAACTGAAAAGGAAGTAGCAGAGTTTTAATACGGTCCTTTTGCGCGAGTTCGGGAGTTAACAGGTTAAGCGGCACTGTAAAACCTTCCCTTTTGCAGTTTCCGGGTGATCCGAGGACAACCACGGAAATAGACACTGGCTGAAAGCTTAGGGCACACAGGCAGAGAATTTGTTTATAACACCTTTAATGGAGCGTAGCAAAGCATTCAGATAAGAACTTCACCATAAACAAGAACAGAACAGTCTATAAAACCTAATGGAGCATGCAGTCCCAATACACATTCATCCTAAAGGAGGCTTGCAGAGAAAACACAGACAGTATTGACCGCAGAGAACCTAAGTTTCCTAGAAAGAGTCTCACTGTAAGTTGTGCTAACTTACAGCCGGTTACCGAGCGTCCTGCTTGGAGTTGCGAGGCTTTGTCCTGACCGGAGTCACGGACCAGTTCCATGCAGTCCTGTACCTTGCTTCCGACAACCTATCGGGGCTTCAGTGGAGTTCAATGAATAGCAAAGGTCACGCAGGGGCAGATGAGCTCAATGAGTGCTGGAGTTCATATGGGGACAGGCTGATACCCAACCCACAGGACATATGTAAGATCCGGCCTCTTTCATTCATACTGTAGAAATTCAAGAGTTGAATCCAGACTTACTCATACTTAGAGTAGACCAGGGGTTGTGTACCTCTTCCAAGCTGCAGGACAAATTCTGATTGGGAGAAGCTCTCGGGATCACTCACATTCTACTGGTGGGCGGGGCCAAAGGCAAAACGAGCGGGGCCAAAAATGCCGGAACTATAAAAAATACTGGCATATTCTAGGTTAAAGCTCTTCTTCTTGCCAGTAACTAAGCCTTAGCAGAGGCACGTCAACCTTTAAGAATACAGGAAAAGCACAAAAGCCAAGAAACCACCAAATCATTGGTGGTTGGGGGAAAGGGATGGGACCAGGGGATGGAGCGTGGCCATCTGAGGAACCCCAGACAAACTGATTAGGACCCCAGCCCCCGGACGGGCCAGATTTGGCCCTCAGCCCTGAGGTTCTACACCCCCTGGAGCAGACCCGTTAAAATCAACGGGACTTAAGTTGGTCATGCCTAACTTTGGTTCTGTTGCTTTCAGTGGGACTACTCTAAGTATGACTGTGTCTGGATCCAATTCCATATCTTTAGTCCTGGATGGTCCCTATTCAAGTTCTCAGCAGATTAGACAAGGTGGCAGTCCAAGCAACCCGTAAAACGTAAAAAAATAAAAGTATGTATTATTAAATGTTCAAAAGTGTGTAATCGTTCCCAATGAATGCAGTCTCGGAGTTTGTTGGAGGACTATTTTTCATGATAGCAAAGGCATGAGTGAAAATCTGAACTCTACTAAGCAAATTGCAAGTGGATTTTACACTGTCAGCGCTCTGCGGCAGTGGCGTACTGTACTGTGGTGTGGAGATTTTCCTTGTGTAAATAGCTCCAGACTGACAGCAGAAAATGCATGAGTATTGATTGACACGGTTAAAGCTAAGCTTCAAGTAAAGGTCAATTTCAATATGTCATGTAAAGACTTTTATGGGCTCTTGTTTCTAAAAGAGGCGACCAAGGAGAGCATTCAGTCAGCTATAAAGTATTTTCAGGGAAGTCGTGCAAAGGCATATTCTGGTTCAGACACGCAGTGACCTACAACTCTACACAATAAACTCTCTTGGAGAGGCATGATGGCTCAAAGATCGTGGTGCATACTCCTCCATATTATGGGGTTTGGGTTTTTTCAACACAACTTTGAAAATTTTCACAATGGATATCAGCAGTTCTCGGTACATGGGGATGCAGTAGAAGCCTAGGAAAGTCTGCATTTCTGAATTTAGACATTCATGATATAAATGTTTAACCAGTCGGTTGAAAATATGGCAGAAGGCTAGACGAATTAAAAAACAGCAGGAACATACCGACTCCTTTATTCATGAAGCTTCTTTCATATGCCGTGCAACCCTGAACATATTTACTCCAAAGTAAGTCCCACTGAGTTCAGTGGAAAATACTACACAGTATATAGTATTTGTGTTTTGGATCGCAGGTCTATTCTCCAATCATGCTCAGAGTAAAAGAGTTGAAGAACTCCTTGGTTCCTCAACTTGTCTAAGTACATCTTCCTGAGACTGGGTCATTGGGAGTGAGAAGGAAGAATCTTTCTAATTCCCTTCCTTCGATATGATGCCAGAAGATGTCTGTGTATGTAGAAATGGGCAGTATCCTATACTGCTGCTGCACCTTTGCTAGTTCTTTTGCACCAGCAGAACCCCCCACTAGTGCAACAAGAACTAGTGTTTCCTAAAGCAACCCCAGAAATGAGTGGAAACACACATTTCTGGAATGGGAGACATTAGTGGAGCACCCTTCTCTGAACTCCTCTGACTGGCCCCATTCTGGAAATGTGCATTTCTCCTCATTTCTGGTTGTTTCAGGAATCGCTAGCTTCCCATTAAGCTAGCAATAGCTCTTGCTAGTGAGGGGGTAGCGTAGGATACTGTCCAAAGTATTTGAATGTCCCTTGATATCCGGATAGGATGTGCCTCCATTCAAGCACTCCCGTTTGAAGGGTAGGGTAGTTTTGTAGCCCATAATTCTAGTGGTTGTTTGTCTTTATTTGGACGGGCTCAGAAAAAACCCACTGGTTATTTTTCCTGACATCTCTGATTTACACTGCCATGGTAATTGTAAGAGTCCAACATGGATTTTCCAAAGTAACTCAGGACAGGAGGCATTTATTGTGTGCTTGTCATTCCCTACTCACGGTTGTTTATGGGTTCTTTAGACGACGACATGACCCTCCAGTTTCACTTCTGTGTCTAAAGAGCACTTTCAACTAGTATTTTTAGAGGAGAGAAAATGCAGTATTCAATTGTAAAATCAAAAGAAAACACTTTTTTCACTTGTTTGTTTGTGCTATTCTGCTATACCATAGTGCCACCTAGAGATTATGTAGTGGAAAAGCAGGAAAGGAAACTCTTTGCGTAGTGCTTGGATCTCAATTCCGTGACAAAACCAAAAGCAGATACAGCAGATTAATAGCTGATTAACAGCCAATTAACAGCCTCATGTAGAAATACTCTGTTTCTTAGAGAGTTATTTTATTCTTCCTCTTCCCATGCAGGCGGATCACTTGGAGGTGCAGCCCAGAAGTTCTCCAGTCCTCTCTTCACTCCCCCTCAGTTTTGTGTGCCATATTCGCATGTAAATAAATGCCACATGACACTGCCTCAATAAGTCTTTCAGTACTTTCCTATGAAACCCATCACAAAAGCAGCCCAAAATACCCTAAGAGAGAGAACAAGAAAAGCTGGACAGGGAGGTGATGGCACAAAAGTTGAATATTGATTATCACAAGTCTGAAGGGCACCTCTTGGTATCATCAGTAAGTTTACACGAGGTAGACTGCACTGCATAATTTCTAGAGCAGTGATCAGCATCTAGTTGCATTGCTAAGGCTGCAGCGCTCCTAGCTTGCGGCAAAAGAGAAAGCGGGAAGTTCAATGCTAGTTAGTTGCTTAGAGCAGCCTTCCTTAACCGGGTACCGTCCAGGTGCGTTGGACTACAACTCCCATCATTCCTGGCCAGTATGGTTGGGCGGGCTGATAGGAATTGTAGTGCAACACATCTGAAGGGTACCAGGTTGGGAAAGGCAGGCTTCAAGTAAACAGCATTAGACCAGATGATGCATTGCTGCCCACCCATACCCAGTTACAGTCATGCCTTGGATTGAGAGCATAGTTCGTTCCGGAAACGTGCTTGTAATCCAAAACACTTGTATATCAAAACGAAATTCCCCCCCAGAAAATTTGTAGTACAGAGATTTTTAATTTAAGCTGTACTACAGTACTTGTATTGCAAGATGTCGCTTGTATAACAAGTCAAAAAAAATTAAATAAATATTTAAAAATTTGCTTGTCTTGCAAAATGCTCTCAAACCAAGTTACTTACAATCCAAGGTATCACTGTACTTATATTTTAATGAATAGATTTTTTTTAAAAAAAATGCCTGAGTGTCATATGTGGAAGCATTTATTTCAGATAGTCAACTGGACATGGGAAGTCAAAATAAAAAACAAAATCATAACCATAACTACTCTCTCATATTCTGATTCCTCCGTGTTTTGCCCCCTTAAAAATGACTAAGGCTGCAATCCTATACCCACCTACCTGGTAGTAAGTCACACAGAATTCAGTGGTGCTTACTTCTGAGTAGACATGATAGGATTGCACTGCAAATTGTTTTGTTCTTAGCTTTTGTTGACACCGCTCCACCTACAGCTCAAACTACTCTGCTATTTCTATAGGCTTTGTACCCAAGAGGCACACTCCACATGTGAGTTCTCCTGTACAGGCCCTGTTGCTCTTATTTTTTGCCCTTTCATTTCAATGGAGCCAGATGGATCCTGCCCAAGGATAACAGCATCCCAATGACTTGTACTGTTATGTGCAAACCCTGCACTGTGGTTTAACTATCGGCGGTATACTACGAACAACCCAGGAAGAGAACCCATGGTTTGTTGTTGGGTTGTGAACTCTGGGTTGTTTGCGGTTAACAACTCACAGATAAACCATAGTGCAGGGTCCACACATAATGATAACCCACAATTCAACAACAACCCATGATTCAACGACAACCCATACTCAACCTGTACAGTAATACCTTAGATTGCAAGCATAATTCGTTCCGGAACAATGCTTGTAATCCAAAACACTCTTATATCAAAGCGAGTCTCTGGCGGGCGTGAGCGGGGCCAATTTCGGCCCGCTATGCCCGCTCGAGGCGAGCGGTTACATCCCTACGACTTGTATTGCAAGACCTTGCTCGTTTATCAAGTCAAAATTTATTTTAAAAAATAGCTTGTCTTGCAAAACGCTCTCAGACCAAGTTACTTGCAATCCAAGGTATTACTGTACTTTGGGTTATCATTACAAGCAAACCAGAGTGCTTGAGGCAATGTACAAGAAAAATACAAAGATCACAATACATAAAAATACAAAAACCTAAAACATATTTCAAAACTGGGGAATAATGCATTAATTGTTAAAAGTTTGGTGGAACAATTGTCTTCACCAGCTGTCTGAAGGACATTAAGGAGAAGGCTAACCCAACTTCCCTGGGGAGGGTGTTCCACAACTGGGGCGCAGCTACACAAAAGGCCCTGTGACGAGTGTGCACCAGCCTCATCTCTTTAAGAAGTGGGACACACAACAAGGCCTCCAATGACAAGTGCAAATTTCGGGCAGATTCATACACATTAGATCTATATTCTCTCTTAACCAGACATTCCGCTCACCCATGGTGGCTGTTATGCTATTTGCATATAAACATATTTTTAAAGTGTAATCTACCATATGCATATAAACGTGGACAACATTCCAGCGGTGGATGCCCTTATGAAAAAGCTCAGGAGCCACTGTAGTTAGCGTTTAGATTATAAATCCAGAGTAACTATATGCTTATGAGCTTGATTAAAATGAATACACCAGTGAGTATTTTACCACCTGTAACATGCACGTTCTATTCTGTACCTTTGACAGTATCCTCTGTTTTCACTTCTTCTCAGCGTGCAGGAATCAACTCAAATCCCAGCTTGCAATCTGTCTCGCTAATATTAAAGACAGCGTTTGCAACCCTCAGGGCCCTGTACACATTTTAATCACGTGCATTTTGTGATAGTATTTGGTAAACATTTTTAATGCATCATCATTAATATGCTAAGGAAAGAAATCTATTTCTGTCAGGAAAGAGGAAATAAATCTTCACTATCTCTTTGGTCCACTAGTTTACATTAAGAATATAGCGCCTCTCCTGAAAAGCGGTGGGAGACCATATGCTCCCATTATTACCTTGCAAGTGATTCATTGCTAGCTCTGGAAGGAACATCATCTTCAACCTACCTGCTTTACAACTGCTCTTACAGTCCCAATTAACACTGACGCCTCAAGGAATCCGTGTACAAACAATGGGATTATTTTGCTCGCTGTCCTTCATTTGGGATGCCTTCCTGTAGAGGGGTACAGCAGAAAAAGAAGAGGCGGGGGAACCATACAGCTAACATCACAAGAGAAGAGAAAAGTAGAAGCAGGTCTCTCCAATCCAACAAAGAAACTTGCTCTGTTTGCAGCACAGAACAGAAACCGGTTGCAAATGCTCCCAGGACCAGGTATCCATTCAGACTGTGTGATTTGCAGCGCTCCCAATGCAGGGCAAAGGTAAGATGGCCCTTAACGGAATCCGTAAAAGCTTGACTTTTTAGCCAAATCATGTCCCCCTCCAGCAGCCTTCTAAAAACAATCACTAAGGGAAACAGCACAAAAGGTGAGTGGGCCAGGACCCCTCTGCGCCCCCCCCAATCTGTGCACTGTTGGTTGACACACACAGAGAGGCAAAACAGACATTACTTTAAATGGCCAGACCCTAGTGTGGGGATTAGGTGGGCTTTAAAGATCTGGATCGGGGGGGGGGGGGGGCGTGCCTACTCTAGAGCAAAAGTGAAGGAAGACATGGCTGCCAGGCACACATTTAAGTAATGTCTGTTTCAGCCCCACACACACACTTTCTTTGAACATTCAGACCTCACTGTTGCAGTGCAGATGTGCAACACAGGTCCTGGACTGTACTTATACTCAGTACCCGCTGATCTGCTCTGCAAGGCCAGTCGAGCTATTTTGGCACCGGAGGCCTCCTTTAGCGATATATCCTCAGATCTGATCTCCTTGCACAAATCAAGAAAACAAGCAGGCCTTCAGGACTGGCCCGAGACATTTTGCAGCCTGAGGTGGAGCAGCAAATGGCACCTCCACCACTCCAAGCTGAGGTACATAGTATCCAAGGCCAGTCGAGTTATTTTGGCACCTGAGGCAAGAAATCCCATTTTTAAAAAATCCCTCTGCTCCTCCCTGGCAGTGAAAAAATACAGTGGTGATCAATTAAATAACTTACAATTTGCAGCCCTTCCATGATAGCCAAAAGCAGCTGCCTAAGGCAGCCCCCCTCGCTCAGCCTAATAATAGTAGCTCTGTCCCTGCACATTGTCGTATAGCAGGAGTGGGGAACCTGAGGTCCAGGGGCCACATCCAGCCCCTGGGGGATTCCCCAGATGACTATGCCCCCTTCCCCTAGCCTTGCCCCCTTTCCCCCCAACCAGTGATCATTTGGAGGGTTCCCGGCTTTTGCATGATGTTTCCCCCCCATACTAAAAGGTTGAAATGCCTTTTCTAAGGCTTAGTTACTGGCAGGAAGAGCTTTAAGCTAAATATGCTGGTATTTTTTGGCTCCACCCCCTTTGCATTTGGCCACACCCACCACTAGAAATAGAATTCAGCCCTCAGGCTGAAAGGGTTCTCCACCCCTGGCCTATAGCCTTTAGCAGCACCTGCTAAATCAGTGTTCTCCAACCTTGGGTCCCCAGATGTTTTTGGCCTACAACTCCCAGCATGCCCCAGCCAACTATGCTGGCTGGGGCATGCTGGGAGTTGTAGTCCAAAAACATCTGGGGACCCAAGGTTGGAGAACACTGCGCTAAATTAAAAGCTGCATACTATTTATTGGTCACAATCCAGCAACAGTCCTATACGTTCATATTTCAGATGAAATATGAAATCTATGCAGGCTTTCGATATCCCAGCCTGATTCAGGGCCATAGACAGTCTCCCTCATTATATGGGGCTCTCACATTTTCAGGTGGCGCTTTAAAGAAATGAATGGTAAAAAATGGTGATCTCCTCATAAACAAACAGAAACTTCTAGACTGTCTTTGGATAGACCGGTCAAGACCAGGGCTTGCTTACACCAAAGGAGGACTGGCCAAGGAGGATGTCCCAATGAGCCAGTGTTGTAGTGGTGAGAGTGTTGGACTGGGACTCGGGAGATCCAGGTTCTAGTCCCCAGTCAGCCATGAAGCTCACTGGGTGACTTTGGGCCAGTCACTGGCTCTCAGCTTAACCTACCTCACAGGGTTGTTGTGAGGATAAAATGGAGAGGAAGAGGATTATGTAAGCCGCCTTGGGTACCTTGCAGGAAAAAAGGCGGGGTATAAATATAATAAATAAATAAATAATGAGCTAATGGGAATCATGATATAATTACATCACACATACCCTTCTATGGGTATTATGTAGTGCTTGATTGTGAGAGGCTCTTAATGAAATCCATAAGCCCCACCCCCAACTCGCTCCCATGTTAGCCAAATCACAGTCCGTGTAGCCTTCAATAATCAGGCTAAGGGGGCCATCACAAAAGGTGGCCTCCCTGTAATTCAATCACTGGCACCACTTCCTGCTTCTCTATGAACACCTCTTCCCTCCCTCCAGGTCCAGTGTGCAACGCTGTCTGTAATGCTCTATGACAAGGATGAGAATAATGTTTAAAAATCCTTTAAAATGTGAATAGTGGCAATAGAAAGCCCCACTCAGAAGCATTTTAGAAATGCTTGCCCATCTCAACAGACACCTTGATATTTCTGTGCCACTGTAACAAAATGGAGCAGAATACATGGTAGACGTGGCAATTAGAATTGTGTCTGTTCTGTTTTATATTGGTCTGCAAATGCTTTCATGGTGGGAAATGACTTTGTTTTAAAAGTTGTCCCGTCATCAGAAGTTGCCAAATGGTGCTAAGCAGAATGGTCCCAGCATTCATAGATTCATAGGATCATAGAGTTGGAAGGGGCCTACAAGGCCATCGAGTCCAACCCCCTGCTCAATGCAGGAAACTAGAGGAGGGGTCTCCCATCCAAGTAATAACCAGGCCTGACCCTGCTTAGCTTTCCACACTCAGACAAGCTGAGCCAGCGTGAGCCACAGGCCTGTATCATTCCCCAGCAAGCTTGTCTGGCTGGAGCATGCTGGGAGTCGTAGGACTTTTTTCTGCCTAAACATGCATAGGATTGCGCCCTTCTCCATGAATAAGTCCTATTGAACTCAGTGCAACTTACACATGAGTAGACATGTATAGGATTGCTGCACTGTAAGAGAAGGACGTGTGCTGAAAGTTGCCTGCTCATATTGAAATAGATATGCCATGGTGCCCCTCTTTTAGTTTGCTGTTTTCAGCTAGGTTCAGGGCAGTCTGAGCCAGAGCTCCAGTATACAAGGCCCAGAGACAAAGCTACAGAGGAGTATTCTAGAGACCTGCCTTGAATGTTTAGCTTCAATTTTTAAAACAAATCTTGAGCTCTTATTCTTACAGAAACATAAGAAAAATCACATAAGGAGCATTCTACTTACGGTAATTACTCATTAGGAAGTAAATGTAAGATCTTCAGAGGAGGCTCCTCTCCAGATTCCTTTGCCAGGGGAAGTTTCTTATGTAGGAACGAGGCAGAGGGCCTTCTCTGTGGTGGCACCCCATCTCTGGAATGTCCTCCCCACTGAAGCTCAACTATCATTTAGCACCAAGTTAAAACGTAATTATTTACCCAGGCATTTTAAAATACTGTGCTAGTTTGTCTATCTTCCTCTGCTGTTTTTATCCTTTTGATTTGTTTTTATTGTGACATTGTTTATTTATTTATTTTATTTATTATATTTATACCCCACCTTTTTTCCTGCAAGGAACCCAAGGCGGCTTACATAATCCTCATCCTCCTCTCCATTTTATCCTCACAACAACCCTGTGAGGTAGGTTAGGCTGAGAGTCAGTGACTGGCCCAAAGTCACCCAGTGAGTTTCATGGCCGAGCGGGGACTAGAACCCAGATCTCCTGAGTCCCAGTCCAACACTCTCACCACTACGCCACACTGGTTTATGATTTCATTGTATTATACTGTGGCATAGTTTGAGTTTTATGCCTCTTGTATACTGCCCTGACATCCTAGGATGAAGGGCAAGTTTTTTTTAAAAAAAAAACCTTTTGATAAATAAATAAAATAATTTGTCCCACCTTCTAGGTTCTAGTCAATGAACATAATGGCATTGCCTTGACGAACAAGCAAGTGCATTAATAATAACCTATGCAACAATGCCATTGTTGCATATATTGACCAATGAAGGAGAAAGGAGGTAGGAATTCTTTATTTCCCTCCCTTGTCAGTTTTAACTGTTGTTTTACTCCAGCTGGCCATGGCTACATGACTCCTGGCTTGCAGGGTGGGCAGTGGGCATATGGCTGCATTTATTTTCTTGGCTGGCATGCGAGCATTGCTGTCGCTGGCTGGAGAACAAATTTGTGGGCATGAGTCATTTATTTTTCTAGCTTGAGAACAGTTTGGTGGGCACTTGGCACTTGTTTTCCTGACTTGAAAACCAAAATGGTGGGGACTCTGTTTTTAATTTTATTCCATTTCAAATATTTGAGAAATTAACCATATGTGCAGCGCAGTCCTGTGCATGTGTACACCGAAGTAAGTCCCACGGTGTTCAACAGAACTTGCTCCCAAGTAAGTGTGCATAGGATTGCATCTTTAAACACATTATTAAGTTAATTAGCTAGTTAGTTAGTTATTAGGATATTTATACATTGCCCTTCATCAAAAGATATCAGGGCAGTGAACAATAAATACATTTTAAAAAATATTGTCATACAACTACAAAATGCAATCAATACAACCAAATAGTCATAAAACAGCGGCCCCATCCTATGTGGGTGCCCGTAACTCTCCAAACCCAGAGGATTACAGGCATCCAATTGAGGGTGGGAAGAGTGCAGTGGATAGGATTGCCACCGCGCTCCCCTCGCCCCCGATTTCGGCCGTCTAACTGTTTTACCTCTCCTCGTGAGGAGGAGAGGCTGAGGCACCACCTAGATTCCTCAGAAGCTGGCGGTGACTCGCTCCTCCCCTCCCTGCCCCCAGGAATGCCCCCTCCCCCATGCCGGAACCGAAGTCAGTCTTCCAGCTTCAGTCCCCAGCCAGCATGGACAGAACTGCACCGGCTGCAAGGTGGGGGGAAGGGCACGCTGCACTCGGATTCCCCAGTGCCACCTTGAAAGGGATTTCTGAGGTCACAGTGGGGAGTCCGACATCTACTATGCCCCCCCCCAGACAAAGTTGGAAGGCCATAGGATTGCACCCGGAGCAATTTCAAATGCCCAAAGCAAACAGAAAAGTTTTGACCTGGCGCATCCGTGATTGCAAGGTTGGCACCAGTTACTCCTCTATGGCAGGGATGAGGAATCTTTTTTCAGCTCAAGGGCTGAGTTCAATTCCAGAGAAGCTTTCAAGGGCTGCATTCCAGTGGTGGGTGGGGCCAAAGGCAAAAGGGTGGCGCCAAAATAATACTAGTATATTGTAGCTTAAAGTTCTTACTGCCAGTAACTAAGCCTTAGGGGAGGCATTTCAAACTTCTAGAGTGGGGAAAACACTGCACAAAAGCCGGGAAGCGATTGGTGGTCGGAGAAAAGGCCAGGGGAAGGGAGCGTGGCCATCTGGGAGCCCCAGGAGAGTTGGATTTGGACCATGGGCCTGAGGTTCCCCACCCCTATTCTATGGGGCAGCTATTCCACAAATGGGCCATAACTAATAGAAGGTACTTTGATCAGAGTCTCTCCTGCAGATCTGAAGTCATGGGCACGCCAGTTTAGGAAGAGGCATTCCTTCAGGTATTGGGGTCCCAAGCCATTTAGGGCTGTCCCTTGAACTGGGACAGAAGCAAATAAGCAACCAATATAGCTTCCTTAGAACTGGCGACAAATGATGCTATCTGGCCGCACCCGTTAATAGTAATACTTGACTTGTATGTAGCTTAAAGATGTTATTACTGTTTTACATTGACTTAAGACACCCTCCTTCCCCCACCCTCTTGCCATGCACCATTATGCCCCATCATTGCAACATTTTACACGTTGACTCTGAATCTAGCTATAATGAGTGCAATACTTTATCTACCACTGACATTTACTGTGAAAACAGACATACAATTTGAGCGAGATTCTGAAGTTTTGCAGGTTGTGTGTTCAGTGGCAGATCTGAATTCTGGGCACATGTTACTGAACTGTCCACAAGACCAGTTCAGCCAGTGGAGATCCACTGAAAAAATCAGATTCTGGTTAGCATGAGGCGTGGTACAAATATGTTTTAGTAATTTGGGCCATAGTAACCACAGAATAAATTAATGGAAGGAGCACACCAGGCGCTTGCAAACCAGTATCCACAGGGCTGATGTGTGCAACATGCAATGATTACGCATTGGGGGTGCAATCCTGCACGCAGCTACTTTGAAATCAATGGATTTGTCCACACGTTACTGTGTGAAAAGAGAGCTGTCTGATAATGAGCTGGGATGGAATTAAAGATGCCAAGACTGCAAAAAACGTGCTGCCGATGGGGGAGGGGGCATTTGCTCTTAAGTAATTGGCAGGAACACCAGCTCATTAGCATAATCTGTCATCTGACATGCCACATGTGCTCTGAGTTGAAATGTCCAATAATCAGCAACCAATTGTTTATTTTTTCACATCACTCAGCAGCATGACAAACCAGAGATATTAGCCACATGGGGTTAAGGCCACTGCCAATCACTGTTAACATCTCAGTTTAGCTTATTCTCTCTCAATCAACAACATGGCTTCAAAGTATAGTAAAAATGGTAGTGGTTTTGCCTAGGGTTGCTTTTACAATAATAACAGTAATAAGCCTGAAGTGTTGTGTATATAAAAAACCTCTTTCCCCTTCTTCCAATCCAATACATAACTGTGCGTCTTACAAAGACAGATTTGATTCACAAACAGATAATGTGATTTTCTGATGATATAAGGGAACCTGCTGCTCTTCTCCTGCACAACCCACAAGTCATCTGGGGCTTGCTTGGATCTGTGCAGGGATCTATGAAATCTATGAAATGGACAAAGAGGATGCCACAAGGAGCTAATAAGAATTATGGTATAATTACAGGCTGCTTCCAACTGGCCCATTTGTTTTCCAGCCCCAGCCCAAGCATGGCAGGGCTGGAAGTGGACTGCAGTGAGAACTGCCCCTCGTAGTTTGTGGGTCCTGTAGGCCAATAGTGCAGTCAAGCAGCAGTGGTTATAGGTTTCCCTTAAAAGGGGAAAGCTGGGCCTTTCAGACGTTTTTGATGATTGCCTGCAGGAGCACACAAGGCCGCCCCGCAAGCTCACTACTTAGCTGCCATTGTATGGAAGAGGCAATTATACAAATTGGCACGTTTACATAGGCGTGGTTATGCAACAGTTACAAATTGTGCAATCTCAGAGGCTCTTTTTCGAGGACCAAACCACATGATCTGCAGGAGATCGCTAATTCATATTTTCAGATTTATTTATTTTCTAAGGCTTAAGAGCATGCACAGAGTGCCACTGGTTCATATGATAGATGGCACCTTCCCCAGGATCCCAGCCAGGTTGTGTGAGCTCTGGCAGCCCTGCACAATCCCATGTGCAATCATGCGAGGGCCAAGAAGCATCTGAACCAGTGCTGGATTGCTTTCTGGAATTTCGTATCCAGTCTCACTATACTTTCTAACCAAGTTTTACTATCACTGTGGGGATTCACGGACTGCCACTTGATGGTGCTGTTACCCAGATACTCCAGACACGATGTCAGATTGTCTCATCTCCCTTTGTTTGGATTTATAGGATGTACTGTCATTGTTTGCACAACCAATGCTTGCTAATTCATAGAGACCTGGGCACAGAAAAAGGGCAGCAGGAAAGGGCCCCTGCTCTCATAAGGAAACTCCTTAAAACCAGGATGGGGAAGCTTCTTCTGCTCTTATCTCTGATCAGTGGTCAGAGATAAGAGGGTATTTAAAAGCAATTAAACTTTGACTACCCAGCATAGAATTAAGCTGTGCTTTGCAGGCACAGGAGCTGTCGTGCTGGGGCTTACTCCTGAGTAGACTTGCTTAGAATTGAGTTGTGTTTTGCATGCTTGGTAAGAATTACATCTCTCCTTGGCTCTGCCCCATGCCCTTAGCCCCTCACGCTGCTGGAATACGGCCCCCGAGACCCTTCCCAAATTGGAATTCAGACCCCGGGCTGAAAAAGATTGGCCACCCCTGCCTTAAGAGGTTCATGTTATTTGAAACTGCATTTTTAAATTTGGTTTCAAACTTTTTAATTACATTATTGTTTTTATTGCTGGTTTTTATATACGTAGATTTTATTGTATGAATTGTTGCGAACTGCCCAGAGAGTTTCGGCTGTGGGGCGGTATAGAGATGATGATGATGATGATGATCATGATGATGATCATGATGATGATGATGATCAGCTTCCTGGAATGGTCTGAGGAGCAGAAGGATACCTACACCGCTAGAAGGTGGGGCTTCAGGCATGGCTTCTCAGCCAGCATGGTCCTATGTCACTTTGTCCCAGTGGTGTAACCTGATGGGGGGGGGGTCAAGGAGGATTGGTTGCTGATTGACATGTGTCTATTTGATATCTGCAGGGGAGGCTGGTGGCTCCAATGTCAGTGGGGCAGTGTATCTTATCTACTCCAGGTTTTAGTCTGAACTTTAAAGGAGCTATCTAAGTGGCTGAGCCTTATCTTCAAAATAGGTTCAGCGCCATGGATAGCTCCATAACAGTTCAGGCTACAACCCAGAGTGGATACACTGCCCCACTGACATTGGAGCCACCTGCAGGTGGCGTCAAGAGCACCTAATGCAGGCCACATGCTGAAGCTAAGCAGGTATGAGCCGGGTCAGTGTGCTTGGATGGGTGACTACCTGCGAAACATGGACTATCTATAAACGTCATCTCCACCTCCTTGAAAGATTTCATCAACGTTGCCTCCGGAAAATCCTGCAAATTACTTGGGAAGATAGGCGAACAAATGTCAGTGTACTGGAAGAAGCAAAGACTACTAGCGTTGAAAAAATGATCCTTCAACGCCAACTTCAGTGGACCGGTCATGTTGTTCGAATGCCTGACTGCCGTCTCCCAAAGCAATTACTTTATTCCCAACTCAAGGATGGAAAGCGGAATATCGGTGGTCAATATAAGAGGTTTAAAGATGTTCATAAGGCTAATCTAAAAAAATGCAATATAAACATCGAAAACTGGGAAGCTCTGGCCCATGAACGATCTAAATGGAGGTTGGCCTTTCATAAAGGTTCTATGGAATTTGAAGAAGCCCGAGTGCAAGGTGAAAGGGAGAAATGTGCTAAGCGAAAAGTACATCAAACAAATCCTTTACAGGACCATCTCCCATCTGGTAACCTGTGTCCTCACTGTGGGAAGCTGTGTGGATCTAGAATTGGCCTCCACAGTCACTTACGGACCCATCGCTAGAGTCTACACACATTTTTTTTTACAATTTCCTCTTTTTATAATTTTCTTTTTGTAATTTTATCCTGGAAGACAATCTTACTCAGTCATGAGTGATCGCCTACTACCTGGGCTGCCCACATCTGTTCTCCTGCATTGCGCAGGGGGTTGGACTCGGTGGCCTTATAGGCCCCTTCCAATTCTATGATTCTAGGCTCCACTGGATATCTGTTCGGATCAACCAAAAAATGCTGCAGGTTGCTCCTTTCCCAAAATCTGTGGTCTCTGTGTTGGTGTCCTTCCCACTTCCTGTGTTCCCCTATTGACACAAAGCTCTGAAATATGTTTGTTTCTGTATATCCATTTTGACATGTTATGCTACTATTCCTATTAAGATAAAATTCCCACTTTCAGACAAAGCAGTGTTTACCAGAACGTTACTACATGGTAGATGTTGGAAATGACAAAGGCGTGCCTTCATTGGCCAGACTCTTCGTTGGCCTTGAATTTTACTTGTAAATAGCAAGAATTTCCCAACATTTCCAGGTTGTTTAGTATAATCTTAATAATGACTAGTAAATGTTAACACTCACTGCATTGCTGATCCTTGCCATAACAAACAAACTCAGATTTAAGGAAGAAAACTGCTTTTGCGGGGCTTATTGCTGCTACCTGGTTCTGGCTTTCCACTGACACAATGAGATTTCATTTATGACTGGTTCACATTTATGTGTGTGTGTGTGTGTGTGTGTGTTTACTTATTTCAGAAATGTGTATGCCACCTTTCTGCCGTGGATGGTATTATGCAAGTCCTGATTATTTTTCCCATGTGATCATATGTGTAAGATTATGACCTCAGGAAGAAACATTTGTGTGAATGTAAGAGATAGTTAGTGATGCCTGTGATCATAGAGGCTGGAATATATGTAGCCCCCATCAATTCATGAACCAGATTTGATGCAATGTGAGAATGAGAGGGGTTTTGAATGATTGAACCAGCCCTTGGTTACAGGTCATCTGTTGAGTGGATGACATATAAATGGCAACCTACAATGGACATATATATGGAAATTTGGTCTGCCTTTGTAGAAGCTTATGTAGTATAATTGATACATGAGGATTTACATTGGTATTTGGATATTTACATATCAGTAAATGATAATTTCAGGGCAGGTTTCTGTTTTGTTTTTGGTTTTGTTTTTGTTTTGTTTTTTGTTTTATTTTGGTGAAATTCACAATAATTTTTTTAAAAAAATCATCCTGCCCATGCATTAAGACCTTCAAGGAGGCCCTTCCCTTAGTATCATTAGAGGGAAATACATTATGCACTTTCAAAAGAGAGGCCCAGACTTTGGAATGCTCCTCTGAGGGAAATACAATTGGCTTGGCACTGACCTTCCTTTCTTTTCGGCAAATCAAAATGTTCTTTTTTGCTCAGGCAAAATATTTTGTAATTTTATTGTTGACTTGTTACTATATGGTATTTGTTTTCTATAACGATTTGGGCACTGCCCTGGATGAAGGGTGATTTATAAATGTTAAACACCAGTTTGGTGTACTAGCTAGATTGTTGAACTAGGACTGGGGAGACCTGGGTTCAAGTCCTCATTCAGCCATGACGCACACTGGGTGACTTTGGGCCAGTCACTTACTCTCAGCCTAACCTCAGAGAGTTGTTGTGAGGCTTTAAATGGAGAGGAGGAGGAGGAGAAGGATCATGTGCACCTTGGACTCCTTGCAGGAAAAGGCGGGATATAAATGTTACAAATAAATAAATAAGTCCTCTTCAGACAAGACAGAGCACTCACACATTCATTGAATGGGTTAGTGGGGCCACGCCAGCAAGCCATTCCCAGCCCTTTGGCCAAGCCCTCTGGCATCCCTATGTTCAATTGAAAAGGGCCCTTTCCCTGTTTTCAGTTGATCATGTGGACATCAGAGATGTGGCCAACTGGTAAACAAAGGGGCACACTAACTTTGGGGACGCAACTAGGCAGTGCTGCTGCCCCCTGTTCCCTGCTCACACATTCAAGGAACAGGTGAGCATTCCTGTCTGAAGAGGGTGTAACGTTGACTCTGTCTTGCCTCTGGTCTTTACAGGGCCGGTGCGTCCAAATGCAGTATTGCTGTGTGTGCCTAAATATCACGAAAGTGCTCATTATAGTTTTGATGTCGAAGAGCCACTGGGGAAAGCACCCTTTAACCACATTGCTTTATTCTTCGTCCATCAGGCAAGTGACGGTATCAAGCCTATCCCTGTATATATATTTCCATTCTGCGCCTTACACTGGGGTATTTTAACGCTGATATTAAATATTAATTCTGCATAGGTTTAATCCCTAACTGGAGCCGCAGCCTTAAGGTTAATAGTCCTTTTAATTAAGGGATCAGTCAGTTATTGAACAGAGAAGCTAATCACAGAAGGATTACCGCTGAAAATGAACATAGCCTGTGCAATTAGTCTGATAATTAAGACTTAAGTACTGGACGGAGATCAAAGTGCTGGTAATCTGCAATAAAGTTCCTCGAGTTGTAAGGATTTTCAAAATGTTAGCTCATGCTTTATTGCACCTTCCATCTATTGTGTGCTCAGGATGGCAGCAAACACGTTTTCCCAGTGGAAGTCAGCATGTATAACGGCAACAGCTGTTACCACATAAGCCTGGCGTTTCTCACAATATGATTACTCTGTCAACGACGACCATAAAAGGTGGCATCTGTATTCATCAAACAGAGTTATCAATAAATGTAAAGCCATACAACAATTAGAGATCTCCAAGGAAGAACAAATCCAACAGAAAAAAATTAGCCAACTACAGTATTTAATTACTAAGATTGTTAATCAATGAAATGTCTTCATAACTTTTAATTAATTTTTTTTTTAATTTGGACAGAATATTTAGAGAATCCGACACTTTGTTTTCATGTCAGGTGTTCTTTGGTTGGGTTGGGGGGGGGGGGTTAACAGTTGCGCTGCCAAAGGACCAGTGGCATCTGTGAACAGCCACCCAAGGGAACACTTCGTGTCTGTAATTGCATTTTGTCACCTACAGAGGGTGTTCAGAATCCTTGTTAAAAATAAAGGAAATAGTTAGGAGACATCTCACTGTAGCCATTACTATTGTGCAAATTACCGGGTAGAGCAATCCAGGAGCTGTCAGGAAAGGTTAGTGAGAAAGAGTATCAGGAAATCAACCATTCAGCAATTCATCATGGCCTAAACACCAGCTCTAAAATGAAACCTTTAAAGAAGGCCTTGTTTTATGAAGTCAGCCGATGGCTATCTTTCTTTTATTATTATTATTTTTACAGCAGTGAATAAAGATAACAAGGAAAGTGGCTCTCTCACAAAAGACATAAAAAGCATAATAACGACAACCATTGGTAACTCTATTGCTCAAGATTTTGCTGGCAAAAGTGTAATGAGAATGTATTTGTTCAGAATGAAAAGAGTCTCTCAGTATATTATGGTTGCCCAGCTTGTGTGTTTACACCTCAATACTAAACAGTGCCCCAGCATTGTTTCTCTGAGCCTGGTGCAAAGTTCTAGAGCAGGGGTGGGGAACACATGGCCGCTTGTGGCCCTGCAGTGCCCAAATTCAGAAGAAGAAGAAAAATCCATCTATAGCAGCTAAGGAGCGCCAAAAGGGACAAAATCAGCTTCAGTGTTCCATAGCTGCTACGAACGTGTGTGTGTGTGTGTGTGTGTGTGTGTGTGTGTGTGTGTGTGTCCATCCATAGGGGGGATGCAGCCCATGGGGTAGGGTCAGGGGGGGCGTAAATGGCCCCTGGACCTCCTGCACTTGCCCAACCCTGAGTTGAGTTTCCAGTACAAGTGCGTGCTTTCTCTCTCTTTTTCATTGTTCAAAATTATGCTTGCGCTGTTCTGCTTCTGACTCCAGCAAATCTCATATCATCTTAGAAGGTCTGGACATGACACCCCCTATAAATACAGGGAAATAACATCCTCAAGCATGATCTACCACACTGCTTCAGTTTTTTCCTCATGGTAAGTGGCTTACACCCAGGGCTGGGATCCACAGACCTTTGGGCCCAGGCAAAGTGCCCCCTGGCCCCGTGCCACACACTCATGCTTCTGCTCTGATCCTAAACCGATTACTTGGAAATCACTTCCATTGGTTTCAATAACTGGTTCCCAAATAATGGCCATGCTCCAATGAAGGATCATCTCCACATTGAAACAGATTGAAGTGCCTACTATGTACACAAGGGGATGGTGCAAGGCACAAAATCCCTTGCATTGAGTAGCCAAGCAGGTTCTCTCCTAGTCTAAAGATCCACAAACCGGTTGCCTACCCACTATCTCTCCTTCCTCTTGCTGGAAGCACGTGGGTGAAGAATCCTGTGCAGAATCTTGCCCTGTACCCTTTGCCACACAAATCATGTTGTCAATCTTCTCTGAACACGCGTCTGCGTGCGCTCGTTCAGAGATACCGGTGACGAAGCGATCTTTTGTCACAGCCCATCTTGGCAGATTTGTCCCAGTGATGCTCACACACAGAAGCCTCTTCCAAAATAGGGGAGATATATATATATATATATATATATATATATATAATTATTATTATTGAATAGGAAAGATAGGAAGATGGGTACAGGTGAGGTATGGTGCATATTTCAAAATGGCAAACTTGTCGCATTTTGAGATTCTGGAATCCCAATTTAAAAAGAAAAAAAACATTCTGAAGGTACATGTGCAGGTGTACAAAACACCTGCACACGTGCTCAGAACAACCGATATGTTCAAGCGGGAACAGTGTCAAGGGTAGGCATGGTTGGGCACCCGCTGAGAGCTCATACCCCGGCATCGGCTCACTGACCAGAACCCCCTGGAGTTGCTGCTGCTCCTCACCATGGCAACCTGCTTGTTCAGCTGCCTCTTGCTCTGGCCCAGACAACAATGATGATGATGATGATGATGATGATGATGATGATGATGATGATAAGAAGCAGTGGTAGATGCCACTGCCTCCTTGCTCCCTGGCTCTCCCTGCCTATCAAGCAAGCAGGTGGTAGCAACGATGGGAAAGAGGGTGAGGAGCAAGAGCACCTAGTGACAACGGCGATGAGAAGGTAGACTCATGGAGGGAGGGGAGCCCACTGAGGGTGTCTTGCCCAAGGGGGCCCTCCAAAACCTGGAGCTGGCGCCGTGTTTGATGGAGTGACAAGAGGAAGGGGCGGGGTGATGATCATCACTGCAGATGCACTGATGCCTCACACACCCACAACCTACAGTGGCAAACCACTAGGGACCATCCATACCTTTGAAGAACTGTGCTTCTGATCTGGGTCCAGCTAAACAGTTTTATCCTCGTTAAGGGGGCGGCGCGCAGGGGGGGGGGATGGACAGAAAAGAGATAATAAAACACAAGCTGGTTACTAAAGGATGATGACAATAATGGTGTCTGGATGCCCCGTAAAATTTAAGTATTGAACCACGGCCAATGCACGTTAAAAAGTCTGTCTGGAAGCAATTCAGTCTCTTTCATCGGAATTAATGTTAAAGCTGCTGCAGATGAAGGAGTCCTGTTTTCATACTGGACTTCCTTGCAATCTTCAGCTCCGTTGTTGATTATCATGGAAAGCAAGTTCCACTGACTTCAGTAGGGCATTCCACGAAATAAGCATGTTTAGGAATACAGCCTGTTTGCTGTTTCTTGTTTCCATTCTGCTTTGATAAACCAGCCAGTGGGGATAATGAGTGCAACAGAAATCCTTCTATTTCGGAATACTAGCACAGCTTATTATGGCTGTGATCCTATATCCACTTTCCTGGGAGTAACTCAGTTGGACTTACTTTTACTGTAGGTAGGCATGCGCAGGATTGCACAGTAAGCCTCACTGGATAAGTATAATTTACCTCTTTCCTAAACAAAGGGTTCAGCGAACCAGGAAACGTAGTCGTTTGGATGTTCACATTTGATCATTTCCCTCACATTCCCTGTTACAGTTTCCTGGACAGTGTTTAGAACCAGTGAAAATGCTTAGGCCCCAACAGAACAGCCTGTGTATCTTCAGATGATTTTTGAGTCTCTAACTCCCATTATTTGTCAGGTAGGAGAAAGCCAGCAAAGCCAAAAAGGCAACTTATCCCCACTTGTCGGTAGGACGGAAAGATTGCTTAGAGATAATCTGGGCTTGGGGGAGAAGAACTTGGAAGGGTCTCCACGGGGATGGACAAGCTCAGGGAATTAGTTATGGGATAAGGAGCATTTCACATCTAAGCCACTAGATCAAATCCAACTGAGTTTTCTAGAAAGCAAATGCCGACACCATCGGGTAGCTCCTAGGCATGATGGAAGGTTGCTAGCAGGCTGATCAACAAACCAGCAAAGCCAGTTTGGAAAGTTGGCCTAATTTCATTTAGCCATTTCTTTGGATTTTTTTAAAGGACCTGCGACAAATGCTGCGACCTCATCTTCTTATCTCTTATCGTTACCCTTACAACAGCCAAGCGATATGAGCAACAATGGGCGGGTTCGCACGACACAGCAACAATTGTGATAAGTTACCATGATTGTTTGCCGGAACCCATGAAGCAACCACAATAAGCCCAACCCTTCCCCTCTTTCCTCCTCGTTCCTCCCGGCAGTATCCCAGGGGACACCACAGGGAGGAATGAGGCTCCTCTCTTTGACACTGACAGCTGTGATCACAAGCCGAATTCAGCTCGCTGCAGCCAAAACTCCCCATTGTGGAAACAAGGCTCGTGCCCTGAAGTGCAAAAGGGGCCCCTCCAGCCTCCTCCTTGAGAGGTCTACTCTCAGGCAGGAGGTGGGGGGTGCCAGTTCCACTCTCCACGGCTGTTCTGTGAATGGAGCAGCCACGGAGAGCTGGCTCCCTCTTCCTGCCTGAGAGGTCTACTCTCAGGCAGGAGGTGGGAGCGTCCAATCTAGAGAAGCCTCTGACAGCTGCCTCCTAGTGCTGTTTGGGCACTTTGGGGGAAGCTGTTAGCCATGCTCTGTGGCTAGCCACTTTGAAGAGTGACAATAGCCGCTCTTGCCAAGTGGCTCGCTTGTTCTAGGGCTTATACCATGATGGGTCGTGTTGTCCAGGTTCAGATGACACGACAAGCAATCGTAGTGCAAGCAAACCCTAGAACAGACCATTGTGTCTTATCGTGGTTGACAACCATGGTAAGTCACAGTGGTTGGTCACCACGACTGGGTTCACACGACATGGTGAACAAGCAATGGTAAGAAACAACCATCGCTTGTTGTGTCATGCAGACCCAGTCAATGACTTACCCAGGGCTCAGGGATGACCACAAGGATAAGTGTCACACAAAAAAACACATTGAGGAGATGGGATGATGGCACCAAAGGTGGTATAATCACCTAGCTGATAGTGATGCAATAGTATTTATTTTGTTTTATTAAAAACAAAAACCCAACAACCAGCTGTTTAACTAACTAATATGTGCCATTTTTTTCTCTTGAGACTCAGTTTAAATTAGGCTACAGTTGTAAATCATACAAGAGCTTTGAAAAATGTATGAAGATCCAACATTAATGCATTGGTTGCAAACATGTGACTTATTTCCTTTTTAGGAATAACTTTAGAAATAACACTTTAAAGCTCATGCCATTCTGTGTTAACAATGATATCAAGCTGGATCCTAAGGTGCCCTCTTCTATAAACAGAAGCATCTTTGATCCGGCAAAGCCGCTTGCTAACAGAAGGTGGGAGGTGACTTTTAGAGCTGTTCCAGAGGGTTCCCCCAACCCTCCAGAGCAGATTTAAGAGGATACAGAGAGGAGGAGAGGGAATTGATGAAAAATCCCTCCCCCTCTCCCCTTTCATTAGCAGGCACCAGAAGCTTCACTCATGGAATCTTAGGATTTAATCCATAGTTCTTTCTATATTTATATAAAAGACTATCTCAAAGTGTGTGTGTGTATGTTTGTGTATCCACATGCAGATACATAAATGAAGAGGTGAGTACCTCAATGAAAAACATCTGGAACTGGGAGTAAGAGCAGTAACATTGCCAAATGAGAAAGGACTTTTACCTGAATGCCAATGATTTGGCAGTATGAGGGCTAAGAAAGAATTCCTGTAGGTTGGAAAGTGGAGCCAGAAGGTCAGAGACTCTTCCTCTGAAGCGTTGCGTTGCACAATTGCTATTTGCTTCTACTCTGGGAACTCAACACTTTGGGCGCTAATCCAGAATAGATTCATTTTCTTTAGGGATGCATCATATGTACTTCCATTTGGATTTTTGGGACAAAACTAGTACTTTCAGGGTGATGCAAATATTTTGGGTGGGAGGGGAGACTATCAGTGAGAATATTCACCTTTTTAAAGACCTGTTTACTGCCATTGGTTCCCTTATCTGCTGATGCTTTGGCACCATTTTTGTTTTAATCTAATGACTGCTTTTTAATCATATGGGCAATCCTAGCCAATCGTGGCTCATGTATTGAACTGGATGACATCATGACGCTATGTAGCTAATCAGATTTGGCTATGTGATTACATCAGTAGGGTCAAAAGTCAGTTCAGAATGAACGCTACACTTTCTGAAAAAGCAGCTACTTTCAAAGCAATCACCAAATACGTCTCTGAAAGGAGCGGATATTTTTTTACAAGAATGAACATTTTCATGAAAAGTGCTCCCTGTTTTGGTCCAGCATTAACTGTAATTGGTTCCATTGCCTCAAAACATAACACCATCCAAATCACATCGACACAGACCTAAACTGGTTGAACAGTAATTCCCTCCCCCCCAGGGAACACATTTTCATTATGTGAATATCCACAGTCGCTAGTGTTCATGTACATTCTCATTTTAACCAGAATATATGCATGATAAGATGAACCAGATTCAAATGTAGACATAAGAAAAACAGGCACTTTGCAGATAACAATAGATGGTGTATTCCTAGCCATGTGCTGTGAAATGGATTTACCGGTAACTGGGAAACCAATATCACAACTAAGTTTCAATGAGCCTTGTTTGTGCAAGGAGGTGACCCGACCCTACATTTTCTGGAGGGGTTTATATTATTTGCTTTATTGACCACCTCAACTGTGAAGAATTGGCAGAGTCTATCATCACATTCTGGCATCACCAGATTCAGTGTTGCAGCTAAGTAATTTTATTTAAACCCTGCACTTAATGCTCTTACCAGATTGGGGGTGGGGGGTGGGGATCTAAACAGATATAATTTCTGCTGTGAAGCACACAACACAACCAACATTTCTCCCTCTCCCCTTCCTTTTACACTGCCATACCATGCTTTTCAACTGCTTCTACATTCTTGATAAATTAAAGCAAAACCAAAGCAAAACAACTGTTTGCCAACCCTGATTTAAAAAGAGAGAGAAAGAAATACCCTGAGCATGTGCAGGTTCATGTTTTAAACTCAGTTACATCATAGCACCATCATGACTACAGAAATAAAGAGCTTTTCTACATGAGGCATTGATTGTGTGCTTGTGATTCCTTACTCATGGTTGCTTATGGGTTCTTTAGATGGCATCATCCTCCAGCTTCGCTTCTGCTTTTAAGAGCACTTTCCCAGGAGGGGTTTAGAGGGGGAAATGGGGTATTATTTCTGAAAGCAAAAGGTATGTTCCTACTACATGTGTATTTGTGCTATTCCACTATAGCAAAGTGCCACCTAGAGGTTATGTAGTGGAAAATCAGAAAAGGAAAAGCCCTTTGTGTAGAGCTCAGATCTCAATTATGCGATGAAACCAAAAGTAGATACAGCGATTAACAACCTCACATAGAAAAGCTCAACATGGAGTTCGCTTCTGCTGCCCTGATGATAAACACATTTACTTGGGAATAAGACCATTCTGTTGTAGAAAAAGATAGTACGTATATTTTAAAAGGAAAAATAATAAAAAATGAGCATCCGTACTGTGGCGTAACCCCACAATTCAGTTCCCTGGTGTATGTCTGCATTAGTATGTTTAGTGTGTCTAGAATGTTGAACCGAGTGGGTGTGGTTTGTGATGTCTTGGAAAGGGTGGGGGGAGGAGTATATAAGGAGTGTTTGGGTGATGTCAGAGGGAGTTGAGTGAGTTGAGGTTAAGGCAGTTAGTGTGTTATGGGAGAGTGTTTGGAGTGTGGGGAGAGTTGGGAGTTGGGAGTTGGGGAGTTAGGTTAGTTGGATTATTTGTGTCTTGTCAGGAGTTTTGAGAGAAATCAGTGCTTGTATGAGGAGTGAAAGTAATAATTAGTGGTGGGGCCGAGCCCTGGAGTCGGCTGGAGGCTCGCTCCGGGCTTGGCTGTCCGCGAGCGGCGGCAGCCCGATCTCGCTCTTCAGAGCGGCGCAGAGCATTGTCCACGCCGCTCGCACTGCTTGCGCCGCTGCTGGAGAAACGCCCTGCGCACGCCCCCCCCGCTGCCGGATCCGCCCCCTGCCGCTGCTGCCAGGACCCCCCCGCCGCCTAACTGGTCCTGCGTGCCGCCTCCACCACCTCTGCCACCGCCGGAGCCACTGCTCCGGCGCACTGGACCCCCGCCCACGCTCTGTTTTGGCAGGAGGAACCAGGGCAACAGGGCTTAAACAGCCCTGTTGCCCTGGTTTCCCCTGCCAAAAACAGAGTTCAGGGGTCCAGTGCAACGGAGCAGGGTCCCGTCACATCACTTCCTCCGCGCCGGAAGTGATGCGACGGGACCCATCGGACAGGGAAGGAAGGCTCTCCGCTCTGCGGAGAGCCCAGGTAAAGCCCGCGGGGGTGGCCGAGCTGCCCGTCGGACATGAGCAGGCCCAGTTCGGGGCGGGCCTTGCTCCTGTCTGATGGGCTGCTCGGCTACATCCCTAGGTGTAGGCAGGTTTTAAGTTATTTTCTGGAACTAAGATTTTGAGAATTAAAATAAACTTATTTTTATTTTGTTTGCTACCCAAATCCTACATGTCAGCTTGGTGTTATTAACCTGCATTACTCTTAAATCTACACACACACACACACACACACACACACACCTTTGTACGCACAGTATCATAAATTTAAGCTTGATCCTTAATAACCAGTATTAATCTTTTCCCACATTAGTAGGGGAAAGGTTTCATGTGACCCTCCACTCAGGTTTTTAAGTGTTGATGCTTAGCCTGAGAAGGGTTTATGCGTGTGATCCTAAAGTGTAAGAGACCGTGTCGTCGCACATACCCAGATACACGCCAGCCCAACCAGCACTGACTATAAAATGTTTCAGAAAATAAGAAGAAAGAAAGGATGCTGTGGGGAACAGCATCTGTCCTGTTGGGTCCTGGCATGCCCATGTCAGCAGAGGTGTTGATGGTGCCTGTTTGTCTCTGCCCCCATCACCTGCTGCTCTCTGGATGGTCATTGGCGGGGGCTGGACTGTGGGGGGCTGGACTTCAACCCCAAGGTCCAGCCTGAGCTGCATCATTGACCAGATTGTATCCCTCTACATTTTAAGCCTTTTCCAATATAACGTTTCCCTTCACTAGGAATGATTTCTCTTTTTAAATGATTCCTTGTCAATCCAAACGGACTTTTCAAGGAAGATCTGTGGACAAGTCCCTTGATCATGGATCTCTCCCAGTACAGGCTAGCATAGACTCTGCAGAGAAGAAGCTCCCCTTCCTCACCACAACAGGACAGAAACAAGAGCCAAAAGCTGCACTCAAGAAAGCAGGATGACAGCAGAAATGCTTCCATTTCCAGAGCTCTTTAAAAGACTGGACAGAACATGGCAACTCTAGTAATGAGTTGGAAGGGGAATTTGGACCCACGCTTCCTCCCTGTCGTGGGCCCAATCCTTCAAGCACACACTCTGGCAGTGTGCACTTGAAGCATCAGCCCCACAACACTCTCAGGTAGAAACCTAATATTTTAGGCACTGGAACATTTAAAAAACAAACAAACCTGGGCAACCATCTTATATTGATCAGAAATGGAATCCAGAGTTATGAAAAATATGAAATCAATCATATATTTGTTATCTGGATATGCTTCTATTATAATTCTCTAACCCATTTACACCATGGCAATATTACTGATTTCATTGCAGGATTGCTCTGGAATAATTGCTTTGAGAATTGTGGTCCTAGTTGCTTATTTGCTACGTTGAAAGGTACCTAGTACCATTGATTTGACGGAATTGTGATACAGTGCTTTCTGAGGGTATAAAAACAATCTTATTTGGTGATAGTAATATAAATCACATTTATGATTAGATTTCAGGCATGCAGGAAAATCCAGTCAGCCACCTCCAATGTAGAATTTTAAAAATGGTTTCCAAAATTATATCTACATATATTTTAATCCGCAGGAGGATAGATTAACAAAATGCTACCTCCACGACATTCTGGATGAGAATCTATCTTGTTGAAATGCTAAAAATTCTCAATCCATCAATTAAATGTGGATTCAGGGCACCAACTCATATTTCCTTGTCAAATAAATTATGTCTTACATCAAAGACCACACAGATTCCTGCTTAACAAAACAGGGAAATGTCTGAATGCATCATAACTGTGAAATATGAAAGAGGACAAAATTAGATAGCCAATAAAATTGAAGATTTGTTAGTCGGCTAAAAGCTACCGTAGAAATGCTAGTGGCAATCAAGACTTATGATTAAAGGGATATTCTTTAATCTGCCACAATTTTGCTGTGTATTGAGCTACAATTAAAAAAAAGAAAAGAAAGGAAAATGACAAAGCCCAAGTTAAATGAATGAAAAGATTATTGCAAGCAAGAGGAATGTATCAGTACTAGAAACCTGAAGCCAAAGATCTGACATGTGATTTCAAATTACTATCAACACCCACGCACACCCTTTTCCCATTTATCATATCCCTGGTCTCCTAACATCACCTCCATGATTAACCGAAACCTGCCTGCCTGCCCAGCTCTTTTGCGTTTTGCATGTTGCCTAGAAACAGCACACAGTCTCTCCTGTCCTCTAGGATCTGCTTTGGTTTTTTCTTTTTCTTTCTCTCTGTCCCCATTTGTGCCAGCATCTCCTTTCCACAAGTATCTGCTTTCTCCAACTTGGTTTTCCTCCTTCCATCCACTTCCCACCTTCAAGATCCTCTGGATTCTGGATGATCTCCTCTTCACACATACATGCACGCGCACCCCGCAAGCTCTTCAGCTATCAGTCTCCCTACAGCCTCAAATGCCTGCCTCAGCTCCCCCATATATTATGTCCTCATTCACACCCTTCATGGAGGGTGTTTCCAGTGAGATGGCTCCTAGCACTAGTACCAAACAAAAGGCACTTATGCAGCTATTCCACCTTTTCCTCCTTAACAGATTTTTTTTGTGGAAAGAAAAAAGTTGGAAGAGACAGTGGGAAAACATGGGAGGATTACAAATGGAAGTCAGCATCATCTGGAAACACCACCCATGCTCCCTAAAATTCCATGAATGAAGCAGGGCGACTGCATGATAAAAAGCCTCATCTGGAAGCAACCATTATTTTCCCCCAGAAAGATAAAAGGTTATAGGGGAGCCATGTCCTCTATTTGTCCTCTATTTGAAGGGCTGTCAGAGGACCATCCTCTGTCTGAAAGCATCCTCTATTTGAAGAGCTGCCCTGTTCAGTTCCAGTTTAAAGTGAAGTGACAAACTAAATATTTGGCTAATCGGCACTTACAGCACTATGCGCACTTACTTTTGTGTAAGTGCGCATAGTCCTGATTCAAATTGGGACCATGGTGTTCGGGCAGTGGGCATGAAACCTTCCCCCACCCATCCCCCACCCAAATGGGGGGGGGGGTTTAAAAGAAGAAAAAAGTCTCCATTGACTCCAGTGGAGACTTTGATTCTTCTTTTTTAAGTCACCCGCCATGTGTATGGAGGGGGGATTTGGGGAGGGGGAACGGATGTGTAGGGGAGATTTAACCCAGAGCACCATGGTCCTGATCTGAATTGGGGTTATGCACGCTTTCACAAAGGTCAAA
Source organism: Shinisaurus crocodilurus (assembly GCA_021292165.1). Classification (NCBI taxonomy): domain Eukaryota; kingdom Metazoa; phylum Chordata; class Lepidosauria; order Squamata; family Shinisauridae; genus Shinisaurus; species Shinisaurus crocodilurus. The sequence goes on from CM037876.1 coordinate 145,512,547, forward strand.
ACTGTCACACATTGCTCCACTGTGCATGATTAGCTGAACAGTTAGTTTGGTCCAAAGAACCATAAGAACCGTCCCGCATCCACTGTCAGCACCTGGACAGCACACTGAGCAGGCCAGCACACAGGTCCCCTGGTTACAGTCTTCCACACTAGTGTACTGCGTTTCTATTTAAATTATAACGATCGTTTCTAAATTTACATCATCATTATAAGTTAACTAATGCTATGGAAAACCATCCTCTTTTGTTCCCTTTTTTTGGTGACGCATTTCCACTTTTTTGAAGGTTCATAAGTGGCCACCCGGCCTTATATTGTACTCTGCCAGGTACTGGGCAAGCCTAGACCAGCCTGTTGCTGCAGAACCAGGCAGGCAGCAAGATCAGAAAGTTTATCAACTTGAATTATGTATGTACGTGTGTATTTAAAAGATTTATAAACCGCCTTTCAGTGAGGATAAAATGGAGAGGAGGAGGATTATGTACGCTGCCTTGGGTTCCTTGTAGGGAAAAAGGCGGGATATTATAAATGTAATTAAATAAATAACATAACATAACATAACATAATAGAACAGTGATATGAACAATGGCAAGATCAAACTTAACAATTAAAAACAGATAGTGCTATATACACAGCAGCTGTGTCCTAACTCAATAATATAGTCCAGGTAAATGGGTGGGTCTTTAGGGCCTGCTTGGAAGCCTATAATAATGGGGGTCTGGCAGCCTTCAATTGGAATAGAGATCAAGTGGGAGAAAGTGCAGAAAGAGTTCCACAAGTGGGAGGCCCCCATTCCTCCTGCCCGTCCGCCTAATCGCTCTCACAGGCTGGCACATGAAGTAAGCCCTCTGATGCAGTGGTGTGCTATATTCAGCCTTGATACCTGGTACAGCTTGACCTGACTGAGGCCAAATCCTGTTCCAGCATATCAGCCTAAAACATTTTACACATCCTTAAAGGTCATGGCTGCTACTGAAAAGAACAGCCCATCATCTCACCTTCTCCAAGTTTCTGGGCCCCTACAAGGGGTACACAACGAAAAAGAACAAAGATGGGGAAATTCTCAGTGTGGTGACGTCATATGACATGCTCTGGATTACTAGATGTCACCAGGGAAAAGAGGAAATAGAGGAGCCATCAGTCAGTAGAAGAGCACCTGCTTTGCATGCAGAAAGTCCCATGTTCAGTCCCTGGCATCTCCAGTGAAAAAGGATTGGGTAGCAAGTGACATGAAAGCCCTCTGCCTGAGACCCTGGAGAACCACTGCAAGAGTAGGCAGCAGTAGACTAGATGGAGCAATGGTCTGACTCAGTACAAGGCAGCTTTATGTGTTCAAGTGGAAACATAGGATTGCTGTTGTTCATGACAGGCATAACACCTAGTTCCAGCCAAAGACTAGTTGGTTTATTGAGCCATCCACACCCTTCATGGATGGCTTAGTGGTGAGAGTGTTGGACTGGGACTCAGGAGATCCAGGTTCTAGTCCCCGCTCAGCCATGAAACTCACTGGGTGACTTTGGGCCAGTCACTGCCTCTCAGCCTAACCTACCTCACAGGGTTGTTGTGAGGATAAAATGGAGAGGAGGAGGAGGATTATGTAAGCCGCCTTGAGTTCCTTGTAGGAGGAAAAAAGGTGGGGTATAAATGTAATAAATAAATAAATAAATTTCATAAGAGCATGTTCTATTAGGTGCATCAGGTGGCACTGACCTGAGAAGATTTTGGTAAGTATATACACAGATGGTGTGGCAATGAAGGATAAACCACCCTAAACAATAAGAACGTAAGAATATGAACATAAGAAGAGCCATGCTGCATCAGACCAAGGGTCCATCTAGTCCAGCATTCTGTTCACAGTCACCAACCAGCTGCCCACAGGAAAACCACAAGCAGGATATGAGTGCAACAGCACCCTCCCACCCATGTTCCCTGGCAACTGGTGTGCATAGGCATACTGCCTCTGATATTAGAGGCAGAATATAGCTAATCAGGCATTGATACCAGCCTTCTCCTCCATGAATTTGCCCAATCCCCTTTTAAAGCCCTCCAAATTGGTGGCCGTTACTACATCTTGTGGAAGTTAATTCTATATAACTGTGCACTGTGTGAAGAAGTACTTCCTTTTATCTGTCCTGAATCTCCCACCAATCAGCTTCATGGGATGACCCCAGGTTCAAGTATTATGAGGGAGAAAAATGTCTCCCTACTGTAGAAGTATGTAGAAGTAACCCACAATGAAGGATAAACCACCCCAAACACTTATTTATATGTGCAACAGAAATATGAGGGACACTTAACATATTACAATGAAGTTGCAACAGAAGATATGTGAGTAGCCCACGTGTAATTTTTCTGTTTCATTCAATATCTGGAGATGTGGAAAGAAAATGTTCAAGTCACTGGAATACCCTTGCCACCAGGGCTAGCCTTATCATTAAGCAGAGCAAGATAGCACCTCAGGTGGCAGATAATCAATGGCACGGTATTGGAGCTGTATGTGCTATTCAGCTTGCCTGGCACCCCATAAGGTAGCCTGCTGTCTGCAGATGCAGTGGAAGATGCTGTCCTGTTGCCAGTGCTAAAGTAGGATTAATCTGTCAGTCTGGTTGGGGTAATGGGATTTGTATGTGGAATAGATGGGTGCCATCTTGTCCTTCTCCTTAGGCAGGAAAGTGACTTGGGCCAACCCTGATTGCGACAACCCTGAACTGTGTGAAATTGGCCTTTAGGACTGGCCTGTACATACCTACACATTACGCACTTTATCTAGAATTTAAAAAGTACTTCTGGCATCCGATACCAAAACCAAAGGCCTTTATTCCTGCAAATAACAAATTATAATGACTGAAGGATACAAAGGATTCTTATAAAAATCCTTTGGGCTTCTGGAAATATAGATGCTGGCATCCCAAGGGAAAATTCATGACATAATCAGACAATTCTCGGTTTGTTCTTCATTGGGAGAGGCTTAGTACAAGATGGTATACAACTGCTTAAAAACTGAATGGAATATTTCAACTAAATACTTTTAGAAGTTGGAACTGATCCATGAATAACACAGACCTGTACCATATTCTTTGGTCCTGCTCTAAAACTCAAACTTCTTATTTGCAGGTGGCTCAAATAATTTGTCAAATGACAGGTGAGAAAGTGGCATTTGGTGCATTAAAACACCATTTCTAAATTATATGGACCGAGGTATGTATAGGCTTGGTAGGAAGTTAACTGTGACTATTCTTGTCACAGAAAAAAATTGTTCTGGCTCAAAAATGGGAACTGGCTCCATACTCACTGTTAAAGAATGGTTACTGAAGTCATTTGAGACTGCGTGGGTGGAAAAATTGATAGATATAGTCTGTCAAAGAAACCTACAAAGATAATCGATTGACTTTTGGCACATCTTAATGGTATTCTGGAATCAGCCTTATGGTTTGGAAAGACTAGATACTTTTGTATTTATGTAACTAATTTTTTATTTACTTATTTCTTTTTTAAGGATTGGTCTGTAAGAGGCCATCAAACTGATCATAATTAGGACTCCTGCCTGAGGTGAAAAGCTATTGCCCCATGTAACTGTTTTCCAGTCACCATTTTTCCAGCTGAGCTGGACTAGTGGAACAATAAACTGGCAATTAAAAGACTTGGCTTTAAAATATACATTCAGTTCCCCCCAGCTCTACAATGGCAAAGGTTAAGTGGATTATGTGGAGATAATTCACTCAGCTGCAGGGGGAAGGCACTCTCGCTTGCTGCTCTCTTCAGTCTCCACTAACTGATAGACTTCAGATGAGAGTGGAATATTGAGACAGTGTAAACAGTTAAATAGCTTTCAGATGGTGGGATGTACAGGAAAAGCTGGGAAGAGCCTTTGAAAAATGTTCTGCACTGCATCTTCCAGGTCAGAGATTAACGTGATGTATGCAATTCTCAGTTTCCAGTTTGGCTGTAATTTGGAAAATTAAACTGTTAGTAGAAGAATACTGATTCTAGTGCCAATATGTTTTACATGTCAGTCTCTATAAGAGTAAACTGGATCTACCATTGGATAAAGGGCAGTATAGTAAAAGAATGTCAATCTTCCATTTTTATTTTTTTATACACAGCTCTCGCCACTATGCACTCAATTGAATTAGAATCGCCCATTACACCTCTAGTTGTGTGGTAACACCTACATAATGTTTCCAATTAACTTTGTACATTTTTAATCAGTGACAAATGTTTTGAGGTTGTTTGGGGGGGGGGGGCTTGCTTTTTGTAAATTCAATTTATCTTTTACTGCAATGCCCATAAAAAGTCTTGCAACATTCCGGAACTTGGTGACTGTTTTACTTGCTACTGACATAACGCAGCTGCTGGACCTACAACAAAGGCTCAAGTTTATGGGTAGCCTGAATTAGTTTAATCAATTAAACTCCAAGAAGAGAGGGAAAAGATCATCCCACCCACCAACCCCTACCTCTGCATCCACTTGCCAGGATGCAAAATTGCTCTTCTCGCCCCCCCCGAACACATCGTGACACTAGATATTAAAGTGTTTAGTAACGTCAAGAAAGCCACCATTCTAGTATCCTATATGAGACAGTCAGGTAAGTGAAAAGGTCAAGCACATTTCATTAATAAATGCACACAGCTATTTGTTTTTCTTTTTAATGAAATTCAAATGCATCCCATTAAAGCACCCAGTGATTAGATCATAAATCTGGATGTCCTTGAAGATGATGAAAGAAATACTCATCTGTAAAGCAATCATCACACTGCCAGTTCTATCATCTGCACATTTTTTCAGGTGCTAGGAAAATAGCTTAATTGCAAGGCACTTTCTTGATTTCTCCAGGAATATATACAGAATGACGTTTCCATACTTAACAAAGAAAGATAAAAGTATGGAATCTGGATCTCAGAATAACACATGTTCCATTATATTTTTAAGAAATCATGGGTTACATTCAGTAAAATTAAGTGCACTTAATCTGCAATGCTATACCCACTTACCTGAGGTAAACCTCATTAAATTCTATGGGATTTACTTCTGAGGAGACATGTATAGGATTGCGCTGTTAGTTCTCATTAAAATGAAGGGAACTTAAGTCATGACTTTGATTTCAATGGTGCCAAAGTTCAACTAGGTCTAGAACAAATCTTGTCGATCTATAATCATTCATAGATCAATCACAGAGAATTAATCCATGGACTCACTAATCAGAGAATTTAAAAACGTGAATTTGACATGGTTCTGAATCAGAGCTGTTTCCCACAAAAGCTATTCAGCCCATGGATTGAAGATGGCTTTGTCCAAGAGTAAAAGATTTTCCTGTTATTTACTCAAGAGAAACCATTAGTAGGTGTAACTGTTGAAGTAATTGATGTCCTTGTTAAACGCAAGAGAGTTAACCAACTGTCACCACAAGACTAAAGATGTGAGCCCACCAATCTGCCTGTAAAAGGATGAAATTGTCATTTGTAACACAGCATTCTGTTATGTGGAGATAATTCATATAACCTCTTAACTAAAATTTAAAGTATACTCCGACTTACACATGTGTGTTTTAGTGCAGTAAGATTTAGGGAGGGGGGGACTTTTAATTGATTATCAAAGCTAAAATTCAGAGCCTTTAAAAAACAGAGCACATCTACATAGTGAAGCAATCAATATTTTATTATGTATTTATTTATAGAGTACCAGCAGTGATCCTGGCACTTTAAAAGAGTAACATACAGTCATGCCTTGGATTGAGAGCATAATTCATTCCGGAAACGTGCTTGTAATCCAAAACACTCTTATATCAAAACAAAATCCCCCCAAAAAAATATGTACAGAGATTTTTAATTTAAGCTGTACTACAGTACTTGTATTGCAAGACGTCACTTGTATATCAAGTAAAAAAAATTAAATAAATATTTAAAAATTTGCTTGTCTTGCAAAACGCTCTCAAACCAAGTTACTTGCAATCCAAGGTATTACTGTATATGAAAAACGAACAGGTTACAGCAGCTTTCACCAACCCAGTGCCCTCCAGACAACTCCCATCATCCCCAGCTGCTGGCTATATAGGCACAGGGTAGGAGAGGCTGTAGCTCAGTGGTGGAGCCCCTGCATTGCATGCAGACCTTCCCAGGTTCAGTCCCTGGCATCTCCAGGTAGGGCTAGGCAAAAATCCTGCCTGAAACTGGGCTAGATGGACCCATGGTCTGACTCAGTATGAGGCAGCTTTCTATGTTTCTGTGATGGGAGTTGTAGTCCAGAACATCTGGAGGGCACCAAGTTGGGGAAGTCTAAAGATGCAATCCCGTGGGCATAAATCCCACCACACAGTGGGATTTGCTTCTGGGTCAATATGTATCACGATGTAAGTACATACTAATCCATTTCTGAAAACCCTGTAGACACAGCTGCATGCATGGGAAAGAAGCAGCATTTATTTAGATATTTATGCCCCAATTTTCAAGGGGGGGAAAGCCTTCACAAAGCAGTTTACAATATTCAATTGGTATAAGTACAATTTTAAACAATAAAAATGCGATAGAACAAACAAGCAGAGGGAAGCTCCAGGGTCAGTGGTTGTTTCAGAGACCTGTGATGTTTTTGTAATAAATGGCGTAGTGGTTAGAGTGTGGCATAGTGGTTAGAGTGTTGGACTTGGACTGGGGAGATCCATGTTCTTGTTCCCACTCGGCCATGACACTCACTGGATGACTTTGGACCGGTCACTGACTCTCAGCTCAACCTACCTCACAGGGTTGTTGTGAGGATGAAATGGAGAGGAGGAGGACTGTGTAATCTGCCTTGAATTCCTTTAAAGAGGAAAACAGGTAGGATATCAAAGTAGTAGTAGTAGTAGTAGTAGTAGTAGTAGTAGTAGTAAAATTAATACACATACTGAGCAGAAGGCACATGACACCTGGATAGGCAGTGCTACATTTGAAAGCAACATCAGTTCCTCCTCAAGGGTGCTTCTTGCCAGCTAACTCAAAAAATGGAGACTTAAACCCTAAGGGAAGGGGTGAAGCTTGGCAGCAGAGCACGCACTCTGCCTCCCTCAGCCTTCCCCAATCTGATGCCAGCCAGATGTTTTGGACTTCAACTCCCATCAGCCCCAGCCAGCATGACCAATGGTCAGGAATTCTGGGAGTTGAAGTCCAAAACATCTGGAGGGCACCAGGGTTGGGAGAGGCTGTTCTGCATACAGAAGGTCCCAAGCTCAGTCTCTAGCATCTCCAGTTAAGAGGATGATCAGGCAGCAGGTGATGAGGAAGTTCCTTCTCTGCCCAAGAACCCGGAAAGCCGCTGCCAGTCATAGACAATACTGGGCTTGATGGACAAAATAGTCTGATTTGTTATAATGGGGTAGGCAGAAGGCAGATCAGGATATGCTGGTAGATCACCGGATGATTTGGAAAAGTTTGGTAAGGGTTTCTGACTCTGAATTATTTAGCAATAGCAACAAAAGACAATAATATGAACAATTGCAACCAAGGGCACAATCCTATGCAGGTTTAAACAGAAAAAAAGTCCTACGACTCCCAGCATTCCCCAGCCAGCATGCTGGGAGTTGTAGGACTTATTTCTGTCCTCAGAAACATCATCCCTCAAAAGTCTGCAAGAAGAGAAAGAACCTCCCACCATTGGGCGCAGCCCACAATTGACTCTTCCTGTGGGTCAACAGCCCTTCATAGAAGAAAGCTTCTTCACCTTTACCTGGTAGAAAATCCCATTGAACTCAATGGCCAGGTTCACATGTCATTTAAACCCACAGAGGTCCTGAAACCTCTGTGGGTTTAAAGTTGCCCCAGGCCCTGTCTGTGCCTGACTAACGGTGGCCGCCTCTCCCCTCAGTCCTCCTGTCGGTATTCCAGGGGACACCGCGGGAGCACTGAGAGGAGAGGAGTGGGGATGACAGCTGGTGAAAAGTGTTCAAGTGGCACTTTCGTGAGCGGTCAGTGGCTCCCTGCTCTTTCTTGGTGTGGCTGCTGCTCAGCAGAGCAGCACCCACGCTGAGAAAGCATGCCCTTTTGGCTGCCCCCCACTCACTTCCATTCCCCACCGAGCCCCACACACATCACCACTGCTGTCCGCCATCCACCACCTCCATCGCCGCCACCAGGGTCTGCCAGCCACCCCCTTCCCACGTGGGAAGAGGGCATGCGGCAGGCCAGGTTGCTGCTGTGGGTGTGACGGGGGTCTGGTGCACGTGTGCCAAATCCCCATCACACCCACTGATGCCGACGCCACAGTATCGCAGCAGAGAGAATAACCACCACCACCCAGTGCAGGAGCAGCTCTTGGGGGCAGGGTGGGGGGCAGGAAGGGTCTACCACGCACCTCCTCCTGCCCAATCTCCGAGCAGGGATTGGGGGGGAGGAGGAGGCGCCTTCGCCACCTCTGCTGCTGTAGTTTCGTCCAAAAGGATGGCAGCAGTGAAGGTGGCAGGGGTGGGATCCAGGTGGACCGGCTTTGCGAGGCCTGCCTGGCCGGATCCCGCCCCCGCAGCTTTGCCGCTGCTGTCCGTTCGCCCGAAAGGACAGTGATGGCAGCAAAGGCGGCACAGGGAATCCAGGCACCTGGAGCAAGCGAGGCCAGGCGCCTGGATCCCCTACCACCACCAAAATGCTTTGGGGCTTCCCCGTGCTCCAGCTGATGCCAGGAGAGCAGGATTGCTTGCAAGCAATCCCGCTCTCCCAACATCGGCAGGATCGCGCTGGGGAAGCCAATGACAGCCACACTAAGTGCCATTTGGGCATTTGGCCAGCTGTCATCTGCCAGAGCCCCCTGGCCAGAGCGGCAGCCCTTATTTGCCCCTGTGGCCAAGGGGCTCTATGCCCCTTTTGGCTTGCAAGAGGGTTAGTGTGACGTCCAGGTTTGGCCGACACGCTAAACTTCAGTAGGGTAAGTAAACCCCACTGCGAGCCATGGCTTAGTAGGATGGTTAAGGAGACTCTCCTTAACCGCCCTAACTAACCCTTCCCGGGTTCATATGACACAGTAAACTTCAGTAGGTTTACTCAGGAGGTTTCCTGTGTCGTGTGAACCCAGTCAATATGACTTTCTTCAGAGCAGACATATATATGACTGCACTGTAAGTCTGGTAATTGCCATAAATGCCATTAATCAATTTAATGTTGTTTTGTTTCTGTAGGTTTTTTAATTGGTAATATAAATACTCCAATTTGTTTTACTTTACATGTGAGAGTATAATATAATACTTTTTGTTTGTAAAATGAAAAACATTTCAATAAAAATATAGTTTTTTTAAAAACCTAAGCCTACAAAAATCAAGCATCCGATTTTACAAAAAAAAAAAAAAAGAGCATTCTTGCCAAAACATTCTACAAAAAAAGAGCATTTTGCCAAAATATCATCAAGACCTTTATGTTTAATAAAACAATGTTGCATATTTGTGTATACATCATTAGAACCTTCTGCAGCTGAATACATAAACAATCAGGTTTTCATGACGGTAACAGGGATATATGCAGACATAATTTTTTAAAGGCATATTCGGGGTCTATTAGACACTCTCTATCCATAACTGAAGTTTATAAACTTTGCTTTTATTTGCTTTGCCATAGATTGTGCAGGCTTTTACCCATAAACACAAATATTAACCATAAAGCATTCAAGGAGCCATTTGGGAACTGCATGTGGAGAAGATGAAAAGAAACAATACAGAACTCTCTCCAGGGAAAGATCAAATGGCGGGTTACTTAAGTAAATGTGACCTAACTGGGTAGCTCTTAGCCAGAGGGAAAGTTGGAGAATGGGACACCTACTCCATATTTAACACCTCACAGTTGCACTCTGAAATGTTTCAAACACATTTTCTACCATTATGAGGTGAAGAAAACACAAATTAACAGCTGCTGAGTTCTGAATCCTGGAAGAAAAGTTGGGGGGGCAGGAGAGGAGTGTCCTAATTAAAGCAAGTGTTTCAGAACTGTGTTTAAGAAGCAGGAAGCAATCATAACATCATTCAACACGAAAAGCTCTACAGTTTCTTTCTTTACTGATATGAGGTCTGATACATACAGTCCAATTAAGCCCCAGTATTTGGATTTAAGCCAGTTTAGACATTTTAGACCTCTTGTACACAATCAGTTTGAGCTAATCATCTGCAATCTTAGTCCTTCAGTTTAAGAGGGTTGTACAATAGGTTAATGTATTCAAAGGTACTAATACATTCAATACATTTAACACAAAATAGTATTTGCAAGCGGGGTGAATGTACTCATTAGGTACGGCGATATACTCAGGGACTATATAATCATGACATGTGTTGTGTGCAGATGTCATTGTACTAAACTCTCTGAGATATAAAGATGTGTGAGTTGTTAAAAAGGTTCAGTCAAAGTCCTATCTTTCTGTGCAAATTAATATTTAAGGGCAGGATTCACAGGAATCAGTATCTCTAGTTAGCCCGCCCTTATATTTGACAAATGGTTGGAATGACCTGGTTTTTATTTTCCCTTCCTCCTCCAATGCCTTACCTTGAATCCTATACACACTTACCTTGAACTCAATGGGGCTTACTTTTGAGGAGACATGTATAGGACTTCATCACTAAACTCAACAATATAAGACTGGCTTAAATATACTTACTCCAGATCTGTTGGCTTAAGAATCAGACCATATTTTTAAAAAATCTGTATACTAACTGACAGCATTTTATTACAGAGCTTTTCATGTAGACTATAGTCTACCCGTGGCATGATAAGCAACACTTGCATAGGCTATCAATGTACACAGTTTGTGTATGTAGTCGCAAATCTTCTCGCAAATACTTGTTTATGGTATGAAGAGTTTCAAATGAATGTCAGAAATTTATTAGAAAAACAGATGCAGTTAAGAACTTCATTTCAATTTTCAAGAAAAGCCATACAAGGTATGTCTAGGAATCAAATAGAATAGAGGTTGGTTCATATTTACTAAGACTAGGTCATCTATTATTATTGTTTTTGTTTTGTAGTAAGCCTTTCAGAATAGGATTTGTACAGTTTAATCCTCAGAGCTCCCTCTACCGGGAGAGAGAGAGAGAGAGAGAGAGAACACTGAAACTGAAACCTCTTTAGGTACAACTAGTTTTTTATGGCTAATTTCAAACCAAATTAATGCTGATCAGGCCATCAAAACCAAGTGTATCTTAAAATGGAGATCAACTAAAACAGAAGAACCCTGCTGGATCAGACCAAAGGTTGAGCTATCGTCGTAGCATTCTGTTTCTCACAGCAATTAGCCAAATGCTTCTGGGGAGTCCAGCCCACAAGGAGGCAACTGAGGGAACAGCCCTGCCCCACTGTTTGCCCCCACAAAGTGGTATTCACAAGTAACTCTGCCCTGAATCAGGAGATTCAGTTTAGCTATTGTGTGGCTAATCACTGTTGGTAGACCTGCCCTCCAGGAACTGGTCTAATTCCATTTTTAAAGTCATCTAACTGGCCATTACCACATCTTGTAAAGCAAGGGTGGGGGACCTTTTTTCCCTATAAAAGCCTGTTAACATTACACAGGAAAAGCCAACTGGGAGCTGCAACTGATGGAGGGTGGGGCCTGACCTGCTGGTGGGCAGAGCCAGAGTCAAACATGGGTGGGGTCAGAGCCAAAAGTGGGCAGACTTTGCAGCACTTCAGGATTGTATAGGTCTCTCCCTCTCTCTGTGCCACCCCATCTCTCTCTGTGTGCCACCCATCTCTGCCAGGCCAAGGGTTGCATCTGGCTCATGGAACACAGGTTACCCACCTCAGATCTAGTGGATCCCAGCCGCCCCCCCCCAAAAAAATTCTGTGTTTTGTGGCCTACCACCAACAGAAACATTGCCAGTGGTAGATATACGCCTTTCCATGGGTGTAACCCAAGGGTGGAGGTACCCCCCCCCATTTGCCAGCAGAGGCCTCTCCACCAGCAGAGGGGCATTTCCATCCCATCCTAACCCCCTCCAGCCAGACATTTTGGGGGTTAGGATTGCACTATAAATGCTAATGTGAAAAAGAGTTGTAAGTCAAGAAAAAGTAACCCTGAACACTTTTTCCGAAAAGGTGTTTGGGAATTGCCTTCTGCCTATACAGACACCTCAGCCAAGGATTATGATTCTTTCTGAGAAGTGCAGAAATTAACCTCAGCACATCTTAGACTGACAAGGGGTTCTGTCAAGTGACAAGCCAGTTTAGAACATGCACTGACCTTCGTTCTTAACAGCTTGCATAAATACGTTTGGGGAAGAAACATTTGAAAACCAGATTGTTTTTGTTTTACATCAAAGGTGCAAAAGGTGAAATAGGTGGAGGGGGTGAAAGAGAGGGACACATTTCATTAATATTCTTATTTGTTGCGTGGATCACTTTCAGCCAGACAGGCAGAGACCTGATCGCTGCGGAATGCTGATAGATTTAAGTGCAACATTGACAAAATGGCATTGCAGAGAGGCATTGGATCGGTGAAATGACATATTGCATTGGATCAATGAGTTTTAAAACACTGCAGATGCTTTGAAATGTGTTTTTCTCCTCATTAGGCATACACGTTCAGACTGAAAATAAAATAGGCTGTATACTTAAAATAGATGTATAGACATGGTGATGTATTGGACAGCTAGCCATTTTTACCCCAACTGCCCAAATGGGTTTACTTGAAAGGAAATCCCATTCTCTTCAAGTAAGCAAGCATCCAGGTAATTAGTGTTTATTCTTTTGTTTTGTTTTTGTTTGTTAATGCTGAAGCATTTCTTTATTTTAAATGGTCTTTATGGACAAAGGATCTTTTTCAAGGTAGTACTTCTGCAATTTTTTTTAAAAGTGCAGTTTCAATTTCAGGCCTCGGGAAGAGAAATCCAGTATAGCCTATAGTCCCTGGGATGCTCTCCCAGAGACCATTGGATTGCTATGCGAATGGTTTTTTATCTTTAAGCCGAACTTGGACCAAACAGCCCTTCTAATAAAGGACTGTGCTCTGACAGTCTTCAAAATGTTCATCATCATCACAATAATGAAGGAGGAGGAGGAGGTTTTAATGGAGAAAGCAGATGCACGTGCACAAATACAGGTAAGTCAGGTTACAAACAAGTTCCGTCCTTAAGAATGTCTTTAAGTCGAATTTGTATATAAGTCAGAACAGCATAGCGTTCTAGACATTAAAAATCGGCATTTATGCAAATTGCGTAATTTACACAATTTGCGTAGTATACTATGCTATGTACTCTATGTAAATGACGTAGCGTCGGGGAACCCAAAAGTCTGTTCTTAAGTATGGGTTGTCTGTAAGTCGAACGTTCTTAACTCAGGGACTGCCTGTAAATACGGACAGGGATTCATTGTCTCTACTTACGTAAATGACTGAGACAGTCCTTGTAAGCATAGAAGTGCAGGTTGTTCATCAGAGATTCTGTAAGAAATTGTTGGATCAGAGAGATAGAATATAAAATTTTAGATCTGGACATGACCCCAGGTTTTATTTAACCTTACCCTTTGTGTAACCTTCCCCATGCATAGATATGAGCGATCTGTTTTGTGGATTTTTTCAATGAAAACGGAAGTGCCTTTTTCATCAAAAGTAGCTCCTTAGAACCATGGCAGCTTAATTTCCATTTTTATCATGTGAATAGCTGATGTCTCTTATCTGCTGCATGTGCAGGTATATAAAAAGCTCTATTTCCCCAAATATCAGTCTATTGTTAAAGTGAGACCTGACAAATGATACTTCCTGATCCCCCCCCCCACTTTAAGAATGCAAGAGGGAAGCCTTTTGAAAATATATATCTTGAAAAATGAATCATATATATCATTGCCATACAGATAATTCAATATGCATGATAGACTATTCCCAGAAACAGTTTGGCTTTCATTTTATGGCACACTAGCATGAATATTAGTTCCACAGGTAAAACCAAAAGCTCTCAACTCTGAATTCTCCTTTTTCTTGAAAACTATTAAAAATACTCATGAGTGACATACATTAGCATCACTCAAGTTCAAAGGTTTTGGAGGGTTTTTTAAAGTTCTTTTGAGGTGATCTCTTGGAGTCTGGAGAAAATCATATTTGATATCACCTGAAGGATCACCAGAGGATAGAATTTCAATTATGGTCAAAAAAAACCTCTGGGAAGAAGCTCTCAAGAATTTCACAGTGCTCAACACTTTTGGCTTTCTTCCTTTACAGTTGGTATATTTTGCAGAGAATGGATAATGGGTAAATGTACTGCATCAATTGTTTCAAACACTCCAGAGTGTAATCTCCCTATGCTTGTAAAAAGCACTTTACTAACCCAATATTGGGGTCAAATAGACCCCAATACTGTCATAATTAAATGTATTTATTCATTTAAAGTATTTTTATCCTGCTCCTCAGCCAAAATGGCTCCCAGGGCAGCTTACATATAATCAGTAAAATAAGATCATCCCTGCCTGCATGTCTAAAAAGACATGACAAGCAAGGGAAAAGGAATGGGGAGGGAAGAGGAAAAATAAGTCAGCGGGGCTGGTGGAATGACCCACTTCCCACTCTCATCTCCTTCAATACAGACAGCCTGCTGGAGTGTCTGGTGGTGGTGTCAATTGAGGGAGGAGGAGCCTTCAGGAGGGTGGACTTCAGCAGGGCTGGTGGAATGGCACCACTTCCCCCTCTCATATCCCTCAGAACTTTTGGTTTTGTTTTAAAAACAGAGGGGGGGGGGAATCTAAACTGCAGTATTCCATGGCAGGAGAGTGGCTCCTTGCTGCCAGTGGCAGCCCCCTGTGGACAGAAAAGGAGGTCCACCCCTGCAAGCCTCCTCCATGTGGTGGAAGAATTTTCCACACTGTCATTGCTCCTGTGCCATCGGAATTCTGCCAGCAGAGGGGCCAAACACAAAGAGTTCTGAGGGTATGTTGGTGGGCGGCTCAAGGGAAGCTTTGGATCCTCCCTCCCTGGAGCGGGCATAGTTTATTCCCCTCCCATTGGGGGCAAGGAGAGGGTCGGAAGAGTTAAAAAAGAAACAAAATGGCCAGAAAAGGCAAAATAAAAAGGAGGAAACGCAGAGCCCCCTTACTTGTTGCCCTGCTGTCACAAGCCTTCCACATCACCAAAAAGGAGAAAAGACGACACCAATTTGCAGATGCTAATCCATATGTATAAATGTGAATTTAGAAATAATTACTATATTTTAAATAAAAAATCCGATCCATCTCCCCATAGTGGGGAAGACCGTGACCAGTGACCTGTGTGCCTTGCTCAGTCTGCTGTCCAGGTGCTAGACAGGTGTTGATAGACAATTTCAAGACCCCCCACTCTCCCCACCTTATGCTTCTTTTGAGCGGTCTTAGACTAGACAGCCCATCAAATAAAGGACATCTTCAAATAGAGGACTGTCCTCTGTAAAGTAGAATATCTGGCCACCCTATGCAGCAAGGCATTGTAAATGGTGGTTCTTACAACACTTCTTCTGCTTTTGCAGAAGCATACGAAAAACTTGGTCTCTCACTTAACATCAAAAAAATCAAAGTGCTTCATCAGCAAGTGCAAGCTAACCCTTTGGTGATGCCATCTATCCAGCTTGGCGGGACAATACTGGAAAATGTTGATCATTTTCTCTATCTTGGCAGCTATCTTTCTGTTACAGCTAACATCGACAGTGAAATCCAGCATCGTTTGAGCTCCGCAAGTGCCGCGTTTTCTCGAATGAAACATAGAGTGTTCGAGGATCGGGATATTTGTAAGAAGACCAAAACACTGGTTTATGAAGCCATTGTATTGCCAACTTTATTGTATGCCTGCGAAACATGGACTATCTATAAACGTCACTTCCACCTCCTTGAAAGATTTCATCAACGTTGCCTCCGGAAAATCCTGCAAATTACTTGGGAAGATAGGCGAACAAATGTCAGTGTACTGGAAGAAGCAAAGACTACTAGCATTGAAAAAATGATCCTTCAACGCCAACTTCAGTGGACCGGTCATGTTGTTCGAATGCCTGACTGCCGTCTCCCAAAGCAGTTATTTTATTCCCAACTCAAGGATGGAAAGCGGAATATCGGTGGTCAATATAAGAGGTTTAAAGATGTTCATAAGGCTAATCTAAAAAAAATGCAATATAAGCATCGAAAACTGGGAAGCTCTGGCCCATGAACGATCTAAATGGAGGTTGGACTTTCACAAAGGTTCCATGGACTTTGAAGAAGCCCGAGTGCAAGGTGAAAGGGAGAAACGTGCTAAGCGAAAAGCACGTCAAACGAATCCTTCACAGGACCATCTTCCATCTGGTAACCTGTGTCCTCACTGTGGGAAGCTGTGTGGATCTAGAATTGGCCTCCACAGTCACTTACGGACCCATCGCTAGAGTCTACACAATCTTCCTTTAGAATTTCCTCCTTTTATCCTGGAAGACAATCTTACTCGGTCAGGAGTGATCGCCTGATGATGATGATGGATTGCTCTGTTCGACATGTAGACTCAGTTCACACAATCAAACAACCCATGGTTGGGTGGCTGGGTTGGGTTGTTAACCATGGGTTGTTTAGGAGCACAAGCATGCTGGTTCCTATCCTTTCGCCCGCTTCCACTTTCAAGTTACAACCCAGGTACACTCTGTTCCTGGGTTGTTCCATGATGTGCAAACCCAGAAACTCTGGGTTGTTTAGAGGTTAAACAACCCAGAGTTAACCCATGGTTTGTTCCTGGGATGTTCCTGGGTTGTTAATAGAAAGTGGAAGTGGCAAATGAGTGGGAGGCAGCACACTTACATGCTCCCACACACATCCTGTCAATTGGCTGTGATGTGCAAACCAAGTAGTAGTTTTCCATTGTCCCTGCATGTACTAATTATGGTACAACTGACTCCAATGCCTTAAAAGTGAAAACTTCACATTGAAAAAAAGTTACATTAGTATACAGGGTAGGGGAGGTTGTTTGTAACACCACAGATGGATCACTCCCTTTATTGTAGGGGAACAGATGACTATGGTGGCACAGTTTGAGACAGAAGTTTTACATATTATCAGTTATAATAAGTCATCACCCCAGAAGTGTAGAAGGACTAAATACACATACCACAGATGCTCTGAGAAAAAGCAAAATGCTGGAAGGCCATTAAACATGGCTCTTTTCTCCATGTATGTGGAAGGAATCACCATAATTTAGAAAAAGAATGAACAGTTCTATTTTTAATGCCTAAAGACCTGGAGTGTTTTGTTTTTATAAACCACATGAGATTTTAAAAATAGACAGCCCAGTTTTGAATATATTTATTTAAATGTCTCACCTTATCCAATTCCAGTTCTATTCTATGACCAAGGAAACAAAACCACTCGCAGCACAATCCTATACTTATCTGGAAGTAAGCCCCATTGAACTCAACAGGACTTCTATCTGAGTAAATACACACAGGATTGTGTAAGTCCTATAGTAATTTTCCTATCTTTTATTCAATAAATACTATCTGCCTCCTTACCAAGTTGGACTCAAATGTGAATCCTTAAACTTTACATTTAAAACCTTGCATTTTAACATTGCTAAGCATTTATTTAGCACAATACATGCATTATCTCTGTAATCCTGGCAACAATCCTGGAAGATAATCTGTGTCATTATTACTGTATTACATATGGGTAGGAGGGGTAAGCTAAAACACATTTCCCCAACATGGTGCCCTCAAGATGTTTTGACCTTCAGGTCCTATCAGCCCCAGTGGTGGGGCCAATGGTCAGGAATCCTGCAAGTTGTAATCCAAAACATCTGGATGGTACCAGGTTGGAGAAGGCTGGGCTGAGAGATAATGGCTTTCCTAAGGCCACTGTTTCCCAAGTTTGTGATGGAAAAATTTGAACCCAGAACTAGATTTCTTAGTCTTTTTGCCACTATGTTGCACTAATTCTACAGCAGGGATGAGCAGAAAGTAGATCTGAATGTACTGGTAGAACTCTGGTGAACTGCAGTAGATTAGCAAGGATTTCTGGCTCCCAATTGTTTAATGGCAGCAGCAACAAAATGGCTTCCCTCCTGCCCTAAATTAGTGTTTTGCTAAAATGAAGCGAGCTTGGAGTAAGCATCAGTGCATTTTTGTATGGAAGGACTGTAAGCTCCATTCAGTTCCGGTACTCAAAACAAATTCATGAGGTCAGAATTCTTTCATTCTATGTGTCTGTATTTTGCACCAGGCTCCAGTTGGTGGATCTTGGTATTCTAGTAAAAAACAAAGTAGACCCTACAACCTTAAGTCTGCCCACCTCTGCTCTACAGCTTTTACTTTCACCCGAGAATACTGAGAATTTCATCTTAGCTTTTATCATTGTTCCAACCAGTTTCCCTGTCTCTAATTAAGCCTCTTCCAATAAGCCAGAAAATTGCCTTTGGAGGCTGTGAGTTGGATGGTGGTCCAAATGAGCAGCAGGTCAGGGGGCAGAGCTCTTCCAAATTATGCTTCCCCCACCTGCTTATCATTTCCCCTTACTCATTTAAAAGAACAAGAAAACAAAGAGGAACATAACATTTTTTCTTCATGATGTTCCTTTCTCAGCTGTCATAGATCTCATGCGATTGTTGGACATGCTGTGGAACAATTTACACATGCTTGTTAAATTACCTGTTGATTGTGGCGTCAAGTGCCGATTTAGATGTGTGTATGAGTCATCACAGATTCATCACCGCAGACAGAATTTCACATCACCTGATGTCAACCTGAACATAGTGGTTGCATTTTGATGTCACGCTAAACTGAGGTTTAGCAAGACATGAACGAGCAAGCCTAGTCTCCCTGAGGCTCGCTCACTCCCCCTCCCTTCCCCTCCTCCAGCCACAAGGAGGAATTTGGAAGCTTTCGCTTTTACTTTTGATTAACCACAGCTTGTCATGTCATCCAAACCCAACAAACTGTGGTTATTCTTAACAATGGTTAGTGTCAAACAAACCAACTTCAAATGGTAGTTTACAAAGCTGGCTTGTTTCAACTAACCATAGTTTAACGTTAGAGTGCTTTTGACTTATTTGTATCTCTTGAGTGTTTTGAACAGGATAGCTATTAAGTATGAAATCTCATGAACTGTCTACTGTCATATGCCAATTACACTTCATAATATTTGGTATACAGTACCATTCCATATGAAATACGATCTAATGCTGCTTTACATTTGTTGTTTATAGAAAAGTTTTTAACAAAGTTTTTTTGCTCATATAAAATACAACACTTATTTCCCTTGTCTCTCACTCCCTCCATCTCACAGTACAGGAGATACCATAACATGGTACCATCTAATATTAAACACATCTGTACTTAATTTCTAGAAGCAGAGGTGTCAGGGCTCAGGTTTTTCTGTAAATATCTGGAATTTCCCTAATCCATGATACATAGAAACTCTCTGTGGTTAGTCAGTGGTGAAGAAAATACACTGTGCATAGTTACTTGCATGTATACTTACTTATTATGTTCTAGAGTTCAGCAGGGCCTACCATGAGACATGGTGAGCCATGTAGCTCAGGTGATGGATCAGGAGGGGTGGCAGATCATGTCCCTCTCTGCCACCGTAGAATGCCCCATCGCTTCATTGCTGCTACCACTTTTGCTGCTGTGGCAAGTACTGTTTAAATTTAAACAGTATTTGTTGCTTCAGGAAAGTGGTCATTGGTGCCCCTGCAAGGTCTCTGGAGCACTCAGCCCATGTCTCTTGCTCTGAGGAAGTGGGTCATTCCTGAGAACGAGGCACTGTGGGTAAGTTGGCCCCGGAGAGCACTTGCTCCACCACCACCACCGGTTTGTGGCAAAGTGGCAGCAGCACAGGCATTTTCCAGGACCACTCACCCACCCCTCAGGGGTGTAATGAGCCTGTAAATGCTGAGATCACCAGCACTGTTGCCGTTAATGCTGCTGCAGTAACAGCAGCAAATAAATAACATTAAAAGGCTAGCAGGGGAGGATGCAGCAGCAGGGTCTACCTTGCCTCAGGCAGGGCACTGTCTTTTACTGGCCCTGGGGCTCAGTCCTTATATTGAAAACAGATTCCTGGGCAGAGCCCTGGCTAAACTTGGTAACAGCTTAAGCCCTGAATAGGACTGCATGAGAGGCATCAAATAATGACAAAATATATGTTTTCTGCTTCCTGGGAAGTTAATCAAGGGGGTTCCTTGAAGAAAAGAACAGTTAAAAGACGCTACCACTACCACTACTGATCCTCCTCTGCAATCCACAGACACAGGGCAGTGGTGGTGGTAGTAGTAGTAGTGGTGTTCTAGAGCAGACTCTGGAACAAAGGAAATGTGATGTTGGTAAATATGTGCATTCACTCTATTCACAAATAAAGTACGGGGTATCTTTTTTTTTTCCAGCAAAAGAAGCAACCTGGAGAGGGAACATGAACACCCCCCATCTTGCTGTCACACTTTCCCTTCAAATATGATAGTAGTCCCATAACACAGGCTTGTAAGTAGCCCCTCACATATAGGCTTATGATGAATATCAGTCTTAGGTGAGCAGTCAGGGAAACCTGTACATTGGAAGAGAGTTGATTCATATTATTACTATTTCTTTCAGACTGTTAATGGGTGCCTTCAGATGGTGGGGTCCTATCACTAGCAACAGGAAGACGCTGTGCTATTCCATCTTTTCTTACTTAATGGATTTTCTAGGGTAAGAAGAAAAATGAGGGAATAAGTGAAGGGAAAACAGGGGAGGGCTACAAGTGGAAGATGACAACATCATCTGGACACACACATAAAATTCCATGAATGAGGCAGGGCAATAAAAGCCTGGTCTGGAAGCACCAAATGTGCCACAAAAACATAGCATAGGTGTATGTGGTGGGTGGGCAGGCTAGTAAATTCTGTAGGTTTATTTGCAAGGCTGCCACAACATAAGTGGCAAGAACCTTGCCTATCAGGAATGGATTCCTTACATATATAAAATGACAATTAAGTGCTTTGTTGTTAAACTGGGAATTGACACCCAGATCTTTCTGATGATTGGCATAGATTAAGAGGGCATGCCTAGCTAATCCAAAAAACACATACATACAGGGACTACTTCATTGGATGGGATGAGCTAGCAACATGCTCTTAACATATCAAGTACAAACAGAAATCTAAGGTTACATAGCTCATAACATTATCTCACCCACTAACTTCTCACTGAAATCATGATATGGATGTGGACTTTTGAAATAATTGTGTTGGTGGTCCTTTCATGTTTTGTGAACAGTTAACAGTTTACTAAGCAAACACACGTGATGGTTTAAAAGAAGAAAGGGGATTATTTTTACAGCGGCTATTAAAATTTAACTACCATCTGGCAGGGAATGATTAGAGGAGATGAAAATTAAGGCAGTCAACACAAATACTTGGTGGATACCTCAGGGAATTGAAGGGGATGGAAGAGGGTGGGTGTGCAGTTCTATTAAGAGACAGGCAGAGAAGGAAGTGGGGGACACATCCTTTATGGCTCCTGCCCTAATGGTCACTCACATTCATGGCTGAAGGAGCAGAGAAAAAGAGGAAAGCAGAAACACCTGGGAATAATCAGACGCTTACCACTGTCATTAAAATAATAATAAAGAAGAGGAAAGTTATGGCATTACACAAGAGCAACACTGTGTTTCTTGCCCTGCAAGTCAGGAAGGAAATGTTTATTGTTGAGGTGTGTTAAACTTTGCAGGTAGTTAATATTCAAATTAGCCTACTATCATTAGAGGAAGGGGTTTTAAATGGGAAGGGGGGAGTCTATTATATGGCTTTGAGCTGAATGACCTTGGGGAACACAGACCTACAATTGAGGTTATGTCACACAACAGTAATTTTTAAAACATGATTCTTGGAACAATCAAGTAAGTGTGTGGTTTTGATTTTCATGCAACCTGAATAAGCTTCCTTTTGGGGCCAAAGTAGATGTTACTCTAGATGTGCAATCACTGCCAAAAAGAGCAGTCATCCATCTCCCCTCCTTTTCCATAATGCCTAAAAGAACTTACCTCATTTTGTGACATCATGCTGTTCTGCATTTCCTCCCCACCCCACCTCCATACTATTTGCTGCACTGGTGGGAGCAGGAAAATGATATCACGACACCAGAAAAGTTCTACTAGATTTTGGTGGGGTGGGACTGGACACATGGTTGCTTTGGGCTTCAACCACACATTTAAGAGCAACTTCGTATTTGGCCCTCTTTGCAAGTATATAGAAAGGATTTTTCCAAACAAGCCATGTAATCTGGTGATCTTTTCCATGAAACCTAAAAGGCTTTGTAGGTAAAACCATGATTAAGGGGGATGATCTGCTTCATAGGCTTACTGAAGAAAATACATTATCCTACTGGATTATTGCAGCACCGCATAGTATTGAATTTGACAACAGCAACAACTATCATGAAAAATTAAAATGTGTCTATGCACAACGACACATAATAATGTAGATAATTTACACACACAAAATATTTTTTTTTTTTTAAAGAAAACCACCATGATTTCCAGTGATGCCAGCCACAACATGCAATCACAGGCAAAATATATGTCTTTCACCACTCCTTTAAGGCTAACAGGGATCAGGACAGGACAGGAATGCCAAGGACACGGGTCCTCCATAAACAATGCCTCACCGTTAGTTCCCCGGGAATGGGGAACTTATTGTGTTGTATTGGGTTTTAACTTTTGTGAGCCACCCAGAGGGCCTTGGCTATTAGGTAGCTTAGAAACATAGTAAATAAATAAATCTTGGGATCATGGGGGCAACTCTGCACATTACTATTGCTGAGGGAACATTGCTATAACACTGGCATTTCCCATAGCAAACAGATGTGGACATCACACATGAAGATACACTCACCTTTAAACACTAGTGTAAATGTGAAGAAAAGAGCCTTTGGGGGGGTTCACACACACACACACACACCTCATGTGTGAACTGGCTGGGGTGGGGTGTGCATAGTTAGCGTGTGAAGAAAGGGGCCCTTGGGGGTTCCTGCATGCATGCACATGCACACACACGCCTCCTCATGCGTAAGCCAAGTGGGGCCAGTTGAGGGGGCTGGGAGGAAACGAAAGCCTCGGATAGGGCTTTCATACATAAATAGTTCAAGCCATGAGGCATGACATGAGCCTCCCTCATCCTGACTGGCCAGGTGAAGTTCAATCTAATTGGCTGAGAGGCAGCAGAGTTACAAGGAGGAGGGGAGGGGGGGAAAGGTATATTTCCCAAAGCGTGGGTTTTGGTCTTTGTTCTACCCAGCTGTGGTAATGGCGGTAAGCCAAGTAAGCTCCTGGTGAAATTAGCTGGATTGAGGGCTCTAGTAAAGGCAAGCCTTGTGGGAGTTTTACCCACCTCGGACCTTTGGGTAGGTGTGGTAATCTCCCTCGGGCAGCGAGGCTGTGCTGGATTTAACCCTTGAAGAGGACGCCCTCAGGTAACAGGTGTGTGCCTGAGAGATATTAAGGAATCAGGTTTTATTGTTTTGCAGCTTTACTGTGTACTAAAGTGTCTCTCTCTTTATTTTGTGTGCTTCTCTCATTTCCCTAATCTTGTTGTAAAATGCTACCAGAATAAACCTTGTCTTGGTTTTACCCCACATGGGTTTTGTAGTACTCTGTGGCTTCAGTATCTAAATCCAGGTTACAGAATTAAAGGCGAGTCCCTGAACAGAGATCCAAGTAGGGTTGCAGACAGCTGAGGCTGGCAATCTGGTACCTTGAGATCTCTGGGGGTCTTGGTTCCTTTGGAGTAGGAAAGGGTGGGGGTGTGGCGGGCCAGCCAGCCCCCCCTTCCTCCACAGTAAACGTGTCTTGGGTTAGCTCCAGACAATTCAGTTGCCAGCGGGGATACATTTCTCAGGCATACATTATCCAATCCCAGCAGGCCAGAACCACCAGCAGCAGACCATGGGATGAGCTCATCTAACAGGGGCAGGAGGAGGCAGAGGGACCAGGCACTGAGGCAACTTCTGGGTCCAAATTGCCATGGAGAGGTCCCAGATAGTAGGCAGCTCCTTCCAACAGGTTCCAGGGTCAGACTAACCTTGTATCCCCATACAAGTCCAGACCAATCTTTTGTCCCAGTCCATACCATATTCTCTGAGCAGTGCAGTCGCATCATGCTGTCCTGGAACTTGCGTTTTGTTATCAATTGGTTTCCTGATGGACTTGGCAACATCTTTAAAGACAGGACAGGAGATTGTGATGCTTTGGGTAGATGGTGTGGCAGTTCCTTGAAGAATCAGGCTGGGGGGGGGAGGTAGCCTGCACATGGGGTCTTAGCTATGGGGCCCTGGTTTGGTATAAGCCCCCACTGGTCTCTTCAGTATTGGGGTCAGTATTTGGTTTCTCTGTGAATGGTGCTTCAGGAAAGTAGAGCCTCTACAAGCTCTTTGGCAGGCCTTAAGAGTTGGGATCCATGACATGTGTCTACTGGTGTTTTAAAAATGAGTGTGTGGTGTAATATCTATACATTACAGGACTGGTGCAGGAAGCAATGGTGTTTCCTGCTGAAAACATCGTGCTGATTTTGAGGGACACTAATGGTGCTTCCAGACAAGGCTCTTATCCTGCAGTCGCCTGCCTCAAATGCAGAATTTTACAGGGGATCCTGATGATGACACCTCCCATTTGTAACCCTCCTGTCCTTTCCCACTGCTTCTTCTGTCTTTTTCCTTACCAGAAAAAGATCTGTTGAGGAGGAAAAGATGGAATAGCTGCACAACTAGCAATAGACGAACTTACCCCAAATGTATTCATTATTTCTTCGGAAACTAATGAATTCATTCTTGTAATCTCAGACAAGAGTGCTCCTTTAATTCGAAATCTCATTCAGTGTATATGTGTTTTTGCACATGCACAATATCAAACTGCATCTTGGGACCTGTAGTTTGTAATCATGTAATGTATCATGCATCACCACATTATGTACCCCTTCCTGATTGGTTATTTCCACATGGCCTTCCTACATAATGTTTACTCGCCATCACTTATTAGTATATGGATATACTGTATATACAACCTACATGGCTGTTTCTTTGAATGCGATTCGTCTGTGGAAAGAGTTCAAATGCCAACCTTTCCCTAAAGCCTCCAGAGGTTTTGGCCTACAATTCCCATGATCCCTCAATATTGGCTATGCTAGCTAGGGCTGATGGGATTTGTAGGCCAAAACATCTGGAGGGCCAGAACTTGCCTACCCTTGCCCTAAAGAGTTAAAGTGACATAATCATATTTCCTCCTGAAAGAAAAGGGTTAAACCAACCAACTCAGCACATGTGCAGAAATGTGGTTTAGATGTAGAGTGTGCATACTCTGAAGCTCGCAATCTGTTCCAAAATTAATAACAAATTCTTAAGACAGCGATCCTAAGCTTGCTACAAAGGTAAACATTGCAAATGCATGAGTTTTGGACGATGAGCTGACTGATTACTAAATTCGCTGGCTGGCGTCACTATGCACAATTGGTAGTGCTAGGAGCCCTCCTTCTGGACGCACCCTGTGTGGCAGGAAAGTGGCATATAATACAACAACAACAACAAGAAGAAGAACAACAACATGTAGAGCTGTCCTCAGAAACCAGACCCAAATAGGTTTCCCAGTCAAGTGTACACTGATGTTTAAAGATGCATGTACACTTGACAGTGAGATCCACATGTTAGGTTTTTCAGCAATCATTATATATGGAGCTGCTGTCAGAATACTCTGGCTGATCTTAAACTTGGCTAACATTCTGCAGCTAGGAGAGCTAAAACACATCCCAACCACCAGAGGGAGAAGGAATCATTCATAATTATGGCAGAGATAGCCCTCTTCTAAACTGTATAGCACAGGATCTTTTCTTTACAGATATCCAAATGGAACCTCCTCTCTCATGAAGTGGAACCTCCCACTATTAAACACCTTCAACCCAATCTTCACAAATGATTTCAACTGCTGTGGCTCCGTGGCAGATTGGCCCGTTAGGCAAATAGCACATGCAACAGTTGCTTAAATATATATATATATATATATATATTGTACTTTGTCATAAAAGCACAAAACTTGAATTGTACTTTGTCATAAAAGCACAAAACTTGGTATATTCAAAGGGTACCCTATGAAACTCAAATTGATAGGGAGACATTCCTATTATTCCAAAATGACTGCCAGTTGTGTAACTAGTTGGGAGGGGATAGTTATAAATAATATATCTCAGTTCTATGGATATGGTTTCCATTTTCTGTATATACTGTATATATATTTTGCTGGGGGACAGATACTTATTCTGCAACCCATGCTGCCTTTGTCTGTTGTGAAGCCCCTCCGCTCACCACCTGTCAGACCCCACCTCCACACTCTCTTAATCTCCTCCGCTGCCACCAACCTCTTCTGGGTAACTAATCCAGACCACTCCTTTTATGTTTTTAAAAGGAAAACAAGTTTATTTATTTACAATTAAGGGTAGGAAAATAGATAATGTTAATGGATTCTAAACATTGTAAACTCCCTCCCCCCCTCTCTCTCACAGCACTACCCAATACTCCCCCTCTCTTAAAAAAACAACAACCCACAGACTCCCCTCAGACTCCGACCCCCCTCTTGAACAGCACCGCCCACTGTTTTTATAACACAGGCTTCACCCCCCCTTCTCACTCTCTCAGCCAATCAGCAGACATCTCAACATTCCACACTCCTCTCACACTCCCCACTCCCTTCACATACTTACAGCTATAACGCTTTGCGCGTGGGCAGGGGCATGACATACATCTGTGGATTGGGGCTGATCCTTAATAGACAACCATTATGAAGAGTACTGCATAAGACTTCCAGAAGCTGCAGTGAGCTGCTGCGAACTGACGTGTGGTTGGAAGAAGGGTTAGATTGTTTGTGCAAGTACAGATTGGCACAATGAACACCATTTTTGTGGGGGACACTGAGCTGCCGATTAGTGTGAGATCAGGGGAGCAAAGTGTTACAAAATTCCATACAAATGTGCATATAAAACTAACTACAGTCATTTTTACATACTGTACTTGTAAATTAATTATTTTCATGTATTACATGACAGTACAGAAATGCTACACATTAATTACTGCCTGGTTTGTGTTCTTGGTGCTAGTAGAAAGAACATGCTAATCAGACCCATAAAACCTGAGATATCACGTTATATATAACACTGCTCCCAACTACTAACAAAATCTGCTGCCATTTTGAGAATATTAAGAATGCATCTCTATCTTAATTTGAGCTTCATAGGGCAAAGGGTGGGCAGACTTCAGCCTTGCAGGATATACTTTGTTTACTAGAAACCCAAAAATCCATCAACCAGAGCCAGGTGCAGTGCAAAAGACATCCACTTAGAATTTAATCCAAAATCTACAGTTGGGCAATACGTTCATTAGGCCCATCCAAAATGCCACAAAAGTGTGCAAAGATTTGAGTTCTCCAGAACTCTCCATGAGGCTAGGTCAGACAGAGGTAAGCAACTTTTGTGGGCCTTTTGCAATTTGAGAAACCTCCCTGGTCACCATCACAAAATGGCTGCCATGGGAAGCGTGGCTAGTCACAATGGATAAGTAACTTGCCCAAAAGACTGAATACTAGGCAGAGTGAGGTCTGAGCCCCAACAAACTAAGCAACTCTGTTGGACCCAGTTTTCAGCGCCGACAGAAACCTATTTCACAGAACACCCCACCCCCGGGTGGCCTAGTGATGCCCTTCCTAGCCAGCCCCCCCACACACACACACACTCTTCCTAGCTCCTTGCTGCTCTCTTTAGCACCCTTCTCCAGCTTACCAGAGGGACACGACAGGAGTCCCTTTTTCTTTTCCCTTTCTTTTACTTGGTGGCTGGAAGCACAGCAGAGGAAAGCATCAGTCTGCAACCACTCACCATCTTCTTTTCCTAAGACTGTCTCTCACAGCCCCATGTGTGTGCCAGAGGTGTTCATAGGAAATGAAGAGGGCAGTGGCTGGAGGCCCTCACTTCACAGTCCCAACTGCCAGTAAGAAAATATGCCAATTTTTATTACAGTGGGAGGGGTAGGGAACCTCAGTGGGCACCAATAAAGGTGTCCGGGAGCACACTGGTGCCCATAGGTAACACATTGCCTACCCATGTGGTAGGTGGTACAGAAAGCAGGACATGGGGGGGGGGGGAGAAGCAGAAAAGTCCAAAACTTAGGCCAGCTGTTATTGCCGTGAGGACTGCAGCTTAGTGCCATTCTCAAAATGGAGATTTGCAGGCTGAATGAAGAAGTCACTGGGAGGTGTGCAGGGATCAAATTACACCTGGCAATGCATTCTGGGACAGAGAAGCAATGGCTGATCTCCACAACATCTGGCCTAATATTTTTTTTAAAACTTTTGTTTCTTTCTCCCCATCCCTTGCTTTTTGTACCACCTATCCTGATAAAGAGATTTGGAGAACTCAAAAGCTTGCACATCTTTGTAGTGTTTTGGTTGATCCTAATAAGAGTATTACCTTTTGTATATACCAAGTTTTGTGCTTAGATCATAAAATGCATAATTCTGCCTCTTATCATGGCTTGTCTGCTGCACTAATCTGCAAAATGTGAGTACTAGTGTCCTACCTCATAGAATTGTGATGGGGGGGGGCATAATGATGATTAGGCAAGATTTGCACATTTGAAGTGCTATTCAAAGTGCTAATATCTACTAGAACAAATAACATGGAAGTCAGCAAATGCAGACATTTCACTGTCTGGATTCATGAGATTCCTAGCAATACACTTGTCCAGAAACTGTGACCACAGTTTTGGATGCAGAAAGTGCTATCTAGGACAAATGTTTCAAACATACAAACAAGCAAACACCTCAAATAAATTTGGCCAGATCCAAGAACCAAATATTCATAGCCAAGTTAAGAGAATTGGAGCAATTACAACTTCACCTTTTGCTGTTTCAAACCTTATATACCTCCAGTGTACCTACAGATTGTGTCCGCTGATAAACGCAGACTGCAGCGGGGAAAGAACTGCCAGCATTTGTACCTGCATTAATATTATGTGATGCATGTGGTGCCAGATTTGGTAATAAATTATGTCAGTTATATGTCTTTCACCACCCTGGCCAAGATATGTGTTTAGGAAAGCAATCTTGCATTGTCTTTTCTCCCCAAAGTCTATAAAGCTGTCGGGCCAATTAAAATCCATCAAGCCATGCAGACTCCAAAGGTTTCTTAAGTTGAAGTAGGGATCTGTCAAAATGTTTGAGTATATAAAACCTCTTGCACCCAGGCCCCGTGACACTTTCCCGTGCAATATTCCAAACACCAAGCTAGACTGAAAGAGAGTTCCAGCAGACATTTGTTGCTTTTATGATGCCCACAAGCACCTACAGATGTGATCTCATGTAATGAAGCATGTGGCCCTAAGCTGGAATTATTTGCAAACAGCAGGATCTCCTGGCAGTAGAAGTGGTGCTTGCTGTGTTATGAAGCCCCCCCCCCCGGCCCCCACAACTCTAAAACCATGTTTGGTTAACACCTATGCCCTGTTGAAATTGGCACCACACATTTTCAATGGGAAGAATGCCAAACAAACAGATGGAAATGAATCTAGCCATGCCAGAGAACAAGGGTGTTTATCAAATTTAGGGACAAGTTCCCTTCCAGGAACGTAACAATGGCAGGGATTATAGAGGGTTTTAAAATAAATCTTTGGTTAAAAGAGTGTCTCTTCCCTTTGAATGTCAAACCAGCATTAGAAATTGTAGTTTAGAAGAATAGTTTGATTATGTCACTCTACTACTGTTGTTATTACAGTAATACCTTGGATTGCAAGTAACTTGGTCTGAGAGCATTTTGCAAGACAAGCAAAATTTTTAATACATTTTGACTTGATAAACAAGCGACGTCTTGTAAGACAAGTAGTCGTAGGGATGTAACCGCTCGCCTCGAGCGGGCCGAAATCGGCCCCGCTCACGCCCGCCAGAGACTCACTTTGATATAAGAGTGTTTTGGATTACAAGCACGGTTCCGGAATGAATTATGCTCTCAATCCAAGGTATTGCTGTATTTTTGTTATCAGTGTTATTATATACACTATCACACACATACATATACACACGCAACAATATACATTGGGTTGGATCCAGATTTACGGTGGATTAACTGTGCTGACAGAAGTGAACTTTCCCACCCACTCCTTCCCTCAGCAGCCCCCTAAAGCCCCTCCATCCCCTTGAAAATGCTACACATTCACCCTGCTGAATGTGGTGAGCTGCAGCGTGTGTTGGGGAGGGGGGGAGATCCCTAAAAATTGGGCAGAGGGACCTCCCACGAGGAGAGCCCTTTCTCTTGTGAAAGGCAGATCCTGGATTCAACCCAAGATCTTATTAGTTTCTCATTCATAACAATGACATTTTGAAAATCATCATCAACATAAATTAGTTAAATAAAAAATTATAAATAGCTAGCGACAAGGAAAACACACACAAATATGTACACTTATCAACTGAGAATAATGGAGCACAAAACAACTTGATATTAGTTAAAAACTTCATGACATGAATAATTATGAAATTGTAAAACATGAATAAATGTTAATTTCCACATTATAATTTGCTTTCCAATATTCAATAAATGGATTCCATAATTTTCTCAAGAATGTTTGGTTCTGCTGTCTACCATATTTCAACCTATCTTGCTAAGTTTTAATGTGTCATATTATGAATGTTCTGGCTTAAATATGTGGAGAGGGGGCTTTGTGGAGATATTCTTTCTTGGCATTAAAGGAGTAGTGAGAAAGGATCAGTTTTCTCCAATGTCTCTACCTGGTTCGGATTCTTAGACTAGTCAGTGCCAGCAGCCTGACTATTTCCCTGCTGAGGAGAACCCTGATTATTTATTTCAAGCAGGCCTGTGGCTCACGCTAGCTCAGCTTGTCTGAGCGTAGAAAGCTAAGCAGGGTCAGGCCTCGCTATTACTTGGATGGGAGACCCCTCCTCTAGTTTCCTGCATTGAGCAGGGGGTTGGACTCGATAGCTTTGTAGGCTCCTTCCAACTCTATGAAATCTAAGAATTTATACCCCACTTTTATCTTCCAAAAAGAAAGTTGCTCAAAGCAGCTTATAAACTATTAAAAAGGCATAAAAGCAAGAGCCAATCAAACACATTTACAAGCTAAAAGCAGCAGCAACAACAAAAATACAAAGAGCCAAAACAATAAATCTATATATATAAAAGTGAAAGCACTGACTTATTAATTTATCTCCTATTTCCCGTTAAGCTAGAAAGCTGAAATTTGGCATGGTTGTTGCTTATGGATCACTAATAACAACTATGTTGTAAAAACTTTCTTAAAACTTCACCCTGCATTTTGGGGTGCTTTTCTTACCCCAGGCTCACATTCTGTGGTGTAATTTACACATACATAGACCTACAATCTTGTCCTGGTATGACTTTGCCTAAAACAGGATAGTAAATAGGGATGTTCACGTACCGGGGGGGGGGGCGCCTCGCCTCTCCGCGTCAGGCCCCCCCCGCCACTCAATTCTCAGCGGCGTGGAGCAATTCTCTGTGCCGCTCGAGCCGCGCGCTCAAGCCGCCCGCGCCCTGTTGCCCTGTTTTTTACGGAAAATATGTAGAATTGGGGTCCCGGCGCGTCACTTCCAGCGAGCCGGAAGTGACGCGACAGGACCGTCGCAGCTAGCGCGGGCGGCTCAGCATGGGCGGCTCGCCATGGAGAGGCGAGCGATCACCGGGACCCGGTAAGGCCTGCTCACCTAGGGCGGGTGTGAGTGGGGCCAATTTCGGCCCGCTACACCCGCTCGAGGCGAGCGGTTACATCCCTATGACAGTCACCTGCCTTTTACAGTTTTCTTTCTATAACCAAACATGCCTGGGACATAAAATGACCCCAAAAAATCTGCATAGCAATGCTATATCTAGGGTGCTTCAGTGTCCCCAGGCAGCAGGCACTGGGGGAACAATAGGAGCCATCCAGAGGTCATTTTAGTATCTTTTTATTGTCAAAAAGAGCAGAAAACACCTCCTTCAAAAAGAAAAGAAATCCATTGAGGGAAAGCATCATTATGATGATTTAAAGTTTTATAGGCCTCAGGCTTTTCAACTGCTAACTGACTGTTAATAGCAGGGGTCTTCAAACTATGGCCCGCGGGACACATCCGGCCCAGCGCGCCCCCCAATCCGGCCCGGCGGCTGATCCAGACCCCGTGCGACTCACCGGGCCCTGCGCAGCCCGCAGCCCGCTGCCGCCAACCCAGCTGCGCCTCCTCCACCGGAGGAGACGCCGGCCGCGCGCCCACGCGCACTCCCCCACCGCCGGATCAGCTGCGTCTCCCCCACTGGAGGAGACGCTGGCCGCGCGCTTACGCGTGCCCTGCCACTGCCAGCTCAGCCGTGTCTCCACCGGCCACGCGATGCGTGGAAGGACCCCGGAGCGCGGGAGCTGCCAGGTGAGCCGGAGCGCGTGCCGAGCCGCGAGCGAAGCCGCGCCGGGACCCACCGCCATCCGCACCGCCGGCAAACATCGTGGAATTCCATCCCGCCAAGGCCCGGCCCCGGAGGGAGGACAGAGGGAAGGGCCGCCCCATGGGCTGGCCGCCAAGCGGCCACGACGGCAGCGCCCCCGGGGGGCGCGGGCGAGTCCATGAGGCCTGAGCGCAGGCCGGGGTGGGAGCAGGGAGAGAGCGCCGAGCGCAACAGGAGGCGGCGGCGGCTGGGCGCCCGGCCGCAGCCCCCAAGCCCACCCCAAGCTGGCACCCTCCAGACGTGCCGGCCACCACCAGCTGACACGTGCGCGGCCACCACCAGCTGAGCCCCACCCGCTCTCCAAGAGTCAACAAACCGGGGGACACATCGAGAGAGGCAGAGGAGGCAAGGGCCCCGCAAAGCCAAAGAAGGAAAGAGGGGACATATCCAAATGGTGACAAACAATGCAAGATGTCCCCCACTGCCTCATCAGTGCTCGAACCACAGGAGGAAAGGTGAGGGCTCTCCCAAATCCAGAAGTCTTCCCCCCTGCAGCCATCCCAAAACCATAGCCAAGGGGACTCACCGCAAAAGGTGGTCCCTCCCCCAAGAACCGCCACTCACCCCTCAATCCCAGGTATTCACTTCAATGACAGGCATTACCACCCTGACCCAAAGAGAGAGCCCAGCCCCACCAAAGCACAGCGGCGCTAGCCCACATCTAACAAGAAGAGAAATAAGGCAGCAAGAATCCTTGAATGGTGCCCTTTCTGTTTCTGTTTCTTTTAAAAATAGAGTCTGAGACAGACCCCAGTGGAAGCATGGTTCTCGCCCCACCCCCCGAAACCTGCAGGACCAGACAGCAACCCGCCTGCCACATTTATATCCTGCCCCTCCTCCTGCAAGGAACCCCAGGCGGCCCACACAATCTTCCTCCTCTCCACCCTACACTCACAACAACCCTGTGAGGCAGGCCAAACCGAGAGTCAGTGACTGGCCCAAAGTTAGCCAGTGAGCTTCATGGCTGAGTGGGGAGTAGAACCAGGATCTCCTGGTTCTACTCCCTCCCAGAACCAGGGAGTAGAACCAGGGAGTAGAGTCAAACACTCTAACTAACCACTATGCCACACTGGCTCTCACTATGTTCTCTGGGCATCAGCCCCCCCCCCAACCCACCCCAGGGAACCAGCCCGTACCCCTAAGGCTGCGATCCCCTGCAAACCCACCTGGGGAGAAAGTCAAGAACCACAAACAAGACATGTGCATGTGCAGCCCCTCCACACCTCTCCAAAATTCAATGCATTTCAATTCTAGACAGCAAATTAATCCACAATTAACTTATCACTAATTTATAATAACTTTCCATTTAATCAAGCAAAAAAAAAAGGACCCGGGTCCTTTCCCCCCATTTGATCCATTCGTTCATATTTTCCCCAAACTACAGTCCAGCCCCCCAACAGTCCGAGGGATAACGAACTGGCCCCCCGTTTAAAAAGTTTGAGGACCCCTGGTTAATAGCTTTGAGTAGGCCTCGCCTTTGTTATGTAGATTTCCTGCATTTACATTGCTGAAGGAAAAATTAAGTCTGAACTTACCTTAAGTAGCTGAAACCTGATATCCATTCTTATTCTGATCCTAACTGCCTGGGGAAAACATTGTCAGACAAAAGCACAATTTGCCTTGCCTGAGGCACTTTTTTCTGGGGTGTCATTGGCACCCTAGATTCAATGTACACAAAGTTGCACGTTTCCACAAGATGAAGGTTACAAACCAACTAACTTGGTGATATTATTAGCGCCAGAAGGTAAAACTTCAAACCTAGTGTACCAACCAGTGCTTTTTTTCTGGAGAAAAGGGTACCGGAACTCTTGGATTACATTTCCTCGGGAGTAGATGGTGATTAAATTGTAATGCAATTAATAGAAGAAAAGGTGCTGGAACTCAGTTCCAGTGAGTTCCACCAGAAAAAAAGCCCTGGTACCAACCAAGAAGCACTACTAGACACCTCATTAAATCTTAAGTGTTGCACTGTCCACAGGGTAGAAAGTAATCAGATTTTTAATCCGTTTGAAGAATGGGTACTTCAGCTAATCAATAAATAAAATTAAGCAACAGAGTCAAATGCCTGTTTGAAGAGAAATGTCTTCAGTTGCTGGCAGAGCACAGATAAAGAGGAAGATGACCGTTACCTCTTGGGGCAGGGAGTTCCACGGAGGGGGCATCTTATGATTAACGTGAAAGTAAAATCTTCCATTTGTTCCATAAAATCTTCCATAATGAACTGGAATTCTCCAGCATTTATGCAAATACAGATCTTAGAACAATGTATTTCATTTGCAACACCTCAACAAATGGTCAATTTATTAACATGAATGCACAGGGTTTGTTTGTTGGTTTGTTTGAACTTTATTCATTTTGTACATTTTTGTTCCACCCTTCCTCCAATAACTTTCTTCCAATGGTTCTCCCTCCTTTTCTATAGTCACAACAGTCCTGTGTGAGGGAGGTTAGGCTGAGAGGTATTGACAGACAGATTGAAGATTCAAATCCAGGTCACCCAAACCTAGCACTCTATCCATTATGTCACATTAGTGTCTGCATGCACATGGTTTTCCATGTCATCTGTTTGGATTTTATCAGTTTGCTCAGAGGCACTGTGCACTAAAGAACATAAGAAGAGCCAGACCAAGGGTCCATCTAGTCCAGCATTCTGCTCACACAGTGGCCAAGGCCAACCAGCTGCCTGCAGGATCCCACAATCAGGACATGAGTGCAACAGCACCCTCCCACCCATGTTCCCCAGCAGCTGGTGTACATAGGCATACTGCCTCTGATACTGGAGGTAGCATATTGCAAAACAGGACTAATAGACATTGATAGCCTTCTCCATGAGTTTGCCAATCCCCTTTTAAAGCCCTCCAAATTGGTAGCCGGCACGATATCTTGTAGGCATGAATTCCATAGTTTTAACTATGCACTGTGTGATGAAGTCCTTCCTTTTATCTGTTCTGAATCTCCCACCAGTCAGCTTCATGGGATGACCCCAGGTTCTAGTATTATGAGAGAGGGAGAAAAATGTGTCCCTATCCACTTTCTCCACACTGTGCACCATACCTCTTAAATCCATTTGATTAAAAAGACCTCCCCAAAACCCCAAACTCATAACAGCAGCAAAAAGGTCTGGGAGAATAAAAATATCTTCACCTGGGACTAAAGGAACAGCAAAGTTGGAACCAAGTACGCATCTCTGAGGGACCATTCCAAAGATGGATGCCACCACTGAAAATGCCTGTATCAGTACTGTATGCCATGGTCAGAAGAATAAGAATTTACTCCCGTGTTGGGCCCCCACCCACCTTTTAACTTTTAATGCCCTATATTGTCCTGTGTGCCTGGGAAACCACTTCCTTCCACATGCGCTAAGATTTCATCTGCATTGGGAACCCTTCTCTGGACGCAGACAAAGGGCCTTTTCAATAGTGGTGCCCCATGGAATGATCTCCCCAAGGCTGCTGTTTATTTCCCCAGGCATTTAATTTATTTAGCTGCTGTTTCATGTTATCTCATGGTGCTTAAATCTGTCTCACAGTCTCTGTTTTAACTGTGTCTTTATTTATTTATGTATTTATTTCATTACAGCATTTTTATCCTGCTCCTCAGCCAAAACAGGCCCTCAGAGCGGCTTACAAAGATTAATAATAAGATAGTCCCTGCCCTCAGGTTTACAATCCAAAAGACACAAGACAAAAGGAAAAGGGATTGGGAGGGAGGAGGAGGGAAAAAAGCTAAACTCGGGCACCGGTGCTTAGTTTCAAAGTTCTTATATGTGTTCTTTCTACTGTTTTATTGTAAGCCTATTTGAAAACATAGGTTTAAATGCAGCATAAATGGTTTTAAATAAATACATAAATAAATAACATGAAGCAAAGATTATCTCCTGAATGCAACTGGCATGTGGGCTGATATAGGGAGAAGCAGTCCCTCAGGTATTTACATTCCAGGCTATGAAAGGCTTCATATGTTCAAAACAGCACCTTGAATTCGGACCAGAAGCACACCGGTTCTTTGAAGCAATACTGGTTGAATATGCTTGCACCTTTCCCACACAGGCACAACATCTGGCAACAGCTGAAGCTTCCAAACTGTTTTCAAAGCCAACCCCACCTAAAGTGAATTGTAGTAGTCAGGATTCTGGAGGTTACAAAATCATGGACCAGTGTGGCACAGTCTTCCCAACCCATCTCCACGGATAATAGCTAGTCCAAGTGTGGAGAAACGAGCCTTTGGGGGTACACACACACACCTCAGGTGTGAACCGGCTGGGGTGGGGTGTGCATAGTTAGCGTGTAGAGAAAAGAGTTTTTAGGGTTCCTGCATGCATGCATGCATGAACAAACAAACACACACACACACGCCTCCTCATGAGTAAACCAGGTGGGGGCTGGGAAGAAGCAAAAAGTGCATAGAACATGAGATGGGGCCTGGCTTCCAGAAGTCTAGAGGAGCCAGGCTGAAGGCATTCATATGCAGATAGTTCAAGCCATGACTCAAGAGTTCCCTCCCCCCTGCCTGGCCAGTTCCCTCCCCCCTGCCTGGCCAGTTCCCTCCCCCCTGCCTGGCCAGGTGAAGTTCAAATTGATTGGCTGAAGCAAGAAGGTTACAGAAAAGGGGAGGGGGAAGAGTTTTTTCCCCACGTGTAAGCCTTTGTTCTTGGTCAGTCTTAGTCTTAGTCTTTTGGGTGCCTGCCTGGCGGTTAGAGCCATGCCAGGCCAGCGAGGGGCCCGAGCCTTTAGGGGGGGCCCCTCAAGAATCGACCCCAGGCAGCACCTGGTAAAATTGGCTGGTTTGAAGGCACTGGTGAAAGCAAGCCTTGTAAGGGTTTACCCATCTTAGACCTTCAGGTAGGTGTGGTAATTCTCTAACGGGCGGCAAGGCTGTGCTAGATCTAACCCTTTGAAGAAGACACCCTCAGGTAACAGGTGTGTGCTTGAGAGATCTTAAAGAATCAGGTTTTCTTGTTTTATAGCTTTACTGTGTACCAAAGTGTCTCTCTATTTCGTGTGCTTCTCTTATTTCCCTAATCTTGTTGTAAATTGCTACCAGAATAAACCTTGTCATGGTTTACCCCACATGGGTTTTGTAGTACTCTGTTAGTTCAGTATCTAAATCCAAGTTACAGAATTAAAGGCGAGTCCCTGAACAAAGATTCAAGTAAGGTTGCAGACAGCTGAGGCTGGCAATCTGGTACCTTGAGATCTCTGGGGGTCTTGGTTCCTTTGCCAGTAGGCAAGGGTGAGGTAGTGGCGAGTCAGCCAGACCCCCCTTCCGGGCCACATGGTGGCAAGTGCTGGGTTTCCTTTGAAGGAGGAAAGGGTGGAGGTCTGGCGGGCCAGCCAGCCCCCCTCTTCCTCCACATGGTGGCAGCGGTGGGATTCGAAGCTGAACCATTGAGTGTGTGCACGTGGGCAAATGAGAGAAATTTGAGAGACGTTTTGGTGCATGAGTACAGAGTTTGTTATTTTTTAGAAATAAAGTGAAAGTGAGCCTTAGAAAAAACGTTCAGATTGCTAGCAGTCTGTCTTAGCTGCCAGCGGAGAGGGAGCGTTGAAGGCAAGAAATTTTGATGTCTGTAGAAAGGCAAAGCTAGTTCCCTTTTCCAGGCGTAGAGAGGCCAAGGAGACAAGCAAAGAAAGCAAACTGCAAAAAGTTCCAGAACAGCCTATGTGCCCCAGTCTGGGGAGCCTAAGAGCCTAGCAGAGAGCATTGGCTGGGGGAAGGCTGCTGTGATCCAAGAGAACCAGAGCTGGCGGAGCCCTGGCTAGAAGCAAGGATCCTACCCATCCAGTGCAAAAAGCGGGTGAGCAGATGGCGGCTGTGTGATCCCAAAGTTTGAGGGCTGAGAGAGCCCGGGAAGAAAAGAAGAAAATAGTGTGTGCGTGCGCACGTGTGTTCCAGGAGGAAGGAGAGAAGTCCAAGAAACCTCTCTTAAGAGGCTGGTGAGCAAAATGTTGAGTTTTGGGACAGCGTTTGATGAGTAATTTTAGTTGTGCTGTGTGCCCCAGAAGAGTCAGACTTTGGTGGGAGGGAGAGGGCACAGTCCTGCCCTACATCTCTCCCACGGGAGAAGGACTCAAGATTTTGAACTTAAGACTGTCCATTTGCTCTTGGCGGGGGGCATGGTGAATGCCCAGGCTAGGCAGCAGCAAGTAAAGGGGGGAGGCATGGTTTCGAGCTTTGAAAAGAAGATTGCTCCCCTGCTTGAAAGAGACTTTGTCCTGTGCTGCAAGAAGCAGACAGAGAATCAGCAAAAGAAAAAGGAATTTCCCTCCAAGCGTCTCCAGCGAAAAGACAAAAGACTCAGATTAAGTGTTTGTTTGTTTGATTGTTTCTTTGATTAAAACAGTGGACTCTGACTTGTCCCTCAGAAAAAGGAGAGGGGACAGGTGATTCAAGTTGTCTTGTTACTAAGCCGGCGATCCCAGTGTGGGCAGCGGAGAGAGAAAGATTTCCCTCCTAGCTGACAGAAGCCCAGACAGAAAGATTTTTTTCTTCAAGTGTCTCCCGAGAAAAAAAGAAGATTGGTGGTAATTGTGATAAAGCAAATAAAAACTGATGAGTTGTTCCTCGAAGGGAGGCGGGTGATCCGTGATCCAAATGTAATTGTGTTATCTAGATTGTTGCTAAAGGGCCCAAGGGCCAGGTGCTCCCAGTGTAAGCAATTGAACTATTTGTTGTCTAGTGTTATGTGCAAAGGTCAATTTGAAAATGAAGATGATGAAAAATTTTGAATGTAAAAGGTCTCAAGAGGCCAAAGAACTTAGAGGCGAGAAAGCCCTCTAGTGGCCAAAAGCAAGATTGCCAGACTGTGTGTTCTCAGTTTCTTAGGAAACTGAGTAGAGCCTCCAAAGCTAAGCATTCAATGCTGAGAGAAAGTCATCCCGTGCAAGTTTGGGTGGTGGGCAAAAAGAGGCTAGAAAATTGTCAAGCTGTGTGTTTTAGAAAATGCAAACCTTTGGGGAAAGGGGGGTGGTGAGAAGCCATCCCATTCAAGTCATTGTGTAGAAAGTGCCAAATGCAAACCTTTGGGAAAAGGGAGTGGTATATTCATGTTGTTGGGTAGTAAGAAGCCATCCCATGGGCCTTTGGAGGGTGTATGTGATGATATTCACGTCATTAAGTACAGAGTGGCAGAAGCAAGCCTGTAAAAGCAAACAAAGGCGAATTGAAGAGTCACATTTCAGTCCATAATCTGCCCCCTACAAGCTGTGAGAGAAACAGCAACCCTAAAAAAGTTTTTGTTTTGTTTTGTTTTTTAGACAAGAGTGCCAGACAAGCAACAAAAGGTTGAATTTGTCTAAAAAACAAAACAAAACAAAAACTTTTTTAGAAGTTTCTGGCGGGCCAGCCAGCCCCCCCTCTTCCTCCACACCAAGCCTCTAGGAAAGGCTTACTTGACTGGATGAGGATGAACAAATTGAGGTTAAACCCAGACAAGATGGAGGTGTTGTTGGTCAGACAGGGATTGGGATTCAACCTATTCTATAAGGGGTGCACTTCCCCTGAAAGATCAGTTCCTTAACTTGGGAGTGCTCCTTGATCCTACACTGTCCCTGGATCTTGCTGTAGTGGCAGTGGCAAGGAGTGTGTTTGCACATGTATGCTTAGTGTGCCAGTTGTGACCCTTCCTGAGTTGGTCTGACTTGGCAGCTGTTATCCATGACTTGGTTACATCATGTTTAGACTATTGCAATTCATTCTAGATGGGGCTGCTCTTGAAGAACATCCAGAAGCTACAATTGCTGCAAAATGCAGCAACTAGGTTTCTAACCTGTGCAAGGCATTGGAACAATATTACACCTGTCCTGAAAGACCTGCAATGGTTGCCAATTGTTTTCTGGGTCCAATTCAAGGTTTTGGTCTTAACATTTAAAGCCCTAAATGGCTTAGGACGTGGCTATCTAAGGAACTGCCTGTCACACTATGAACCTGCCCAGGTACAGTATTAAGATCTGCAGGAGAGGCCCTTTGGAGGGCACCATTTCCCTCAGAGGCACACATGAAAGGGCTTCCTCTGTGTCACTCCCAAGCTGTGAAACTCCATCCCTCAAGAACTACAATTGCCCCCCCCCCTCTCAGCTTTTAGAAGGGGTGTGAAGAAGATGCATCTTTTTCATCTAGCCATTTAAATCATGTAGTTTTAACACTTTAGTGTTATTTTTGTTTTAAGCTTTTGTTGTTTTCAGTTGCTGCACACTGCCTGGATGGCATTTTAGCAAGTAACGTGGGCTGGTCCAGGTGCTGATGCCACCACTCTCTGGGTGGTCGTTGAGCAGGGGCTGGGCTGGGCTGGGCTGGACTTCAAGGCCCTGCCTGGACTTTGGCCCAGAGGTCAAGCCCTAGCTGCACCACTGTGTATTTTTTAGATTGTAAGCCTGCGGGCAGGGACTGTCTTGTTAATTGATTATATGTAAGCCGCTCTGGGAGCCTTTTTGGCTGAAGAGCGGCATAAAAATGTTTCAAATAAATAAAATATTACAATGAATAAGAATGCCCATTGCAAACAGTGAGAGGTAACAGAGCCCCTTGCTTTATTTCTGTCTTGCACTGATTTCTGTGGTGCCATAGCTCCCACTGCTTCCTATGGGCGTTCTTGTCATTTCCCGTTGGGGATCGTATTATAGGCTGGTGGCTCCCATGTCAGGGGGGCTCCTCATCCACTGCAGCTTCTATTCTGAGCTTTATCGGAGCCATCCATGGTGCTGTACTCCATCCTCCAAATAGGTTACCATGGGTAGCTCATATAAAGCGCAGAATAAAAGCTGCAATGCTTGAGGAGCTCCACTGACATAGGAGTCACCAGCCTCCCTACCGGCACACTATGTTCTCCCTTCCCACCCCAATTTCCAGTAGTACCTCCCCCTCGCTCCCCTCTCCCCCTGTTCCAGCTGCCAGACTGGCCTTTTGTCCCCCATCCCGGTATCACCGATAAACTTGCTACAAAGTGACCTTAGGAGCGGCTTTCGCTTCTCTCCCTCCGCCTCCACTTTCTTTTTCTTTTTTAAATAACTTCTCCACTTCCCTCTCCCGGCTTTCCCAGCATCCGGGCGCCCTGACTATAAAACGCTGTCACTGCGCCTGCGCAGAGAGCTTGCAGTCCCTTCGACCTCTACCGCTGTACCAGCTCAGGCGGAGGAGCCGCTGCCGCCGGGTAAGTGATAGGCCGGAACCCTCGCATCGGTCTCCATCGGGGGAGCCCAGCCTTCCGCCTGCTGCCGGGCTCCTAAAATACTTTTTTCTCCCCCCACAGCGAGCCAAAAGGCCCATTCCCGGAATCCCCACGCAGCCCCTGAGCTCCGCCAGCCGCCCGCCCACCTGCTCATCCACAGCCAAAGCAGCAACCATGTTCGCCTGTGTCAAGCTCGCCGCCGGCTCCCCTGCATTGGTGAGTTGCAGCGGGGCACTGCCTGGGTTGTTGTAGGGCAACAGCTCACAGCTCCCCCCACCAACATCTCTATAGGCGCTGCCCCTTCGTTTCCTTACCTGCCTCCTGCCCTTCCGCGCCTTCCTAGCGGTCACAGCCTCTTCCCCAGTCGCCCTGCTTTCCTCCTCTTGCAAGGAGACTCCAGGGTGGGGTGCCTGGCCCAGCGGCCCCCGCAATCCTTTTTTGCCTGCTGTAGGTCATTATCCACCCTACTGATTTTGCTCTGTGCAGGAAGGCGTTTTTCTCCCCCCCCCCCCGCACAAATGCTTCTAAGAAAGCCGCTGTTCAGATCTAGCGTTTCAAATACAGAAACCGAAATGCGTTGGCTCTCCTTGCAAAGTGTCTGAGTCGATTCTGCCGTGGGAATGGAAGAGGCCGGTGTGGAAATCCCTGTGACCTTAGCGAGTAGGTGATCCAAGGGCACGAACAGGCCGCGCCGGAGCCGGGTGTTTCTCTCCCCCCCCCCCCCCCATTCATTCCTTGGTTAGGGCCTTGCCTACAATCTGTCATTAACCGGCTGGACCGCTTGTTGGAAGTGACAGCTCAAGACTCTTTGGGGGGCGCTGCACCTTTAGGGAACTAAGAGATTTCCTCTGGTGGAGTTGCTGATCGCCTTGAGCTGTTTGAGTGAAATTTTGATTGCTTAGTGGGCAACAAAGTGACACACACTCTCACAAAAAATTATGCTGAGCTCAGTGGGTCTGTCTTCTGAGTAAATATGTTTAGGATTGGATTGTCAAAATTGCCTTTGAAGACCTCACTAGGGTTGGGAGTAATCTGAAGGTCATCAAGCGCAGCAGAAAGTTCAGTCTCCTGTATTCAGGTACCTTCTGGGTCTAACACAGTGCTTCTCAATTATTTTCTGTCATGCCCCCCCCTAGGAAGAAGAAAACATTTCGCGCGCCCCGCGTGACTGTAAATAGTATCATTTGTCTATAAAATTGTTATAAGTACACCTCTGCATAACACTGTATCCTTATTAACGTATAAGAGAATAAAAAAAGAAAGAAATGTGGATCAATTTACAACAAATAGCTTTATTAACTGTAGCAGAAAAGATTTAAAGGAGCACAGGATTTAAAGGAACACAATATTAAAAAAAACTTTTAACTGAGGTCAAACGAGCCCCCCTTTACGGAGCCTCGCACCCCCCCTGGGGGGCCCGCCCCACTATTTGAGAAGCACTGGTCTAACATATTGGCCAGACCTATAGTGTACCACAGAAACATTGAGCATTTTCAGTGGTGCCTGTTGAACAAACTCAAGAGAACACGAATATGTGACACAGGGTTGTTTGAGATGTTACAAAAGAGGCCAGAAACCAGGATTGCCA
The DNA here is from genome assembly GCA_021292165.1 of Shinisaurus crocodilurus. Taxonomy (NCBI): domain Eukaryota; kingdom Metazoa; phylum Chordata; class Lepidosauria; order Squamata; family Shinisauridae; genus Shinisaurus; species Shinisaurus crocodilurus. The sequence continues at coordinate 145,555,695 of CM037876.1, forward strand.
AAACTCCTTTCCCACTCTAACCTGGCTATGAAATCCTTGTCATGCAAGTTAAAATGTACCTCTATCTTTCTCAAGAGAGAGTTACTTAACACATGTGCACTGTGTTTAAAATCTCATTGCCTGTTCTGGTGCCTCACTTGTCACTATGGGAAGGAGAGAAACCAATCCTTAGTAGGAGATCCTTCAAGACTGTAACTTGATTATAATTACAGCTAAAACATTAATCCCAACAAAAATACATTTTATTCCATACGGGAACGCATGTTTCTGACTTATAGATGAGAAACATTATATTCAACCCGGATGAGCAATGTTCTCTTCAGACCACATGTACCAGAAGTGAGTGTCAAACTTCAAGAGCAGTTGTGTCTCAATGACTTTAGCTGTGGTCAGTGTAGTTATTGCCTAGAGATAAAAAATGACGACTCTTAAAGTGCTGAGGTCTTGCACCATTGATGGAGTTCAAGGAATGTATTTTCCTTTTTGGATAGAATCACTTTCCCGTGATTCTAAAGAGAACTACTGTAGTTCCGTCAATCCAAAAAAATCAGTGTGTGTGTTGTGTTGAGGGCTATGGTATTGAGTTCTGAGGTGTATCTTCGTTACTTTAATATTCTTCCTCTTCTCCTTGCCTCCCCTTTCAGATCCGTACTGGATCAAGAATCCTATACAGACCAATTTCTGCATCGGTGTTGTCTAGGCCGGAAGTCAGGACTGGAGAGGTACCTTAAACAATTCTGTAGCTTCCTAAACTATCTGGTGAGCCTGTGTGTTCTTGTCCTAGTAATCCTAATTCACAACCAAGTATCAAGCTATAGTTTTGGCAAAGACATATTGCCTTATGCTTAGTGCCCACCTTCTATCACACACACACACACACACACACACACACACACACACACCATTCAGCCATACAACTTTGTGTAAACTTTACTTATTCTAGGCAAGATGTGTTCCAATAATTGGACAGATGCGGACTTGCAACTGAGCAGGAAAGCATTATTCATCTGTTACATTAATATTAATGTTCTGCTTTTTTTCCAAGGACTGTGGAGCTGCTTACATTGGGTTCCAGGGTGGTCTTCCATTTAGGGCAGGTGTGGGCAACTTGTGGCCCTCCAGATGTTTTGGCCTAGCCAGTATAGCCAGTGGTGAGGGATGATAGCAACTGTAGGCCAAAACATCTGGAAGGCCACAAGTTGCCCATCCCTGAGGGACTCCAGAGGGCCAGACACCTTTCTAAGTTCCCCCTTATATGCCTTTAGACTGTTCAACGCAAAAGCTATTTTTAGAAACATCGTGTAGACTATATGACTACCCCTGGGTTGTAGATACTTAATGCAGTAGGGAAGCGTGAAGACTAGCATACTGAAAGGTAGCAGTCTCTTACTAGCTATGCCTGGGATTGCATCCTGCTGTTGATAGCCTCGGGTGGACAGAAGTTGTTATGGTCATTGGAATTATGATAGTGACTATTTTTAAACTTTTAAGATTGATTTTGCTTTGGGCACTTTCACAATTGTTTTAATCTAGGAAGAATAGAACATTTTCTAAATTCTCTTCAGTACCTATCCAAAGAAATATGACTTAAAGCTTCCCTTTCCTGTTGTAGAATGCTTGTAACTTTCATAGTACAAATCTCCTAGCTGTATTTACACTAAAATGTAAGTGTATTTTTTTCCTTGTTCTTTTCAGGGCAACACAGCTTTCCTTCCTGGGGCTCAGAACACTGGCAGTCAACTTGTACTAAGGGAGTTTCAAACTAGTGCTATCAGCAGGGACATTGACACTGCTGCCAAATTTATTGGTGCTGGTGCTGCCACAGTAGGAGTGGCTGGTTCTGGTGCTGGTATTGGAACGGTCTTCGGGAGTCTAATCATTGGTTATGCCAGGTAATCTGTCCAGATTCTAACTTTCAGCATTATATGAATACATGTTTGTTTCATTCTGCTACACTAACTGTTATGGCATCATTGCAGATGTAGGATACTGTAGCTCCGACTGCTCACCCTCACAGCACAGTAGCCTGGCCTTGGCTTTTGAAGCTGAAAGGCTGGAAATGGCCATGTAGGGCTACAATAGCTCTAGGTGCTTGTCCTTTACCTGGAATTAAAGAAAAAAGTGTTGATGTTAGGGGTAGAAAGTTTGGATGGTGTGGAGGGAGGAAGTTGCCAATACAGTTTATCTCTTAGCTATGTACTTGTCCCAGACATAAAGAGCAGCAAACAATACCTTTCAGGGATTTAAAGGCTTTGGATCTTGCCATTAAGCAGGGGTAGGCAACTTGTAGGCCAAAACATTTGGAGGGCCACAAGTTGCCACCCTGCCTTAAAGTAACAACTCATTCCATGTATGTATTTTCTTTAATATATTTCTGTGCCATCATACATCTGAAGATTTCTAGGCAATTTACAAAGTTAAAAACAAAGTAAATCAATACAAGCATAAAAGTGGCAGATGAAGACGCTATTAAAAGTCAGTTTAAGATACTCAAGGTGTTTAAAATGCCCGGTTGAATTTTTTTTTAAATTGCCTGGCACCTAAAAGATAACACAGTTGGCACTAGGCTAATCGCCATAGGAGCATATTCCACAATTGGGGCACCATGACCAAAAAGCCCTCTTGTTAAAACAAATCTCACCCCTGAGAGAGGTAATAGTTGGAGCAGGGCATCAACTGATGATCTTACTGTATGGGTGGCAACACTCATGTATTGGGATCAAGGTGAAACTGTAGCCACTTTAAAAAAAATGTTTGCCTCATTAATTCATAGTCATATAATAGGAATAATAAGTGTGCAACATGGGAGACAGTCAGGACGTCAAAAGATGCACCTTCCATGGCCTCTCAGTTCGCTCAAATCTAGTGGACCCCTCGATGTTGTTCCCTGCCTTCTGCGCTGCATCACCCCACCCCCATCTCCCAGGATCCCTAGAGATGGAGTAAGAGTTCCTCAGTGGTCCCTGTCCCATCCCCCCCATCTCCAACACAAAAAAAGGACTGGAAGCAGTTCATCTTCAAAAAGCCTCCTGTGTCAAGGCAAGTTTTTTGCAGCCTACAAAAAGTGACAGCAGGTTGAACAGAAAGGCATATGAGAGAGACTGAAAGTACAGCTCAGTAACTGTGGCTGGAGAAACAGAAACCCCCATCTTCCCTCCCATGGAAAACACTTCATCCAAGGGTCTGGCAGGGTTTGGGAGCTTGGCAGGTGACAGTAAAGCTATTAAAAAAAAAAAAGGAAGAGCAAAATGAAAACCTAACGGAATAAGCTGCAATTGGTCAGCTGTATTGTGGAATCTGAACTGTGATGTCATAATCCTGTCAGCCAATAGGGTATGTTTCCAGTCTCAGCTGTTGCTAGACAAACTTTAAAGTACATTTTCTTAAACTATAACAGCTATAGTAATTATTCTTGTTAATCAAGCTAATGAGTATGTAATTGAATGCAATCATGAGACTGATACTGAAATCAGTTAGGAGAAATTCCCATCAAGAAGCATGATTGCTCTCGCTAAGCTAGCGTTGGGGTTCTCTTGATCATGAACAACAGCTTGGGAGGGGAATATGTTATAGTTATTTAGTACTAATGGGGACAACACGTTAGAGAAATTCCTTAGTTTTCCAACACAAGCTTCTTAAAGTCTTCTGGATTGTATAATATAAATGGGTTAACATGTCAGCAATTTTGGCCATGATATGAGATTCTAGTTTTGATAGATGTGCTTTGGGAAACTGAGCAGAAACTACACAGAGCCACTTACAGCCACCAAGATTGTAACTGTGTCTAGCCTTACAGTAAGATCAGGTTACACAATCTTACTGTAACACAATCACCTATTTCCCCAGACTTCTGAGTGGCTTTAGGGTGGTTGTAATGTTGATGTTTATGATGTGGTCTGAAACTTACCCTCTATTTCACATGCTTATAATTGTGGTTAAGGTTTAAGCCATTTCCTAGAAGCACCAGGTTGCAATAGTAGTCCTGCTCAGACTCGTGTAAATTATCACAGGTTAGTTGGTGTGTAATATATTTTGCATATGGCTCTTCTGTTAAGCTTTTTGGGGAAACACTTTGCTATATAAGTAGGTGACTTGTGTTTTTCATTATATAAGGTACTAGCTGTCGCGTGGATTTTAGGATTTGGTACAATGGAAAAGATACAGTGTCTCTGACTGAAAGTGTAACGTTTAGGCTGGGTGCTGGCAGCAGAAAACTTTTCTGACAGAAATATCTGATCTTAAAGAAAAATCAGGTTAATCCTGAAAGTCTTTTCACCCCCTCAGAGAACATTCTAAATGGCCTAGGGGAGATTTGCATAGCCACCCCTATTGGCCCCTGCAGGAATTCAAACGAACATTCTAAGTGTCATATGGGCTATTTACATAACTGCTCCTATTGGCTCCTGCAGCAATTATGAGGTGAGACCAATTTGCATAACTGCTCCCCTGTTGTTTTGCCCAAAGTAGATATGAGAGTGGGGCGATTTTGCCCCCTTTTTTCACCCCCTTAGGGATGGAATTTCCAAAAAACCTTCCTTAGTGGGTGTCTACATCATAAAAGCAATGTTCCTTCAAAATTTCACATTCCTAGATTAGATGGTTTGAGCTGGGTGTTGAGTCAGTCAGTCAAGACTTCTTCTTTCATATATATATATATAGATAGATAACACTGATGCATCTGTTTAGAACAGAATTATTTTATTTTAACTATGATATATATATATAATTTTCACCATTTGTACAAAAATGACTCGCTTCTTGACATTTTATTTTAGAAATCCTTCTCTGAAGCAGCAGTTGTTCTCCTATGCTATTCTGGGATTTGCCCTGTCTGAAGCCATGGGTCTCTTCTGTCTGATGGTTGCTTTCTTGATCCTGTTTGCCATGTGAAGAGATCTGTTCGTAACATTGGGATTCTGTGAACTTCGGCTCGGGAAAATGTTTATCATGGAAATGTATGCTACTTCCAAAGCAGCTTAATTAAAGATGGTAATGAGTTTAAACTGGCTGTGACTTGTTCTTGTTTATTTGCTTGACTTCTTTGAAGTCAGAGACCACAAGTCTGAATTTATCCAGCAGAAGCTTATTTGGGGGAAATTGATAATAAAACTCAGTGGAACAGTATTGTACTCTATCAATGATTTCAGCTTTATCATGGATGGGCTTAAATTGTATTATCAAGCAGTGAGGCTAGCATCTACAGTTGCAAATAATGCCTCTTGGGTATTCACCAGCTGTTTTCACAAAGGTTGTGGTGCTACTGCAATTAATGGTCGCTTAGTTAAATCTGTAACCAAAAAAAACGTTAATGGATCACGGCACATCTGTCTAAAACTATCTGAAATGCTTTAGTCAAGTAGATAAGGTACCTTAATTAACAGAACCTGACAAAAATTATTGGCCCATTTCTAATTCTTTTATATGTATCCCAGAGTGTTTTAAGGCAGGGGTGAACAATATTTTCGGCTCCGAGGATCACGTGCGATGACAGGCGGGTCAGGGGCTGCACCCGCACGCATACATCCGTACACGATGCAATCTGATGGCCTTCAGTGCATCTTGTGGCAGTGAATTCCATAGTTTCACTATGTGCTGTGTGGAGAAGTATTTCCTTTTGTCTCTTCCTAATCTCCCACCATTCAACTTCATTAGTTGACCCTGAGTTCCACTATTATGAGAAACGGAGAACAACTTTTCCCTATCCACTTTTCCCACATCTTGAATATCTTTATACACCTCTAATGATATACCTATCATGTCCCCACCCTGCGTTTACTTTTCATAGGTTACAGAGTTGGAAGGAGCCTACAAGGCTATCGAGTCCAACCCCCTGCGTAATGCAGGAAACTAGAGGAGGGGTCTCCCATCCAAATAATAACCAGGCTTGACCCTGCTTAGCTTTCCACGCTCAGACAAGCTGAGCCAGCATAAGCCACAGGCCTGTATATGCCTTTTTCCTAAGCTAACACCCCCCCCCCCCCCAAGTCATCGTAACCTTTCCTTACAGGGGATTTGCTCCTGACCCTTGATCATTTTGGTTGCTTTTTTCTGTACCTTTTTCCGCTCTACAATATCTTTTGTTGAGGTTCTGCAACCAGAACTGTGCATAGTATTCCAAGTGAGATGGCAAAAGTTACGTCTGGCATAACATTACTATAGGGCCAGTTCACATGTTACAATAAGAAAGGGTTCCAGAGAATCCTGGCCTATAGTGACACTGCAAGCATGTTGGTGCACACCACCCAATAGCTCTCGGCCCGCTTCGCTCTTGCCAGCGGGAGGGTTTAAACAAACCATAGACAAGGTTGTGACATCCAAACCAGGGATTCTCTCACTTCTCTTCCCCAAACAAGCCAAAGTCATATGCCATGGTTCTATGGTTTGTTTAGCCACTGCCACTTGCAGGAGCAGTCAAGTGGGAGCAATTGGGCAGTGGGTATGAGCATGCTGTTCAATCCTGATAACCCTAGTTTACATTTTGTGTGAACCTGCCCATTGACACTAATCCTGCATTATGGTGCAATCCTATACATGTCTACTCTGATAAAGTTCAATGGGACTTACTCCCAGGTAACTGCATATAGAATAGCAACCCAAGTCCCACATTTGTACCAAGTGGAGTTAGTGCAACTGGTAAGCAACTAGCAGAAACTGAACATTTAGATCTACAGACTGCTATGGATGTGGTAGAATGAATAATTAGGAAATTGCGTCTGTAGACTTATATTTGGGATTAGAGGATACAGTCTGTGTAGTGATGTGAGGTGGGTGGTGGGTGGGATAGAATTCACTGCTCTAAATTGATCAAGATCTGATTTAGCATGCTTTTTTAGTTTACTGAAAAACTCAAACATGCTATGTTAGTTATACATCATGTAAAGTATGTAAAATTATCTTAAAGGTGTTTTCAGTAGTTGCAATATATTTTATTGGCGGGATGGGGAAATCAATCCTATGCCTACTTACCTGGGAGTAAGCCCCACTAAACACAATGGGAATTACTTTTGAGTAAACATATATAGGACTGTGCTGTTAAGCTGCAATTGCATATACTTACCTAGATGTAAGCTTCATTTGAACACAGTGGGATTTATTTTTTAGTAATAATGCATAGAATTGCACCATTAGTGCAGCTTAGATGTTATATTCAAACAAATTCAAAGCTTTACTTGGAAATTTGTACTGGAATACTAATATTTTAAAACATGACAATAGCACACACTTCCTTTACAATATTTAGATTTTAAGGGGGAGGTAATGAAAGAACTGACAACTGTTACCATACTAATTTTAGCATGCCTAAGGACTATATTTGACTTGTATTCTATTCATTATCTTACTAATTAATTTTATGAACCAACACATTTCTAAAAATGGAAAGCTTTTAAGTGGAAAAATATAGTAATGGAAAAACATTTCAACCTACATCTCATACTGTGGAATGCAAAATACATTAGCTGGCTATGAGGTGCTGTGCAGTTTAGAAAGTGGGTCGGGAACATTAATGGAGTTTGTCCTAGGCACAAAATGGAATGGAGAGTTGATTGGCAATATGTGAGGATACCTTCATCTTGAGCTTTTAAAAAACAAGTTGTAGATTTGTCGATTCAACTGTAATGAACTGGTGTATTATAATGATGTGATAAAAGGCAGGCGTTAAGTGTTGACATTTAAAACTAATTTGTAAGACAAGCATAATGTGATTATATACAGGCCTGTGGCTCACGCTGGCTCAGCATGTCTGAGTGTGGAAAGCTAAGCAGGGTCAGGCCTGGTTATTACTTGGATGGGAGACCCCCTCCTCTAGTTTCCTGCATTGAGCAGTAGGTTGGACTCGATGGCCTTGTAGGCCCCTTCCAACTCTATGATCCTATGATACTTAACAGAAGAAAACAGGTATGGCTGTGGTAGATGTTACAGCACAAACTCATGCATGTCTACTCAAAAGTAAACCCCACAGGCTTCCTGCCAAGTAAATGAGTGTTGGATTGCAGCCTTAATGCACCTATTCCTGTACAACTGGTACAATACAACCAGGTGGGCAACTTGTAGCGCTCCAGATATTGGACTACAATTCCTATCATTCCTCAGTTGGCTATACTGGCCATAGCTGATGGGAGTTGCATTCCAAGAACATCTGGAAGCCTGTAAGCTGCCCACCCCATGACTCAGCACTATATCCCTAAATACCAGCATGTCAAGAATATACACAAAGAGAGCCAGTGTGGCGTAGTGGTGAGAGTGTTGGACTGGGACTCGGGAGATCCAGGTTCTAGTCCCCGCTTGGCCATGAAACCCACTGGGTGACTTTGGGCCAGTCACTGACTCTCAGCCTAACCTACCTCACAGGGTTGTTGTGAGGATAAAATGGAGAGGAGGAGGAGGATTATGTAAGCCGCCTTGGGTTCCTTGCAGGAAAAAAGGTGGGGTATAAATATAATAAATAAATAATAAAGGCCTTCATGTCTTGCTGCCTGTGAGCATCTCAAAGGCATCCAGTTGGCTGCTATTGGGAATAGAAGGCTGCTGGACTGAGTGGAACTTTGGGTCTTGGCCCAACAGAGCTCTCCTTACATACTTAATATGGCTGGTAAAGTTTTGGGTTGAAAACCTTGGCCACTGACAAATTCTTTCATTCCATTTCTATACTACCAAATAGCCAAAGTTCTCTGGGTAGAAATACAACATAAGAAAAATATAAAATCTTTAACATAAAATTTAAAAACAATTTAAACAGCTTTTAAAAAAAAAACAAAAAAAAACCCAATTACATAAGATACTGGAAAATGATAAAACAATTGACATTAAAAGCCCCATCATATGCCATCAAATGCCTAGGACTAAAGTCTTGAGGTGGCGTTGAAAAGATGGCTGTGTTGGCCCTAGGCAGACGTTAGTGGAGAGAGCATTCCACAATTGGGGGCAATCACTGAGCAGGCCCTCTCCCTTGTCATGCTCAGGACGGACTCAATGTTGGCAACAGAGTGCAGGTAGGTTCATATTGGGAGAGGTGCTCCAAGTAGTGAGTTACTGAGCAGCATAAGGCTTTAAGTGGAAGACCGACAACCTGGTCTTCTGCGCGGGTTCAATGCTAAGGGGGTAGCGAGTCCTGGGGCGGGCCTTCTCCTGAGGTCCCCAGCGTCTCACCCTTAGCCCAGAACAAAGGGATTATAGCCACAAAAGTATCTTTTAGAAAACAAGTTTATTTACAAAATTACCTTCACAAACCCAGACACACGCCAGCAATACAGCTTATCAGTACGGTACAAAGTAACAAGCAAGAAGTCTCAAGGACACCATGATTTCAGGGCTCTCAGCTAGTGAGTTCAGCTCGGGCCCCGGCAGAGGCCCGGTCAACCGCACGCGGCTAGCTGGGTTCCCGGCGGAGGCCCGGTCTGCCCAAGCGGCTAGCTGGGTTCCCGGTCTACCCAAGCGGCTTGTGAGTGATTTCAGCTTGGTTTCCCGGGGGTCCGGTCAACCCAAGCGGCCAGTGATTCCAGCTAGCTGGAGCGCGCCGGGTGCTGCTACCCGGGGTTGCCGATCCTTCGTTCCCTTACCCCTGGCATGGGCAAGATTGCTGAACTGCCACCAGCTCCCTTGCGCAGGGTGTTTTATACCTTGGTGTTTCAGGTAGCCCTTCCCTCCGTGATCAGGTGGGTTGACACCCTCCCTGAGGGGCGGCCTTTTGGGTCAGGTGGGTTGACGCCCTCCCCCCCCCCCCCCCGGTGGGATGGGGTCCCTTTGAAGCCACTTGCTTAATGGTCCCATCCTATGGTGTTGAGTGGCCATTTCTTAAGGGTGCCGAAGTGTCTGCTCTGGGGAGGTATTCAAGTCTTATGTAGATGGGGCTGATATGCGAGAGCATTGACAAACCTGGTGATGCTTCCTGCCTTCCCCCCTGGGGTGATTCTATGCAGATGTTGTTTGTCCCCTTTGGCCTCTGTGGAGACTGGCTGTCTCCCCCCCCCCCCCGGGTCTCCTTCCCCCTCCCCCCCCCCGGTCTCCTTCCCCCTCCCCCCCCCCCGGTCTCCTTCCCCCCTCCTTGGTGAGTGTGTGTGTCAGGCAGGGGGCTTAGGTTGGCTTTCTCCACACTTTATATAGTTCAAGACAAGACCTATATAAAGTTCAAGGCTTTATATCAGGGGTCCTCAAACTTTTTAAACAGGGGGCCAGTTCATTGTCCCTCAGACTGTTGGGGGGCCGGACTATAGTTTGAAAAAAATATGAATGAATGGATCAAGTAAAAAAAAAGGACCCGGGTCCCTTTTTTTTTACTTGATAGGGGTGAATTCCCCCCCCCTTTAAATAGAAAGTTATTTTATTTATTTTTTTATTTATTTCATTTCATTTCATTTCATTTTTATACTGCCCAATAGCTGAAGCTCTTTGGGCGGTTTACAGCAATTAACAAGACAGTCCCTGCCCACAGGCTTACAATCTAAAAAGGCACGACACACAAGGAAAAAGGAATGGGGAAGGAAGAAGGGGGAATATTAATGAATACTCCTGGCAGGGCTGGTGATATTTACATATATAGTTGCACAATTGTTTCATGCCTAACACGAATATACTTTTGTTTTTGCCATCACACAAATGAGCATACTCGACAAAAGAATCGGCACTTGAAGGGAAAGAGTTTTTAAAAAGTCTGCTTCCACCAATCGGCCGCCGGGCCGGATAAAAAGGCAAGGCGGGCCGGATGTGGCCCGCGGGCCTTAGTTTGAAGACCCCTGCTTTATATAGTTCAGTGTACATGCTGCCAGTGCAAGCGGGCCAGAATTGGTGTTAAACGCTCAGGCCTTCTGCTCCCAGCTATCCATCTGGCAGCCGCATTTTGTAAAAGCTGCGGCTTCCTAATGGTCTTCAAGGGCAGCCCAATCAATCAATCAATCAATTCTGTTTATTACAGTCAATGACCAGTATAAGGGCAGCACCATGTAGAGTGCACTGCCCTAATCTAACTTGGAGGTTACCAGAGCATATACTACTGAAGCCGATAAGCATGTAGGACTCTGGCATTCTCTCATACACACGGAGAAAACAAGTATCTCTTCCGCCCTGCTCGAGGCTCCTCGCACAATCACGAGGAGGGAGAGGGGAAAAGGAGGGGAGAGAAGACTGGGCTGTTTCCGGCCACACGGGCACAGGAGGGTCGTCAACGGCCCCGCCTTCGCGGAGCCCGCAACCACGTGTCATTTCGACTGGTCTCAGTGGTTTTTTCTCCCTCTTCCTCCCCCCCCCATCACCTGACTGCATCTTCTCCTGATTCGAGGAGGGGGAGTGAGAAGCGAACGAGAAAGAAAGAGATGTGTCAGTGAGTTCCCGCGAGATGTGACGGAAGCCTGTGGGGGACCTGGGCTTTAATGTGCGGCTCCGCCGGCGGTCGTGAGGGGTGAGTGTGTTTTGCGTGTGTCTTTTTTTTTTTTGGTATGTAAACAGAGGAAATCGGTGCTTAGCCTCGCCCTTCTCTCTCTGTGTGTGTAACGGCTCGAGGTGTGGCTCCAGCCTTACCCGGGCGTGGGCTTGGGTGGAAGTCGCCGGGCCCTGCTTGAGGGTAGATGGGGGAGCCTGGGAGGCTGTAACATGGCGCCGTCGCCACTGCTCTGTGTAGAGCAGGGAGGCTTTTCTCTACCCGTTGCCCGAAGAACGTCTCTAGGTCTTGGAAAGCCGTTAGCCGCCCCCCCCCCCCCCGTCACCACCGCTATAGGGAAGAGCGTATCCGGCTTCTGCCATCGTTCCCCTCCCCCCTGCTTATATCTTGCCCTTGGTCCAGACCGCTCCTCACTGGGAGGAACGCTTCAGAAAGAGGCTCTCCGGCGTTCCCAGTGTGTTATGGAAGGTTAAGGGAAAGGGGGGTACATACAGGGAAGCCCCTTGTCTTCTCCTCTGCACTGCAGATATAGGAATACGTACATGTACATATTATGTTACACATAGTATGCGGGGATGGGATGGGATGGGTGCGGTGAGGTCTGTTTTCTTCTCCCCCCCCCCTTTGAAAAGGAATTAGGGCCGAGAAATCTTGCCTAGTTACTCCTAGCAACCACACACGTATTGAAGGGTGGTGGGTAAAGGCAGGTACAGCCTTCCCCACCCGTTTGTTGCAGGTAAATGGGTGCAAACACTTACACTAGCCTTCCCCAACCTGTTGCTCTCCCCATGTTTTGGACTACAACTCCCAGCATTCCTGATCATTGGCTGTGCTGGCTGGAGATGGTGGGAATTGAAGGCCAAAACATCTATAGGGTTCTAGGTTGGGGAAGGCTGACACCTACTTGTGTTTATTGCGGATAGGCAGGAAGGGAAAGCAGTGAGACACTTGCTTTTACCAGCTTGTGTTTTCTGATCTCGAAGCAAAACAAAACCAACGTGGGTATAGTGCCCAACCCAAATGTTTCTTTCCCTTTAGCTGCTGAGTGGTGTGTGTGAAAAAGGTGCAGCTGAGGCTGTTGCTTCTGCTGCTGTTTTCCCTCTAATTAAGGCAATTCTTCAGTCTAGCACAAATCTTACATTTGCCAGCCTGTGTACCCTTCATCCAATCAACACTTTAGTTTTCTACAGGTAGTATTAGAATTAGGAATAAGCAGACTGTTAAGGTTACAGGCAAGTTAATTCCCCACGGCCTAATAATAAAGGAGCGGGTGGAGGTGGAAAACTCTTTCCTTTTCTTGGTTTTTCATCTGTAAAGTGTCTGTGTTAGTTGTGCAAATCTTGTTTAATTAATCTTACTGCAATTGTGGGTAAAGTCTTACAACTTAGACAGTTAGAATGAAACAAAGTACATTAAAGTTGAGAGTGCATGGATTGTTAGAGTATATTCTACTATGACTTTGCGTTATCATGACGTTATTCACTCACTAGCTATAGAAAAGTTTCTGTAAGTTGGCTAGTTACCTCTGTGGTACATTCATGTCAGATTTGTGTTGTGTCCTTCATATAACCTCTGAGGGCTCTTGTGTACATTCTGGCTTATCCTAAGATTACCAAATCAAAATAACAAAAATGGACTAAAGTGATGTTCTGATGTGTGTCCTTTTAAATTGATGGAGCTTGGTATGCTCTCTTAATGCATAGAGTATTTGGCAAACTCTACATTGTTCATATGATTCTGGAGTACTGAACTGAGTTCCTCCAGTTAAATTCTGTTGTCAGTTGTTCCATTAAGAGAAGTTTGATTTGGTTTTCATCTCCTCCTTCCCATTGACATATGGTGGCCACATGATTATGGGACTTGGCTATATTTTCAAAGCTATTTTCTTGGTAACAATGTAATCCTACCATGACACCCCCTTACATACATTCCGGTTGTTATATATTATACACAATAATGTTCATTCTGAAGTTATGGAATAAACTAATCATTCCTGATGGGTTGGTGAGGATGCTTTCTCTAGATACAGATAATGTTGTAACTGGCCAAATATTTAACAAGAGGGCTAGGTTCCTAAACTGCCATTGTTGCCACAAAGTGGGTGGAGAAGGGTATGAAGTTCCAGGAAGGCAGAAAATCCTGAGCCAAGCAGATACTAATGCACATCCTAGATGAGATTTGGCACTGCATTCACTACTGTCTCCCAAGAAGAGGTAAGACAGCCTTGTGTGAGGTGATGGTGAGGATGTGTTTCATGCAACAGATACTCATATCCAACAGCAGGTTACATGTCACATCATTAAAGGAAAGTTTCTCCTTGTACTCATATGTGGAACAAATGCTTGATGCTGGGCCAATGGGGTTGGTAAAAGATAGAGTAAGTTTAGAAGGAGTGGTAAAAAATGCTTGGTACTAGGCCAATGAGGTGATAAAAGAGTAAGCTTAAAAGGGATGTCTGAGTTCAAAAAGTTTGAGAAACACTGCCAGAAACCAAATAATTGGCAAGAAACTGCCAACTGGCCATTTTATCAAGTGCAGACTAACATCTGAAGTATGTTGTATAGCTGTTGTCAGAAAAGGGACTTGCTGTTTAATAGATACATTTGGGTTCTATCCAGCCAAAGTTAAGCACTTTAACATTTTCTGGATTTTCTGTCATTGCTCCCTTATTCCATTAATTTCAATCCTAGGATCCCCAGGCATGATGCCTGAAGGGCCATATGACAATGCTTTGCAGTGAGGGAGGCCTGGAACCAGAGGTTTTATGAGTTTGGTGGCAGAAAGTTCTGTCACAATTGCTCTGCTGACAGAGGTGAAGGGAGAAGGGTGTATTGTGGGTAGATTGGGGAGGCCTTGGATCCACCGTATCCAAAGTCCCCTCATTCCCCCAGCACACATCCCAAAAGGGGAGAGGAACTATGGTGTTCTGGAAATGGTGCAGTGAATTCCACCCTCCGAAAAGGCAATGGAAAGGAAATTTGATAAAGAAAAAAAGGGGAGAGGAGAAAGCTCTTCTTGCCCCTCTGCCTGGCTGGATCCTCCCCTCCCAGCATGTTAGGATTACCGGTAGTCTATAAATGTACTGAACTGTGGCTAGATTGTGCCCTTAAGGATTGCTCAGGGTGACAAATAGCTCCAGAAGTATGATTAACATGATATAAAATAGTTCCTATTGAATACAGGATAGCAGTGGCTTAGTTCAGACTGTGGCTCACAATATGCAGTGCTCCTCTATACAAATAAATAAATAAATAAATCATCTGCATGTAGAAACTGTATCTTGAAAAGAAGGTAGCCTTTTTCTGACACTTAAACAGTGTTATGCTAATCTACTGGGACCTTAAACCACGTGGCATTGTGGGAGAGACCTAATAAATGGGTTCACACAACATGATAACCCACACTCAAGATTGACTGTGGGTTGTCATTGAACCATGGGTTGTTGTTGAAACATGGGTTGTGTTTTCTGAACCCAGTCACATTAACAAACCATGGTTTGTTAACCACTAACAACTCATGAAGAGAACCCATGGTTTGTTATTGTTGCTCTGTTCAAACAACATGACAACCCACATTTCAACAACAACCCACACTCAACCCATACTCAACCTTGAATGTGGGTTATTGTGTTGTGTGAACCCCATGTGCCAACAACTCAAACCAGTTGCATTAGCAAAAATGTTGCCAGAGTGCATGACTTGGGGATCCAAGTTTATTCCATGTGAACGGAGACTTTGCTAAATGTCCATGTAAACTACTATACTAGAAGACCCAGGATAGTTGTAATTAATATTGTGACTCATGGTGATCATTACTGTGCCTATAGGAATTTCAGCACAGTGTTGGCATTAATCAACATTTTGACAATCTGAAGACAATATTTTTAGATATAAAACTGAAAGGTTCCAAGTTTTGCTTAATCTTGAAAACAGTTTGATGAAAAATTCTGTTACCATACTGCATTGGTTTTCAAACTGTTCTGAGGGAACCTGGACTTTCTTAAAAGCTTATTAGGGTTTTTTCAATGAGAAGATCGCTAAAGGTAGAGAAATTCCTCTGAAGGACAGCTTGCTCGTCACTGCTAATAATCCATCTTCTGCAAAGCACAGCCCCAGAGGAGTGATGGATGTGTTTCAGGATGTGTACTTATTTCAGATGCCTGGGCTTTAGAACTCCCTTCCAAGGAAGACCCTTCTCACTTTCTCACTAATGACATTCTGGAAGTTGAGGAAGACCATCTTTTTTAGGAAGACCTTCAGTTGGTAAATTTAACTTGCTGTTTCAGGGTGCCTCCAACTGGAGGGCTCCAATTAAAATTCATTCTGCAGCTATTCTGTCTTTTCCTTCTTAACAGATTTTTTTTGTGGAAAGAAAAAAGATGGAAGAAGCGGTGGGAAAACACAGGAGGGTTACAAGTGGAAGACAGTGTCTGGACCTCCAGTAAATTTCCGTGAATGAGGCAGGGTGATGACATGATAAAAGCCTTGTCTGGAAGCGCCCTTAACCACTCTCTACTCTTAAATATTTTTGATTACTGTGTGTTGTGTCTTTCTGCTGCTGTTTTTGTGTTTTATGGAGGAATATTTTTAATTGTTTATTTATTTATCAGCTGCCTAGAACTCTTTGGAGATAAGGTAGGATATAAATGTTTTGAAATAAATATGGGGAAGAGGTTACTGTGTACCCTGAAATACTAGTACCCAGAATCCTTCAGAAATGTGCAGGGTTTCCTAGGCAGACAAGTTGATGTGGAAAGCGGTCTCTGAAGGTAGAAAGTTTGAAATCCACTGACCTACGCCAGTTTTCATATGTACTCTTGATCCAAAAGGAAGAACTTGTTCAGAGCAGCTTCCCTTAATTATTTCATGCCCTTAGCAATGGCTTGAGGAATGTCCTTGTTGAACTAAAAGTGCAAGAGCAAAGGTTTTGGGTAGCAAATGTATCTTACTTGAAGTATCTTCAAGTATCTTACTAGAAGTGAACATAAATGAGTACTGTATTATTGAAAAAGCAATGGTTTACAAATATGGATGATTTTGTTTTTTCACTTTCAGAATAGGGTCTGAATATTTTGTAAATAGGCAAGAACCAGGTTTACCATTATTGTAGTGGAAAGGAGTGGTAGTGTTTATTTTTTTTTAACATGTGAAGTTTAACCCATGCTCTCTGAGGAGCCATGAGCTACTCCACATATATCTGGAGCCAGTGTGATGTATTGGCTTAGAATGTTGGGATCTGACAAGGAATTAAATTCAAGTTCAGCTGTGAAGCTTACTAGTTATCTAGACTGAGAGTAATTGACTTGGTCAAATCCCCAAGATTAAGCAGGAGAGAAAATTTCCTAACCAATTGAAACTGAAGAGAAATAAGAAATCAGGAAAGAACTGCAAATTTTACACGCAAATGTCAGTACTAGAAGAATAAAATAATTTATAAAACTTAACTAAAAATGCACAACAAAAGGTGCAGGTAAAAGTAAATTGAAACAGAAATTGAAACAACTTCACAATAATGTACACGGGTTAAGTAAAGTTTTAAATTCAAATGAAGGTTATTTTAAGATTTTAAATATATGGGGAAAGCCCAGAAATTAATCTGTTTTAAGGCATTGAGTAGGGAAGTATTTCACAGCATCCACTCTAACTATATGGTGAGCTTTATTTGCAGCAAAGTTAATGGGACTTTTGCAAATAATGGGGAAAGACCAATAAGATGTAAAATCAATATTTCTTTACTCCCCAAAAGTATATGCCCTGAACAGTACTATTTTGGTTACTGGATTTTTTGGATCCACACTGAAGCAGACATTTGACATTTTGTAAATCTGTCACTGAAGAAGACTATCCAGTCGAAATGTGTTTGGCAAGCAATAGCATTAAATTCAAGTTTGCCCTTGTAATTTGAGACTGTAATGTCTTTAATAGGGCTGTGATATGTTTTGTCTGTCCTTATGACCCTTGTATATTATTGTGAAGTTGGTTCAATTTCTGTTTACCAGTTGACTTTTACCTGCACTGATATTTGTGTGTACAATTTGCAGTTCGTTCCTGATCTCTTGTTTCTCTTTGGTCAAATCCCCCTCAGAAGATTGTTGTGAGGATAGACACTGCCTTCAATTCTTTGGAGGAAGGGTGGGATACAAATGTGATGGATCTAACAGCCCAGTGCTATAGATTTTTATCTGCTGCCATTCTGTAGGTTTTATCTGCTGCCATTCTAACAATAATTTGACTGATAAATTGAAGCTTGACATCTGGGGTAGAGATGCAGTTATCTGCCCTTTGTGCAACAAAATCCCTTAAAAAAAAAAAAACAGTTGCAAAGAGACCATGTTCATGTTCTTTGCTCCTCAGCCAATAAACAGCCACAGAGTGCCAAGTTATCACTAGCCCCTACTCTGAAAAGACTCAGTACACAGGAAAGGAGAGTGTGCCCCAAAAGGTAGTTGTTGTGCTATTTTTTGGGCCAGGAATAGTAGCCAGTGCTGCCATGAGGGGATGAGTTGTTCACATGTACTAGCTCTGAGATCTGTACTTGCAACTGTACTACCAGTACAGGTTGGTTAGTAAAACTTCATTCACTTTTGCTGAAGTGTAAAACACTTTTTTTTAAATCCATGCTATTTGTCAAAGGATGGCAAAGTGATTGCAGTCACTGACTGCATCAGTAGAAAGAAATGCTTTTATCAGTTAGTGTTTAGGGCACTTGATTGGCTTTAATTGCATTTACATTGTTTCTCAACCTCTTATTCCTTGAGTGTATGAAAAGTGTTTTAGGAAATCTGCATTTAGGTTTTGTTTTAGCCTGTGGGAATGACCTTGAAGAACTCATTATCTTTTACCTTCAGCTGCCCACCTGCAAAATCCAAAATGTAATGCTGACCCTTTTTATCCCCACCCGTTATCTCATGGGGGATGTCATCTGAACTAACAAATAGCAATTCTGTTTGTTGCACAGTGTTTTCCCTTTTATCATCATTTCAGACATTTCTACTTTTCTTTCTCTGTATTGCTGCCATGCTTGGGGGGGGGGAGTGGGGTGGTTCTCTGCATGGCGTGAAGAGTCCAAAAGGCATCCAAAAGACTGGGTTGTTTCCTTGGCACTGCCTAGGAAGGCAGGGATCACATGATTGTGATTTTGTGAGTGCTGCTTCCTCCAGCTTCACTCACTGTACCTCGCCCAGGACAGTCATCTCATGTGCTTCCTCTCCAGTTTTCCTCTTAAAACACATTCTTCTGACTTCTCCTTAATTCTTTTTCTTAATATTTCTTGATCCCAGGCTTTCTGCTATATATCACCTTCCCGTCTCAGTAGTGATGGCTGTGGTAGGGAAGGGAACAACACCAAAGAAGTCTGGGAAGAAGACTACACACATTTGGATCAATTTATCCAAAGAATTAGAGCTGTGGTAGTCAGCGAACTTACTGACCAAATTCTTGGTAGGCATTTCCTGAGGCAATCCAGGACAGGTACTCCAAGGAAGAGAGCAAGGGCACCACCCTCCCTTCAGTCTTCGCTTTCTTCCTTGCCGCCCAGAGCTGGGCCTAAAATAAAGGGGGCAGGAAAAGGATAGCCTGTTAAAGGAAGAGCTCATAAGCAAACCACTACATGCAAACCCACCACCTCAACTACCACCATTAATTTCTCAGTGGAATATGATCAGGCCTCCCCACTGCCTCACTCCCCCTTGCCCAGCATTTACCACCACCACTCCATGCATAGGGTTAGCGATGATGAAAGCAACCCCCCTCATTCAGATCTCTCAGATTTGGAAGTAGGCGAATGATCAGACTTGGCTCAAACTGAATGTTTTAAGGATCGCCTCTTTAACTCTTATGATTTCTTCCACTCTGCCCTCTAAAGTGCTGTCCACCCTAGGCAAGAGCCTACTTCCTCAGCAGCTGCCTCTAGAGGAGCGTCAGTCTTTCCAGAAACAAAGGGAGGTGGGTTCCGTTGCCTTCACTTTTCAATAAGCTGGTGGACTCTGAATGAGCTGCTCTGCTCCAAGGTCGAAAGGGCATTAACATAGCCCTAAAATTCTACTCCCTTCCATAGCAAGCAATGGAAACATTTAAGATACCCCTTGTAGATGCCCCAGTGATGGCTCTTCTTTCGGGAGTCATTGCTCCCAAAGGTGACATCCCAATTAAGGATCCTAATGGGAAACACTCTGACTTTGCCCTTAAAAAGGTTCATAAAGCAGCTTTGCTAGCTATCAGAGCATCCTCTGCCTCCTCACTCTTCATCCATGCTCTGGGTGGAGGCCTTACTTAATAATTCCAGTTTGGACAGCAGGATCCTGCATAGAGGGCCCCTTAAATTATACAAGACATCTGCCTTCATGGTGGATAGATACCACCTGGAATGCTCTAGTCTGCTGAGCCAGAACCATAGCTGTGGCCACTGTTGCCAGGAGTTCCATGTGACTGAAATATTGGAGTGCTGACACCTATTCCAGGGCTAACCTGGCTACTGTTCCCTTCACAGGAGCTCGCCTGTTCCTTCAGTGCCACAGATTAACCCTGCTTTTCCCCATAGTCAGAACATCTTTCATTTGCTGGAGGAATCCTTCCAATCTCCACAAAGGAATCCCCCTCAGGGATTCCCCCAAGAATAACATTAACAGTAGACACCAGTCTAACAGCGTGGCAAGCCCACTGTCACAACCTGTAGAAGCCAGGTAGCCCAGGGCCGGTGGTCCCCTGTAGAAGCCAGCCGCAGCATCGGCTAGCTAGAACTAAGAGCAGTCCATCCAGCACTAGCCTGCTTTCACCATGTCCTACAGAGGCATCACATCTTCATAAGAACAGACAATGTGTCAATGGCCCACATAAACCACCAAGGGGGTCTCACTGCAAGTCACTTCAAAAGGAAGAAAACCACCTCTTTGCCTGGGCAGAGCAATCCATTCTATTACTCAGCCCAGCACATCCAGGGTCTACTAAATGTGACAACAGACTATCTCAGTCAGCAACACATTGATCCAGGTGACTGGGCCCTCAACCTCAAGACCTTTCACCAAATTCAACACCACTTCAGCCATCTGACAGACTATTTTTGCATCCCCCCAAAATCACAAGCTACCTCGGTTCTTTTTCCCACTTCTGCTCTAGCAAGGCAGAAGCACAGGACGCTCTCACATCCCCCTGACCCCCAGGTTTTCTGTTTGCCTTCACACAAACGCCTCTGATTTTGAGGGTTCTTCACAAAATATAAGCAGAGTAAGCCACCATTGTCCTCGTGACCCCACACTGGCCGAGATGTCCATGGTTTTTGGAAATACTAGAGCTGGCGCAGACAAATCCCTGGTTCCTTCCACAGCAACCAGATCTCATTCAGGGACCTATTTGTCATTCAGACCCAGCCTGGCTACATCTAGCAGCATGGAAACTGAACAGCAAATATTTCTGAGCCTGGACTACCCAAAGGAGTCATTACTACTCTTCTGTATTCTAGGAAACAATCAACAGAATATATCTACAAAGCAACCTGGAGGGTTTTTGACAGGTAGTGTATATGCAAAACAGTAGACCCTTCTAAGGCAGGTTTCACTCACCTCCTTTCCTTCCTCCAAGCAGGTATGGCTTTAACCTGTAAAGAGACAGGCATCATCTCTCTCATCAGTCCCCTTGAGACCTGGACATTCACCAATTATAACACATCCCCATCTACCGTAAGCGCTTCTTAAGAGCTTCTCTTCTCAGCCCTCCAGTAGTGCATAGATTCCTGTCCTGGAACCTACACACAGTCCTAAAAGCATTCATCAAGACCCCTTTTGAGCCAGTCTGAATTGCGTCACTCAGACTCCTGTCTTTTAAGATGGCCTTCCTTATAGCCATCTCTTCAGCTAGAAGGGTTTCTGAGTTCAGGGCACTCTCTATGTGAGACCATCTGTGTCTTAACCAGTGACACAATAATACTCAGACTTGACCCTTCATACAAGCTCTGTGTTTCACCAGTCCTAGGAAATGGTCCTTCCATCTTTTTGTCCAAACCCTTCTCATCCCTCCAAGAAGCTATGGTACAAATTAGATGTCCGAAGGGTTCTAAAATTTTACACATGTAGAACTAAGGACCTACATCTCATAGGGTGGGTTTGCATGTCATGCTGACCCACCCTGGCAGTAAGCAAGGGTGAACAACCCACTGTGTGCCCGACAGATGATCGGGCTTACTGTGGGTTGTTTGCCCCCTCCCTCCACTTCAGTCCTCCAGCCGGTATCCTAGGGGACACCGCGGCAGGACCAACTTGTCTTCCTCTCCCTGCCGCAATCATGAGTCATTTTTTAGCTCACTGTTGCTTTTTTCACTTTAAACTTTTTTCTTTTTTCAAAGATTGCCTTTTGTGTTCTCCAATTTGACAGCCAGTGACAGCCCCTCCAAAGTGCCCAAGCGGCACATTAGAGGGGCTGGCACAGGTTGGCCACCCCCTTTCTTTAAAAAAAAAAAAGTGCCCCAAATGCACTCAATTTTTTTTGGTAAGGGGTGTGTGTGTGTGTGTGTGTGTGTGTGTGTGTGTGTATATATATATATATATATATATATATATAGTTGGACTTGCGCAAGTGCGGAGATGTGCACTTTCACAGGTTCGAAAAAGGGAAGCTTCACCTGGGTAATGTCTTGGGGAGTACCTGCTGTCAAAGTGCAGCAGTTACCAACCCTGGTTATTGACCCAGACAGGGTCCAAATAGGTTTTTCCCCCCTTTGCTTTCCCCTGACAGCTGTCAAAAAGCAAGTGATCTTTGCTCGTGAAAGGGGGGGATTTACACCCACTTCGCAGAAAGATCCGTATGTTTTTCTTTTTTGCCCTGATAATCCTCAAGGAAGGTGATACACACTTTGCACTTTTTCCCAAGATTCTAGCTGCTCAGAAAAGTGCATCTCACCCCCTTTTTCTGGGGAAAAGGAGTTTTGACAGCTTGACTATTTTGAAGGGGCTGTCACTGGTGGTGGCACGGTGAGATCGCCAAGAGCAGCCACTCTTGACTCATGCCTCGCTCACCACTGGACTTTATCCACGGTGGGATCGGTCGTTTGGGTTCGGACGGCACAACAACCCACCATGGGTAAAACAAACCCTAGAACAGTCCGTGGGTAAAGCAAGCTGGGTTTGGATGACATGACATCCAACCATGGCTACTTACAATGAGTTGTTATTGTCATCCAGACCAGGTCTCAGGCTCATTATTTGTGTCTTTCCACCCAACATCATTAAACAAAAAGGCCTCCAGGGATTAAGGCTTGCATCATGTCAGTCTGATGCACAACACATTCCTTGGCTTTTACATCTAATGGCACACTCCACCATGGCTGCAGCAGCCTCTGCTGCTTTTTACACAGATGCTTCTCTATCAGAGATCTTCTGGCTACCTGATCGACACCTAACACTTTCACAAGAGCCAGTGTGGCGTAGTGGTTAGAGTGTTGGACTGGGACTCTGGAGATCCGGGTTCTAGTCCCCGCTTGGCCATGAAACTCACTGGGTGACTTTGGGCCAGTCACTGACTCTCAGCCTAACCTACCTCACAGGATTGTTGTGAGGATAAAATGGAGAGGAGGATTATGTAAGCCCCCTTGGGTTCCTTGCAGGAAAAAAGGCGGAGTATAAATATAATAAATAAATAAATTACAAATTGGACTTATTTGCCTCAGCTGAAGCGGCCTTCAACAGTAGGGTGCTCCAGCGGTAGTATCCCCATCTTGAGGTCAGCACACTCCCTCCCTAATCACATTCAAATTGGCATGTCTCAATCTTTTGAATGCCTCCTCACACCATACAGAGAATGGGGCATTTGGAACTTACCATGAAGGTCTGTTCTGGTATGGTGTGATGGAGGCGTCCAACCCCACCCTTCATGGGTGGCAGATAGGAGACTTGGCTCCTCGGAAGGAGCGTCTATTCTTTGCCTCTCAGGGTACTCTTACTGTTTCACCTTTGGACTTCTGTTTCTCCTTGCTTGGCCATGGAAGGAACGGGGTAGAGTCAGAGCTGGAGGAAGCACCACTCAAAAAATAACAATCATATGTTCCCTGCCTTTCTGGGTGGTGCCAAGGAAACAACCCAGTCTTTTGGATGCCTCCATCACACCATACCAAAATGGACCTTCACAGTAAGTTCCCAAGAGCCCATTTTGATTTAGTTCTAGTTTCAATAGTGCTATACATTTTTCTGTTCAAGTGATGGAGTAGAAAACATGGAATTCCTGTGGAGGGCACTGAGCTTCCTTTTTGATGCTGACCTGACTGCAGCTTCCCTTACATGCTTCCAGAACAATCCAGTTCCAGTTAAGGTGGTTGCTGTTCAATTCTAGGTGCTCTTGGAAGAAATGGTTTATCTGGACCCATTTCAATCCTGGTGACTATAGTGATCCATGCTCGGGTAACCTCCCAGTTGGATTACTGCAGGAGTGGGCAACAGTTTTGCCCCCAAGAGCCATATGTAGTGATGGGTTGGTTGGGGACAATACACTCATGCTCACGGGCACTTGCTCACTCTTCCCCCCACCCCCATTTTAGCATGCAGGGAGATGTAAATCTTCCTTCCCCATGTGCTGAGATCTCATCATGCTTCTCCCCACTGCCCAGCTGGTTGGCATAAGAATAGCTTTTTCCAGTGCCAGTCGTGGGGGTGGGGGCATGGGAAGCATACCATTTCAGTAGGTGGGAAGGCCAGCAGGGATGACTCTTTGCACAGGATGACTCTCCTCACCATTTAAAAATTTGGTGGGTTGGGTAGAACATAATTATGATGGGGAGGGCTTTACATGGGGGGAGTCATCCTTGTGCACCATCCTCCCCATCATCATTACACTCCACACAGCCTGCTGATCACCTGAGCAACAGAAGGAAATTTGGTGGCTATAGCAGCTTGAGCTCCTGGTATGGAGCTCATGCTGAATGGAAGGCCACCTTGGGCTGCCCATATGTGGTTTACTGTAATGCATTATATGTGTATACATTACACAGTATCAAAGTGTTTGTGCTAAAGTGGGCAGAAAAGGTGATGATATTGCCTGCTCTATCAAGAGCTGTTTGTTTCATAGATGTTATATTAATCATGTGCCGGATCCAGATAAGTAAAAGCATTGCATAACTCATCCTCAAGGGCAGAATTTTATTCCTTGTGAACAGAGTGGTATTTTGGGTAGTGTTGGGGTGTAGGCCATGAGAGAGACTAATTGAAATTTGTTTCAAGAGGAAGCTTGCTGAGGCAGTCACTGGCCTGGTTCGCATGTAATGACAACCCAACATATGGTTAGTTGTTGTGGGTAGTTGTTGAATCACAGCTTGTCGTTACGTGTGAACCCTGCACTATGGCTCAACTATGGGTTGTTAACCATGAACAACCCATAGTTAAACCATAGTTGGGTTGTAAACTCTGGGTTGTTTGTGGTTAACAACCCATAGTTAAACCATAGTGCAGGGTTCGCACATAATGGCAACGCACGATTCAACAACAGCCCATGATTTAACAGCAACCCATACTCAACCCGTGCTCTGGGTTGTTGATACGTGTGAACCAGGTCACTAAGAATAGGTGAAGATAATATTTTTCTCCAGTGAGTAGGTTTAACAGTCTCCAGGTATATGCATGGACAAATGTGATGTGTGAACTCTCCTGTATTTAGCCAGCAACAGTTCTGTGATCATAATTGCTGGAGAAAATTCCATCGTGATCAGGGATTTACTGTTTTCCATATCCACATTCACCTACTTCACACATCATCTTTATGTTCACTAACCCAGGGATTATCAAGAGAATTGGACAAATTGTATTTTATGTACCTGTCTAATCTATCTCACAGTATCATTGTGAAGATAATTTATGTAAGTATGTATTGTAATCCACTCGCCTTTCAGGTATGGTAGGAAAGCAATAATTTAATAATTGACTTCCCCCCTTAATTTGCAGAACCACTGTCATGAAAAGGAGGCTGTAAGTCATTCGCCGTATGAATTTTGGCTTACATGTGAAATCTGCCAGGTATATATACTGCAGTACATTTATAATCTGTTTTATTAATAAAATGCAGCTTCTATATTTTGTAGAAATGTTTCATCTTGGCAAGCATAGGCGTATGTGAGACTGTTTCACATCTGACAGACAGAAATGCCCAACATTTCTTGGCTTTCTTTGCTTTCCTCACATGATTTTAGAAACATGCCTTCCAAACTGTTGTTATGTTCATTGAATTATTGCTCATTTTGAGGCTTGGTCATGTAGTGATGTTGAATACTGCGAAAATACTAATATCTTTGGAGGTTTGTGCAGGATCTTCGCAGGGTTTGTGTGCTGACTCACTGAATATGTTTGTTGTTCCAATGTAGGTAATACAAGGACCTGTAGAATATGAGTGATGACAAACCCTTTTTATGTACTGCCCCTGGATGTGGACAGGTAATAATATATGTCAGCTCTATTCATGTCAGTCAACAGAGAAACATTTGTCATATCAGAAGAAGTGGTTTATATTTTAGTTCGAGTCCGAAGAACATTTCTACTCATTGCTTAAAGTTACTGAGAGAGGCAACTGCCCTAATCCAGCCAGGCATACTTCTTTGCCACACATTCTCAGCTGTTTGTCAAGAATTTCCTGTTGTCAGGTGGGGTAAGGAGCATAAGGTTCAGTCCCCCTAGCTTCCACACAATTGTTGGGTGTTAGTATTGCTGCACTGAGCAGCAAACACAGCGCCAGTCCAGCAATGGAAAATGTGTGTAGCCTGGAACTGAACATGTTGTCACCTATTTTTGTGATGGTTCCTGATTAAAGGGGAATCTACGTGCAGAAGGCTAGACGGATTAGGAAAAGCAACTCGTACATGATTTCTGTTAGTAATTTCTTTTTAGAATTGTTACCTAACCAGAATACAATGAACTAAAAGAATCTATCTTGTATGTGGTATTTCATTGAGAAATATGTATTAATGGATTAAAATGTTCAATATGTTAACTCATACTGAAATATTGTTTGCCTTGATTCTGAAGAACTAGTGTAATACCCATTTATTCCAATTATGATAAATGATATAATGGTTGCAAAGTGATGCTCTGAGCTTTCTTTAACAAACATTGTAGCGTATCACCAGTCCTGGACTGGTATCTTCATTTGCATAAAGTTGGGATGTCATGTTTCCTATATTCCTATCTTATATATATAAAGGATTTTACAGCATATTTCCTCTAACAGGAGCTCATGTTGCAGGGTGTGTGTGTTTTTGTGATGGAATGGCCACTGTAATGGAGGAGTTATTTTTGGTATAATCACCTTCAATAGTAAATGTAATTGCTCTAAGTTTGAAAAGAAACTTCTTAAACTTTCAGACTGATCCAGCAACTTCTTTCTGTATGGGAAACTTCTCTCACTTAAGAACAACATCAGCATGGTTCTTAAGACTGTCTGCAGTTGCATTTCTGTAATTTGGTTTTCACTCGGTTCTGTATCTGTAATGGTGATTTAGTTAGATATAAATGGTAGAGAGAGGGGTGACTACAAAGCATAGACTTGCATTTTAGCTGTACTGCTTACTGGACTAAAAGTATTAGAAATACCAAGTATGGGAAGCAAATTTAAAGAATGGATGTGGACAGGTAATAATATATGTCAGCTCTATTCATGTCAGTCAACAGAGAAACATTTGTTATATCAGAAGAAGTGATGAGAATCTAATCTCATAATCACAAGCCTTTCTCTTTTGCCAGATGTCTAAAAGACTTCTCAAATCATCTACAATCATAAACCATCATTTGGAACCTTATAGTATAAATATACAAGAACACTCTTTTAATGTAGAACCAAGTAGTCAGTGTACCTCAGAATTCAGAATCAAAGGCTTGCCCATCTACTGGCCCAATTAGTCAGCTGTCTGATCCAAGACTAGCAAGATCCTATGTAATGATCTATGTAATGAGAGCCAGTGTGGCGTAGTGGTGAGAGTGTTGGACTGGGACTCGGGAGATCCAGGTTCTAGTCCCCGCTCGGGCATGAAACTCACTGGGTGACTTTGGGCCAGTCACTGACTCTCAGCCTAACCTACCTCACAGGGTTGTTGTGAGGATAAAATGGAGAGGAGGATTATGTAAGCCCCCTTGGGTTCCTTGCAGAAAAAAAGGCGGGGTATAAATATAATAAATAAATAAAATAAATAAATAAAATATCAGAGCAGCTGAGTCAATGACAGCCAATAGTACTGTTGCATCTGGGGTCTACCTTAAGCCCTTTCATGACAGAAATGGTTTTGCAAACCTATGGTTAGGAGCTAACGCATTTGCCAGAATAATACAGGCCAATGATGGCATCAGAGCACATTGTCCTTTCCCATAACGTTGGCTCGGCAGGAGTGCAGGACGGGCAAAAAGGAGCTTCAGCAATACTCATGGCACATTATACTGATGGGACTTTGGCCAATATACTGCAGTCTTGTAGCTCAGGGACATTTTACTGATATATTCAGTATTTTAAAATTGGGGACACTAGATATTGCTGCCTACTTCTACCTTTGTTAATGATTATACATACCGAACTACTGATCAGTGTGACAGCAACAGATTTTAAAAATACAGGTATGTCAGAGAAAATATTGTTGAATTATAATTATCTGTTACTTTGAAGTGTTATAATTTATGATCTTGTTTCAGTCTACTATGGTCTAGGAGATTTTACCATCATTTCATTTTTTGAGCCATTCCAGTTTTATATTCTGAGAAATAAAATACCAGTATGGTACTGCAGTGCTGAGAATCATGGCCACCATCAAGGGGGTATGCACAAGCATGTCCATGTGCACTTAAATTTGTACTCAGTTTGCTTTTCTGAAGTTATACCTGAAGAAACCCCAAAGTGGTTTTTAGCTCTCCCATGTGCAAAAAGGAGTTCGGCACAAAAGAAACTACATTTCCCCCTATTTCTTTTCCCTTTACTAATGTTTAGCAATTAAAATGAGTCACTTTATAAACTGAGAAGTTCCTTTGTGAGGCTGTCATATTTGTAATTTGTTAGATTAATTACAATCCCGAAACCATTGTGTAGCTACTCATCAAAAAGAGGTTCCAGGTTGAGTGAAATCATTGTTAAAAATGGATATGAGCCTCTTTGTATTTATGATGATGCTACTTAAATGCTGAAGACATTTTGAAGATTTTAATAAAAATTGGCCAATGAATGCTAAAAGTATTATTTCCCCACTGTACCATCAACATTTCCATATTTTAAAAATCAGCTGTTAACTTATCGCTAATGGCTTTTAACCTATTGTGAAAATGATTCTCCATGTTGTTATCACTTTAATTAAAATTCAAATTTATAACTATATATATTTTAAAACTTTTTGCCACAGCGTTTTACCAACGAGGATCATTTGGCTGTCCATAAACATAAACATGAGATGACACTGAAATTTGGTCCAGCTCGTAATGACAGTGTCATTGTAGCTGGTTAGTATATATTTTTTATTAATCCATCTTTCTTTTGGAATGTGCACATATTTTGTGTATTCTTGTATATGACTTGAATTCTGTAGGCTCATCAGAAATAATATCAAAATATTACTTTACTAATCAAATGAGTTTGCAAATGTGTTGTCCTTTGCCTTGTTACTGAAATCACTCTGTCTATGCAGGCTTTGACTTAAGTAATGAAGAGCAGTCCAATTAAACTGACCTTTGTAAAGGCTGTTGTAGCAAATCATACCTGGCAATTAGAGTAAGGCACTGATCCTAGAAAATGCTTACATGCACAATCCTATTTAAATGAATGTCATGTGCACATAAGTGGTTACAGGATAAATATAGGTTCCTCTGCTTCTGTTCATAAATTTAGTTAAAGCTTTAAAAAAATTGGTCTCAATATCAATTGGTCAAAGTATAGACTACTATCTGATCTCTATATGTTTAAGATTCTTTTCCCTTACGGTGATTTTATCCTCTCAAACTTCCGTTTTAAAACTTCCTTACGAGGTACCAGAAGAGGGAAACAAGTTGTCTTGAAATTCTTGAACTATATTGTTTACATAAAGAATGATGAGGTGGGGCTCTGAAAGGAAACTATGCCTAATCTCTCTAGAGGAATAACGTGTGACGTTTTAAAACTTTTAAAGCATTAGCCTATCAAGCCTGTACATTCTCCACTACTTTTTCCTGAAATACTAATGATAAAGAATAGTCCTCAGTTTAGTAATGGGTTGCATCCAAAACTGAAATGCACAACCACTCTTGCAAGATGGCTCTACCCAAATTCTGCCAATTCCCATTTTCACACTCGAGCTGATTTTTTGGAACCATAGGGTACTGCAGTGAGGCAGGAGAAGGTAAGAAAGTCCCATTGCACAATCAGAACTCCACTTGCATTTCTCTAGATCCCACCCATTGTTTTTTTCATGAAAGCCCGCACTTGATAGGAAGATATACTGAGTGGTGGTAAAGTACTTGCAAGCTGTTCTCTGTTTTTCTCAGCCTAATTCAAATATATTTTATGCCATTCAGATGAATTGAATATAGTGGAATTGTGTGTAATGTTGATCTTCTGCAGCAGGACTGGGCAGAAGTTAGATCTCTAGATGTTTTAGATTTCTGCTCTCAGAAACCTCTGCTAGGACTGCTGGGAGTTAAAGTTTCAAACATTTGGAAATCTACTTTCTGCCCACCCTTGCTCTACAGACAGTTTTAATATGTAACTATGTAAATAGTCTGTGAAAAGTAGACCATTGTCTCCAGCACAGGAACACTTTTACTAATTGACCATGTTCGCGTGATGATGGAGGGAAAATAAGCCACAGTGGCTTATTTTTCCTCCCTGTGCATGCTGGTCATGAGCTGCCTAATAAGTGTAATTACCTTCGCTTGGCGCGGGTTGTCATGATGCCTGAAAGTTTCAGGGTGGTTTGTAAACCACCCCAGCCAGCCACCCTCACCGGGTTCGGACATCACAACAACCCATGCCTGGCGAAGGTAATTATACTAATTAGGTGGCTCACGACCAGCACATTCAGGGAGGGAAAATAAGCCACTGTGGCTTATTTTCCTTCCATAATCATGCAAACCTGCCCTCACAGTCTCGGGTCACTATAGTATGAATAACATGTGGCTTTCTTCTTCACGTGTGTGTGTGTGTTGAGTGTGTGTTGTGTGTGTTTTTTTAATCTTTGGTGGTTGCAGAAAGAGCAAGCAATAGAATACCATGATTTCCTAAATATCTCTGCCTTGTAATTTCATTTCAGCCATTATGTAGTGATTACCACTAGCACTCCTTCATTGACCTCATAACACAAATTAATTGTGTTTTTAGGGATAGTATTTTATTGTGTTCCACCATGACGGTGGAAACTATAGGTCATCCTCATTAGAATGTTTTAATAGGATTGCAATCATTCTCTCACTTGCTTGGGAATAAGCCCTGGACAGTTGAATGAATGGAAACAATTCCCCAGCAAATGGGTGAAAACTGCAGCCAAGGTGAACAAATTAGTCCTTATCCTTAAACTTTTTAGTTCCAACTATTCTATCCATAAACCACAGCATCATTATTTTCAAGGTGGAATTGATGAGTATTTTAAATTATTCCTGTAATTCCCCACATATTTGATCGAGCAAGCTCTTCCTAGTTGCATGCCATCTTAACACATCTTAATGTAGAAGTTCCAATGCAGTGTCAAAATCCTTCCTTTCTAGCCCAGAGGGGCAGATTGATATATATCTCCAGAAACAACAATTATTTCAGGAAATATCCCTCTTTTCAAAGCTATAGTATCTTGTCCAGTTTTAAGGTCTTTTGGACTTTTACAAATCTAACTTTTAAAGAGGTGTGTGTCTTCTGCCCTTAAAGACCTTCTAATTGTGGGGTTTATATAGGCCAGTGATGGCGAACCATCTTTTGCCTGAGTGCCCAAACTGCAACACAAAACCAACTTATTTCAAAGTGCCAACACTGCAATTAAACCTGAATACCGGGGTTTTAGTTTTAGAAAAACAACTCATACAGTTGTCCGAACTAATTAACATCTTTTGTCTTAAAAGAAAAACACAATAACAGAGCTTTCAATGATACAAACAGTTTTTTGTTGAAAAAAAAATCAACTCAAAAAATTATTATAGCACTACATTGTACACATAGCCTGAAGGGAATTTATACAAACTTTTTAAATAATTAGGCACATGTATTTTTGGATAAGGGATTCTCAACTTGTAATATGATTACATGCCAGACTGAAATTGTATGGGGCAAGCTTTACCCCGGGTCCTTTCCCTGCTTCTACAGGTGTCGGATTAGTAAAAGTAAAAGTCAACCTGTACTAGGATGAGCAAGATAAACAAGAAAACTAAACGTGCTTAACACATTTTAAACACTTTATGTCTTGGACTGCAATCACTGCATTAGGCCAAGTTTGCATTGGCCATGCTTTTGCACAATTAATGTGATTTTTGCTATTGCATGCATGCTGATGATTTGTCAAACCTTGGCTCATACTCCGTTAGTTTGAGAACAACACATGCAGCACTCAGGTCAACTGTTAGGGCTTTACATCCAAGCCATGCTCTGTGCATCATTCTTCAAAATCTTTTAAATGTGATAACAATGTAGAAAAGAATTCTGTAACAGGAATTCTAGAATAAAATCATTCTGTCCTACACTGTGAGAAAGAACAAAATCATTAGTGTTTTGCAGAAGGGGACAGTCTTTTTGCGATCTGGTGACCAATGGCTTGAGTGCCCACAGAGAGGTCCCTGCATGCCAGCTGTGGCACCCGTGCCATAGGTTCGCCATCACTGATATAGGCAATACTGATAATAAAAGGAATTATTTTGTTAGAAAGTGGCATTTGGAACTTTAAAAATAGTCAGTAGGCGCATTTGCGCATCACGCTAACCCACCTTGGCAATAAACCACAGTGGGTTGGTTGTCGTGCAAACAATCCACAGTGAGCCTGACAGCCAGTCAGGCTCACCGTGGGTTGTTGGCCCCCTTCTCCACCCTTGGTCCTTCCACAGGTATCCTTACGGGAGGAACGAGTTGTTCCTCCACTCCCCGCCGCAAGCAGTTTTAGGCTCGCTGCTACTTCCCCCCCCCCTTTAAACTTTCTTGGGGGAGATTGTGAAAGCCAGCTATCAAGCCAGCTTTCGTGATCCCGTTTTGACAGCTATGAGCAGTCCCTTCAAAGTGCCCCAGCGTGGCATGTTGGAGGGGCTGCTCGTGGTTGCCAAACATTTTTTTTTACTTTTTTGCACACAAAAATGTGCACCATTTTTAAAAAAATAGTTTTCTAGCTGCAGTTGCGTAACTGAATTTTCAGAGTTATGCTACTGCAGGGATTTGAGGCTTTGGCTGGGGCAATGTCCAGTGGGATGCCTGCTGCCAAGGGGCAGCAGTTACTAACCCTGGACCGTGCCCAGAATAGGCTCCAAAATACACTCCCCCCCCCTTTGGTTTTGTTTTTTCTTGATAGCTGTCAGAAGGCGAGCTGTTAAGAAAAACCAAAGGCACAAGTGATCTTTAGCTGCGAAAAGGAGTTTTGGGGGATTTAAATGCCCTTCACAGCAAGCTCCTCAGAAATCCCCCCTCCCTTTAGTTCCCACCAGAGTCCACATTTTGCACTTTGTCCTGAGTCTCTAGGTGCCGCAAATGTGCACTCCCCTGTCTAGCTGTCAAAACTCTGGGTCCCTTTAAAAAGAGGGGTTGAGTGGGAATTGGGTGGTTTTGGACTGGGACATACAGTATGTCACAAATTAGTCTATATGCAGTCTTGCCTTGTCAAATTCCATGTACTGTACATTACCTACTTCACTTCAGAGTTCCCTTTGGCAGCTGAAACTTACAAGGCCATCGACAAGTCAAAACTACACATATCAGACAGCCATACGTGCGCACTTGTGCACCTGTGAAAGGCGGACAAAAATAATAATTATAATATATGATGAAGAAGAACACAGTTGTGTAATTTTCAGGGGCTGGAAATTAAAAAAAAACCCACCACATATGACCCCAACTGCACTTTTTTGAAGCTCATAAACATTTTAAAAAAACAAAAACAGAAAGGGGTAGCAATTGGAGCAGAGGGGAAGACAAGACAGGTTCTGCCATGAACGACACAGGGATACTGGCTGGAGGACCAAGAGAAAAACAAGTCACAGTGAGCCCGATAATCTGTTGGGAACATTGTGGGTTGTTCCACAAGCAACCCATACTGCATAGCTTATTCACAGGGTGGTTTAGTGTGTCGTGTGAATACACCCTTTTAGAGCTGAACCTTTAATTTTGCTGTTACTACGCTCCTGTTAAGATCAGGTGCAAATTTTAAAGAGCTTGAGTTGAGACATTAATAATATTGGCATTGATTTGCAAATATATATATAAACAAATGTGTACTTAAGCAGGAGTGGAAATCATATATTTCTCTTTGAATTGTAGATCAGACCCCAACGCCAACTCGATTCCTGAAGAATTGTGAAGAAGTGGGTTTATTCAATGAGCTAGCAAGTCCGTTTGAAAATGAATTCAAAAAAGCTTCTGAAGATGATATTAAGAAAGTATGTTAACACAGAGGGTTGAAACTAAATCGCTTTGTATACTACTGTCTGAACTCTCTTTGACACTGGAATCTTGCACCAGTAGAAAAAGAGCATGTCAGTGTGGAAAAATATAGAAACTGTACTTGGAAGAAATATTCTTAGAAGGGTCCTAGTAGGACAAGTAACTTTTCTATAAAAATCTATTCTGACATGTAATCTCACAACTGCGGTGCTAGGAATGACTCTAAAGGAGTCTAAAATATTAGTATTTAATGTTATTTTGCTTGAAAAAGGAAATAAATGTATTAAAAGTGTCCTAACTGGCAGCTGCTTTTATATAATCAGACATATTTGTGGCTTTTTCTAGGGATGAAGTTATCTAGCTTATATTATGAATACTAATACTTTTTTAATGATGAATGTGTGTCGGAACGTAATTTCCTTTCATTAGACATCTTATTATTGCCAGAACTGACTGAAAAGAGATGATGGTACTATTGGCTTCATTGTAAATTGCCTGCTATTTAAAGAGATATCTGCTTGTTGATATGTAGCTTTTAACATTTATCTGCCTGTTAAATCTTCCAGATGCCTCTAGACTTATCACCTCTCGCAACACCAATTATTAGAAATAAAATCGAAGAGCCTTCAGTTGTTGAGACAACTCACCAGGATAGCCCCTTACCTCATCCAGAATCCACTACCAGTGACGAAAAGGTCAGTAACTTTTCACAGTTAAAAGTGTGCCCCATGTATGGAGATTGCCAATAAATTCAAAAATGTTATTAGACTACAAGCATTCTTTGCAAGCCTGCCTGCCCACACACATTTGTGTTAGTCAACAACAGCCGGAACACAAGAGAGACCAACTCTTATAGATTACAGAAGTGTCAATTCCTGGTCACCTGAAGGACAATATTTTCACTCTGAATGATTATTAAAGTACAGTATTGTGGAATCTCTTGTGATGCAAACATTTCTTCAAACATACCCTTCTTCCCCACCTTGGCCCTAAACAAAGATCATGCAGTCTCACCTGCCATGTATCTCAAAGGAGAGTGGACAAAGATCCACATTGAGAGTCTGCCAGCATTGCACATTCTTGTAATGGCAGTGGATGGCATGGAGAAACTCATGCAGTGGAGCGGGGGGGGGGGGCATTTGAGAAGCTCTCACATGTTTGCAACTACATCCACATGGAATATTTCCATCATCTGTAGACCTGGACAGAGAATAACTGTGTGGTGGTGCTAATGTAAGCAATGGCCCATACTTGCAACTAAAAGAATCTCCAGAGCTTTAAAAGCTTCTGATAGAATTAAATAATTGTAAGTGTTTTCTCAATATAAAAACAAGCTTTCCTGTTTCCTGCTTCCTGCAGGAAGTGTGTCTGCAGCAGACTGCTCAGCCTACATCCACAATTGTTCGTCCAGCTTCTCTACAGGTTCCTAATGTGTTGCTTGCAAGTTCTGACTCAAGCGTCATTATTCAGCAAGCCATACCTTCACCAACTTCTAGCACCGTCATAACCCAGGCTCCATCCTCCAATAGGCCAATAGTGTGAGTAGTGTGATATATAGGGTAAAATATTTTAACAGGTTTCTTTGGATAGCATGTTCCTTTAAAAAAAATATACTTCACCATATTCACATTGACTGTTCATTTAAAAAATAAAGTTGCTGGTATTTGCACTGATCTTATTTAATGGTGCAAAAGTCCTCATGAAACTTTAAGGACTAGAAGGGTTATTTTGAAAGAAAAAGTACTTCCAAGATTTGAAATGAGAACTGTAGGTCTATGATCTATATAATGGAAAGATAATATAAACCTAGCCAGTGATGTTGATCTTGTGTAAATCATAATCTCTCAGGCTTGGATTCAGAACTCTGCTCACAGAATACTTCTGGTGGAATGGGGGCAGGAGGTGATTTTCACTCATTGGGTTAAGAGACCCTCTGAAACAGTGTGGGCGGTGGTGCTAGGGGCTTCAGGGAGAAGGAGAAATTGCTGAAAATTACCTCCTTCCTCTGCTGGATCTCAGTCCCTTCCACAAATGGAAGGAGCACTTTAATTTATGGAAGGGCAGCTCTGGATCCAACTCTCTGCCCCTGAAATTTGTCTTTAAAATAGCCATATCAATAACCTACATACTGCACAGGATTGCTTCAAGGATAAGTGAAATATACAATGGAATTTGTACTATAAGTGCTATAGTACTTTTTCTTCTTTCTCCCTCCCCATGTCTTTTCTTAGACCGGTGCCAGGTCCTTTCCCCCTGCTGTTGCATCTTCCTAATGGACAAACCATGCCTGTTGCTATTCCTGCCGCGATCACAAATTCTAATGTGCATGTCCCAACTGCAGTTCCAGTAAGTGTGTGTATATGGCATACACACTGCCTCCAGAGTTTGGACAAGTCCTACCCCCCAAATCCTAATGCTGGGAACAGCTATGACTCTGGCACCACTTGATCCAGCATGTGTTGGTGAAGCCAATCAGGAGGATGGAGGAGGGACATATGATCATAGCATGCTGAGAGTTGGGAGACTGAAGCTGGATCCCATCCAGGATCCTGTGAGAAGAAAAGCTTAAGGGTATCCCTCGGGGAGGAAGGGGGTGAATCTTCAAACCAGCTAGTTTTGGGAGGAAAGGGCTGACTCACTCCACACCAGCCATTACCAAGGTCTCTCATCCCCCCACCTAGACTATGAGAATAGCCAGGGACATGGGCAGGACACACATGCTACTATTAGGCAGAAGTCAAATTTTCCTTGTCTTAACCTATCATACCAAACACAGTGATTAGTAGGAGCCAAGTTGGATTTGTCAAGCATACATTTTGCCAGAGTAATCTTACCTCTCTTTTTAATTATTGGGTTACTAGCTTAGTGGATTGTGGGAATGCTGTGGATGTGATTTGTCTCTAGTTCCACAAAGCATTTGACAAAGGACAGTATCGAACACTGCCACTCCACTTACATTATTGATGTACCACTAGTGTAAACGACCTCTAGCAGTATGCCAGTAGCATAAACTGGTGTGGATGGGTTTCTCCAGAAAACTTGTCACGCATGTTTATGATATTGGCATACCACTAGTGGTCATTTATGCTAGCGGTACATCAATAATGTAAACGGAGTGGCAGTTTTGGATACTAACCACTGTTCCCTATAATATTTTGGTTAGCAAATTGATTAAATGTGAACCAGATTATAATACTGTCAGGTAAATTCAGAGCTGGCTGGAAAGCCATACTCAACAGTAGTTCATCAGACTGGGGGGAGATTTCAAGTGGTGCTACAGGGCTCTGTCCTGGGCCCAGTACTCTTCAAAGTAGAGGGAATTCTTTTCAAATTTGCAGATGCAGAAAATTGGGAGGGATAGCTAACAATTCATAAGATGGGAATGAAATTCAAAAGTAATAATTCCACTTTATTCTGCACTAGTCAGACCTCATCTGGAATACTGGATCCAGTTCTGGATGTCACACTTTAAGAAGGATTTAGACAAATTGGAATGGGTTCAGAGGAGGGCAGCAAAGACAGCCAGCAGTATGAGAAAAAGTCATGTGAGGAAAGGTTGAACTGGGTATATTTAGCCTGGAGTAGAAAGACTGATGGGGTGAGGGCGGGTGTTCATGATAGTATTCTTTCAAAAAACAAAAAAAACCCTGAAGCGATGTCACATAAAAGGGCAAAGACTTGTTCTCCTCTGCCTCAGAGGACAGGACTAGATCTAATGAGCTTACGTTACAGGAGGATGGATTTCAGGAACATTAGGAGAAAGTTCTTGATGGTAAAAGCAGTTCAACAGTGGAACCACTTACTGGGGGAGTGAGGGGCTATACCTTGTTGGAGGTCTTCAAGCAGAAGCTGAACAGCTACCGTATCTGTTGTGGATGGTTTAACTGGATTTCCTGCATCAAGTAGGAGGTTGGATTTGATGGCCTACAAGGCCCCCCCACCAACTCTACAATTCTGTGCTAGCCACCATTCTTTGCAGAGTCACAAGAATGGAGATTCTGCCAGTAAAATTACAGTAATAAATTCAAATTAAAAAGAACAGTAAACTAACTATAAATTTTTTTTAAAAAAATATAGCATATAAGAACCAATTAAAAAGTAGACAGTGTTAGTAAAACAAGAGTTCAGCCATTAAAGGTTTGGATGAATGAGAGTCCTAGCTTGGCACCTGAATGATAGTAATGTTGGTTTCTGGTTATTCAAGAGAGAGGGTGCCACCACTGAAAGGGCCCCCTTCATGGACACCACCCACCTAATCTTGAAAGGTGGGGGCATCCAAAGAAGGGCCTCTGAATCAGATCTTAACATTCTATGCTATGACAGTACAACATGAGTGTACAATTGAGTAATCTGGGGATCTTTCATTGGAAAGGGATAGACCATGGCTGGGCAACCTGTGCCCACATGAGGCCCTCGGCTTAATTTATGGGGCTCTCTACCTGCAATCAGTTCAGACATCTTGTGAGAGTGATCTGTCCCTTCCCTTGCAGCCCGCTATATGGGAAAGAAGAGGGAGAGAGAGAAAAGCAGGTGGCAGAAACAGAGAAAAGTGAATAGCAGAAAGAGAAAAGGGGTGACCCATCTACTTTGCCTTTGTCCCCACCTGCCACTGGCTTCTGCCCTGCTCACTACAGACATGCAATCCCTGACAGATTACCCATGAGAATGCAGTCCTCGATGGGGGGGAAAGGTTGGCCACCCCTTGGTTACACAATCCTAGCTTCTTATGAAGTAGGATGTGCTTTTATTTTTATATTAACTCTGACTCTCTTGAACAGCTTGTTAGACCTGTCACCATGGTGCCTAGCATCCCAGGAATTCCAGGGCCTTCTTCTCCACAACCTGTGCAGTCAGAAGCAAAATTGGTAAGTGTTACACATTTCTTTAGTAAGACAAACTTGCACATAATGTTGTAGGTTAGTCAGTGAATCCCAATTATTAAATTCAGATTTTAAATATTTTTCTATTTTCTAATTCTTAGATTACCATTCAGATCTTTTGTTTTATATACTTAATGAGGACCTGAATTTTTGATCCTGAAGAAAATTTAGAGTTGTGAATGATTGGGTTCACATGATCACCACAGCCCACTGTGGCTTATTTACGGCACGGTGGGTTGTGGCACATGCAGGTGGCCATTTGAATATTCAACCCTGGCAGGGGGTTGCCATGGTTTGTCATGTCATCCAAACCCCGACGGCAGGGGTTGTTTGAGGACTCTTCAGCCCTCAAATAATCCATGATCTGTTGTAGGGTTCGGATGACACAACAAACTATAGCAATTTTCTACTGGGGTTGAATGTTCAAAATGGTTGCTGGCACACACTGCAACCCACGATTGCTTAAAGAAGCCACAGTGGGCTTCAGTGATTGTATGAACTGGCCCAGTGTGTTTGTGTGTTGTGCAGTACTTTAGATTTCAGAAGGTAGGACATTGAGAACAGTGGAAGACCGACAACCTGGTCTTCTGCGCGGGTTCAATGCTAAGGGGGTAGCGAGTCCTGGGGCGGGCCTTCTCCGAGGTCCCCAGCGTCTCACCCTTAGCCCAGACAAAGGGATAACTTATAGCCACAAAAGTATCTTTTAGAAAACAAGTTTATTTACAAAATTACCTTCACAAACCCAGACACACGCCAGCAATACAGCTTATCAGTACGGTACAAAGTAGCAAGCAAGAAGTCTCAGGGACACCGTGATTTCAGGGCTCTCAGCTAGTTAGTTCAGCTCGGGCTCCAGCAGAGGCCCGGTCAACCGCACGCTGCTAGCTGGGTTCCCGGCGGAGGTCCGGTCTACCCAAGCGGCTAGCTGGGTTCCCGGCGGAGGTCCGGTCTACCCAAGCGGCTTGTGAGTGATTTCAGCTTGGTTTCCCGGGGGTCCGGTCAACCCAAGCGGCCAGTGATTTCAGCTTGGTTTCCCGGGGGTCCGGTCAACCCAAGCGGCCAGTGATTTCAGCTAGCTGGAGCGCGCCGGGTGCTGCTACCCGGGGCTGCTGATCCTTCGTTCCCTTACCCCAAGCATGGGGCAAGATTGCTGATCAGGTCCAACAACTCAGTTCCCTTGCGCAGGGTGTTTTATACCTTGGTGTTTCAGGTAGCCCCTCCCTCCGTAATCAGGTGGGTTGCCAATCAGGTGGGTTGCCACCCTCCCTGAGGGGCGGCCTTTTGGGTCAGGTGGGGTGACGCCTTTCCCCCGTGGGGTGGGGTCCCTTTGAAGCCACTTGCTTAATGGTCCCATCCTGTGGTGTTGAGTGGTCCTTTCTTATGGGTGCCTAAGTGTCTGCTCTGGCGAGGTATTCAAGTCTTATGTAGATGGGGCTGATATACGAGAGCATTGACAAACCTGGTGATGCTTCTTGTCTTCTCCCCTGGGGTGATTCTATGCAGATGTTGTTTGTCCCCTTTGGTCTCTGTGGAGACTGGCTGTCTCCCCCCCCCCGGGTCTCCTTCCCCCCACCTTGGTGAGTGTGTGTGTGTCAGAAAGGGGGCTTAGGTTGGCTTTCTCCACAAGAACAGATTATAAAATTTTATCATAATAGTGCTAAGCACTTACACAGCCTTTTAGATAATTCAGTATATTTCTCATATGTTAACACAGTAATAGTGCCATCACCAGGTTGACATTGATGTAGCTTGCTGTAAAGTGGATGGACATATTAGTTATATGTTTCTGACTCTGATTACTTCCCTCCAGAGTTGATTAAATCTATTATCTTTGAGAAATCATGGAGGACAGGTGAAGTGCCAGATGACTGGAGAAGGGCAAATGTTGTTCCTATCTTCAAAAAGGGCAAGAAGGAGGAACCTGGGAACTATAGACCAGTCAGTCTGACATCAATCCCTGGGAAAATTTTGGAGCAGATTATAAAGAAGTCAGTCTGCAAGCACCTTAAAAACAATGCAGTGATTACTAGAAGCCAGCATGGATTTGTCAAGAACAAATCCTGCCAGACTAATCTGATCTCATTTTTTGATCGGGTAACCTCCCTTGTGGACTGTGGGAATGCTGTGGACATAATATATCTGGACTTCAGCAAAGCTTTCGACCAAGTGCCTCATGATATCCTGATTAGCAAGCTAGCTAAAAGTGGGCTGGATGGAACAACTATCAGGTGGATCCACAATTGGCTACAGAATCGGACTTAAATAGTGCTTATACTGGGGAGAGGTAACGAGCGGGGTACCACAGGGCTTGGTCCTGGGCCCAGTGCTCTTCAACATTTTTATCAATGACTTGGATGAGGAAGTGCAGGGAATGCTTATCAATTCTGCACAATCCTATTAATTTATTAGGGCACAATATTATGGCCTCCCGACATTGTCTGGGGGGGCATAGGCTTATTTGGAGTCCCAGCTCCTCTCAATTCAGCCTCGGAGAGGAGGAAAAGGGGCGTGCTGGGGGCGGAGGGGAGGAGGCTGGGGCCAACGGCTTATGCCATATCCAGACCGCATAATGGTCTAGAAGAATGTCCCAGGGAACATAGGATTGCCCAGCCTCCTTCCCTCCCCCTCTGCAGCTCTTCATCTAGATGGCCAAACATGGCCATCTAGATGAAATATAGGGTGCGAGGTGCGGCGGTGGTAGAGGTTGCTGCTGCCGCACCTCACACCATGCATTGGATGCACATAAGCCTCCAAGTTTGAGGGCGGGGCAATAGGATTGCGCTCTTACAGTAGTCATTTGAAAAATTCATCAAGCCTGTCTAGTAAATAAGCTCAGGTCCTGGTTAACTGAATTTAATATTTAAGAAACCAGATCTGGCTGCTCTGTTCTAGATAACAGCATGGTTTCTTTGCATTTAGCTAAAAAATATTCCTTGGGATGCAGTCAGAAATTATTTGCAACATTTGTTGATCTTGAAGTGGCTTTCGATCCATTATCCATTATCCTATAGATCAGACACTTCTCTTTTTGATTGAGAGCTTACATTTGATGACCTCTTTCCAAGTTAGGTGAGTTAGGTGTGATCCAATGAAGTTTTTTTTCTACTGAAGGTGTGAGACAAGTCTGTGTATTGTGTGCTTACTTTATTTAACTTATTTATGAGTGGTTTAGCTTCTTCACTGGAAACAGTTGACTCCCATGCTCTGAAACTATAGCTTCCATCCATGTGCCATTACTATTGTATGCTGGTGATTCAATTTTATTGTTGCAATCAAGACTTGAATTATATTACTTGCTGAAGGCTTTTGCCCTTTTTGGAATATTAACCATTTAGTTACTAATTTCAAGAAAACTTTAAATCCTAGTCTTTTCTAAATCTAAAAAAGTTGTATGAATGGGTTTTTAATGAGCGCCTTCGGCATTGACCTTAATGAGTATCCTATTGAACAAGTATATCACAAGTATCTTGATGTTGGCTTTCATCATACTTTAAAGTGAAGTCTTTGAAGATCTTGCACACTTCAATTAGTGCGCAACTGTTTGACCACTCTGTGAAGTCTTCACATCCGATGGCCATTCAGTGGATACCACACTCTTGGTGTCCTGAGCAAAGATAAGAGCTTTTATATGGAATAGCTGTACGGATACAGGGTGTTAACATAGAGGTTGGAAGAATTTGGTTGCATTTCCAGAGCAATACTTGGTGTCCCTAGTTGCATAGCTTTGTGCCTAGAAGCAGAACTTAAATCTATCATATGTATGACTTGGGCATTGACTTTTTCTAACTGGATAAAATTCTGCCTTGGCTATCAGATTCCTAGTTACTGTTTTATGATCTGCCAAAGTTTATATACAGAAATGTATGGCTGAAGGCTGTTCAGTATAAAATAATGAAATGGGGAATTTCTCCATTGGAAGTTTTATCTTTAGGTGAAATGAAGGCAAAAGCAGTATTGCTCTAAAGATTATAATATGGATTGTCAAAATGTGATGGCGCTGGTGTCTAAATTCTGTTCTCCTTCCATTTTTGGTATTCAGTATCCAACTGGGAACAAGTGCCAATTACCTAAGAATTCTAAATACTGATACCTTATCTGATTGGCTTTACACTGTCTTGTATGAATATGTTACCTTCTGCCCTGTTAGAGCAGATATATAATAAGCAATCTTCTTTAGAGGCTTGCTGCACCTGTAGCTCTGCAATGTATTTTTGCACTATAATTTTAATCATGATATCAGGAGATAGGTTCCTGGGTAGAGATCATCATCATCAGGCGATCACTCATGACCGAGTAAGATTGTCTTCCAGGATAAAAATTTACAAAATGGAAATTTTAAAAGGAGGAAATTCTAAAGAAAAATTGTGTAGACTCTAGCGATGGGTCCGTAAGTGACTGTGGAGGCCAATTCTAGATCCACACAGCTTCCCACAGTGAGGACACAGGTTACCAGATGGAAGATGGTCTGTAAAGGATTCGTTTGACGTGCTTTTCGCTTAGCACGTTTCTCCCTTTCACCTTGCACTCGGGCTTCTTCAAAGTCCATAGAACCTTTGTGAAAGGCCAACCTCCATTTAGATCGTTCATGGGCCAGAGCTTCCCAGTTTTCGATGTTTATATGTTCCTTTTTTGGTCAATTATATATTTAATCTCATTATCATTTTCATCAAACCAATCCTGATGTTTCTTAGTTTCATATCCAATAGTTTGTTCACAAGCTGCAGTAATGGAGGTTTTCAGCTTAGACCAGTGATGGCGAACCTATGGCACGGGTGCCACAGCTGGCACGCAGGGACCTCTCTGTGGGCACTCGAGCCATGGGTCACCAGATCGCAAAAAGACTGTCCCCTTCTGCAAAACACTAATGATCTTGTTCTTTCTCACAGTGTGGAACAGAATGATTTTATTCTAGAATTCCTGTTACATAATTCTTTTCTACATTGTTATCACATTTAAAAGATTTTGAAGAATGACTGAGGCACAGAGCATGGCTTGGATGTAAAGCCCTTACAGTTGACCTGAGTGCTGCATGTGTTGCTCTCAAACTAACGGAGTATGAGCCAAGGTTTGACAAATTATCAGCATGCATGCAATAGCAAAAATCACATTAATTGTGCAAAAACATGCCCAATGCAAACTTTGACCTAATGCAGTGATTGCAGTCCAAGACATAAAGTGTTTAAGATGTGTTAAGCACGTTTAGTTTT
Organism: Shinisaurus crocodilurus; assembly: GCA_021292165.1. Lineage (NCBI taxonomy): Eukaryota > Metazoa > Chordata > Lepidosauria > Squamata > Shinisauridae > Shinisaurus > Shinisaurus crocodilurus. The sequence continues at coordinate 145,599,676 of CM037876.1, forward strand.
CTTGTTTATCTTGCTCATCCTAGTACAGGTTGACTTTTACTTTTACTAATCCGACACCTGATGTTAATTAGTTCGGACAACTGTATGAGTTGTTTTTCGAAAACTAAAACCTCGGTATTCAGGTTTAATTGCAGTGTTGGCACTTTGAGATAAGTTGGTTTTGTGTTGCAGTTTGGGCACTCGGGGTCAAAAAGGTTCGCCATCACTGGCTTAGACTAATGGTCCTCAATGTTATCAGGAGGTTCCGTAGGTAGATGTTCCTTAAGAAGTGATTGAAGACGAGTTTGCTTAATAGGATCTTGAAGGACTTGGATGTTCATTTTACGCCTTGGTTTCCTTCCCTGAAGCCTACGTTGGGGAGCAATGTTGATAACCATAGTGGACCGGATTAGTCGGTGGTCTGTCCAGCAGTTGTCGGCACTCACCATGGCCCTAGTAAGAAGTACATCGCGGCGATCTCTAACACGGACAATTACATAATCCAGAAGATGCCAGTGCTTTGACCGTGGGTGCTGCCATGATGTTTTAAACTTATTATTTTGTTGAAAGAGCGTGTTTGTAATAGTGAGATTATGCTCTGCACATATAGACAGAAGTAAGAGTCCATTCGGGTTGCTATTACCAACTCCGTCTTTTCCAATAGTTTCTGGCCATAAATTAAATTCACGCCCGACCCTTGCGTTAAAATCGCCCAGGATAATTTTATCCTCCTTAGGTATCTCTGACAGGAGAATGTCCAACTGGGTATAAAAACTGTACTTGATGTCTTCATCAGCATCTAATGTTGGTGCATAAGCGCTCAAAATAGTTACCTGCTGGTTATTGGCGAGCTTTAATCGAAGACTTATCAGGTGTTCGTTAATGCCAGTAGGAACTTCTGACAAAGAGTTCACTAGCTCATTTTTGATGGCAACGCCTACTCCATGTATTCGTCGGTCCTGCTCAGGTAGTCCTTTCCAGAAGAAGGTGTATAACCTCCTTTTTCTTCCTTCAACTGTCCCTCTCCTGCCCTTCGAGTTTCTTGAAGTGCTGCTATGTCAATTTTAAACCGTCTCAGCTCCCTTGCAATAATAGCAGTCCTACGCTCAGGGCATTCACTATGTTATCCATCAATGTCCGTATATTCCATGTTCCAAAATTCAAGCGTCTTTTTCGACTGCTAAAATGGTGACCCCACTGGACACAGTAATCCAGTCAGGGGAGAAAGAGGTAGGCTATGTTTAGGGCACCTTTTCTAGCCCCCTCCCCATACAGGGTGAGCAGAGTGGATCCTAAATAGGACTGCTCAGTCGTGGATACAGCTGCTGAGCTGCTCGACTACCTCGTTCTTTGAACAGGGCGACTGAGTCTGCATCCACCGCCCATGTGCTGGTCCATGACTAGGGGCTTCCAGATTCACAGTCCTGCCCCCGTCGCCATTCGCCAGTCGCCATGGGACTTTTTTTGTTTGTTTGTTTGGGTGGGTGGGTTGGGTTGGAAGACGCCTGTGCGTGAAGCTGTTCTATGTGGAGAGATCGGTGCACAACGGATCACCACACAAACTTGACAGAGTACGGCAATGATCCAGTGGCACGGTTACCATGACGATTGGAAAACCATTCTCTGCTGCAGCCTTCATCCGCCTTCACAGCCGTTGTAATTTAGGTTTAAATTATCTTCCGCCTGTTCTGCTGTCGAGGACTTTATGTTTTGGATCGTTCTTTGTCTGGTTCCTCTCCCCGGACCTTACCGCCATGGGTGACCCTACTGGGAGCATATAGCTCCCGGCGGCATTGCTCACAGGGTTCATCGGAAAACGCAAGCCCATTCACCACTTCAAGGTGACGATCCGGCGAGGGGGGGGGTAGAGATAGTAATTATGTGAACATCTCTGCTGTTACTGAAAAAGTTGCTAAGGTTTTTGTTTTTAATTGCAGTTAAGGTAAGAGCTCAATTAACATGTATCTGGTTTAGCTAGAGGCATGGTTTAAAATATTGATGGTTTGCTTGTTTTATTTACAGGTGCCTGATTTATTTAGAAAGTGTTGAAACTTGTTTGTGTGGGGGTTTTGTAAACTGATCAGTGACCTCAATAAATTCAAATTCAATTCAGCTAGGGCCATCAGTGTAACTTTCCGTAAAAAGGGCTAACATATTAGTTGTGTGTCTCTGTCTCTGTCTCTTCTCTGCATGAATGTGCTGGATGCATCCTAGTGGTGACTAATCATTCCTTTTCTTAGCTTAGTTTCTTCAGCAATTGAATCTTCATTAATTGAAGAGAATAAATGAACTGACAAAAGACGCCCAAAGGCCAGCAGATGTAGTGGCATAGTTTGCACATAACAATAAACCAGTGTTCTGGAAGAACACTGACCTACCATATGTGAAGCATGCTCATGCACACAGCCCAATCACTCCTGCTGCAAGCAGGAGTAGCTAAACAAACCAGGCAGCTTGGCAAAAACATGGTTTGTTGTTGACTTAAGATTTGGGGAAGAGACAAGCCATGTAACATCAATGGATGGTAAGGTTGATGTGTTAGTGGAAGCTGAGTTGGAGAGTTCCATGGCCGCAGGTTATATTATGGTCCTGAAGGGCAAGAGATGAAAGGGGTGAGGATTTGGCCCGGAGCAATAGGTGAGGGTTTTCTAGTTTATCCCCTAGCCTGAGGCTTCAGGTGGGCAGTTGCGCGAGGGAGATCCCGACTCCCCCTGGTGGAGCAAATTGCCCCTTTGCACCGGGTCTCTCGCCCCCCCGGATGCTTTGCTGGCAAGCTGGCCTGGCTGGAGGGGGGGGCGACAGTGTCCCTGCACTGACCCTCCCCCCAATCGCGTTGGTCCGGGCTGCAGGCAGGGCCCGTGTGCTTGCTTGCCTGTGTGCGCGTGTGCTTGCGTGCCTGCCCCGCTGGAGTCCAGCGGCAACTGTGTGGGCGGTCAAGAGGGCGGAGCGGCTCCAGCGGTCTCCAAGATGGCTGCCCCCTGTAGCTGCCCACATGGGCTGGCTGTCCGGGCGGAGGGAGACCTAGGGCAGTCCAGCTGCTGGCAGGGTCTGTGCGGCTGCCGCACATCTGCCCCGCCGATGAGATGCTGGCTGGCATGCTGGCGGCTGCGCCAGTGGGCAGGGGGCGGCGTGGCGACGGCTGTTGGTGGGAGGGCCGGGCTGGCGCTCCTGCTGCCGCAGTGGGCAGGGGCAGGGGCAGGGTGGCTCCGGCTGCTGGCACAAGGGTTGGGCCAGCATTCCTGCTGCCAGGGTGGGCAGGGGCGGGACGGCAACAGCCGCAGGTGGTCCGTGCTTGCCCTGGCCCTGGCCCTGGCCCTGGCCCTGGCCCTGGCCCTGCCCCTGGCCCTGGCCCTGGCCCTGGCCCTGGCCCTGGCCCTGGCCCTGGCCCTGGCCCTGGCCCTGGCCCTGGCCCTGGCCCTGGCCCTGCCCTGGCCCTGGCCCTGGCCCTGGCCCTGGCCCTGCCCGTGCCTGCACTGCCGAAGCTCTGCTTCGGTGGAGGGTGCAGGCCGCCACCATGGCGGCCGCGCAAGGGCCAAGCCAGCGCTCCCGCTGCCTCAGTGGGCGGGGAGCAGCGTGGCACAAGCGGCGGGCGCGAGGGGACTCGAGCCCGGCGACCGCAGCTGTGAGGCTGGTGGACGCCGACGCCAGTCAGGGAGGGGAGGGGGGAGCTCGAATCACCCTGACTCCCTCATTGACTCCAGTGGGAGGGGGGAAGGGCTGGGGTACATGGGACACGAATCCCTTCCCCCCCCCCTTGGGTGGGCTCAGACCCCCAGGAGGTATTGCTCCCTCCCCCCCGCCGAGGCCCTCCCGGGACGGATGGGGCAATCCCCCCCACACAGGAGGGGGTGGTGGCGGCCCCGGGTCAGGCTGTCTGCCTTTCCACCCAGGGTGGTGGCGTGGGGCTCTGGGACCCTTTCCTACCGTCCCAGCTTCTTCTTAGAAGTTTTCTTTCTTCTTTCTCTCTTTTCCTTTGCGCTTGAGCAGCGCGAAAAGTCTGCCTCCTTTCGCGAGGCAGAAAACTAAACTGGAGTTTCTTCCCAGCCCCAGAGGCGGGGCTTACCCAAGCTTGCTGGCCTCCGACACTCTAGGAGAACTGGTTTGCACATCATGGTATGGAAACCACGGATGGAAGGGCCATAGTTTGTTTAGCTCAGGGGTAGGCAACCTTTTTGGACCCATGGGCACATTTGGCAATTTGAGAAACTCATGGGCACCACCACAAAATGGCTGCCATGGCAGACGTAGCTAGTCACAAAGGACAATAAACCTGCCAAAATGACCCTGTACAAAGCAGAGGTGAGGTCTGAGCCACAGCACACTAAACAACTCTTTTAACCCACACTTTTGAGCACCAACAGGAACCTGTTTACAGAAGGCAAACTCTCTTTCTCTCCCCCTTTCCCCCCTCTCTGAAGTTGCTTTTCTGACCTCGGAGAGCAGCTTGCACAGTTCTTCTTCGTGGTCTCTGTGCATCACACACATATGGGTTCTCTGCGCCTGCGCTGGGATCGTTCGGGAAATTTCTATAGCTGAGGTGGATTGGGCGGCCGCGGGAGCCCCTCCCCCTGCGCGTGCTCTTTAGCGCAGCTCCCGCCCGTCTCCTCAGTTCCCTGAGACCGCCATTGCGACTAGTCGTTGGGTTCTTCTCTCTCTCTTCGGAGTCGTTCTAGCTGAGTGTTCTTTTCCTTCTTTCTAATAAAACTCCTCTCATAATAACTTCTGTTCTCGATTCTCTTTCACTATCTAACTTCTGTATCAAAAAAAAATAATAAAAAAAATCCTTGCTATTCCTATCTCTCCCCCGTTCTTATCCTTCTTCCATTCTACGTATAATCTCTTCTATTATGCCTCTAAAGGCAGCCTTCCGAAAATGCCAGCGATGTGTAACAAAAATCCCACCCGCTGACAAGCACCTGCTGTGCTTGCTCTGCCTGGGCCTGCGAGCACTGCAAGGCCTTCCCAAAACAGGCGCGAAAACACCGCCTAGCCAAGCTGAGAGCTCTCCTTTGGGAGCAGTCTCTATCAGCGAAGGGCCCTACTCCGGAGGAGAAACCTGGGGGCTCCCAGGTAGCCAGAAAGCCGTCAAAGACTCCGGACACGTTGGCAGCAAAAAACACTGGCAAAAAAGGCCCGCAAGGACAAGGAGGAACGCCTCAAAAAGAAAATGGCGGAAAAAGACGACGGAGGCGAGGGCCCATCGACTTCAACTACTATGATGGTCTCAAAGCAAACCGCTTTGTTTATGGCGACTATGACTGAGGCTCGGGATCGAGCTACGGGACCTATTGCCCGCCAGTCTCCTCTGGCCTCGAAGAAGTCTCTTCGAGGCTGAGAGTCGGGTTCGAAAACCCCGATAAAACAGCCGCCAGCTGTAGCCACCTCCCTGTCGGAAGGAGAAATCGTGGCTTTCCCACCGTTGGAGCGACCTCGTTCGGGCTCGAGAGGTCCTCCACCACGTCTGTCGCCTCCAGCAGTGTACCATAGAGAGGAGCAGATGGAACGCCGCCACCAATCTCGATCCCCTCGATACCGGAGCTGTGATTCAGCTTCTAGAGCATCCACCTCCCGATCTATCTACTCCCACCGCCGGGATGACAGATCTTGGTCGAGCTCCTACTATTCGGACTCGAGATCGAGAAGCTACAGGTCTCGTTCTCGAAGCCCCCACAGTCGGAGAAGGGCAGACCATTACTCTCGCCGGTACCGACGCTCGCCTCGTTGAGACTGACGCCGTAACCGCAGATCTAGGACGCCGACACCGCGACGGGATACGACTATATCTCACCCTACAGTCGAGGCCGACAAACAACCTCTCGCCTCGCGCAGTCCGCGCATTCGATTGTGGTGCCCGCTACTACGCACTCTTCGTCGGGATCGGCATATGTGTCAGACTCCGACTCGAAGGCCTCCTCCTCTCATTCCACCTCCCCAGATACACAGGTGGAATCGAAGGAAGCGATCTCCCCGTCGGAGGACATGGGGAGCTTCACGGAACATATTAAACAGATGGTGATGGCCCTAGGGGTGGAAGCAAAAGCAGCAAAGGGAAAGGCAAAAGATGATATCTATGCTATCCTGAAGACCACCCAATCTAATCATTTACTCCTTCCTTTCTTGCCGACATTGCTGGAGACGGTGCAAGAGACCTGGAAGACCCCAGCCTCCACGAAACCAACAGCTAAGAGACTGGAGTCAATGTACAGGGTCCAGGAAGAAGGAGCAAAGTTCCTGTTTTCCCATCCGACCCCGAACTCGCTCATAGTAAAATCAGCGCAGTCTCGTGGGGGAAAACAGCACACCACTCCGGCAGATAAAGAGGGCAAGACGCTAGACTCTTACGGCCGTAGGATCTACTCCTCGTCTTCCCTCGGCCTGAAGGTATCTAACTATGAGGTGTTACTAGCTAGATACCAGATGTTTATCACAGAGAAGCTGGGAGACCTCTGTGATTATCTGCCGGATGACAAGAGGGACCAGGCAGCGCAGTACATCAAGGAGGCCACCAGCATTGGTGCTTTACAAATGAATACTGCCCGCCACCAGGTCGATAGCCACGCCAGGTCAATGATCGGGTCCGTGGCTCTGAGGAGGCACGCCTGGCTTCGCTCTACCAACTTGATTTCCGATGATAGAGCGAAGATCGAAGACCTCCCATTTGACGGAGAGGGGTTGTTCAATGCCACCACGGACTTTTATTATCTGTTCCCCCCAATTCCACTGCTGACGCGTGTAATCGCCAAAATATCTCAGGACAGGACCAACGGCATCCTGATATCCCCGTGTTGGCCGCGCCAACCCTGGTTTTCGCACCTGCTCAGCCTTTCACAGGAAGATTATCTCCCATTACCACTGCAAGACAATCTACTAACACAACACAAAGGCAAGGTGCTTCATCCCAATCTGCATTCCCTGAACCTAATGGCTTGGAGATAACAAACGATACAAACCTCTCCGATGCTGTAAAGGAGGTTTTGTTAGCAGCACGAAAGCCCTCCACAAGGCTCTCCTATGCTAGGAAATGGACATCTTTCACCAACTTTGTATCACCCTTAGGCAAAGATCCAATTACATGCTCGATCTCGACCGTCCTCGACTTTCTCCATTCACTAATGACCCGTGGCCTTAAGTTCTCGTCAATTAAAGTATACTTAGCAGCGCTGACAGCGTATAGAACTACTTCGACGGGGACGTCTTTGTTTGTGCACCCGTTAATTAAACAATTTTTGAAAAGTCTCAGAAATATGCGACCTCCAACCCGCAACATTATACCAGGTTGGGACCTACCATTAGTCTTAAAAGCACTAACGAAATCGCCATTCGAGCCCATGGCAAAAGCGGACTTACGACTGGTGTCGTTCAAAACATTATTTTTGATAGCAATTACATCGGCAAGAAGAGTAAGTGAACTACACGCTCTTAGAATAGATCCCCCTTACACAATTTTCCATAAGGACAAAGTCGTGCTAAGGCCTGATATAGTTTTTCTACCAAAAATGGTTTCAGAATTTCACCTGGGACAGGACATTATTCTTCCAACTTTCTTTTCGTCCCCTTCGTCACTGGTTGAGAGATCGATGCACAGCCTCGATGTCCGTCGGGCGTTGCTTTTCTACAAAGCCTGCACGGAGTCAATAAGAAAAACTAATCAACTTTTTGTATGCTATGGCCCCCCGAAATCGGGCCATCCTGTATCTAAACACAGACTGTCCTCTTGGATAGTGGACACTATCGAGCTTGCTTATCAGCTGACTGGACACACTTTGCCAGGATCTGTGAGGGCCCATTCTACCAGGGCTCTCTTGACCTCAACAGCTTTCGGAAAAGGGATTCCCTTGCTGGACTTATGCAGGGCGGCAACCTGATCTACCCCCTCCACATTCATCCAGCATTGCCGCCTCGACGTTCGAGCCAGGGAGCGGAACGAGTTCGGCAGGGCGGTCCTCTCTTCAGTCACCGTCTGACTACCGACAGCGACCCACCTCCGGTAAGTCAGCTTGTTAATCTACCCATATGTGTGTGATGCACAGAGACCACGAAGAAGAAAGACAGGTTGCTTACCTGTAACTGTAGTTCTTCGAGTGGTCATCTGTGCATTCACACAACCCGCCCTCCTTCCCCGCTCGGTGTCTTCATCGAGTTCGATGGATACCAAAAAGGAAAGGGGTTGGGAGTTTTAATTTAATTTCACTCGATATCGAAGTGTGTGCCGAGTTCGAAACTTTTTCTGACATCAAGGAATATGAAATTGGTCCCTTGGTCCCGAGGGTCGCAATAGGCGGTCTCAGGGAACTGAGGAGACGGGCGGGAGACGGGCGGGAGCCCCGCTAAGGAGCACGCGCAGGGGGAGGGGCTCCCGCCCAATTTTTCCCGAACGATCTCAGCGCAGGTGCAGAGAACCCATATGTGTGTGAATGCACAGGAGACCACTCGAAGAACTACAGTTACAGGTAAGCAACCTGTCCTTCTTTCCACACTGGCTGTGAGGGGGCGGGGGAGAGGGTCAGAGTCCCAACTTCGAGGTCAGAGTGCTGTCTCCAACCTCGGAGCTGGGAATCCAAACTATCCTATGACCTAGCGGCTATAGGATCGTTCCCTTAGTGAATATTTTGCATTTTCACAATTTGTTTCAGTGAGGTGGTGAATATTTTTTTTAAAAGCTAGACATTTAAACCTTATTTCTTAGATGCAGAAGCAACTCCAGGGCCTGGACATAAACTGAGGAAATGTATCTGACTGGATTTTCCCTGGAAGAAAGGAACATGAGTACTGTTCTGATTTTTCTACAGGTGCAATAATAACGTAGGACTATTACTCTTTTAAAGATGACATTTCAAATTAAGCCTTAATTATTAAGGGATCTGCATTGTTCTTGATGTGTTTTAGAGCTATCACCCTGTGTTTTAGAGCTATCAACATTCTCTGATTATTTTAACAGTATTTAAGGCTGCAAATCTCGGGCATGCAAGCCCCATTAAAGACAGAGGAACTTATATCTGAGCAAACATGCATAGTTTTGCACTGCAAGTTATTTAAATCTGTTAATAATTACAGTGCCTCAATTCAGGTGATACAATTAGGGTTTTTTTTCCTCCTGTTGATGGGTATTTTGGGGAAGGCTCAAATGTGTAAGAGGATCGTTTATAACCAGATCAGTTATAACCGTTCTGTAAGCAGTGAAGACTCTTTCTTAGGAGATAACTCAAATTTAAATCACATTTTAAAAATCTATATTTTTATTGCATTAGTACTAATTTATCAATTACCTGCTGCTTTCAGTTCTAACATTACGCATACAAATAGGCAATGACTATCTCAGCAGCTTTCTTTTGGTAAATCTTAGTCCTATTTTAAAGTGATAACATAAAATGTCTGGATACATCATGTTTAAAAAATCATTGTGTTTTCTCTTATCTATAAAAATGAGAGGTAATTTATCTTTTAACCCAAATTTACATTCATGACTGCATTCATCTAAAGAATGCCCTTCTGCACATTCTGCACATTCTACTTGCAAGTCATTCCTGGAATGTTTATCTTGGATTTAAATCTGTTTTGTGCTCTCTGATGGTATTTCATAGTGTTGCCAGCTTGGAATTACACAATTTATGTGACAGACCATGCTGAAATATTTCAGTGGCACAGCTGTATCTTGGCTCCACATGTGTAAATGTTTACATAATTGCCACTGCCTTAGGTTTTGTTTTATAGGTTAAAGACATATTGGAAGAATGAGTATCAGAGAGGTCACTAGTTGTAGGTAGGAAAGATGCTGGATGCTGAAATAGATGAATTTGGAAAATTTGATTCCATTTGGTCATTCTTTTTGAAAGCAGATGTTCAACCAAAGGTTGACATTACAAATTAAATGTGTGTAATAATACAGATTTAATGCCACTTTTCCATATTGATTTAAAAAAACCCTTCAGATTAAAACACTTCTGGGAGATTAAAAAATTAGTAGGATGCATATTTAAGCGCACTCACTGGGAAAGAAGTCCTGTTGAACTTGGTGGAACCTGCTCCTCTATAATACAAAGGATCAAACTGCAACTTACTCAGGAGTTTGCAGAGATGAGAACTTTGGAAAAATAGTATTTAAATGCTTTCATACAACCTAAGTATTAATATGAAAGTTTAAATACATTCCAGTTATAGCAACTTTTAGAGCTTTGGTTTGATGCTTGGGTCAAGGTTGAAAGCAGGGTGGGGTTGGCCAGTAAGTACTGTATAGTCATTTGATATATAGGTTAATCTTGTTAGAATTATGGTAGAAACCTGAAGCAGAAATCCATTGGGTGGTGATACAAGGCTTCAGTATTACTACTAAAATGTCTGTGTTACTTTCTGTGAAGAGGGGACATGGCGGCGGTTGAGCTAAGTTAGGCCGTCTGGGTTTCTTCTTCCCTTCCCCCTCCCTTTCTTGATTCTGCCTTTCTCTTTACTCTTGTTTTCTTACCCTTCTTTGGAATGTGCCAGTGTCTTTGGAGCTGGAGTAGGGAGTACCTGATAGATTAATGACAGCTGGGAGACAACAGGTTATCTGCAGAGCTGTAACACCAAGGCCAGAGCTAATTGGGATGAAGTCATACGAAAGTAGGGATGTACTTCAGGCCCTACCTGGGCCCGAAGTTCTCTGTGGCTCGGCCCTCCGCGGCGGCCCGATCCCACTCTTCAGAGTGGCGCGGAGCGTTCTCCGCGCCGCTCCAGCCGCCGCCGCCAGAGGACCCCCCCAGCCCGCTGCCACCACTGCCGGCCCCACCACCCCCGCCGCCATCCTACCTGCTGGTCCCCTGCGCGCTGCCGCCGCTGCCGTAGCCTCCCCCCAAGTCTGCTGCTGCCGGAGCTGCTCCGTCGCGTCCAGCCTGGACCCCACCCGCGCTGTAAGCCCTGTTGCCCTGGTTTCCCCTGCCAAAAACAGAGCGCGGGCGGGGTCCAGGATGGACATGACGGAGCAGGGTCCCGTCGCGTCACTTCTGCCACACCAGAGAGCCTGCAGGTAAAGCCCGCGCGGGTGGCTGGGAGCCCGCGCGGGTGGCTGGGAGCCCGCGCGGGTGGCTGGGAGCCCCAGTTCGGGCCTTGCTCCTGTCCGACGGGCTGCTCGGCCACATCCCTATCAGCGAAAGTACCCGCAGCTGAGAAGGGTTGGGGGACCCTCCTTCAGGAATCAGGCGAGAAAGTTCTGCCTAGCAGGATGATGGGATTGGTGGAGATTGGGCAGGAAAGGAGTCCCAGTTTTAGATAAAAGAGTCTTGTCAGGAGGGTTCTTTGTTCTTCCTCGGGCCTGGACACTGCGGGAGTTCCATCATGGGCAAGTATGTCGAGATTTCAGGATAGCTGGGAGGGCTAGGCCTGATTTGGCTCAAGCGGTTCTTTGCAGACTTTTGGGTTTGTTTTAGATAATCTTTTAGAGACCCTTTTTATTCCCCTTCCCTCACAACAACCTACCTCACCCCTTTTCCCTACCTTCCTTTTAGCCCTTTCTTATAAGGGAATATTTTTATATGTATTGGACCATTGGAGACCCTTCACTGCTTAACTTTTAATTTTTGTTCTAATAAAGTCTCCATCTTAATAACTGTGTGTTCCTTCTTTGTTTGCAAGGCTGGGCTGCTACACCAATTTGGTGTAAAGGGAACCGGGAAGGTGGGTGGCAGTCCCTGGGTAAGTTGGTACTGTGGCCTACCTGGTAGGGCTGGCAAGCAGCAGTCCTTCACACTTTCCTTGGTTGTTAATTGCAGGAAAAGTTACAAATATGGTACTTGACCTTGGAGAATACTCACACACACACACACACACACACACACCACAATTTCTTTTCAAGGTTAATCTGTTATAGGAATAACAATTCTAAGTGCCTACATGGAAGCTCTTTATTACCTACCTAATTTTATTTATTTATTTATTTATTTATTACATTTATACCCTTTTTTCCTGCAAGGAACTCAAGGCGGCTTACATAATCCTCCTCCTCCTCTCCATTTTATCCTCACAACAACCCTGTGAGGCAGGTTAGGCTGAGAGTCAGTGACTGGCCCAAAGTTACCCAGTGAGTTTCATGTCGAGCGGGGACTAGAACCCGGATCTCCCGAGTCCCAGTCCAACACTCTCACCACTACGCCACACTGGCTAATTATCAATGGATTGGATCCACAGATCCCGTGAGCAGAGTCCTGCTCACAGAAAGGTGGAGAAGCGATTTCCCCTGATAACGCCCCTTCTTTTCTGGAGGGTTCGAGGACATCTGGAACAGCATGGGCGGCTGTATGGGTAAGGGTGAATTTGAAAATCCCCTCCTCCCCTCTTATGTGAATGGGTGCCTCCTTCAGAAGGGCTGCTTTGGATTCAAACCTACGTGTTCAATGCTGCGATTTTCCAGTTATCAACAAACACTTCCTAAATAATTCCTGCAATGTAAATGTAAGAGTCTTAATTGATAATTAGTGATAAAACCATCTTTTCCATGAAGCATTTGGCTGCCCATGCTATACTATAACTGAGCCTGTTACTAAGCCCTAAGCACATGTAACACTTTTCCCTTTGCTGAATTTTTGATTAAGCTCCTCAGGCATTGACCTGCCCTCTTTTAAATCAACATACACACTATAAAACACTGTGAAACTACGTACAGACTATAAAAATAATTAATAGTCAGGTACAAGTCCTTGAATGAGAGATTAGGGGTGAATTCATTTCAAAGTTGACTCTGATTTGTTTCAGAAAACATCTGAAATGTCAGATTTGTAGTACGTGAAGAGTTAACACATAGTAGATAAAAGCAAAATACAACCTCCGTATTAGGATGATCTTGCATGTTAAAAAAACACACTTTTTTTTTTAAAGTGGTATTTTTGTGACAAACTGAAAAATAGCTGAAGCATAGTGGGTAGCCAATAGATTTTCTGCAGGGGTTACTACTGAGAGTTGACAGGGCAGCTTGGCAAATGTTCAGAAACTCACATTAACTTTGTTGAGCTCGGCATGGGACCTTGTGTTCGGCAGAATTCTCCTGACCTGCCTCTCTGCATGCCGAGCTAATCAGCAAACACCTAATGAGCCTGCTCTGAAGAAACAGACCCTCTCCCAGCCCACTTCCATTTTCATACATTCTCTGGGGGGAGGGGAGAGACAAGACTTCATGAGGACTGATGATGCTGCAAAGACCACAATAATGATAATTAACTTGCTGAATTTAGAAGATTATGCTGTTAATTAGTTGCAAAATAAAGATAAGTAATAGAGCAGCAGATGGTAAGATAACACCCAAGAGAAGGAGGGTTATTACTCTGATGAGGTTTTGTGGCAGATATGAAATATGGATCTGACTTTTTCATAAATTGTTTCTACAGTATATTCTCTTGTTTCTGTGAACTCATGATGGAGTGATCTATTCCTCTCAATTCAGACAGATGTGATAGGGATTTATTTTCAAGGGTATACATGCTTTTAAAAAAAACAAAACAAAAAACCTTTGCTGTTCAATATTATAGTGTATTTAATGTTTCAGCAGTATTGCAACATTATTGTATGAATACCAGTGTACTTTATCATTGCTAATTTTACTTTAAATGTATTTTATTATATTATTAGGCACATAACTAAAAATCACTAGACCACCAGTATTGTGGTGGATAGAGACCTCAGTTATGAAGTTTACTGGGCAGTCTTGTTCTTTCTTACTCTCTTTTAGCTTAACCTACTTCATAGGGTACATACATAGGGTGGTTGTGGGTACATGCATGTTGCCCTGATCTCCTTGGAGGAAGAGCAAACTTACAAATGGATGTGATGCATCTGTTTAAAAGCTGCCATTATTTGGTCTGCCACTGGAGCATTTTGCTAATGTATTAAGGCATTGTAAAATAGTTGAGATTATTTAGGAATAGCTGTTCAAATTTGTTAGATAGGGCTGGCACCTGAAAGCATCTTGGAGAGGTCATACTTTCTGCAGTCTTCTGGAGGTGCTGTAACTTCCCTTCTCCATGGCTCAACTCTTCCAACTTCCTCACCCCTTTCTTTAGTGGCTCAGTTCCCTTTCCTTCCCTATTCTTGCCTTTCAGTTGCCAAGGTATATTGCTATGCTTTGGTTCTTGCTGGCCTGGCAATTGAACTACGTAGTAGCAGGGATGAGAGGGAATGGGGGTTTTCGCATCTAGCCCGCAGTAGCAGAGAGTCTATAAACAAGAGAGCTGATTGGTGCTCCCCTGAAGAGCCAGCTTGAGAGGCAGTTGACTCTTGTGCAATGGATTGGGCATCTCCTGTTTCTCTCTCTCTAATTTCATTTTCTGTTGAAGGCTAAGCAGTCTACATTAGCAGGTTCTGCACAGATGCAGCCTTAGTTTTAAAATCTCCTCAGTAGAACAAACAGGTGAAATGTTTGGTAATTCTGCTGCTAAAGGAATTACTACCAGCATAAAAATGTTAGGCTCGTACTAATGTAACTTGAGCTCTAGGATATTCTTTCAGAGCAGAAAATATTTTTCTTAAAGTTTCTTTACAGCTTTGGTAAGAACAGCTATAATAATTGTAGCATAAACACTACTACATTAAAGCTATATCACATGGATGGCATATGTTGTCTCCCAGCCTGTAGAGTTGGATTTTGCCATTGGATTCCTTGGCAGCTAGAAGCACCCTTTCTTCTCAGCAATGATATCATTGCCCTGTCTCAGCAGCATGACTGGAGAGGGTCCAGACCTGAAGGCTGATGAACCTGGTGCTGGCTAGGCCAAAATGTATTTGGGAGAAATGCTTCACTCCCTACTTGGCTGGTGGATGCTCCTGCACATGTGGTGTTGCATTTCCGAATGGCAGTGGTGTTTGCCAGCAAATTTTGGACCAGTTAACTCTGCTACTCAAGCAAAACTGTTCATGGAGCAGTTCTTGCTGGGTCAAAAGCAAGTGCCCAAGGTATTGCATCTCACTTGTTGACGGTTATAGCAAATATGGGTAGAAGAGTGGGAGTGGCAAGGGGAAGATGCATCTCAAAGGCCACCAGTTGGATATTCCAGAGGCTATTCCATTTGGACATCCTATTCCCATATACTATATACAGTATATGAAAACAAACCAGGTAATAGTGATTATTTGTAGCTATTGACTGATACAAAAAGCAAATATGTATTGTAGTCTTATTATCCTTTTGCTGGTGTTGGTACTTCTGTTTGGCCAAAAGCACCGAATGATCTAGTGTGGGTGATTGCCACAAATCAGGCAGAGGCAGCTTGCGTAAACAACTTTAAGTTAACGCACTAAGTTTGGTATTGCAGAGCATGGGTCATCATGGCAAAATATGAATATTTTTTGTCTTTTCAGAGATTAAAAGCTGCCTTGACCCAGCAGCACTCTCAGGTAACAAATGGAGATACTGTAAAGGGACAAACAAGTGGATTGATTAGAACTCAGTCAGAGGAAGTACGACCACAGTCTCTGCAACAGCCTGCTACATCTACTACTGAAACACCGGTATGAAGCCTTGTTTCTGACTGTTTACTATCAAGTAAAACACCTATAATTCTTCCATACTAGTTCTTAGACAAAACTCTGAAGGTATATTGGAAAGAGAAGTTGATATTGGGCTAGACAAATGAAGAGGGTGGAAGCTGAAAGAAAAAGGGAAAGAGTGGGTGCTTGGCAACTAAGTAATAAGCAAGCACAATATGTTAAACTGTAGAATGTATTTACTTCATTCATGGTGTAGAAATCAAGGCAGGCCTACAAGACTGAAGTGCTGAAGCCCCTGCATGATGAAGGGAGGGGTGGGGATGAGTCATTGTGAGGATCTGACACTTATTCCTGATTTGCTAAACCATGGTTTAACAAGTCAACCAGGATTGTTCAGTCTGAACCAGCCCTATAGCTCATGTAAGTGTGCGCTTCCAATAATCCAGGGTTGATTTATTAGGATTTAAACCTGCTTTGGCAGTCCTCTGTGGGAGCTCTTTCCTTTTAATGTAAACCTTTCTTTAAAGGTTTCAAGAAAACAAAGAATCATTATACCATTGTTAAACAATCAGTGCATGTAGAGAGCACCATATTTTATTTTTTGTTCTAGGAGAGGGTTTTTTTGCAGTTGTAAAAGCTGACCTGAGTGGGAAAGGATCTCCTAAGCCATCTCTGGTCTAATGCCTGTCCTAAAGTAGGGGATACGACTCTTAATGCTTCCCTGACAAAGCAATTCAACTTTATTTTAAAAGCCTCTAAGGAAAGAGATTCTGCAATCTCTTTAGCTCCTTTACTACTTTGATACTGGGATACATTTGCCTAGGCAGTTTGGGAACAGGAGCTTAACTGCATATTTTATATGCATTCAGTTCTTGCATTTTCATCTTCCCTCCATACTCCTTTTAATTACACTGGACCTTTTGCGCTATGGCATCATATTACCAACCTGTGCTTGGCGGTAATCATCAGGTTGCCAGTGCATTTTATTTTTATTTTTGAACTCGTTAAAATAAAAACGTGTGTGTGTTTTAATTAGGTTCTTTATGAAATGAGACTGCTATATTCTGCACTGCATGGTATATACACTGCATGGTATATATGTGGATTTGTAGATTCCCAGCACGTGTTCAACTTTTTAAAGCTTGAATTGTGATATTTTTTTGGTTGTTACAGGCTTCTCCTGCTCAGCCTGCACCACAAACTCCAAATACAGGGGGTCGCCGAAGAAGAGCGGCAAATGAAGATCCTGATGAAAAAAGGCGGAAATTCCTAGAGCGGAACAGGGCAGCTGCTTCAAGATGTAGACAAAAAAGAAAAGTTTGGGTACAGTCTTTGGAGAAGAAAGCAGAAGACTTGAGCTCATTAAATGGTCAACTACAGGTATTTTCTTTTTCTTGCTTGAAATTTAACTTTACTTACCATTTAACAGATCTAGAGTCAAAACACTATTTTTGTGGCATAGACCACTTTTAAAAATGTAGTAAAGTTCATCACAGTGGTAACCAATATTAAATAATCCTGTATTATACTTATTCAGGAATATGTTAATAGGGTTCTATACAGTGCTGGCATTGTGCTAGTGGAAAGCAGTTGCGCTCAGCAAGGCAAGGCACCCAATTTTTGCTCTCCTCTATCCCTTGCATGCATGCGCATGTGTACACACACACACACACACACACAGCCATTTTGGAGTGTGAGGCTTTAAATATATGTGTCCAAAATACACACACAGATTCAGCCATGATGAAAGTGAGATAATCAGTCAAGGCTGGATCATGGCTGATAACTTACATTGGACAACTAATAATTCATTTTTTAAAATTTATAAAGTACCTTTTAAGCTATAATCTATCTTGAGAAGCTGATTCAAGATAACCAATACAATTCAGTAAAACATACAACAAATAAAAAGTCAGTGAAAAGTTGCTGACAGCGTAGCCTAACTAGCTGCCTCCAGCAAGGAAATCCGCAGAGGGCACCGCCATAGAGATGACCCTATTGTTCATATCCATCTGCCTAACCTCCAATAGAAGGATCCTCAGACCAAATTTTACACAGATAACCTTAACATAGGGGAGGAGGCAACCTTTCAGGTTCCCTGGTCTGAGGTCATTTAGGGCTTTAAAGATCAAAACGTTTTGGATTGTAACTCTGCACCCAGAAATTAACCAGGAGCTAGTATAGTTTGAGTACAAGTGTTATGTGCTCTCTATGACTAGTCTCTAAAATAAACATGACCTAATCCATGATTTTATTTGCATTAAGATACAGCCAACATTTCCATATTGATCTTCCTGCTTAAACATGTCATTAAGTGAAAGCTTTGTTGTTGTTGCAGATTCTCAAGCGTTAATCTTATAGTAATAGATGTAAAGGAAATACTTTTTTACAGTCTGCCAGCAGCAAAACCGGTAACTGTGAAGGACAGAACAACTTGCGAAGAAAATTGAATGTCAAAGAAATAATTAAACTGTACTTTTTGTGGAACTATTAATCCTGCATTTCTATAATAATTCTTAACTTGATAAGCTTGCACTGCTGATCAGCATACTGGGCAGTAATGACTCATGATTACTTATGTTTAATATCAAATGTAATAAGTTCAGCCTCCCATGGCATACTGACTGTGAAGCAATGCTAGGGCCCAATAGTTTTTTGTTCCAGTGTTGTAAATTCATAAAATAAACAGGATAGGGAGTAAAATTAGCAATGAATATGAAACCATGTTCTACGCTACCTTTGGCTTTAAAAAGTCAGCTAGCAAAAGGGAAAGAGGAAGCTGCTGAATGGCAAACAGGACAATCTCTGTCCATACACAGAACCTCGTGGGAATGTTGTAGGGTTGTGGTCATAAGAGCATAAGAAGAGC
This sequence comes from Shinisaurus crocodilurus, assembly GCA_021292165.1. Lineage (NCBI taxonomy): Eukaryota > Metazoa > Chordata > Lepidosauria > Squamata > Shinisauridae > Shinisaurus > Shinisaurus crocodilurus. The sequence continues at coordinate 145,617,968 of CM037876.1, forward strand.
CATGTTGGATCAGACCAAGGGTCCATCTAGTCCAGCATTCTTTTCACATAGTGGCCAACCAGCTGCCCACGGAATCCCACAAGCAGGACATGCACCCTCCCGCCCATGTGGAACTGGTGTACATAAGCAAAAAGGTCATGAAGATACAATCACCTGTTCGCTGCTGCTGTTCAAGCACTCGGCGTTATTTGAATTTATATTAAAGACTTTGCCTGTAGGTGTTAACATAGCAGGGTATTGCTTGATATAAAAAAGTAATTGTTACGGTTTTTTGCAAGTATATATGCATGCTGTGAAATTGAGAGCTATTGTAAACATTTAACATAGTAAACATTTAAATAGAATCTTACCCCAGATTCTTTAGGTTTTTACATTTTCAGCTTACGTAATTTTCAACAAATCTTTACATTGTTTAGTTGGTTTTAGCTTCAGAGCCCTGCATGTGACAGCCAATTCAAAAGAACCTTGACCTGTTGCTCAGGCACTACTGAATAGGCAAAACAGCCTATCCTAAATCAGACCTTCGTCTAGTAATTTATCTCCAGCAGTGGCAGATACTCCTGGGAACCCCACAAGCTGACCACTGTGCCTTGCTTCCTTATACCTGATATTTAGAGACATACTACTTGTGCATATAGAGGATGATTGTATTGTCCATAGCCCTGTGATTGAGTGGCAGTAGCTGTTCAGAGGCTTTGAGGAAGAGACTGTGGTACACCTGTGCCATACAAGGTGGCTTGGGGATAAAAGAGGTTGCTGAAATGCCTCTTCTTCTTTTAGGGCCATTGGTTAGCAACAGTGCAAGATAGTATTTCATAGATTTTCATAGATCATAGAGCTGGAAGGAGCCTACAAGGCTATCGAGTCCAACCCCCTGCTCAATGCAGGAAACTAGAGGAGGGGGTCTCCCATCCAAGTAATAACCAGGCTTGACCCTGCTTAGCTTTCCACACTCAGACAAGCTGAGCCAGCGTAAGCCACCGGCCTGTATTGCAAGGTTGCTGTAGGGTTTGTTTAAACAGGAGTGTTGAACCTCAGGCCTGTGAGCCAAATCTGGTCCACCTGGGCCAGATTTCTCCAGATGGCCATGCCCTTTTCCCCTGACCACCTACTGTTTAGTGGTTTCCCGCTCTTGCACCATTCCCCCCCATTCTAAAAGGTAGAAATGCCTTTCCTATGCCCTAATTACTGGCAGTAAGAGCTTTAAGCTAAATTATGCTGCTATTTGGGGTATTTGAGCCCTGCTCCTTTGCCTTTGGCCCCACCCCTTTTGCCTTCAGCCCCACCTGCCACTGGAATGCCGCTCCCAAGAGCTTCTCCAAAACTTAATTCATCCCTCCGTCTGGAAGATGGACTGGTTTAAAATAAGTGGAGCCAAACTGCTGGCTGTGCTCACTTGGCTTGTATAGGTTGCTGCTTTAGTAGCAGAATTCCTGGATTCTGCTTCAGTACTAGAGGGTAGAACATAAGATTAGTTGGCCTGCGTATTGCTATTTGCATCTTTCAATGGAACTACATTTCTAATAAATTTTATAGATGTAAACTTTATATACCATCTTAAATATACCATATGGATTAATTTCCCATTCAAGTATTTGTCATTTATTTGTGTTGGCAACAAAGTTAGTCAACCAAGAAAGCTCCCTTAAAAGATGATGTACAATTTGGTATATACAAATGGGACTGCATATAGAAGCCAGAGGACACAAACAACTGGATCTAACATACTAAACTTAAGGTAACTTCTAGTATTTTCCCCAAATGTAGAAAATGTAAATGAGCTGGCTGACCAGAACTGCTGTAGTTCAAATATTGTCTCTTGTATTAATGTGCATAGAAAGTGAGTGCTGTGTCTTTTATTTGTCTTTACAAAACCTTATAAAGCTCAGTCTGAAATGTATGTAACTTGATCTTGGTAAAGTATATAACTTTTCTTCTTTAGAATGAAGTCACCCTGCTGAGAAATGAAGTGGCGCAGCTGAAACAGCTTCTTCTGGCTCATAAAGATTGCCCTGTAACAGCCATGCAGAAGAAATCTGGCTATCATAGTGAGTAATGTTCCATTACCTACAGCCTTAGGCTGTACCAATGAAATACTGCCAAAGCAAACAGAGAAAACATTAAAACTGAGAAGTGATGTTCATATACTTCACTTTAAATATAACAATTCCTACAAGGTTACTGCAAGATAAATGCAATGACATATTGAAGCTTCCTTCTTCTGGATTTGTAGAATTTTTAAAAGCTATGCATTGTTCGTATATAGGTCTCATGGTTATAATGTGGTGTATATTAATATCGAAGGACTGTAAGCTATTTGAATATTGATAGTATTTTTAATTCAAAAGATTAATTAAAATCTAGGGGTTTTTTCACGCAAAAAAGGTTACAGGTTATGAGATGGAGGCTCCTGGGTCTTTGTGTTATCTACCAGTCTTTTGATCACACACACACACCCTTTTGGCCATGTCATCATTGTTGAAGAGGAAAATAAGCTTTAATTGATGGATGTAACAGTGCACATATAAAAGTAAAATCAGTTAAATATTAAAACTGAAGTCCTTAGCTTCCTTACTTTTTCAGCATTTTAAAGGTTAATCATGTATCTCTTGTTAGTTTATGTTTTGGATATAATACAGAGCCCTAGAACCAGCTGCTGCTGTAGAATAAATGGCCAATTTTGTCCATTGTACACAAATTTGTAACAAATAACTGAGCTGGGAATGCGTTAGGCAACATTCATAATATATAACCCACAGCTTTCGTTTTTATGATTTAGTGATATTTCAGGATATTTGTAAATGTGAAGATTGTTTCTGCCATATGTAGCCACTTCATTTTAATTTGCCAGTGTCAGTAATTTAGGAGAATAAAAGAACATTTTGTATTGCATGCAAACAGTTCCTCAGGTGCTTGCGATAAAACTTAATGGCCACCATCTTTACTTGTAGTCATTGTAAGCAGTTTCATCAGAATGGGCAATATTTTTTAATTTAAAAGATTCAGGAGATTTAGCAACTCTCTGTGGCTGTATATATTTAGAGCACTGATTTTGTCAGTTTTGAGCTTATAAATCTCAGTCCTTTTGATCTCCAGTCATATTGACAGGATGGAAAGTGGCATCTTGGAGCAAATTGAAACCATGTAGAAATATGTTTTGAATTTATATTAACAATGATTGTTGCAGGGATGAGGCCATTATGGCTCCCATCTGACAAAACAACATTATTTCACATAGAAGCTGCTATAGGATATCATTATGCATGCATAGTTTGCTGAACATGCTTAGGTATTATCTTGAATGTTGATACTGTGAAAGAGAACTATCTTTCTGGTTGTATATTTAACTACCTCAAAGTTTAAATCACTAAAACAAACACACACACAGAGTGCACTCCAAAATTAGTAACACTGGTGCAAGCTGATTTTGTTTTGTGTAAGTAGAACAACATGAAACATTGCCACTCATGGCAGATATCAGATTATGGTCTGCATAAACCGCTATACTATACTTAATTGCTTATTGTAAATATGCAAAAAAAATGATGTAAGGGATTGGCTTATACCACATCAGATTTATAATTAATATAGCATAGTTTTGTGTATCCTTAACAAAGCAGCCCAATTATATTAAGAAAATAATGAAAACAAGGGATACAGTTCTCTGACTTCTTAAATAAAGCAAGAGGAGCAGTAGTGGTAACTTCACAGAATGCTACCCTTCATTCTTCCCTAAGCTATGCTGGGCAATTTACAGACCCTCTTGGAGATCCATTCTAGATGCTTAGAATATTCAAAGCATAAACTCTGTAATAATTACTACAGTATTAATGATTTGGTACAGATCCTTAACTGACCAAGTTCATGAAAGGTGAAGTTGCATAAATACCTAAACTTTACTTGAAAAAGGGTGGAATCCAATGATACTGTTTGCTTGTGGAACAGTTTTTAATCCAGCAGACACCTCCACTAGCAGAAGAGGAGTGGGCAATTTTTGATGATTGCTCTTTCCCCCTGCAACCCTAAAACTGTTCAAGAGTGTTTGGAGGATCCTCCAGAATGGTGTGAAATGTGTCGTAGGGGCTGCAGGGCAAAAGGGGAATAGGCAAAATTGCCCCCTTCTCCTCTTCTGTTAGCAGAGGTGTTCGCTGAATCAAAAGCTGCTTCACAGGTGGAATGGCACCATCGGATTCTACCCTACATCTTTTATAGATGTAGCTGTAGTGGAACATTAAGAAACATTTCAGGAGAACTCTTGGAGGAAATCCTGGAAATTTGTCAATGGAAATCCTTCCATTAGCAAGCTACTAGTTATCTATCTGGGAAAGAAGTTATTGTCATAAGCCTTGAACTAAATTCATTAGCTTGGAGTCTAAACTTCTCTCACAAAGTGCTCCCATTGGTGGAAGGAGGGGCATATTTTGCCTATGCTTCCTGTGGCCCTCCCCCTAAAAATCTGCTCCACAGGTTGGACAACCCTCTGGAACATCATGGGAGATGGCACTGGGAGCTGAAGGGGGAAAGGGGAATTGGTGAAAATCACATCCCCAACCCCCCAACCCTGATTCTGCCTGTGGGACATTCCACTAGATCTGAGTCCCTTCCATTTACAGAAGGGCAGCTCAAGATCCAAGCCTCTGTTGGAGGTAGTGTCTTCAGAAACCCTTTCTCTGTCCCTCAGTCTTCATTTGCTTTTGGTCTACTGTCTTGATCATGTAGGAGCTTTCAGGTAAAACCAGTTCTCTATAGCTTTGTTAACTATGAAATTTGTCGATGTCTTAAGAAAAATAAAATGTTAAGTGTACAAAATTGTGTTATTTTAATCATAATTTCCTCATAGGGTTCATGAAAAGTCTCCTCTTAATTAAGAGCTTGATGGATGTGTGTCAACTGCCATTAGTGATGTGAGGTGGAAAATTTTCCACTGCTATACTTTTTCTGCAGAAAAATATTACTACATTGTTTCAGAAAACTAATTAGTAACATAATGAATTATTTATTTATTTATTTATTTATTTATGCATTCATTCACTGTATTTTTATCCCGCTTTTCAGACAATTATTGTCTCCCAAAGCGGCTCACATCAATCAAAAAAAGAGACAGGCCCTGCCATCAGGCTTACAAACTAAAAAGACAAGACACACAAGGGAAGGGGAGTGGAGGAAAAAGGAAGAGGAGGGAGTTCAGTTTTTCAAGGCCAGAACAAGGTGGTGAGCTATAAGCGGGCATTTACATGCATTTCGGTCCAGGCTGATCTTCCCTTGCTGGTGTTTTTGCTTGAAATAGCAATTGGTGGCTATTTGGCCAATGCAGAGTGTTCTTTCTCCTTCTGCAGTCCCAGGGCTAGAGGCATTTGGAGCTGAGTGATCTTTCTGGCAGGGAGGGGGAAGTGAGCTCCCTGCCACTGTTCCTTCTCTGGCCAATGGATGGGCCAGGGTGGTCTCCCCCTTGGCTTGATATTATTCCTGGGAAGCAGGGGGTGCAGTCTCCCAGCGTAATGAATTGCAATATATGTCAAATTGGACAACTGGAATGAATACAATACTACTCAAATCTAAAATCAAAGTTTTAATTAATATTTTTCAGGTTGCTATCCCTTGGAAGCACACACAGTTCCTCAAGCATGTTAACATTAGTATGTTAAGTTTTCAGTGCCTTCAGCATAAGGGAAGCGTGTGGTTTTGAGTTGTCATGTCTTAAAATATTTACAAGTATTCAAATAAAAATAATTTCCCAGTTTTTGAATCAGAACGTAACATCTAAACCATACTAATTTCAATCCCCCCCCCATCAAATATCTCAGTTCAACTCCTTTTGACTATTGACAAAAGTTTTCACATAATTATACAGCATGTAAAATTAGCATGGCATACATTTTTAGTTTCATTTACTATATTAATTCAAGCATGCTAAATCAGATCTCCACCGATTTAGGGCAGTAGAAAATCTATATCTCTTGTTGCCATGGCAGGTGCCATGACCTCCCAAACCCAACAAGTGGCTTATAATTTACAGATTAAGGAGCACTTGTCAAAGTGAAGGAAGCTGTGTAGGAATTTGGAATCTTGAGAAGGGTCAGTGTAACACACTTTCCAATAGTCACCCATTATTTTATTGTGCCTCATGTTAGATCCCTTACATGTATTTTGGCTTATGAAACAGCAGTTGGAGCCCACCAAGATGTTAATGACTTCACTGTGTGAGAAACTCTTCTTAAAAGGGCTTTTCATATCTATCCTGACAGGTTTAAGGCAGGAGTGGGGAACCTGTGATCCTCCATATATTGTTGGACTCCATCTGCCCCAGCCAGATGGCTAAGGGTCACGGATAATAGGATTTGTAGTCCACCACAGGTTCCCCAGTCCTGGAGGGCCACAGGTTCCCCACTCTTGTTTTAGGAAATCACCAGCATATGGATTCCAGGCCTCAAGAGGATCCAAAAAGGTCTTGTAAAGTCTCTTCTCTTACAAGGGTAGCATCTTATCCAAGTTATTTCTGATTCATATTGTGACCTGTTTGTACCTAACTTTCCTGGATTGTAACTCCACAGTCTCCTTTGGACTGTTTTCCTTTATCCCAAATATTTTTATGGTTTATATCTCTCTACTAAAGCTCCTATATCCTGTCCTCAATGGTCTTATATGCTTATGACATTTACCTATTTCACAGCTTTTATAATCTCTCGACCCAGCCTTTTCTTTATGGGCCTCTGTCTTTCTCCAAGGATCCAAATATTTACCCTTTGGCAGTGTCTTTTTTTTTTTCTTTAGAACCCAGAATGTGGACTTAAGACCTTGTTTGGATGTAAAGTAAAACTACTGTTAGCATTACATGAATGAGCCTCAGGCTTGTGAATTCCTCCCTACCTTTTCCTCCTCCAGTGTGAGAAGGAGAACAGAAGCCTTTGCTTCCATTTTAAACTAAAAGTGGTTACTTGTTATGTCTAAACCCAGACAAACTGTGGTTACCTTTTAACTATGTTTCAGGGAAATAAGCCAACTTCAAAGCATGGCTTGTTTCCCTATACCTTATTAAGATTAACCGCAATTCTGGGTTCAGACATAACAAAAAAACACAGTTAATTGAAAATAGAAGCAAAAACTTGGGAGTCTCCTCCTTGCAACCACATTAGGGCCAGGTGAGCACATGAGCTCAAGGCTCATTCCCATAAAACTAAACAATAGTTTATCGTTACATCCAAACCAGATCATTGATTAAAATCACTGGTCAGTTTCCTTGTGAATCCTAAATTCCTATTCCTTGTTAGATGATGGCATGCTTGTTTTGTTTCTTTTAGTAAAATATTTTAACATTTCATCTAATTAAATTATGGTTCTTGTGATTTTGAATGTTTCACTGCAGCATAATATTTTAAAAACTACCTGCATATGTACCTTTATCCTAGCTCTGTGTGTGTGTGTGTGTATAGAGCATTCTGTCTGTAGGAAAATAAGCGCATACAAGCAGTTGCGTTTAGAGAATCTGGATTTTTTCCCACAGAAATATATTAAGAATAGGCTTCTGAAATAAGCATCTGGCAGGGTTCAGTACAAGAATTTTTAGGTATAATGACATTCTTCCAATGTTTGGATTAGTGATTCTTGAGGTGTTTGGGGTTCTGTTGTATTATTTCTATCGATACCAACTGGTGCTGTTCAACACTGAAATTCAGATAGAAAGCAACAGGTTTTTTTCTCTTTAAATTCATAGATATTTTTTATTGATTTTTTTTGTAAATGGGCTTTCCCCAACTAGCTTCCAACTAGCTTGCTTCTTTACAGAAGATTTAACAATCCTGTTCTCAAGGGGTGACATCCAGTGTCATGCAAGCAGAAGAATGCTTGTGCAATGGGACTTCCCCTTCCTCTCCTTCCCCCTGCATCCTCTGCCCTCCTGATGCAAACAGAGCAGACGTTCTTGAATGAATGGATTCCACCTTCCCTCTGTAGCTCACCACATGCCCCTAAAATCCTCTGGGTTTTGGGGGGAACCCTCCAGAACAGATTTCAGGGAGGTGGGGAATGTTACCCTAGGGTATCACCCTAAAATTAGAATTAGGGTTATGACTAGCCATGCTCCTCCTGAACTACGTTATCATACATTGCACTTCATAAGTCCTTTTCCTCATTTGAGTGGTAAAAATAGTTTCACAGGTGCGACAGCCCACAAAACTACTTTCTTTATGTGAAAGAAAACTACCACATTTACAGGGTATGGATTTTTAGGAGTTCCAGTCTATAGCTTTATACTGAAGAATTGATTCCAAATAGCAGATACAGTCATGCCTTGGATTGAGAGCATAATTCGTTCTGGAAACGTGTTTGTAATCCAAAACACTCTTATATCAAAACAAAATCCCCCCAAAAAATTTGTACAGAGATTTTTAATTTAAGCCGTACTATAGTACTTGTATTGCAAGACGTCGCTTGTATATCAAGTCAATTTTTTAAAAATAAATATTTAAAAATGTGCTTGTCTTGCAAAACGCTCTCAAACCAAGTTACTTGCAATCCAAGGTATTACTGTAACATCATAAAGACATTCACTTTTAAAGTATTTGATTTACAGGTTACCGAGAGTGCATGCAAAACACTTTCAGCACGTAGGAAAAGCTGTGTATAAGTGCTCTGTATTTATTCATTCTAATATCAAAGCATGGTTTGTCGTTCGGGCATATTTCCTAAATTTTTGGGGCCATAACAAAACACTCTTCAAACAATAGCTAGCATTCAAAGGTGCTTTAATATAAGCAGAAGGCACTTCTGGAAGCTCCCCCCTTCACCTCCTCCTGTGCCCCATTACATTCTCTTCTGGAGGATTCCTTGTCCATCAGGAGTGACTTTTGCAGGGGTGGGCAGGAGAACAGGGGCTGCAGTGAGAAGGAGTAGGTGAGAAACCCCACCCACTGCACAAATAGAGTTCCACTTACAGTGATTAGGATTAAACATTTATTTTCCCAATCGATATAGATAGCACTCATGCTACCATTTGTCAGCAGCCATTGTTTTCCTATAAAAATCATATTTAGTTTTTGATCTTGTAACTATAACCTTAAAATGAGTGAATAACCACTTTTTAAATGTTGCGGTTCATGCCTGAAAAATCCCAATCCAGAATGTATTTGGAGGGCTCTTATTTTGATATAATATGATAATTGATATACATTTCATTAACAAAGGAATGGAAATGCTTTTCTTTTATTTTCAGCCACAGATAAAGATGATAGTTCTGAAGACATTTCCGTGCCAAATAGTCCTCTCACAGAAGCTATTCAGCATAGTTCAGTCAGCACTTCCAATGGAGTAAGCTCAACTTCCAAGGCAGAAGCGGTGGCTACGTCGGTTCTCACGCAGATGGCAGACCAGAGTACGGAGCCAGTGCTTTCACAGATTGTCGTGGCTCCTCCGTCCCAATCACAGCCTTCAGGAAGTTGATTAAAAACTTGCATTGTTTTTAGATATTCCTTAGCAACTTCAAAGGGAAACCAAGGAGAGCAGCCTTCATCTAGGAGAAATTTGTAGTTTAAAAATTATTCATCCGTAAAATTCAAACTTGAATTTGGCTTTGAAAGTTGGCAAACAGGAATTGCACAGCAGGTTCTAGTCTCTTAATAGACACCCAGGTTTGTTTTTCTTTATTAATTAAGATTGCTTGTTATTTTCAGTGCTCGTCATGTAAAGTGTTGGTACAGTTGAAATGTACTTCTCTTTCATTTGATGGTGTTCCAAGAAACATTGAGATCAGTCACTTAATGCGCACCCCCAAAACTGTGATAGTAATCTTGTAATATTTTATACCAAAGTTCTGCATAGATTCCTATTGACTTTGTAAAGTCTACAAGATCAAAAAGCACTAGGCAAGAGAAAAAAAGACAGGAACAGTAAATTTGCTTTTAGTCTTTTTGCCTTTATATTGTTTTGCACATTATGAGAGGAAAAACATTGGGAGAATATGTTTGATTATATTGTTGTAGCATTTTCTTTGGCTTTTTAACTGTTTGGGTGTTTTTAAAGAATTTTGTTTAACAGGGCCAGTACAGTATATGATATACAGTACTTTTTTATGCACATATGTAATCTTGATCAGGGTCATTACTAGCTAGATTTTGTTTTTTAAACTGATGTCATCTTAGCTGACACTTCCATTTTTAAAATCAGGAGCTTCATTTCTGCTGCAAAAAGAAAAACTCTGCAGCTACCCTCTTACTAAAGTAACAAAGAACAGCAGACAGATACACAACAGGGTTATGAAAGATGGAATACCTTTTCAAAGCTAACTTGATATTTTGTGGTTTCTTGAGTCTTAAAGTGAGGAGCTTATTCATACTCCAGTGTATGGATGCCAGGAAAGTTTAAAATTCCCTCATCAAACAACTCAAGATTACTTTTTTTGTTGTTGTCTTGTATTTGCAAGGTAACTTGTACTTTATTCTTGTGTAAGCACTGTCATCTTTTAGTAGCAAAATTTTGATACCTTTCTTGTGGGACGGGGGGGAACCAATTATCTACCATACCGTGGAAACAATGTAATTATAGTGTGGGGTGTACGCATGTGGGTCTGCGTGTATGTGTGTGAGAGAAAGTGAGCGTGAGAGAAAGAGAGAATGGTTTAGTAGTTTATGCCAGCAGTCTGTGCTTGAATGTTAAAAGATGCCTTCAATGTGATGCTGGCTTGATAGATGTTTGCAGTTTTGAAATGTTATTTACTGTGTGAACTTGGATAACTAACATTCCATGATGTAGTTTGTTTCTGATGAGATGATTGTAGGTACAGTTCTTCTCATTATCCAATCATCTGTAGGATATTGAGTTTTTTAATGTGCCATTATCTATTTTAATTCTGTACTCATGTTAAAAAGTATACTATTTTATGATTAACTTGTAAAAGCTCAAAAAATAGATGTGTGCTTTCACATCAGAAAAACTTTGTATAACAGCAAAGTAAACTACACAGTAGCAACATCTGGCAGTAAAAAAGAATTCCATTATGTATATAACAAACATTTAATGCATTTATTGTGGGTTGTGTAACTCATTTGTTCTATGCTCTGTTTTAACCTAGGGTGCCATCAAACTATGAAATGAAACATTCAGTTTTAGATCATTGAATTGTAATTGGTGGTAATGGCAGAGAACAACTTTAATTTGAATGATGTACAACCAAACTAGAATGGAAGCTGGACGAAGTCATCAAATTATGTATATATCATTTCAGTGCTTTGTCCAAAAAGAAGAATTTAAATATTTTGTGTATTAAAAATGTAAGGAAACAGGTTTTTGCGTAGTTTGCAAAAAAAAAAAGTGTTCTAAATACATTTATTTTATCATTTTTTCAAAGGAATTTAATTTTGAAAACAAACTTGCAGAATTTAAAGGACAAAACCCACACAAGTGTAGTGAGAGAATCTTCAACATAAAATGTGAATTCTACAAGAAACCTTTATAGATAATTGCCCTAATCCAACTCTAGTCATGCTGGATGGGGATATACACCCAGCTGAAAGCAATGTAGTGCAGGTTGAGGACATCCATGTTTGTATGCACACCCAGTTCCTGATCTTGTGAGTTTTAGGTACACAGACAGAAGCTTGCTTCTACATACATTTCCTTATCTGGATTGGGGTTATTGTCTCCCATTGTACATTGGATGAACTAGATAGATTAATTTGATTATGTTTGCTCCCTTAAACATGATGGGCATAATGACCAGGCACTGCTGTGATCTTCTACCTCCCTTCATTTCTTCACTGGAATGAATGGTGTTCATGCAGTAGTAATGCCTGGTGCTGTATAAGGCATTTCTATTTTTAAAACCTTATTTAATATAAAAAGGGTTGGGGGGGTTGTTTTGTTTTTTGGGTTTTTTTTTTTTTTTTTTTTTAGTAATAAAGCTGTTGCTGTTGTAAAGTAAATCTAAATATGTGTGAGGAAATATGTAAATGATTTTAATGGAGGGGCTAGTGAAAATCCTATCTATGTTCAGCCAACAGAAACCAGTTGTACAACCATAGATTCCATTTTAAAATGTATGTCACACTACTTCTGTACTTCGCATTTGAGATCCTTGCATTTGACATGTTTCACAAACTGTACAGTTTTCTTCAATGTGCAGTTTGCATGAGTAAATCAGAGAATAAAATCTATCTTTAAATTGTACTTACTGCATTGCAGTTATAACTTCTGAAAAGCCAAGATGGCATCAGATTTCTTTCCTGCTGTGATAGTTCCTACTATTTCTGTAGAACATGACACAGTACCAGAGAATGATTCATTTCCTGCATAGTTTAGATGGAAGCCATACTGCTCTTAAAATGCTTAGGCTGCAATCCTGTACATACCTGGGAATATCATGGAACTCGGTGCGAGTTACTTATGAGTAAACATGCATAGGATTGTGCTATTAGTGTATCAATTCTCAAAGCTTTGGGGGCAACCCAGAATATTTTCCACTATGAGGAGAAGGATTTGGGTAAACCAGTGTGTTGAACTACTGTCTAGAGAAGAGTAGCCTTGTTAGTATTTAAGCAACCACAAGACACTTTGTTACAAAACAGATTTATTGTGACATAAACTCTTGAGCCCCATTCTCAGATTTATGAAGGTTATGTTCAGTAGGAAGACACATACATGGATTCAGCAAAATGGGCTTTATTTTGTAAATAGTGGGGTTAGAGATCATGAAATGCAAGGGGTAGCAGTAAGTCTGTCATTGGTAGACATTTAAGCTGTGCTTGGAAGAAATTAGCAGTAAGCACATAAAGGATTCTAATGTTATACATGACTTATTTTAAACATTTAAGTAGTTTAGTTTATTCATACTTTAACAAACTGAAGCAAGACTAATGAATGAAGCATGTGATCATATATACACTACATTTCAAGCAAACATGCATAGGATCAGGACAGCTTTCCATACAAATTAATAGATAGGGGAGAAAATCTATTTAACTGCAAACTGTAACCCATTAGCTGTCTCAGTTTTGAATATTTTAGATCTGTTCTTGAATCGTTTGTAGGGAAGCTCAGTAATTTCGTAAAGTTACTCCAATATTATGCAGTTATAAATCTTTCCCTTCTGAACGGTGTGTTTTGCTTGGTACATATAGAGAAGACTTGGATTACTGCAAGAGACCACTGTCTTAAGAAATCTATTTATGCTGAAAAGCAATTGAGTTTTTGGAACAAGTATCCAACCCATCCTTTATTACATGAAGTTATTCTTCCAAATGGTGTTTGCATAGTATGTTTTGAGGGAAGCCCTGGGCTAAATAACAGGCAGCAAGAGCTTTTTAAGAATGGCAGTGAAGACTTCAGAGATTCTGCATGTGCCTGATAAGGTGAGTCCAAGGGCTTACCTTCTACAAGCTTTGTAGCTTGTAGTCCCCCCCCCCCAAACTTCAAAAAATTCAGGAGGCAAGTAGCTTTTCAAAGTGTGTTGTGAGTGAGCAGGGGTGTTTCTCATTTAAAAATAGATGACAACCTTTTGTGAAAATGCCACAGTTCGTGTCTTAAATGACTGAAAACCTGAATGTTTTCTACAGTTAATCTTCCACCTTCCCCTGAGAAACTTTGATGATTGGTTCTGTTTCTACTCGGATCATATGAGTTGTAATTACTAACACTAAGGACCAATTGCATGTCCCCTGTTCTAACTAGTGAATTGTAATGTTGCTGTTTTTGTATACCACATAAAGTAGAGTAGGTGCTTTACACAGAATTGTTAAGAGTCTATACCCAAAGACCCTTTCTAAGTGAAAATGTGAAACATGATTGAAGGAAGCAAGATGATGAAAGAATGCAAGCTAATGCAGATCTTGTAAAACACTGTGTTCTTATACAAATGGATAATATTTCCAATTGATGGAAGTTTCCTTTTTCGTACTAATTAAAAAACAATGCAGGTTGACTAAAGGCTGACTTGACAGATGCCAAACCACAGGAGCAGCCGCTCAGTTGATCTGCAGTCTCTTCTAACCCTTCAGGAGGCGATGCCAGAAAAAACTGCAGGAGGACTTAGTCTGGCTGGTACGGATCCCAACTGATGCAATAAAGGAAATAGGACAGCAAAATGTTGCTCTTAAAACAATGATCGGTAAACACATTAATCAGCAAAAAAGAAGAAATTACTAACATCTTGGAATCCTTGACAGCTCTTCTCTAGTATTTCTTTACTATTCTCTAGTACTTTCTTTTCTACTGTGTCAAGCCTGTTCTTGCTTCCACCTCCACTCTGAGTACCTTTTAGAAAGCTAATAATGGGCATGTCAAAGTGAAATGCATTTTTAACTTCACTTTCATCCTGTTCTATTACACTTGTAAAATATATCCTCATACTAATGCTTTAACTCTTACTCTAGAAGGATCTGCATATTTATCAATCCTGCAAGAGTGGAATATTATACATATTGAAAATGAGCATACACACCTACCTTATCAAATTGGCTAAACTAAAGATGACTTGCTAAACTAATTGCATGTACTGAAATGAGCAACACTTCTTTAGGTGAAAACAAAGCTGTATGCTTCTGATGCACAATAGAGGAAAAATCCTTTTGGATATTGAGGGACAGTAGAGAGATGCTATGGGTGACCTAAGCTGCTACTCTACATATTTCTCTTTAATTTCCTCTTGGATTGTTCATCCATGTCCCACATAATGCCAGGCCCCCAAAAAATGTAAATGTAATGTTCACGCTTGGATGGATTCAGAGGTTGATTATACAGACACACACACACACACACACACACACACACGGAATAAGGTGCAATGCCCAGACAAGCCCTTGCATTTTTCTCCTCACAGCCTTATTTCTCTGCCCCATGGGAAAGCAGGTTCGTAATTTGTTCCTCTGTGGATTGTTTGCTATTAAGTGGGATGCAGTATCTAATTTAATGCCCCTGACAGGCTCGGCCACTGACAAATAGTGGTAAATGAGTGAGCAGGCAGTAGATCTCCAGATGTTTAGACTTCAACTCCCAGCATTCCTGACCGTTGACCATGCTGGCAGGGGCCACTAGGAATTGGAAGTCCAAAACATCTGGAGACCTTCCTTCTGTCCATCCTTGCAGTAGATGTCATAAAAGTGTGTTAGTGATGCTTGTGTTAATTTCCTGACTCCCTGGCACCCTGGATGTCTTCTGCCTATTCTTCTCTTTTGTCTCATGCTGTTTGTTGGTGAATAACCATCCTGGTTGATTAGCTTATAAATGGGTGGGATGTTCTGGGAAGTGATGGTAATTTGTTCCAATAGTTCTGAAATGATTGGCTTGTATGTCCTTTGCTTTTCATTCCAGAAGGAAGAATTCTAATTTCCTTATGATAGTGTTTATTTTCTCTGCCTAATAGCAGAAATTGAGCAATTCTGTGCTGAAGGACTAATTATTTTTGTGGAAAAAACAGATAATGTGGCTAAATGAAGAACAGATGCTGTATATTTGTCATTGAATGATGGAAACATTTGTTACCTTGTATTCATTGGCTGTATTCATTTTAAAGTTGGCGAACTTACCCACTTCTTTGCCATATGTGAAAATTGAGCATGGAGACTTCTTAGTCAAGTTCAGGAAGACATTCTGAATGATTGGGAAGTCTACTTTTCAGGGACAACAGGTGGCAGCAGCAAGCACTGACTTTTTCCTAGTCTGCCTCAGTGGAAATGGGAAACTCCAGATGCCAAGTGGCCACCTAGTCCCAGTAGGTGCCTAAAGATGCAGGCTCGGCTGGCTACCAGATGCAGCAGTGCTCACCTGAGGAATCCTCATGGGCAGGCTCTATTCACAAGTAGACTATTCCTCAGGGAGCTCTGGGTGGGACTTTGAGGGCTCAGGTTTAAAAGCCTTCAGTTTAGGCACAGACTGATGGAACAACATCAGTGCACCAGCTCCCAGATACTTGCTTTGTGGTTCCCTGACCTAGCTCTTTTCTAGACCTCCCTGTGTTTGGATCTTGGACTGACACCTGACCTAGCCTTTGGAACTGACCCTGGCTAAATCCCTGGAGCACCGTTTCTGTACCACTGTAAGCAGGTCACAATGATGATTTCAGCTTTCCCCAGAGCAAGTGAGTTCACCAATCTCTGCCTGTCGGGAGAACACGTTCAGTCAGCTACTGAGCACCATGATTTTATCAAACACTTTTAAAATTATTTATTACAAATATTTATAAGCTGCTCTATGGTCTGGAATATAATGTAAAGCAGGGCTGGGGAAGCTGAGACCCTCTTAACTCCCATCAGCCCCAGCCAGCATAGCCAATGGTCCAGGGATAATGCGAATTGTAATCCAACATCTGGAGAGCCACAGCTTCCACACTCCTGATGTAAAGGCATAAAAACATAAGTAACACTGATCTTCACCTGGTGGCTGGGGAGAGCATCCCACATCTGGGGCACACTCCCATTAGGCAGAGTGAAGCAGCTGTCTCAGGTAGCAGATGCTGGAAGTGGAGGCAACCCTAGCCATTCCCATCCTCCTGGGACAATAAAGGTGTGTAAAATTAGGCATTATGTAGAGAAAGTGGATAGAAAATATTTTTTGTCATAACACTAGAACTTAAGGTTCACCCAGTGAAATAGGCAGTAAACTCAAGACCAAATCAAAGTAAATACTACTTCATGCAATATGTATGGAATTTACTGCCCGTATGATGTGGTGATAGCCTCTGGCTTAGATGGTTTTAAAGGGGGATGAGAAACATTCATGGAGGATAGCTTCCATCTGTGTCTATGCAGGAGTGTATCTTCAATCTATATATATAAAAGAAGTCCTGACTGATTGACTGGCTCATCAACGCCCAGCTCAAACCGTTTAATCTAGGAACGTGAAATTTTGAAAGGACATTGTTTTTATGCCGTAGACACCCACTAAGGAAGGATTTTTGGAAATTCTGTCCCTAAGGGGGTAAAAAAGGGGGGGCAAAATGGCCCCACTCATATCTCCTATGGGCAAAACAACAGGGCAGCAGTTATGCAAATCGGCCTCACCTCATAATTGCTGCAGGAGCCAATAGGAGCAGTTATGCAAATAGCCCATACAACACTTAGAATGTTCGTATGAATTCCTGTAGGGGCCAATAGGGGTAGGTATGCAAATCTCCCCTAGGCCATTTAGAATGTTCTCGGGGGGGGGGGGTTGAAAAGGGAGGAAAAAATTTTAAATGACTGCCTGACTAAATGACTGCTGGGGGGCGGGGGCCTGCATAGGCTCCATCACGTTTTGACAGATCCTCCCCAAACTTGGCATGGTCACTCTTCATCACCTGTAGACTCTCAGGATTAACCTGATTTTTCTTTAAGATCAGATAATTTCTGTCAGAAAAGTTTTCTGCTGCCAGCACCCAGCCTAAACGTTGCACTTTCAGTCAGAGACACTGTATCTTTTCCATTGTACCAAATCCTAAAATCCATGCAAGCGCAGCTGGAGGCAACAGCTAGTGATATATATATTTAGTAATTGAAGATACGCTCTGTGACTGAATAAATCTGTGCATGTCTATCATTGGGATGCACTTTTTGTTCTGTGTACACTGGGTTTCTTAGCTATGCCCCAACATCCTTTTTTTTTGGTAGAAAGCTAAAGTGACATCCTATTATAAGGGTGCCCCTTCCCCTTACTTGTCCAGCCCCCTACAACAATAACTTTTGGGATGGGATTGTCTGTCTTCCTCTCTCTCACATGGCTCTGCCTTGTCACCGAAGGCTTAGAGAACCCACCAGGCAGGAAGCTAGACAAGAACTTTATCTCTCCAACAAGAACAGAATAGACCCAAAAAATTCCTGACTCCACCCAGATACAACTATGTCCAGTGCCACCTAGTGACAAAAGCTGCTATTGGCCATGTTGGCTGGTGATGATGGGAGTTGTAGTCCATCACATCTGGAGGCGTGCCAAGTTGCAGAAGGCTGGAGCAAAGTATACAATAACAATTCACACATGCCCCTTGCTCAGATATGCCATGAAGCTTATTCTCCCAAGTGTTCTTCACAACACCTCCAATATTGTGCAGATGCTATTATTGTATAGGCAACCTCTTCCACTGGGAATCTAGTACTAGAATAGATTTAGTACTCTAGCAACTCTATTGCTACAAGTTGGGGCAGCAAGAGCAAAGCCATCAGGTAAATTAAGGAAAGAAAGGAATCACCAGGGAGGGTCATGGGGTGTTAAAAGAGAGTCCTATGTGTTGTGTTAAAGAGAGTTACTTAGCATATAGGAACTTAGGCCTTCCCATATTGCAAGTGGGGGCAGGGATACTCTGTGGCCATGGTCTGGGCGCTCTGCACACCCACATCTTCCCTTGGATGGCAGTGGTCCTTCTTTGAGTGTAGTCTCCTCCTCCATGGTGATCCCTTGTCCCTTACATAGCTACTGGTACAGCAGCAGAGCACAAAGGATAAGATTGCAAGGAACGGTTTCTAATATAACTTCCAATAAATCTTTTCCCTCCCAGAAAAGTTACAAAATGTAAAGTAGTGTTCCAAGATATTTGACATTGTGTTTGATGCAATATAATCTGTCCTCTGAGAGCAAAGAATATATAGTGAGATTGTGTGGCGGTGCTTGTGAATGTGCTAGTAATAAGCTTTCCTAAATAGCTCTCATTTAGAGCAAGAAATCAATACGTCCAGCCTAACCCACAGCTGAAGTGTCTGGATAGAAGCCAACTTAATACAGCCGAAACAGATGGGACTAAATTTCTTTTAAAGTCTTAAGTATTTTCTTTCAGCTGGGTTTGTGTACTGGGCTGGAAGTCACTAGGGGCTTGTCTGCAGTAGGATTTTACCATGAACTGGTGCCTAGTTGCAGCCTCTGGAACCTGCTTGTGACCAGCCTATGGAACCTGCTTGTGACCAATCATCTGAGTAATCTCAGTGGTGGTGTACTGACGCCTTTAAAGATTAACAAAAGCATTATTACAGCACAAGCTTTCATGAACTAGAGTCTACTTTATTATGTAGATACATGAGGTGTTATCCTCAGTTGGCAGGTATACGTATATACATATGGGTGCGTGTACAGGAAATAAGAAAAATGTACACAGTCAAATGACAATTGAATTGTCACAGACAGAATTTACTGGATTTTATTAAGTGACCATTCACAACAGTAATTGGCAATAACAGTAGCCCCCTTTAAGTTTTACTCACGCGAAGGGGCAACATATGGGGGTCGTACATTTAGCCCCACCCCCAAAGTCACATAGCCACTTGCGTGTTGAGGGATAATATATGCAGCAGGGGGCTTCTTTATCCTTGCATGATTTGGAACCCTGATCTCCCAGGGTTCTAAATCACTCAGGGAGCCTACACAGATAGAAGTTATCCCTCAACATGTGAGTGGCCATGCAGCCTCTGGGGCAGAGCCCCTTTGTATCCATGTTGCCCCTTCATGCAAGTAAAGTGTGAAGATGGTTACTATCACCCTAGCAAGGACAGGAAAACATCCTTACTCATGCCCAAATAGAATGAAATACCTTGTTAAGTTCTTTAGTTTTTATTATGCATATCACCAACTAACATCAAAGATGTGTTACATATACAAACATAGTATTGCATCCAAATATTAACAGAACTATATAATAATATATATTTACTACTTTCTGCTATCTTTACTACTATATATTTGGTATATGCCCAACCTTGACCCCATCCCCTACCTTCCCTACAAATACCCATCTTAATTTTCTTAATATAATATTACCAATATTCTTAATAGAACACCATAAGTAAATACACACATTAATGGTCTTACATACAGATATAATAAAAAAAACAATCCATACACTGACATAGTAAAGTCATGATTAGATCTATAAATGGTCATTGAGAAATATAGTCATAAATATTTTAAAAAAGCAATAAACAAAATCATGTAAATAGTCATAAATCTTAAATAGCCACAGATGTTCATGAATATCAACTTTCATTTAAATATATATCCTAATAATTAAAATAATTATAGATTTATGTCTATATTAAGTTCTAATTCAGCAATTTCACTCTAATCTTTCTCTTGAATTTTCTCTATTCAAGAATGGCAACTTTTAGGCCATATACATCTGATGAAGTGGACTCTAATTCACAGAAGTTTATGCCATAATAAATTTGTACGTCTGTAAGGTGCTTGCTGTATTTTCTGCAACAGACTAACATGTCTACAACTCTAGAAATTGTCAGCTTGTAAAAAGATAATTTTTCCTTGTTTCAGGTCCTATTCAGCTACAAAATTGTGAGTTGCATCCAAAGGTGGCTGTCCACCAGGAAACAAAAACTGCTGGTGGAACAGATTTCCCATCCCCTCTGCAGCCTCCTGCATAACTCAAAATCTGCTCCGGATATTTGGGGGTCATATGGGGGCAGCAGTAGAGAGGAGAGCAAGCCAAAGTCCCATTGCACAAGTGAAAAAGCACTCGCGTGACATTGGAATTAATCTTGTAGTTGGACAGAAACTCCCAAAATTGGACATTGGATGTTATCTCTGCGCAAAACCTCTTATTATTCACATTGTTCTCTTTTTTGCCCATTCACTGCATTCAAAATTGTGTGTGTGTGTGTGTCCTGATTATACCTTTTTCATTTGTGCAAATTATTAGATAACCCCCCGGTCTACATAATGATGGATGGCATCAACACTGCAAAGTATGGTTATTTTAATAAGCATTGCCAGTGTTCCAAGAGAGTGTGTGGCGGGGTTGGGGTGGAAAGGTAAGATTATGCCCCTGAAGTCTAAATGCATGTCAACAAACATGCTGTGAGTAATGTGGGAGTGTTGGAAGGTACAGACTGGTTATAGTGCAAGTGTATTCCAATGTGAATGAATACTGTGTGAAACAGAAGTGCTATCACTTGCAAAACAGATATCACATAATCAATCAAACCAGGCAACTATAACCACAGTTAGATAACTCTATTCTTCTCTATTGGTTGTTTATCTTCCTTTCAAAACCCAGATTTCTACTGTTTCATATTCTGAAATAAAGCACCATCTAGTGGCAAGTGAGAATATTTTAGGGAAATGCATCTTCACTTTGAAATATCAGGTAGTTCTCATGATTTACCCTATTAATATTAACTAAAGAACCCCAGTAATTGAACACAATTGGTAATACAAACATTAAGAAAGTGTAAGCAATTCTAACCCTACATGTGAGCAATCTGATTAAGAAGATTTGGTTGTAAATCCCTGTGAGTGCCCAGAATTATTTTGGTAAAGTGCCTTATCTCAGAGATTAACTTAAGCCTTTAAACAAGCCCAGTGCAAGATTTTGTTGCGGGGGGGGGGGGGGGGAGCACTTCAGCAGTGCTCCTGCAGCTGCCCCCTTCTCTCTTGTGTTCACTCACAGGCTTACCTGGTAACAGCAACGCTATATCTGGGTGGAGAAAAATAAGGGTAATAATAGTAGTAGTAGTAGTAGTAGTAGTAATAATAATTTATTTCTTACCCGCCTCTCCATCTAGATCGAGGCAGGGAACAGCAGAAAACACAAAACACATAAACTAATGAAACACAACACATACTATTAAAACATCTTAAAATATCTTTAAATATCTTTAAAACATCTTTAAAACATCTTAAAGGCATCCTAAAATTCCGCTGGATAGGCCTGTCGGAAGAGCTTGTTTAAATTCCAAGAGACCGGTAAGTTGGCAAATCTCCGGCAGGCCATTCCATAATTTGGGAGCAGCAGAAGAAAAGCTCCTCTGGGTAATACTTGTCAGCCTAGTTTTGGCGGACTGAAGTAAATTCTTCCCAGAGGACCCGAGTGTGCGGGGCGGATTGTACAGGAGAAGGCGATCCCATAGGTAGCCTGGACCCAAACTATGTAGGGCTTTAAAGGTAATAACCAACACTTTATACTTCGCCTGGAAACTGATTGGCAGCCAGTGGAGTGATTTTAAAACTGGTGTGATGTGGGCACCCCTAGTAACCAGAACCAGTCTGGCTGCCATATTTTGCACTAGTTGCAAAATAAGTTTCCGGACTAGGTATAAAGGTAGCCCTATGTACAGCACATTGCAGAAGTCGAGCCTTGAAGTTACCAGCGCGTGCACTACTGTCTTTAGGTCTTCCGACTCTAGGAAGGGGCACAGCTGGCGTATCAGCCAAAGCTGATAATAGGCACTCTTAGCCGTCACATCTATCTGGGATGTCATTTGGAGCGATGGATCCAGAAGCACCCCCAAGCTGCGAACACAGTCTTTCAGAGG
Organism: Shinisaurus crocodilurus; assembly: GCA_021292165.1. Taxonomy (NCBI): domain Eukaryota; kingdom Metazoa; phylum Chordata; class Lepidosauria; order Squamata; family Shinisauridae; genus Shinisaurus; species Shinisaurus crocodilurus. The sequence goes on from CM037876.1 coordinate 145,640,173, forward strand.
GAGTGTAACCCCATCCAGAACTGGTTGACATATCTCCAAACCCAGGTTGTGGCCTTTGACAGCAAGCACCTCCATTTTGTCTGGATTCAGTTTCAGTTTATTTTTCCTCATCCAGCCCATTACTGCCTGCAGGCATTCATTCAGAGGAGACACACTATCCTAAGCTGAAGCTGTTGCCGAAGGCATAGAGAAATATATTTGGGTGTCATCAGCATACTGATAGCACCCTGCCCCATGCCTCCGGATGATCTCCCAGCGGTTTCATGTAGATATTAAATAGCATTGGAGAAAGAATAGCTCCTTGTGGCACGCCACATAGCAGCTCCTTTTTGGAGGAGCAGCTATCCCCAAGCATCACCATCTGGAACCTACCCGAGAGGTAGGACCGGAACCACTGAAGCACAGTGCCCCCGATTCCCAATCCCCTCAGGCGTTCCAGAAGGATACCATGGTCGATGGTATCGAAGGCCGCCGAGAGGTCCAAAAGCACCAACAGGGACACACTCCCCCGTTGGTATTCAGGTGTAGATCATCTACTAAGGTGACCATAGCAGTCTCAACTCCGTATCCTGCTCTGAAGCCATTTTGAAATGGGTCTAGAAAATTGGTGTCATCCAAAACTGCTTGGAGTTGGAAGGCAACCGCCCTCTCAATCACCTTGCCCAAAAATGGAAGATTCGACACTGGTCTGTAGTTGTTAAGGTCCAAGGGATCCAGGGAGGGCTTTTTTAGAAGTGGCCATACCACCACTTCTTTCAAACATGATGGAAAATTCCCTCCCTGGAGAGATGCATTAACAATAAGCTGTACAGTAGTTGTAATCCAACTGCATCTCCTCTTTGGACAACCAACCAGGAAGGACAGGGATCGAGAGGGCAAGTAGTCAAGAGGGTAAGGATGATGATAATGATACTGATAAAATGTGTAGCCTTCTCATTGAAGTTAATAAGAAAAAATACTCTTGAATGAAACCATATCCACTTTAAAATTGAGTTAACTTTTGTGAGAAGAATCCCTCTGTCTGACATTTGTTTGCAGTTAAGGGCCATAAGGAGTATTTAACTGCCAAGATAACACTCTTTACTGCACAATATTCTAATCCACAACATGGTCAAAGGAGGAGCTGTAGCTCAGTGGTAGAGCACCTGCTTTGCATGCAGAAGGTCCCAGGTTCAATCCCTGGCATCTCCAGGTAGAGCTAGGAAAGAATCCTGCTTGAAACCCTAGAGAGCCACTGCCAGGCAGTGTTGACAATACTCGACTAAATGGACCAATGGTCTGACTCAGTATAAGGCAGTTTCCTATGTCAGAAATTGTTTATAGGAATTAACTTGCATTTAAATACTATTTAACACAATTATCAATATATGAGAGTGATTGGTGTAGGCCCATGTCAGTTATAGAAGTACATTGTAACCCATCATTTCCCCAGTTTGGTGCCCTCTGGACACAAAACTGTCTGGACTTCAACTCCTTATCAGTCCCAACCAGCATGGCCAATAATCAGGAATGCTAGTTGTAGTCCAAAACATCTGGAGGGCTTGGGGAAGGCTGTTGTAACCCTTTGCAGCATTCTCTTTTACCTTGTATTTGTTAGCTGATGATTACCATCAAATAGTTACCTTATCCATATAGCAGCAAAATCATTGTCAGGTATTTGGTACCAATCAATTGCACCTTCACCATGAACTGCTAATTGCACTTAACTGGCTAATTGCAGATTGATTTTTGAGGCCAAGATGGGAAGCAGCTGCCACCTATATTGCTGGTGCAAATTCTCAAAGTTCATGGTAATAGCTGTCCAGTATCCATTCCATGTTTGCAAATTGTAATGTGCTCCTAACTATGGCTGTCTTTGGCCTACCAGGATTGAATATCTGTGAACTGAAATATATATAAACACACACTCTGTTGGTGAAGAATATTTTTGCTTCTGGAGTAGGTGTACAATCAGTTTGGATGCACTCTGAAGACTAAGGTCTGCAGTCTGGCTGTGCTTTTGAATCCCATACTGCTCAATCTTCAGGTGGTAGCAATGGCCAATAGTGCATTTTATCAGCTTTGGCTGGTATGCTAACTGCACCCTTCCCTAGATAAAACAGCCTAGCTACAATAATTAAGGCCGCAATCTTATGCATGTTTAGACAACAACAACAACAACAAAAGACGTCCAACTCCCAGCATTGTCCAGTCAGCATGCTTTAGTTACACAAGATGTCTGCATTACAACCTGTGTTGGGCCACCTTTTGAAGAGTTTTCAGAAACAAATGGTACAAAATGTGGCTGCCATATTGCTGGCTGAAGTAGGCTGCAGAGAGAATATGCTGTCTATTCTGAAACATCTTTGTTAACTTCTGATTGGGTCCTGGGCCCAGTTCAGATTGCTGCTCTTGGAAACCTGGAAAGCTGAAGAGGCCTGAATCCATACGAACCTACCTGGTCTAAGAGCTTCAAGTCACCATTTCTTTCTAGAGAGAGAGACAGACAGCCAACATTTGTATCCTATCCTTCAAAGAGCTCAACATTCATGGGAGTGGAAGACCGACAACTTGGTCTTTTGCGCGGGTTCAATGCTAAGGGGGTAGCGAGTCTTAGGGCGGGCTTTCTCTGAGGTCTTTAGCGACTATTACTTTTAGCTTAGAACAAAGGGATAACTTATAGCTACAAAAGTATCTTTTATAAAACAAGTTTATTTACAAAATCACTTTTATAAACTTAGACACACGCCAGCAATACAGCTTATCAGTACGGTACAAAGTAGCAAGCAAGAAGTCTCAAGGGCACTGATTTCAGGGCTCTCAGCTAGTTAGTTCAGCTCGGGCTCTAGCAGAGGCCTGGTCAACTGCATGCTGCTAGCTGGGTTCTCGGCGGAGGTCTGGTCTACCTAAGCGGCTAGCTGGGTTCCCGGCGGAGGTCCGGTTTACTCAAGCGGCTTGTGAGTGATTTCAGCTTGGTTTCCCAGGGGTCTGGTCAATTTAAGCAGCCAGTGATTTCAGCTTGGTTTCCCGGGGGTCCGGTCAACTCAAGCGGCCAGTGATTTCAGCTAGCTGGAGCACGCCGGGTGCTGCTACTTGGGGTTGCCGATCCCTTCGTTTTCTTACTCTAAGCATGGGGCAAGATTGCTGATCAGGTCTAACAACTCAGTTTTCTTGCGCAGGGTGTTTTATACTTTGGTGTTTCAGGTAGCCTTTCTGTAATCAGGTGGGTTGCCACCTTCTCTGAGGGGCGGCCTTTTGGGTCAGGTGGGGTGACGCCTTTTTCTTGTGGGGTGGGGTCTTTTTGAAGCTACTTGCTTAATGGTCTTATCTTGTGGTGTTGAATGGTCTTTTCTTATGGGTGCTGAAGTGTCTGCTCTGGCGAGGTATTCAAGTCTTATGTAGATGAGGCTGATATACGAGAGCATTGAACTTGGCGATGCTTCTTGTCTTCTCCCCTGGGGTGATTCTATGCAGATGTTGTTTGTCCCTTTTGGTCTCTGTGGAGACTGGCTGTCTCCCCCCCCCCCCGGGTCTCTTTCTCCCCACCTTGGTGTGTGTGTGTCAGAAAGGGGGCTTAGGTTGGCTTTCTCTACATCTCCCCCCCGGGGAAAAGATGGCATTGGGGTCTCACACCCCAATTTCTTATTGACTTGCTTATCACTTGAGAAAGCCCGGGAGAGTGCATCAGCCAAGACATTGTCTTTACTTTTGATGTGCTCAATTTCGAAGTCAAAGTCTTGCAACGCCAGACTCTACTGTAGGAGTTTTTGGTTGTTGCTTTTGACTCTATCTAACCAGCACAGGGGGGAATGGTCAGTCTGCAGGCGGAACCGTCTTCTTTAGAGGTAGGGGCGCAACTTGGTGATGGCCTACACTACGGCCAGGCACTCCTTCTCAATGGTGGCAAGACTACGTTCTCTGGGCAGGAGCTTCTTGCTCAGGTATGCAACGGGGCACAGCCCTTCTCTCACCTTCTCTTGTAACAACACCGCCCCCATCCCGGCCTCAGAGGCATCTGTCTGTAGAATGAAGGGGGATTCGAAGTCTGGGGCTTGCAGAATGGGAGCTGCCGTGAGGCAGGCTTTTAACTTGTCGAAAGCGGTCTGGCAAGCTGAGGTCCACTGGACCCTGTTTGGTTGGCGCTTCTTACAAAGATCAGTCAGAGGGGCTGCTAGCTGACTGAAGTGTGGCACAAACTTCTGATAGTACCCTGCAAGTCTCAGAAAAGCCTGCACCTGTTTTTTGGTTGCGGGTTGGGGCCATTTCTGAACTGATTCAATTTTAGCTTTTATGGGTTTGATGCTTTTTCTTCTGACTTTATGTCTAAGGTACTCAACTTCTCTTAGCCCCACCTGGCACTTCTTTGCTTTCACTGTCAACCCAGCGTCCCGGATCTGCTGGAAGACTCGCTGGACATGCTGCAGATGCTGCTCCCAAGTGGAGCTAAAGATAGCTATGTCGTCTAGATAGGCACAGGCAAATTCTCTCAACCCGTTTAGCATTCCATTCACCAGCCTCTGAAAGGTTGCCGGACTGTTCTGGACTCTGAAGGGAAGAGTGGTGAACTGGAATAAACCCAGGTGTGTGACAAAGGCAGACTTGAGAGCAGCATCCGCGTCTAGCGGAACTTGCCAGTAGCCCTTGGTGAGGTTTAGGGTGGTAATGTACTTGGCCTTTTCTAGCTTCTCTAGCAAGACATCTATGTTGGGGATGGGGTAGGGGTCAGGGACGGTCACTTTGTTGATTTTCTGATAGTCTACACAGAACCGCACCCCCCCCCATCCTTTTTGGCCACTAGGACAATCGGGGAGGACCATGGGCTAGAACTAGGAACGATCACCCCTAGGTCTAACATGGCTTTGACTTTTTTAGCAATGACTTGAGCGTGGGGTCCCACCGCCCAGTATGGCAGAGATTGCAGAGGGGGGCTGTCACCCATTTGAATGGTGTGCTGGATGAGTGGGGTCCGCCCGGGGCGGTCTGAGAACATGGTTTTAAATTCATCCAGCACCCGCTTCATTTGCTCCCGCTGAGCCTCGGACAGGGCGGGTGACAGTGAGATTTCTTCTATTCTTCCACCATCCCCCCATTCTCCCAACAGATCTTCATTAGCAAAATTTTTATTATTATGTTCTTTTACACAGCCTAGTCTTGCACTCTGGTCTACATACAATTTCAACATATTTACATGAAACACTTTATATTTTCTAGGAGTCTCAGCAAAGAGTATTTTGTAGTTGACTGGTCTAAGTTTCTCAACTACAGTCCCCGGACTCTCTCACTTAAGACACAGCTTGTCTGTTTTGAGGGTACGCAGAACCAACACTTTATCACCTACCTTAAAAGTCTGGGCTACTGCGGTTTTATCATACAGCTCTTTTTGCCGCTGCTGGGCTGCCTTCAGATGCTGTTGGGCGGCTTTTCGAACGCTGTGGAGGGTGTCTTGTAGCCGCCGCAGAAAAGTGTGAACCGGCACGGGCGAACTGCCGGCAGCCCCCTCCCACTCTTCTCGCAACAAAGCCAAAGGCCCCCGTAGTTCTCTGCCAAACATCAGTTCATTCGGGGAAAACCCGAGGCTTTCTTGCGGAGCATCTCGGTAGGCAAAGAGGAGGTAGGGTAGGGCTTGGTCTCAAGTTCTCGGGTGACGGCTAGCGTACGCCCGGATTATTTTCTCTAAAGTCTGGTTGAAGCGTTCAACCAGTCCGTTGGTCTCGTGGTGGTAAGGCATTGAAGTTACATGGTCACCCCCCCCCCCAGGTCCCACATCTTCTGGAATAGTTTAGACATGAACCCGGTGCCGCAGTCTGACACGACCGTGCGGGGCATTCTTAAGCGGGCAAAGAGAGAGAGCAGAGTCTTATCCAGGCTGGCTGCAGAGATGGAGGCTAGCGCAAAAGCCTCTGCGTAGTGGGTGGCAAAGTCCACTACTGTCAGTACAAACCTTTTCCCCGTCTTGGTGGGCGGGTTCAGGGGACCTACTATGTCCATAGCAATCTGTTCAAAAGGGATCCCCACCACCGGAAAAGGCTGAAGGGGAGCTCTTGGGTGATCGCGATTGTGTCTCACTCGCTGGCACACATCGCAGGACCGACAGTAAGCCTTAATGTCGGAGGCGATCATGGACCAGTAGAACCACTCTGTGATTCGAGCTTGGGTCTGCTTCTGCCCCAGGTGTCCTCCCCATGCCACGTCGTGGCAAGGTGCAACACGGCGCGGCGGTACCGTTGGGGAACCACCAGTTGCCTTTGCTTGCGCCCCGGTGCCACTTCCCCCTTTGGCTCGAACTCTCGGTACAAAGTTCTATTGTCCCAGACAAATCTTTCGGTGGCAAGGGATACCCCGGGGTCTTGGTTGGCCAGAGCGCGACACTCTCGCAAGGATGGGTCTAGTCGCTGGGCTTCTTTGAATTGGGCTTGTGTCTCAAAGTCTTTAGCCATCTGAGCAAACTTTTCGTTCTTCGAGGGCTCCGCTATGGCCTGGTTTTCTCTGGGGTGCCCCGCAGGGGATGGGGTCACCCCGGGTGGTGGAGGGGGCACGGGCTTAGGCTTTGGGACTGGTGCGGTTACGGGCGGCCCCCCTCGCCTTGCCTGTCTCCAGGTGACGACCCCCATCTTAGCTTTGGCTACCCGGAACGCGAGGTCGTTCCCGATGATGATGCCCCACTCCTTTTGGCGATGGATGATTACGTCTATCTCTCCTTCTCACCCCTGGTACTTGATCTGGACTCGGGCGATGGGGACGGTGATGTCGGGGGAGTTATAAGGTTTGATCGTACACGTACGTCCTGACAAAAGTTGGGACCTCTCTATGTGGTCCCGGGGCAGAGCCGTTACTGTTGGGTTTTGCATAGGCAGAACGAGATTACCACCTGACATCAGGATTATCACCTGACCTGGTGGGTGTCTCTTGAGTTCAAGTACACAAGGTCTTTGGTCACGAGACATAGTCTCAAGATGATATGACTCAGCAACCTTGGACAGGTTTAGCAGTAAACATGTTGATGAATAGGTTATACAACTGGGGTGAGTAATATCCTATTTATAGGTGGTATAAAGCTAACACACTTGCTGATAGCTTCACTCTCCTCCTCCTTCTTCTCTCGTCTCGACTCGACATGTCGACTTGTTCTGGACTTCACTTCATCTAGCCTTACCACTGGGGTATTGGATTTGTATCTGCAATGATGTAGTGAGTAGGAGATGCATTGCTTGCCTTAATCCCATGTAATTGGGTCTTACAAATAAACTCTTTAATCTTTATTAACTGCTGTTATCTCCTCCTTCCGCCTGCGTGACTGGGACTGAGGGTCATTGGCTAGGGAAGCTTTTGAACCCGGGTCAGTCCAGCTCTCACATCTGGTTATGGGCCCAGATAATCAGTAGAGATAAGATTGTTATCTCAGATGGGCAGATAAGCCCACAGAGACGCAGTAGAGAAATTCGGCAGTTATAGGGTTAAGAGAAATGTTTACTATTTGTAAGAACGGTTTGTAAACAAACCGGGAAGGCAATGCAGTGTTGCTAAAGCTGGGTGCTGATAACAGCGGCTTGGAATGCAGCACAACTGAAGAATGCAGGACAGAGAGACGAAGGATTTTTCGTTTTGGAAGCAGCTGCAACGGAGGTGCCAGGCTTGGCAAATCCAAGGCTACAGACTGTGAAAAGAAGCTGGAACGTGGGTGCCGGTTCGGGCAGCTACTAGGCTGAAAAGTGAACAACGCTGGACACAAGGATTTCGTTTTCCACAGCGTGCTGGAGTGATTGTCAAGGAGCTGTATCGGGCAAGGAAATATCTCCAGGAGGCTCTGTGTCTACTCATTTGAGTCAAGGCTACAGCAGGAGGATCATATTTCTTTTACAGTTTGCTTCTTCGCTCAGCAGCGGATCAGCTATCTTTTGCATTGTATCAACAAGTGGCTTGGATTACAAATGCGTGGATTGCGTCTGACGTGGGTAAAGCGTCTGGAGCATCATGTCGCAGCAAAGCAAAGTCACGTGTGACAGAAACGTATCTTGGGAAACCTGATACTACACGGGAGGCTGTATTAAACCAGCGGAGGCGTGGTTTTAAAGCAGCAGGGGGAAAACAGCGCGGCAGTTTTGAACAGAGAAAGCTGTGCTTAAAATGGGAAGCTGTTCTTCATTTTCTTCATGTGGGATCACAGAAGAAGGAGCTTGAAATCAGCAGGGGTACTGCTGATGGGAAAAACTTTGTGTTTTAACCCAGGACATAACAAAATGGACATTATTTTGTTGTGAGCAGAAAACAGTGGATTGTTTAAACAAACTTTCTGTGTTGGACATAAATAAGCAGAAAGAGGACTATGCAAATGGTCAGGGGTTTAACAGTCATGTTTTTTGGAAATGTATTTCTTGAAAGTTGGATAACTTGGACTCAAGAAAGTGTAATATATGCTCTGAAATGTCAGGAAATGTACTGAATGTGTATATGACTTGAGTATATTGGATTTTTCTGTAGCAAAATGTAGACTACTGAATAATTAGGTATGTTTATATGGCAAAGCTAAGAGATGGATTATTTCTTTTATACTGTAATGATGTAAATAAAGAAATGGAAAGTTGTACTGTTGCAACTATAAAAAGGTTAAATGCTTATATGTATGACATGTACATGCATGCATATCACATGATGTTTGGTCATTTAGATTCACAGGCCTGTGAAAGAAAATGCAAACTGTGGTGGGAAAAGCATTTGGAAACTGAAATTATCACATGAAAGGTAATTTTGTGCACATATACAAGGGATGCTAGCTTCAACAGGTAAACTGGAAGGCAAGCTGAAAAACCAGTTCATTTCATTTCAATTTGTTCTTGGTGATCTTGTGGGTACTCTGATGGTTTTTAGAGGAGAGGCACGTTATTTCATGATGTTAATTAATCAATACACGAAGTACAGGTTGTGTACATGTTAGATAGAAAGCTGGAGTATTGAACAGAGTCAAGGTGTTTTGTGCTTGGATGGGAAACAAGCATATTACCCATGTTACCTATTTCTTTTGAGATATGGGGGAAGTTCAATTCAGTGCATGTTTTGATGCATTTCTAACAGGATGTGGTATTGAACACATGGATTGTGTGGAAGAGTAAACAAACACTCAGAAGAGGTGATACTAATTTGGATAATGAGGTTTGGGTAGAAGCTCTTAAATGTTTTGATTATGTACATGATAGAAGTTTTAGTTCTGTGTATTGAACTGTACACCTTATGGAAAGTAGTGTAGAAGGAAGAATCTTCTGGAGAAACATTTCAGGATCTTGGATCTGATATGTAGGTACACCTCAAAATTAGAAGAAATCTGTAAGAGAGCTTACATGAGATTTTTCTAGAAATGAGAATATTGTGTTTCACATGAACAACACTTGGATAGTGAGATTATCTAGAAGTGTTAAGTATAATGCTGAATGAAAATGTGAGATCATTTTTCAAAATTAATTCTGTTAATGCAGGGGATGCATCAGGTTCAGAGTCAGAATAGAAAAGCATTTGCTGAAAGACAGTCAGGTAAATTTGACAAACTCTGATACACATTTGGTTTAGAGATGGGAGGCTAGACAAATGATTGTTCATCATTGATGCAAATTTATTGGAACAGGAACCTGATAACTGATGAAGTAAGGAACAGGTGAGTCAAACAACCTGTGAGATATCAGGATGAATTTGCAGGGAAAAGCCATTTGAAACTTGAAAATTTCAAAGAGGTGAAAAAATTGTCTGTTAACGAAGCTAAACCATAGCTTCAGGCTATGCAAGCTGAGTTGAATTCTTTGGATAAAGAACAAAACATGGAAGCTGGGGAAACAAACAGCAGTCCATGGAACTCATTGTTACCAGATAGATTTTTTTTAAATGAAAACTAACCAGATTGGAGAAAGGTTATATGACAAATAGCAAGATTGGTTGCTTGTGATTTTGCTCAAGTTAAAAAGGAGCTGGATAATCATGGATGAGTGCAACAACAATTTGCTTTGGAAACAGTTAGACTGATGTTTAAGAATATGAAATGTATGAATATTTCACAATTGGAAATATTGGAACATAAGCATTTTAAATGAGAGGAAGTCTTTGGAAAACGGTGAGATTTTCTGTAGAAAAGCTAAAATCAGCTGGAGGCTGGAATTCTGTTTTGAACTCAAACATTGCTGAATTGAGATTTGCACAGAGAGGCAGATCAATGTTTGTTTGTTAAACAGGAGGAACAAGGACATAGACTGTATGTACTTTGTTTAGTTGGATGATCTATTGTTTCTTCTGGACAGATAAAAGCAATATGATATAATTGATCCAGGGTTTGGAATTTCATTGAATTGAAACTGCTTGGTGGGGGATCAACTGTTTATTTGTAAATAGAAGTTGAGGGAGAACCAAGAGGGCAGTACTTACTGCAACAAACCAGAGAAAAATCATGGATGTGATTGAGAATTTGGAGATAGTTAACTCAGTGAGAGACTCCAAATAATTGAGGATTTTCAAGCACATGCTGATGGAAAAGCAGTTTGAATGCTACACAGAAGCATTGGGCTGTTGAGCTTTACTGTACAAGCAACAAGGCCAGATATTGCTGTCAGTGTAATAGGCAGACTGTTAGACCAACAGGACATGCTTGGAGAGCTCTGAAAAGGAGTTGTGTGTTATCTGGAGGGAACATCACACTTCAGACTAAGATTTACAAGTCAGAGCACAGGTGGCTTACAGATTCACAGAAATGCCAGTTGTGGTTGTGATAGTAAGAACAACAAGAACACACCTGAAGTTTGTTATTTTTATAACCATACTTTGTTTTATTGATTTTGTTAGAAACAATCATCTAAAAGTTAGAGTTCAACTGAAGCTGAACTGAATACATTGTATTATGTATTGTGCTATTATGCTATTGTAAAGCTTGAATAGTTATTGCATTTGTTTAAATAGTTTAAATTGTTAAAATGTTTAAATGATGCTGGGATTGATGTGAAAAACCTATTACAGTTTTTTTCAGAAATCCAAGACAGGATTGCTATGCTGCAGGCAGATAGCAATACACAACATTTTGGGTTTGCAAATAAAACTGTGTCATAAAGAGGGATACATCAGAAGTAATTTGATGGTGGTTCAAATTTCTGGCAGGTAAAGTCATTCCTGCAAAAGTTTTTTTTTATCAAAGTCCATAGATGAAGGAACAGCATCAGATGTCAACAAAGCTGTTGCTGTTGTATGAGGTAAATAACCACGTTCTGCGACAAATGCAAAAGCAGGGGGATGTTGGGTTTTGCATAGGCAGAACGAGATTACCACCTGACATCAGGATTATCACCTGACCTGGTGGGTGTCTCTTGAGTTCAAGTACACAAGGTCTTTGGTCACGAGACATAGTCTCAAGATGATATGACTCAGCAACCTTGGACAGGTTTAGCAGTAAACATGTTGATGAATAGGTTATACAACTGGGGTGAGTAATATCCTATTTATAGGTGGTATAAAGCTAACACACTTGCTGATAGCTTCACTCTCCTCCTCCTTCTTCTCTCGTCTCGACTCGACATGTCGACTTGTTCTGGACTTCACTTCATCTAGCCTTACCACTGGGGTATTGGATTTGTATCTGCAATGATGTAGTGAGTAGGAGATGCATTGCTTGCCTTAATCCCATGTAATTGGGTCTTACAAATAAACTCTTTAATCTTTATTAACTGCTGTTATCTCCTCCTTCCGCCTGCGTGACTGGGACTGAGGGTCATTGGCTAGGGAAGCTTTTGAACCCGGGTCAGTCCAGCTCTCACAGTTACATCTGCCCCAGTGTCCCTATACCCCACCCTGGGAACATTATTGATATAGATGGACTCACAGAATTGCTTGCGGCTCCATCTCAGCTGGTCTGGGGAGGCGATGCGATACAGTGATGCACGGGGTTCAGGACGGTAGGAATCCCACTCTTGGAGATCTTCTTCGGCACCGCGATTCTCGGGGATGCTTGCATGGAGGGAGAGGACCGACCGTCACTCGTCGTCGCTGTCGTCGTCTTGAGCGGCTGCAGCACCGGCCGCGACGCGTCCTACTTTCCCCGGCGAGGGACGGGCATCCCGGTTCTTGGGTTGGAGCTTGGGGCAACCCCGCCGCAGGTGTCTCATCTCGTTACAGTGGAAGCACGCCCTAGACTGAGGGTTTGGTTCTCCTTGGTCTGAGGGGCCTCCCCGTGCCGTCGGGGCAGGCCCTTTTCTGGCTCTGGGTTCTTCTCGGCCACGGCCGCGGAACTTCCCTTGGTGGATGGGGCCGTCTGGTATAGCCCCATCTCGTCGGCCATGATCTTCGCCGCCTCACAGGTACGGGGCTTCTGATCTCTCACGACAGCGGCCAGCTCTTTCGGGATGGTGGTGAAGAACTGCTCTATGGCGATCAGCTCGACAACTTCTTTCAGGGTGGAGGCCCGGGAAGCCTCCACCCAGGACGCGCAGACGTGCATCACCTGGGCTGCCCATGCCACGTGGGTGGTCCCGGGGGAAGGTCTACCCTCTCGAAATCTCCGCCGGCAATGTTCGGCGGTGAGGGCGAAGTGTTGCCTGACCGCTGCCTTGAACACCTCGTAGCTTGACAGTGTCTTCTGCAGATGAGCCCCGAGGAGGTCAGCCAGGTCCCCACTGACCTGGGTTCGCAGGGCGGACAACCGCAAGTTGTCGGGGACCCGCTGCTCTTGGCACGCCATTTCGAAAATGTAGAAAAACATCAGGACATCCTGCCCTGGCTTGTAGTAGGGGAACGCCTTGCGGTCCCACGACGGAGGGGGAGCAGCGGAGGGGACAGTCGGGGGAGTTTTCCCCGCCTCGAGCTGCAGCTTGGCTAACTCTATCTGCATCTGGATCATTTCGCGCTCGTGGGCCATCCTCTCCCGCTCGTGTGCCATCCATTCCGAGGGAAGCTCGAGGGGCTCTAGAGGCTCCAGAGGAGCGGGGTCTTCGGTCACTACATCTTCTCTCCCATCTGTCGGAATTGGGATACAGCGGCCCCTGGGTCGGGCACCCTGGGCCAGACTCACCAGCAGCTCCCTCTGCAGCTCTGTCTGCTGGATCTGTGCCGCCAACCCCGGGGTGATGGGGGTTGCGGGCAGGGGCCGCCGTGGCTCGGCTCCCCCAGTCGCTCTGTCAGGCTCTGGGTCGCCCATGGTGATCCTTAGGCTCTTGCTACTTTGGGTCTGGGAGATATTCTGGGCTAATAAGTTATCCCACTTCTGCCACCAAGTGGAAGACCGACAACTTGGTCTTTTGCGCGGGTTCAATGCTAAGGGGGTAGCGAGTCTTAGGGCGGGCCTTCTCCGAGGTCCCCAGCGACTATCACTTTTAGCTTTGAACAAAGGGATAACTTATAGCCACAAAAGTATCTTTTATAAAACAAGTTTATTTACAAAATCACTTTTACAAACCCAGACACACGCCAGCAATACAGCTTATCAGTACGGTACAAAGTAGCAAGCAAGAAGTCTCAAGGGCACTGTGATTTCAGGGCTCTCAGCTAGTTAGTTCAGCTCGGGCTCTAGCAGAGGCCTGGTCAACTGCATGCTGCTAGCTGGGTTCCCGGCGGAGGTCCGGTCTACCCAAGCGGCTAGCTGGGTTCCCGGCGGAGGTCCGGTGTACCCAAGCGGCTTGTGAGTGATTTCAGCTTGGTTTCCCGGGGGTCCGGTCAACCCAAGCGGCCAGTGATTTCAGCTTGGTTTCCCGGGGGTCCGGTCAACCCAAGCAGCCAGTGATTTCAGCTAGCTGGAGCACGCCGGGTGCTGCTACCCGGGGTTGCCGATCCCTTCGTTTTCTTACCCCAAGCATGGGGCAAGATTGCTGATCAGGTCCAACAACTCAGTTTTCTTGCGCAGGGTGTTTTATACTTTGGTGTTTCAGGTAGCCCCTCTCTCTGTAATCAGGTGGGTTGCCAATCAGGTGGGTTGCCACCCTCCCTGAGGGGCGGCCTTTTGGGTCAGGTGGGGTGACGCCTTCCCCCTGTGGGGTGGGGTCCCTTTGAAGCCACTTGCTTAATGGTCCCATCTTGTAGTGTTGAATGGTCTTTTCTTATGGGTGCCGAAGTGTCTGCTCTGGCGAGGTATTCAAGTCTTATGTAGATGGGGCTGATATACGAGAGCATTGACGAACCTGGCGATGCTTCCTGTCTTCCCCCCTGGGGTGATTCTATGCAGATGTTGTTTGTCCCCTTTGGTCTCTGTGGAGACTGGCTGTCCCCCCCCCCGGGTCTCCTTCCCCCCACCTTGGTGAGTGTGTGTGTGTCAGAAAGGGGGCTTAGGTTGGCTTTCTCCACAATGGGCTTATCCCATTTTCTTTCAACAAGAATCTTGTGAGGAAGGTTATGATGAATGCCTGTGATTTGCCCAGGGCCATTTGGTGAGCTTTGTAGAGATTTGAACTTGAGCTGTGCACAAATGGCCTCTCAAAATGCTTCATCACTGTGGGCAGAGAAATTTGGGGGACAATTTTACTAAATTTCTCCAGGGGGGAGAAGAAAATTTCAAGTTTCTCACAGGTAGGGCTCGCTATTGGCAGGGGTTGTAGCACAGCTTTTCTTTTTTTTTTGTAGTAAGGATTTTGAGGGGTTTTGTGCTACCCCTACAAGTGGCAACAGCATCAACTTTATTGGCAGGCTGGCCCCCATTTTGCATCCACCCCAATGCAGGTGTGTGGGGGGGGCAGTGTTGTGTCTAGCTCCAGGGCAGAGGTGGAGCTAGTGCTGAGTCAAAAGCTGTCCTCCAATTTCCTGAAAGTTTCCTTCCCCCATGAAAGAGGCTTTCATTGTTCTGCCTCATTTTCAGGGTGTTTATAATTTATTTTTGTGGTGTTTTTGAGCTTACATAATCACCTCGAGGTGGCCAAGGGTGCCGTGTGTTTTCTTTCCATTACACATCTCTCCATTGCTCTGTAGCCCCCAGGCTGCCTGCACTTCCTGATCTGAAAAAGCCCTATGGGAGGAGTTACCTCATGATGTCTTCCCCTGGGCTTTAATTGAAGCACAGGATACTGAAGAGGCTACAAGCTGCCAGAAAAATGATTGTACAATTAAAGACACTCCTAAGCCACTTCCGAAGTAAAATAACAAGAAACCCAAACCCAGCCCATGAGAATGTATCCAAAATTTTATTCACTATTGAATTTCTTTTCAAAAGCAATTTCTTCTCTATCAAATTGAATGAGAATCATCAAAAAATGGGAGAAATTTTCGGCACAGCACTCATTTGAACCTTGACCCGCAGTGCAAATTCAGGACTACAATATACTGACAATGACACATAACAGCTAAATACAGTTCAAGCCAAGCTGTTGTCCCTGAGTGTGAAAGTTACTTTTCAGGATTGTTTCCATATAAATCCAATCATAAGTCACTCCCATGACAAAAAATAAAATGTCACTAGGACTTCCAGCTACCCATGAGTCTAATACGCTGGGCTGGTCCTACTACAGTGGTGTAAAATGGAAAAAATAAAGAACTACCACTTCTTCCTTATGAATTTCAAGAAAATTGCACAACCTCGAGGTGATTATAGCAGGTGCATGAATCCATGGACAATAGGAATGAATATCAATGGTCATTCACTGAAATAATTGTGTGTGTGTCTGCCTGTCTGACTGCCCCATACTCTAGATTCAGGGGTCCTCAAACTTTTTAAATGGGGCCAGTTCATTGTCCCTCAGACTGTTGGGGGCCCGGACTATAGTTTGAAAAAAATATGAACGAATGGATCAAGTACTTGATAGGGGTGAATTTTTCCCCCCTTAAATGGAAAGTTATTTTATTTATTTATTTATTTCATTTTTATACCGCCCAATAGCTGAAGTTCTCTGGGCGGTTTACAGCAATTAACAAGACAGTCCCTGCCCACAGGCTTACAATCTAAAAAGACACGACACACAAGGAAAAAGGAATAGGGAGGGAAGAAGAGGGAATATTAATGAATACTCCTGGCAGGGCTCGTGCTATTTACATATATAGTTGCACAATTGTTTCATGCCTAACACGAATATACTTTTGTTTTTGCCATCACACAAATGAGCATACTCTGCTTCAATCCAAAGTAGCATTTTTGAAACATTAGACATCTGACTTAGCTACATCAGCTCATACATAAGAGGTAAAACACCACCACTAGTTTTTCCATATTATGGAAAAGAATTAAAAGAATCAGCGCTTGAAGCGAAAGAGTTAAAAAAAAGTCTGCTTCCGCCGATTGGCCACCAGGCCGAATAAAAAGGCAAGGCGGGCCAGATGTGGCCCACAGGCCTTAGTTTGAAGACCCCTGACTCTAGATTCCTGGAACCTTGAGGTGAGCTGTACAGAATGGAATGTGCCTTGTGCAACTGTAATAGATTTCTGTAGCAACTGGAACTGTTTGTTCCTGAGGATAAGATGCTATGCCTGTACTGGATGGGTCTTTGATCTTAGGCTGGGTGCAGTTTAAGTACAATCAGCCATCAGCAAGTAGTTTCACTGTAGGTTGTCACCAGCAGTATCCCAAATTCCTCATCAGCTTCATTGAACTTTCAAACAATAATGGTAATGTAATGTTGTCTTAAGTGCATCTGATAGAACAAGAGTATGGCTGTAGTCATTCTTCTCCATCAAATCTAAGAATGATGCTTTTAAAGATCAAACAGCCCTAGATTGGTATTTGCAAATTGCTCTCAACTCAGCTCGAAACATATAGTTCAAACTTACTATAAATAAGCTCCTTGCTTGGTTCATGCGCCTTATTCTTGTTGTGTTGTACATGTCCCATTCACTTGCATTTATCTCAGTAGGAAGGATCTAACTATGTCTATGTGTGCTAGCACTATTGACGTTGCGCTAGCATAAATCAACACTTGTGCAACATCAATAGCACTTGTTTGTGCAACCGGAAATTGGCAGTGCAGCAGCCAAAGTGGAGCTATTTTCATAGATTCATAGATCATAGAGTTGGAAGGAGCCTACAAGGCTATCGAGTCCAACCCCCTGCTCAATGCAGGAAACTAGAGGAGGGGTCTCCCATCCAAGTAATAACCGGGCTTGACCCTGCTTAGCTTTCCACGCTCAGAGCCAGCGTAAGCCACAGGCCTGTCTTACAAGGTGTGTTGGGGAGCGCAAGCTTTGTTTTCAAGGGAAATCACCTTCCTGGAAGCCTCCTAGGAGTGCAATTTTGCTTGAAAACAAGGTCACACTCCCTGCACACTTTGTTTTGAAGGAAAATCGGTGTCTTTTTGCTGCTGCCATGCTACCAAATGTTCTGTTGCGCTAGCAACATTCCACAAATGTTGGTTTACGCTAGCACAACATCAATAGTGCTACCTACGCATGAACACCGTTGGATCCTTCCCCTTGTTCTGATAACTCCTACATATGGGAGACTATTTCAGTTAGGAATTGCTAGCAACATTTTTCCCCCCAATGTGCAAAGGGTTTTGTAGTCAGAGTGCTGAGAACTGGAACTAGATTGTCTGAAGTGGCTCATTGTGTAAAAGGCTCCATGAACACTACATTTTGGACAAGCTGCAGAAATCTTTTTGAAATGTTTGTTATGTATTTATTAAGGAATGTATATACCATGCTTAAACATCGGTTTTCAGGATGGTTAACAAATAAAATGAAGAGAAACATGTTAATACCTAAGTGGGGTAAGCAGGGAATCTATTAAGAAACCCTTGTTTTACTGGATGCCCAACACTGATACCACAATTGGCAAATTTTAAGGGGGGGGGGGAAACCCTGTTTGAATCCACCTTCAGACAGGGAGGTTGATCCAGGAGTGGGCATGCAAAAGGGTACTGTGTGGTACATATTCAAATCTTTCTTAAGATGCAGATATGCATTAAACAGAATGACCTAGGTAGACCTACTGTGGATAGGCACCCTATCACCATTGTATCTCATTATACCTGAGCAACATTTTGCACATGTTGAAATGGGTTTGCAGATAGGCTCTGTAACTCATGACACTCCTTCATTGCCCATGTGCAGTGAAATGCTATCTTCTATGTACCAAAGACAAAACAGTGGATAATCTACTACCTAATCATCTCTCAACTGTTTGCTGAGGATCATATTTCTGAACAGTTGTTCTGTGCATGGCAGGATGTTGTACATTCAGAAGAGAGAATCACTGTGATAGGAAACAGAGGGAAAGTCCTAAATACAGACACTTTTCTTTGGAATGGAAGAGCTAGAGATGATCCAAATAACTTTGTGTTCACAAGCTGGAAACTTTTACTCTTGAGAATCTTAACAATTCAGTCACTCATTAATTTTAAAAGTCTTATGATCATCAAATTAGTCTACATCTGAATTGTGAGTAAATATGTAATAGAAGAAATTTTGAGAGTGGTTCATTAACAGAATAGGAGATAATAGAAGAAATGACTAAAGCAGGAGTCAAGATCAAGAACGGGGGGAAATGAAATATTTAAGCTTAAAAACACGATGATTTGGAATTCTCTTCTCAAAAGGCAGGTAGGTGATAGATTCTTGATTCATTTGGATGAAAGCAATTTGGACTTTTAAAAAAACTAAAAAAGGTTTTATATTTGGAGCTACTTAACTGGACAGGCTGCTTTATGCTGTAATGGCTCACCTCTTTTGTAAAGATTGTAAGAGGTGACAACCAAATGTAGTCCAGAACAAATGATATTTCCAAAATCATACAGACTGTAATTGGATGACAATAGGCATGTACCACCTATTCAATTATAATTTACTGAACCAATTGTGTCTTTTGTTTGTTTATCTGAGGCAGCTCTAAGGAATAGTTCATTATACATTTCAAAGTCAGTTCCCTGACCTTCTGTTTTATCACATTTGACTTCTAGTGCACTGCTGTTCTCCAGAGGATAAGCTGGTACTATAATGTTTGTTTTATTTATTTATTGAAAATATTAATATATCTCCCTTCACCATATTAGATTTCAGGGCAGTGCAATAGCATTAAAAAAAAAAAAAGTTTGTATGACCAGTGGTCTTCTCCCAATGCTCACCCATAGACTTGGTTTGCATGTAACTACTACGTTTAAACCATGGGAAGTCTTGACTGCACAGGAATGAGCAAGTGTGCTGCCTCCCAACCACTTGCCCATTTCCACTTTGATAAACAACCCAGGAAGGCCCAGTTCCTGGATTATGCTCCATGTTGACTGAACCCAGCACTCTGGGTTGTTGAGGGAGAAACAACCCAGAGTTTTAACCCAACAACAAAGCATGGGTTAAAACTCTGGGTTGTTTTTCCCTCAACAACCCAGAGTGCCGGGTTTGGACATCACAGAGCACGACCCAGGAACATGGTCTTCCTGGGTTGTTTACCAAAGCAGAAATGGGCAAACTGTCAGGAGGCAGCTCGCCTGCTCACTCCTGACTACCCATGGTTTAAACGACCAATGGGTAGTCATTACATGCAAAATGGGACTCCCAACTGTCTGTTTCTGCTATCTCTCCCTGAGAAACCACTGGTCTTATTTTATCTCTCTCCATGACTTTTAGAAATGCCAGGTTTAAAAAAATTGTGAATCGCTAGAACTGTCACTTTTCAAGGTTCAGTTCCCTCCCCAGGGCTGCCTTGAGAAGTTAAATCTCAGAATGTGGAGTGGATGCATCATCTTTATTGGCAATGTGGGCACATGAACACTACCATGCTGGACACACTGAGATATATTTTGAACTACTGATAGTCCATAATAGGATGGTTATGCTCACTCTCTCCTGGCTTTTAAATAGGTGGAAAACAGGTAATTGCTGAACCCACTAATACAGTGCACAGAAGGCAGAGTAGAGACATAAGAAAGTAAGCGTGTGTAGTAGTAAAGAAGGGAAAGCTGTTGTGTTCGAGCAGTGATCCTTGGTATGAAAATCTGACTGTTAAAGGTGTGTCATTTTATCTATCTCTGAAATCTGGAGGAGGGAGAGGCAATTGCCTTTGCTCCCCTTTGGCTGTGCCTGAAGGGCAGACTGAGCTGCCCCTGAACTTCCTCAAGTTCAGTCAAACTTCACTTGCTTCAGAACATGGGCAGCTCTTGCAAATGTATACATTTGTTGCTAGTTTGGGGTGGTAAAAACATAGCTAGGCCAGCGGAGTTGCACTATACCATGGAAGAAAATTACAGAAACCATTGAAAAATGCTTTTCAATGTACATGTTCACTTTTATGTACATGTTTCTGGTTTGCTTTGGTTTCAAACCTTATGAAATCCCCTTTCAAATGAATTCACTGACATAGCTTTCAGCATATGCTGAACATGCCTAATTATTGTGATTTAGGGACCAGCTGGGGCACGGCTCAAGAGGAAAAGTAAACTAGTGCAATAGCCCTTTTTAACACATTTACCAGCTCCCTACCCCAGCAGCTGATTAGTCATTACTCTTCTTTCCCCTTACCTAAGGCAATCACTTTAAATATATAAACATGGCATAACCTTATGCAAAATTAGCTTCCAAGACTGGAATGTGAAGCAACAAGTTCAACCAGTTTAGGCTAGCACTCTACTCACAGTGCTAGCCTAAACTACAAGACTCAAAACAACTGACTCTTATTTGGGGGATCTAAAGCACTATTTCTTCACATTTAACTCCTCTCCCCATCCTCACATATACAGTGCCTCCACCCTTCCTGCCCAACCCATTCGACATTTCCTTGGTATGGCCCAATAAAAGACTTGCCTGATTCCCCCACCCCACCCCCGGGCACAACTTATGTAATGCCAACTTGTCTATAAAACCAAATCCAAAGCAGGAGCTGCTGATCTCTGGTTGTACCTGCAAAGATCTCCAAATTTAGATTTTGAGGAATACAGAGCTAAATGCTTTCTTGCTCGGATAGTAACTGCTTTTTGTCTGGGCTTCTGGTCCTTTAACATCTTCAAAGCAGCTGCCAATTCAAAAGCTTTAAACTTTTCCCATCATGTTGTCTATGCCACAAGATGCTTTCCCGATCAGTCAGAGACACACACTCTCTCTCTCTCCATCATTTGACAGATCTCAGTACCTTCCTGTATTATCAGCTTTTCATTTGTCTTCTCCCATTTCCATTTTCTAAAACTTTGTCACATGAAATTCAGGTTAATTGTATTTTTGGTATACAAGATACCCATTTGGGATATGGCCAGTTCTAATTTGTACAGCAGAACTACAGGTTTAGCTTATATGCCAGCTGCAGCCTTTCCTGAAGAAATCCAACTATAGGCATTCATGCTCTAGTCCAGTCACTTCCAGGTTAGATTACTGTAACACACTTTACATGGGGCTGCCCTTGAAGACTGTAAGTTTCCTTTGGTTCAGAATATAGCTGACAGGGTTTTGACTACAGCATAAAGATCAGATCACTCTGATCTTTACCCAGCTTCAATGTTTTCCAGTTTGTTTCTGGACTTGACTCAAAGTCCAGAACATTTAAATCCCTAAATGGCTTGGGAGAATTGTCTCCTGTCATATGAGCCAGCCTGAAAACTTTTATCTGTGTCATTCCATCATCAGATGTATGGCAGGTAGGTACCAGAGATTGGTCCTTTTTGGTAATGGCACCTAGAATCTGGAATATCGCCCCAAAGAAGCTTGCTTTTTGGTGTTTCATTGCTGCTTGCGTTTCGATGAGCAATGAAGTAAGCTTTCAGCAGGCTTTTTCAGAATATTACTTTTAAAGTATATAATGCCTGCTGCTTTAAATGTGTTTCAATGTTTTTGTGTTTTACTATGTCTTTTTAAAAATCATCTAAAAGTCATCTTGATTGTATCTTTTAGAAAAGTGAGATGGCAAGATTCCCATTCCCGTAACTTGGTTTTGATTCCTGAGCAATGTAGCAAGACTTTGAGAGCCAATGTGGTGTAGTGGTTAGATTGTCAGACTAGGACTGGGGAGACCTGTGTTTGAATCCCAACTCATTTGGATAATTTTGAGCCAGTCATTATCTCTCAGCTTAACCTACTTCACAAGGTTCTTGTGAAAATCAGATGGAGGAGAGGAAGAATCACAAATGATTCCTTGAGATCCTTTGAAGGAGGGTGGGATAAAATATACATGTAATAATGTGGAGAAACGAGCCTTTGGGGATACACACACACACCTCATGTGTGAACTGGCTGGGGTGGGGTGTGCATAGTTAGCATGTGGAGAAAGGGGCCTTTGGGGGTTCCTGCATGCATACACACACACACACGCCTCCTCATGTGTAAACCAAGTGGGGCCAGTTGAGGGGGCTGGGAGGAAACTAGAGAAGTTGGCCTAGGGCTTTCATATGTAAATAGTTCAAGTCATGAGTTCCCTTCCCCCTGCCTGGCCAGGTGAGGTGCATGGTGATTGGCTAAGAGGCAGCAGAGGAGAGGAGGGGAGGGGAGGGGAGGGGGGGGAAAGGTATATTTCCCAAAGCGTGGTTTTTGGTTTGTCTTTGTTCTACCCGGCTGTGGTAATGGCGGTAAGCCAAGGACCCCAGGCAGCTCCTGGTGAAATTAGCTGGATTGAGGGCTCTAGTAAAGGCAAGCCTTGTGGGAGTTTTACCCATCTCGGACCTTCGGGTAGGTGTGGTAATCTCCCTCGGGCAGCAAGGCTGTGCTGGATTTAACCCTTGAAGAGAACACCCTCAGGTAACAGGTGTGTGCCTGAGAGATCTTAAGGAATCAGGTTTTATTGTTTTCCAGCTTTACTGTGTACTAACGTGTCTCTCTCTTTATTTTGTGTGCTTCTCTCATTTCCCTAATCTTGTTGTTTAAATGCTACCAGAATAAACCTTGTCTTGGTTTTACCCCACATGGGTTTTGTAGTACTCTGTGAGTTCAGTATCTAAATCCAGGTTACAGAATTGAAGGCGAGTCCCTCAACAGAGACTCAAGTAGGGTTGCAGACAGCTGAGGCTGGCAATCTGGTACCTTGAGATCTCTGGGGGTCTTGGTTCCTTTGGAGTCATCAGGCGATCACTCGTGACCGAGGGTGTGGCGGGCCAGCCAGCCCCCCCTTCCTCCACAAATAATAAATACACTCCTCAGTGTATGCTGATTTAAGGTGGTTCTTTGTCTAGCTGTTGTCTGAGCTGCAAGGAAACACAGCCAGACAACCAAAACTGACCAGGCAAGTTCTGACCAAGTGGGGAGACCTAGTTGCTACACAGTAGATGGGAACAAAGGAAATAAAAGCCTTTTCACGAAAGCATGTCACCCATCCATAAATTCTGGCCATGTCCTAAGAAAGGCTTCTATGAATTACCCTTCACAAAACAATTTGAATATAATATGCATGTTAAAGTGTAGCATGTGTTTTCAAGAGCTGCCTGATCAAAAATTCAAACCCAAAAAGGGTACACCCATAAAATAACATGGTTTAGTTATCTTTTAGCAGCCATGCGGTACTCACAATTAGGATGGCTAAAGAATAGTAGTTTTCACACACACACAAACACACACTTTCATGTGGATTCTATGTGGCATGTGGATTCTAATCTATGCTGGCGCTTGTGGGGATGGAATACAGGAGTGGTGATTATTCCGCATTAACTAATGCAGGACATAAGGGCAACAATCTTGAATATAGTCAGGACCAGTACAGGATGCTTGCCTGAGAGACCAACAATAAAAATTAGAAATGGGAAACTAGTGTTTCCTACAGCCGAGCTGGCAAGTTAGCAAGTGCAGATGGCAGAAGAGTGAGAGAAGAGACCTTGCTTCCCACTTAAAACGACAGAACAATGCAGTACAATGCAATGCAATCCCAGTCCTAGGGGTGTGTTGACCCTGTCTGTGTGTGCTGCTTCTGCCTTTCTCAGTCTGTAAGGGCCTGCCTCTCTGAGGGGCGATGGCGGGCCAGGTTTAGAGGAAGGTGGTGGTGGCCCATGAATCTCCGTTGCTATGGGAACGCACACAGTGATCTGCAAGCCGCGAAGGCAGGAGAAGCTGGTCATGTGGCGAAGCAAGATGGCTACCAGAGCCTGAAGGCTGCAGCCCGAGTGGTGGTGAGTGGTTGGGAACCGCGAGCAGCGCTGCCTAAAAAGGGGAGCAATTCGCTTCTCCGGCAGGCAACAGCTGTTTGCTGCGCCCTAAGTTTTTTCTTGCCAGCCCTCCCGGTCTCTGAGGCAGCTTTCCTTCCCCCTTCACGCCCCCCAGCAGCTCTTCAACCCCCCTCCTGGGCGATATAATCCCTCCCGTGCCCCCTTAACGCCTCGTTAGCAGCAGCCAGCGCCTTCTCTGATAATGTCTCCACGATAACTTTTATTGCAGCCTGGCTGCTCTCTTGTTTTTGTTTTTTTCCTTTCCTCTGTGCGCGCTGCTGGTGGGGAGTGCTGCAGAGCTAATGTCCGGCAGCCAAGTCTGCCTGAGTAGTCCCGACGTGATCCTGCGACTTGCTGCTGCACCTTTACAATGGCTCTTACCTTGTTTGGTGAGTAAAAACCTCGCTTTCCGCTTCAGGGCTTCTTCTCTCCTCCTCGCCCCTCTACAGATAGAGATCGTGGAGGGAGTTGTGTTGCTATTTAAGGTATATGAGCGCGCTGAATCTCTCTCTCTCTCTCATATATTACTTATTCAGTTAGGATGGCTAAGGCTGCTTCCCCTTTCTCTCCCATTGTTTCTCCTCCCGGCAGAGCCTGTGGGCGTGTGCTGGCTCCTTCAGCCAGTTTCGGGGGGTTTGTAGTTGATTGGCTTTTGGAGTATTAAGTTCCAGACTTTCCAGACGATCTGTTGTTTACTTACACAGTCTTTTTTCTTTCTTTCTATATACAATTTCCGGAGGGGTAGCCTTGCCGGTCTGGTTGCAGCAAAAACAACAAAGAGCCTTGCGGCACCTTAAACACCAATTTATTTGAGCATGAGCTTCGCTTCATCATCTGCATCTGGTGGATAGGGTCCACGAAAGCTTGTACCAAAATATATTGGTTAACCTTTAAGCTGCCACAATGCTCTTTGTTTCGTTTTTCTATACTGTTGAACTAGTGATGTTTGTAAAAACAACCAAGAGTCTTGTGGTACCTTAAAGACCAACAAATTTATTGTGGCATAAACTTTCGTGGACTGTAGGCCACTTCATCAGATGCTAAAGCTTATGCTGCAATAAATTTGTTAGTCTTTAAGGTGCCACAAGACTCTCTGTTGTTTTTGCTGCAATATGCTAACATGGATACTCACTGGAAGTGGTGTTTGTGTGTGTCTTCACCCAAACCCCAAGGAATATTGGAAACACCCTTACTGCCCACTGCCCCCCCCCCATTAATTCTCTAGCTTCAGGCAGGGAGAACTTGCACTGTGAGAGTTTGGACTTTTATTTGCATGGAAAGCTGATTAGAGGAGAACATATTTGTGTTCCTTCCTCAAGGAAAGATAATATGTACAGCCAATGAGAGGTGAGCAAAAGATGTGAGCATCTGTGTATACTTTACTAAACTATTTAAAAAGACTGTGTATCTAAGGAATTGGATATTTTAAAAAATTGGTTTGATGTATGTTTTTAGCAGCAGGCAACATTTCTGGTAAATAAAATATTAAAATGGCTGAGGTTTAAATGTTGGCATATTAATATATTTAAACTGATTATTAAGCTTAATTGTGCACATTCCTAACTTAGCAACTAGAAACCATTTGGTTGCAGTAAAGTGAAGCAAAAATAATCTTGATATTAACATATCATTTGTGGAAGCAAATTTCA
The DNA here is from genome assembly GCA_021292165.1 of Shinisaurus crocodilurus. Taxonomy (NCBI): domain Eukaryota; kingdom Metazoa; phylum Chordata; class Lepidosauria; order Squamata; family Shinisauridae; genus Shinisaurus; species Shinisaurus crocodilurus. Next base: position 145,665,770 of record CM037876.1, read on the forward strand.
TTACATAAATAACTCATGCCTGCTTCTTAACTTGAGGGGTGCTTTCTACTGAGTAATTTCACATAATTATTATTTATGCATAATATGTTTCCAGATAATGTTGTAGAGATGGTGTTTACCGTACTTCTCATATTTATAATTTTTCTGAGATCTGTTTGACACTTGTGGGTAATGCAAGAGTTTCATGAGGATCAAAATGCTTCCTCACTCTTAGTATTAAAATTGCTGCAGTACTTTTATATACCTACTATAAGTACTCCAGTGTACTCTTTACAAATACTTTATCTAGAGTTATCTAGATGAGCCTTGATAGATTCCTTATTTAGTTAGAGCTGTCATTTGAAATTATACTTCATGTTACTATAGTTAAAAAAATAAATCTGCAATGGAAAACTATCCAGCTGAAATACTTATGTTGCCAGCTTCCATTTAGTCTTGCATTATGAATTAATCTATGCTGATTAATGATTGAGATGAGATTTCTTGTGGCTGTAGAAGTTCTGTGATCGCCTTGTATAGCTACAAGGGGCTGATTGCCCATTATCTCTTCCTTCCTCTTTGCTCCTCCATTGCCCTGATACTGCTGCCTCTTCCCTTGGATCCAGGAGCCCAGGTGAAATAATGACAGCAGTTGGGGTCCCTAGTGTCATATATTCCCCTATATTAATCCAGAGATGACTGGTAGTTTCTTTCGCTCAAGTAGTTCCTGAGCATATACAGGAAGCACACTAGAAGCCATGACAAGCTAGAAAAATACTGAGAGAGATTCAAGGATGTTATCTGTGTTTCTCATAACAACTTTCTTGGCAATGCTACTGGATTTTCTCGGTTACAAATCAGTTTGCTGATTTATAACTGCTTAATTGGGTATACCACATGAAAATATTAGGAAATAGAATGGTCCCCCTATTTTGATTGGTTAGTTCAGAGTCTCTGCACCTCTGCAGAGACCAGGAAACAGCCTGTGGCAGTGTTCATATGCAGAAATAAGCAAGAATTCTGGAGAATTCTGAATTATCATTCATGAGCTATGTGTTTGTTCACACACCTGCAGCTCATGAACTAAAGAAATGCAAAGCTTAGCTTGTTGTCTGAACTTGGGCTCCTAGCTTGTTGCTTCCAAACAAGCCAGGGATTGTAAACCAAGAAGAAACTCTGGTTTGCAATTCTGGCTTGTAAGGGATGCAGCAAGCCAGGGCTCTGGCTTGGATTGACATGCTAAGCCAGGCTTCACCAACCTGGTGCCCTCCAGATGCTTTGGACTACAACTCCCACAATCCCTGACCATTTGCTGGGCTGGCTGGGCCTGATGGGAGCTGTAATCCAAAACATCTGGAGGGCACCAGGTCGGGGGGGTGGCTGTGCTAAGCTTTCAATACCTGGTTAGTTTAGTCCAGGGCTGCAGAACCACCAGCCTAATCTGGCCAGCCAGGCTCCCCAATTCAGTGCACGGAGCCTCCTTGGGCTCCTCCCCCTGGAAAATCCCCCCCCCCAGGAATCCTCAATTGGAGAGAACAGCAAGGATTCCCCCGCATGCTGCTGTTATCTCTGATATCAGCGATAATAGCAGGAATATGACAATGAGGGACTTGCCATATTCATGGGCTTCTCACCACCCCATGGGGACAGTGAGAGGCATGTGGAGGAGGCGCCCGACTCAGCTGGTGCTGGGAGGAGCCGCTCCTTGCAGTGTCATCTGAGTCCATTTGTGCACTGCTTGCCATCGCCATCGGGGCATCAAGTAGCGCATGAAGCTAGGGACTTGGCCAGTGCTGGGCAGAACAGCTGCTCCTCCCAGCAGCAGATGAGCCCTTTTCTCCATGCTTGTTGTCATCTGGCTTGTGAAGGACCTGGTGGGAAGCAATTCCCTCCCCCCCCCCCCATACAGAAGGTACATTCTGCATCCCTTTTTTAGCCGCTACTGGTGGGAGGAGCCAAGGAGGAACCAACAGCCTCGTGCACAAGCATGTATTGTCATGAGCAGTAAGTCAAAACTCTCCAGAATTGCTGCGTGAACACAGTCAGCGTACAAAGGTCTTATTCAAGCTTTGCAAGTGTATGAAATAGGGCGCAGAAGTTGCAGGGTAGTTTTGAAACATGCCAACTTTGGGGGTTTGAACTTAACAAGCAAAGCACAAAAAAAGCCACACAAAAAAACCCTAGTCACTTGTAGCAACTCTTCTGAATCCTGACAGCCATCTGTTTAATAACTCTAATAAAACAAACCCCATGTACTCCATCCTTGAGAAATAGCTACAAAATCTTAATGATCTGTTGGATCGGTTCTTCTTCTTGGGCCTTTGTTCCGCTGTTACTTATAAAACCCATTTCTGAGTGGATGCTAAAATTATTTGTTTCGTATGGGTTAGCAGACGTTGCTTCTGCTCTCCATCTACATATTGAATCCTCAGATTTGCTGCCCTGTTAATAGATAATTTGAAAAGTGTAGTACTGTTATATATGCCAGCTGTGTTCCATAGCAGCCCTGTGGGAGCAATAACTAAATTAAAGGAAGCAATTACTAATATGAAGAGGCAAATGTAATTTTTAGGTAAATGCAAATGGAAACGTTTGGGAAAACTCTGTTGTGTTGTATCTACTAATTAGACACTTTTCTGATCATGTGCTGTCATCTTTGTGTTGCTGATATATTACGTACACAAAGTGGGTTGTGTTGGGGAGAAGAAACAGACCTGTGCATTTCTTAGCTATAGTAACATTTAATGTTCCACTAGAAATAAATCAAAATGCAATATAAGGTACAGTAATACCTTGGATTGCAAGTAACTTGGTTTGAGAGCAGTTTTGCAAGACAAGCACATTTTTAAATACTTATTTATTTATTTTTTTACTTGATATACAAGTGACGTCTTGCAATACAAGTACTGTAGTATGGCTTAAATTAAAAATCTCTGTACAATTTTTTGGGGGGAGATTTTCTTTTGATATGAGTGTTTTGGATTACAAGCACGTTTCTGGAACGAATTATGCTCTCAATCCAAGGCATGACTGTATCTAAATGCCACTGCAGTCCTTTACTTTGAAAAGGAATGCATAACTTGTAATCTATGTATGCATGTCAACAACAGCATCGGGGCCACTTGAAATCGAACTGTGTGGGGGCATCTCTATGCAGCAAACATTTTTTTGACTAAAGTATTGAGTAGCTGTAGCACTTTGCCTTACACCAAACCTTGATTTTTCATGGTGATGGTCTGGGAGTATGGTGAAGATTGCTGCCATTATGTTGGCAAGCTACTTCACATGGATCCTCCATGCGGATTCATTTCAAGCACCCACCATCCTGTGATTGGATATTTAAATTAGGCCTCAGTTAATCCAGAGGCAGGATAGAAATGCTGATACAGTATAGGGCGGGTGAAGGTCTTAACATGCTCCATGAAGGGGAATCCCCAATGTTATCTCTGATCACTGATCTGAGATAACAGTGGAGATTCTTCTCCCCACTAGCACTGAAGGGGTGGGGCTTTAGGGAGGGGCCTCAGCTGAGGCCCCGCGGGCTGGATGGCCTGAGCTGGCAGGCCATATTTGGCCCACAGACCAGAGGTTCCCCATCCCTGGTTTAAATATCGTAAAATCCAGTTAATACTAACATTGTCTGCCAGCTAGCCACATTAGTTTATTTTTTATTTTGTTTATTTATTGAGACATATCTTGCACTTCTGGTGCAAAGGCATCACTTAGGGCAGCTTACAACATTTACAACATTTAAAAATTACACTTTCATAAAAACAGCAATATAAAACAATTAACCAAGGACACAGGGTCAGATGTTTAACCGTGCAGTGATAAAGTATTCCTTTAGTATGAGGTGTGATTTTTTCATCTTAATTTTCCAATGTTGATGCATCCTATTTTGGTGTTGCAACTCAGAGAGACAATGATTACTGCCAGTCTGCTCTAAATCTGTATACTATTGACTTATTCAGATTTAGCACTGTAGTGACTGGGGGACCTTGAAGTATGATAGTTGACACTCACTTGAAGACCTTGATGCTTAGACTTCAAGATGGTTAATTAAAGGAGGAAATCAGAATTCCATTCTACTCTTCCTCTCCTCCTGTGGCATTCTGTCTGAACATAACTTCCTATTTCACAAATGTGTTTCTTAATTAGATTTACTGTCATGTCTGTCTCAAAGGCTCAGGGCACACCTTTCCCTGAAGGACTTATGATCTAATTGATGAGGGAACAAAAACGAATATGGGCTTTTAAAATGAAAGCATACTAACTCATTCAGATACTCTCCTTATTCCTAATATCTTTTGACTGTGTTTGGGTGTTCAGTGTTAGGAAAATGAGGCTCAGTGAGCTTTAGGCTTGCCCCCCCCCCTTTCCTCTTCCAGTGTGGCCACTATGAGTGGATTAGAAGTTTAACTTCAGTTTAGTTTGTTGTCTGAACCCTAAACTGTGGGTAAACTTAACTATGGTTATTTGAAACATGCCAGCTTCACACACCATAGTTAAGTCTAACTGCAATTTGTCTGGTTTTCAATGACATGGCAAGCTACAGTTCCTCAAAAATGATATCAAAAGCTTCTGGACTCATCCTTGCAGCTGCAGTGGAGGGAGGGGGAGCACACTTGTGGTTTAGCGTTGCATTTGAATGCAGTCAGCAGAGATTATGAGTAAGAGAGTATCTGAATGAGAGAGTGGAGGATGTGAGCATGCTTTCATTTTTAAAGTCCATATGCTTTTTGTTCCCTCATCAATTACATCTGAACCAGTCCACTGTGTTCCAGAACTTCATAATGAGAGAGCTATGAAACGACGTTGAAGTGGGGCAAAGATGTTACAGATGAGCAAAATCCCAGTGGTTCATTCATGCTGTTCTGACACCACACACACACACACACACACTGCATGTAGGGAAAGGCATTGTGGTAATTCAAGCCGTGTGTGGATGGTCTCATTGGACTTGTCTGCCTGCATATTGTAATGTTTGTTTATTTATTTATTTTGCAAAATGAAGGAGAGGAAGCAAGGGATTCCTTTTTAAAACAGTTGTTAAGCACAACAGGAGCCATAAACACAACAACTACCCTCCCTTCTAGAACTCATCAGACAATGCATCTTCACAATTTTAAGACTCAATTGTTTATTTATTTATTTCATTTCTGTACCACCCAATAGCCGAATTTCTCTGGGCGGTTTACAACAGTTCCTAAAACAGGACCGTAATACAATAAAATGCCGGGAGCAAAAGCAACCCCTTTATATGGCATTTATTGATCTTGCTAAGGCCTTTGATACTGTAGACCGAACAGCTCTCTGGACTATCCTTATGAAAACCCCGATAAATTTGTGAATATCTTGCGACTTCTCCATGACAACATGACGGCTACGGTCTTGGACAACAACGGCTCTCATGGTGCTCCATTTAAAGTGGGATCAGGTGTTAAACAGGGATGTGTTATTACCCCAACATTATTTGCTATTTTCATCGCCATGATTTTACATCTTGTCGAGGGGAAACTTCCCACTGGTGTGGGAATTATATATCAAACAGATGGAAAGCTTTTTAATCTCAGCAGGCTGAAAGCAAAAAGTAAGGTAATTACAACCTCCATTGTGGAACTTCAGTATGCTGATGATAATGTGGTCTCCGCACATTCAGAGGATGATCTCCAAACTATCCTAAATGCTTTTGCAGAAGCATACGGAAAACTTGGTCTCTCACTTAACATCAAAAAAACCAAAGTGCTTCATCAGCAAGTGCAAGCTAACCCTTTGGTGATGCCATCTATCCAGCTTGGCGGGACAATACTGGAAAATGTCGATCATTTTCTCTATCTTGGCAGCTATCTTTCTGTTACAGCTAACATCGACAGTGAAATCCAGCATCGTCTGAGCTCCGCAAGTGCCGCGTTTTCTCGAATGAAACATAGAGTGTTCGAGGATCGGGATATTTGTAAGAAGACCAAAACACTGATTTATGAAGCCATTGTATTACCAACTTTGTTGTATGCCTGCGAAACATGGACTATCTATAAACGTCACCTCCAACTCCTTGAAAGATTTCATCAACGTTGCCTCCAGAAAATCCTGCGAATTACATGGGAAGATAGGCGAACAAATGTCAGTGTACTGGAAGAAGCAAAGACTACTAGCATTGAAAAAATGATCCTTCAACGCCAACTTCAGTGGACCGGTCATGTTATTCGAATGCCTGACTGCCGTCTCCCAAAGCAGTTACTTTATTCCCAACTCAAGGATGGAAAGCGGAATATCGGTGGTCAATATAAGAGGTTTAAAGATGTTCTTAAGGCTAATCTAAAAAAATGCAATATAAACATCGAAAACTGGGAAGCTCTGGCCCATGAACGATCTAACTGGAGGTTGGCCTTTCACAAAGGTTCTATGGACTTTGAAGAAGCTCGAGTGCAAGGTGAAAGGGAGAAACGTGCTAAGCGAAAAGCACGTCAAATGAATCCTTTACAGGACCATCTTCCATCTGGTAACCTGTGTCACTGTGGGAGCTGTGTGGATCTAGAATTGGCCTCCACAGTCACTTACGGACCCATCGCTAGAGTCTACACAATTTTCTTTAGAATTTTCCTCCTTTTAAAATCTCCTTTTTGTAAATTTTCTTTTTTTTTAATCCTAGAAGACAATCTTACTCGGTCACGAGTGATCGCCTGACTGACTGACAATAAAACAACCATAACTTGTTTTTAAATTTTGTATTGGGGGTGGGTGGGAATTAACAGCTAAAACAATGGTATCCTTCTGGAACGCCTGAGGGGATTGGGGGTTGGGGGCACTGTGCTCCAGTGGTTTCGGTCCTACCTCTCGGGTAGATTTCAGATGGTGATGCTTGGGGATAGCTGCTCCTCCAAAAAGGAGCTACTATGCGGAGTGCCACAAGGTGCCATTCTGTCCCCAATGCTATTTAATATTTACATGAAACCGCTGGGAGAGATCATCCGGAGGCAATGGGGTGGGGTGTTATCAGTATGCTGATGACACCCAAATAGATTTCTCTATGCCTTCGGTAACAGCATCAGCTAAGGATAATGTGTCTCCTCTGAATGAATGCCTGGAGGCAGTAATGGGCTGGATGAGGAAAAATAAACTGAAACTGAATCCAGACAAAACGGAGGTGCTTGCTGTCAAAGGCCACAGCAGGTGGGTTGGGAGGTGTGTCAACCAGTTCTGGATGGGGTTACACACACTCCCTCTGAAAGACTGTGTTCGCAGTCTGGGGGTGCTTCTGGACCCGTCGCTTCAAATGACAGCTCAGATAAATGTGACGGCTAAGAGTGCCTACTATCAGCTTCGGCTGATACGCCAGCTGCGCCCCTTCCTAGAGTTGGAAGACCTAAAGACAGTAGTGCACGCGCTGGTAACTTCGAGGCTTGACTTCTGCAATGTGCTGTACATAGGGCTACCTTTGTACCTAGTTCGGAAACTTCAATTGGTGCAAAATATGGCAGCCAGATTGGTCACCGGTACATCTAGAGGTGCCCATATTACACCAGCTTTAAAAGCATTACACTGGCTGCCAATCAGTTTCCGGGGGGAGTATAAAGTGTTGGTTATCACCTTTAAAGCCCTACATGGTTTGGGTCCGGGTTACCTGCAGGATCGCCTTCTCCCGTACAATCCGCCCCGCACACTTAGGTCCTCTGGGAGGAATTTACTCCAGTCGGCCAAGACTAGGCTGGCGAGTACTACCCAGAGGACCTTCTCTTCTGCTGCTCCCAGACTGTGGAATGGCCTGTCGGAGGAGACTCGTCAACTAGACAGTCTTTTGGCCTTTAAAAAGGCCATAAAGACTGACCTCTTCTGACCGGCCTACCCAGTGGAATTTTAAGAGTTTTTAGGATACTTTTAAAGGTTATAAAGAATATTTTAATAATATTTGCTGTGTTTTTAACTACTTATGTATTTTATGTTATGGTTGTTCCCCGCCTCGATCTGAGTGGAGAGGCGGGTAAGAAATAAATAATAATAATAATAATAATAATAATAATAATAATAATTATTATTATTATTATTATTATTATTATTATTATTATTATTATTTAAACAATATTTGATACAGAGTAGAGCTGTTACAAACACCTGCTATGGGTGCCCCCATCAAGCCATTAAATATCCTTAGATGTCTTTAAATGCCTCTGCACAGAGGGATGTCTTAACCTAGCACCGAAAGGATGACAGAGTTGATGCCAGGCGGGCCTCAGTGTGGAGATCATTCCACAATTACCTATGTAGCAGTGTACAGAAAAGCTAATATCACTTGAGCCCTGTCTTGCTACTCAGTGTTCATGGGAGTACTGGTCCAACACATCTAGAGGGCACTAGGTTAAATCATAGAATAGTAGAGTTGGAAGGGGCCTATAAGGCCATCGAGTCCAACCCGCAGTTGGACAATCGAGTCCAGTTGGAGAAGGCTGCTTTATTATTATTGCTATTATTCATATTTGTATACTGCTTTATTTGCTAGAAAGCCATTGAGGTGGTCCACAACAATTTAAAACATCATTAAACAATAAAAAAAGTACATTTAAAACAGTAAGTACCTTAAAGCATTAAAGACAACTGCATAATTTAAAAGAAGAGATTAAAGAGATGCATCTTCGCACCCTTTCTAAAAGACAGAAGAGTGGGGCCCAATCATCCTTCTTGAGGGAGCACATTCCACAGTTTGGGAGCAACAAACACATCAAGGGCCATGCTATTGCTGGTGTGTTAGCTGTTGGCTAGGGATTAGGAGAGAGGAAATCGATACAAATGAAGAACTTGGTTGGTGTTGGATTTAAGGACACTTTTCAAAGAATGGCTTTGTGCTGTCTTTCAAGGAACTGGTTTTGTAATCTTTGAAAGCTTGTTAGTGGCTCTGCAGAGGTGTACAGTTAGTGATTTGCTTGATTGACAGTTGAGGCTTCCCCTCCTCACACCCTACCTCAGCTTGAAGCACATGTGGTACATTTAAAGTTAGTTACCTAGTCATTAGAGATGGAATAGGGGTTGTGCAAGTGCATACAGTAGGAGAGGGTGCTAGAAAGCACAAGCTCCTGTGGATAAAGTTCTGCTTTAAATCGTTTCCCTCCTTTAGAATTTGGGTTTTATAGTAAGTCAGAGGGATTATAGAGTTGAGAGAATTCCTCCTCAGCTTGACAGGGAATGCTGATCATCACTGTTCTGATTAGCAAGATCAAGTTGAGCCAGCTAGTGGTGTGCACTGTATAGCCATTTAAACAACTGATCATGCATTTGTGCATGTGAGCACGTATGCTTAAAAGGGTGTCTGGTTATGTGAACTGGCATTCCCATGAATGTTCCCAGAAGAAGAAGCATTTCTATGGGAACTGAAACCTCTGATCACACAGTCTAAATTTACTTAAAGGATGAGACTGTGGCCTTTTTCTCACTGAGGTAGGTAAAACTGTGTCTGAGCTGTATCACTTCATACTGTGGGCGAGGGCTCACATGGTTGAATGCTCTCCCGTCATCATCATCATCAGGCGATCACTCGTGACCGAGTAAGATTGTCTTCCGGGATAAAAGGAGGAAATTCTAAAGAAGATTGTGTAGACTCTAGCGATGGGTCCGTAAGTGACTGTGGAGGCCAATTCTAGATCCACACAGCTTCCCACAGTGAGGACACAGGTTACCAGATAGAAGATGGTCCTGTAAAGGATTCATTTGACGTGCTTTTCGCTTAGCACGTTTCTCCCTTTCACCTTGCACTCGGGCTTCTTCAAAGTCCATGGAACCTTTGTGAAAGGCCAACCTCCATTTAGATCGTTCATGGGCCAGAGCTTCCCAGTTTTCGATGTTTATATTGCATTTTTTTAGATTAGCCTTATGAACATCTTTAAACCTCTTATATTGACCACCGATATTCCGCTTTCCATCCTTGAGTTGGGAGTAAAGTAACTGCTTTGGGAGACGGCAGTCAGGCATTCGAACAACATGACCGGTCCACTGAAGTTGGCGTTGAAGGATCATTTTTTCAATGCTAGTAGTCTTTGCTTCTTCCAGTACACTGACATTTGTTCGCCTATCTTCCCAAGTAATTTGCAGGATTTTCCGGAGGCAACGTTGATGAAACCTTTCAAGGAGGTGGAAGTGACGTTTATAGATAGTCCATGTTTCGCAGGCATACAATAAAGTTGGTAATACAATGGCTTCATAAACCAGTGTTTTGGTCTTCTTACAAATATCCCGATCCTCGAACACTCTATGTTTCATTCGAGAAAATGCGGCACTTGCGGAGCTCAGACGATGCTGGATTTCACTGTCGATGTTAGCTGTAACAGAAAGATAGCTGCCAAGATAGAGGAAATGATCGACATTTTCCAGTATTGTCCCGCCAAGCTGGATAGATGGCATCACCAAAGGATTGGCTTGCACTTGCTGATGAAGCACTTTGGTTTTTTTGATGTTAAGTGAGAGACCAAGTTTTTCGTATGCTTCTGCAAAAGCATTTAGGATAGTTTGGAGATCATCCTCTGAATGTGCGGAGACCACATTATCATCAGCATACTGAAGTTCCACAACGGAGGTTGTAATTACCTTACTTTTTGCTTTCAGCCTGCTGAGATTAAAAAGCTTTCCATCTGTTCGATATATAATTCCCACACCGGTGGGAAGTTTCCCCTTGACAAGATGTAAAACCATGGCGATGAAAATGGCAAATAATGTTGGGGCGATAACACATCCCTGTTTAACACCTGATCCCACTTTAAATGGAGCACCATGAGAGCCGTTGTTGTCCAAAACCGTTGCCGTCATGTTGTCATGGAGAAGTCGCAAGATATTCACAAATTTATTGGGGCATCCTATTTTCATAAGGATAGTCTCCCGTAAACACACACAAACGCCGGGTACATAAGAAACCTGAGCCAGTGCATGGGGAGAGGATTAAACACCCCCCCCCCCAGCATTGCTCCTCCTATCAAAATTGGTGATCTCATTACACACACACACACACACACACACACACACACACACACCATGGCTGCTTTAAAGTTTAAAAAGGAAGTCAGGAGTTTCAATTACAGGTCTGTCATGCCCCCTTGGTTTTAGCCCTGTGTAAGGGGATGTGACATGTTATGCTTTGAATTGACAGAAGGCAAAAGCAAAACATTTGGGGTTGGAATAACATGAAGCTGAGAAATGGTGGGCAGGGAAAGCATAAAGTACCCCTCACTTCCCCACCACTTCTTTGCTCTAAATTATCTCCTCCTGAAATGGCTTTGCTTTTAAGAAGGGGGTGGGGTAGAGAGGTTGGGACATATAACACCTAGTTTGCCCCTAAGTAGAACTAAGTACCTCTTCAAACACTTTCACCTATGCTTTAAAAATAAGATTTTGCTGTAAATATGCAGATAACTTTTATAGCAAGTGTTTAATATGATGCTAAAGAGAAAGGGAAAACGTCAAAGATGTAAATGGATTGGAATTCTAATTTACTGCAGAATTCAGAGATAAGGGTCCTAAGATGGTACGGTGGAGTGTAGCATTTTAGGCTGTAGATGGGATATGCCATTTCTGAATGTTCCCTCATTTAAAGAAACTAGCCAGTGGAGAGCCAGTGTGGCATAGTGGTGAGAGTGTTGGACTGGGACTCGGGAGATCCAGGTTCTAGTCCCCGCTCGGCCATGAAACTCACTGGGTGACTTTGGGCCAGTCACTGACTAACCTACCTCACAGGGTTGTTGTGAGGATAAAATGGAGCGGAGGAGGAGGATTATGTAAGCCGCCTTGGGTTCCTTGCAGGAAAAAAGGCGGGGTATAAATATAATAAATAAATAAATAGCTCATCAAGCAAACTCTAGCCCAGGTTGCTTACTTCTCTGCTATATTTCTACTTGCAGGGAGAGGTTTGGATTTTGTTTTTCCATAGAGGAGCAAAACAATATTAAAAATGTGATAAGCGACCTCTAACACAACCCCAGTGACGTATGCTGGCACAAGTTTTCCAGATAAACCATTGTGCCACCATACCCTATTGATGTTGCACTAGAGGTCGTTTATGCTAGCATTACATCAATTGTGTAAGTGGAGTGGCAGGAGTGGATACTGCCCAATAGCATGTACTTCCCTTACATTGTTTAAATAAAAACAAACAAACAAAGGTACTGAAAACTGTTGATACTCTAATTAATGTTAGCAATCCGAAGAAATGTGCATGATATGCTGACAACCACTCATATATTTCAACAGAGTTCAGCTCTCTTTCACTAAGGTTGTTGGGGCACCTTCAGTTTTGCTGTCACTATTAATTCCATTTCACTCAGAGACATAGATGTATTTCAATGACATATCTGTATTTTCTCACATACTTCCTAAGGATAATCACCTGAAAAACATTAAGCACAACTTTGAAACTGCCAAGCTCTGGCTTGTGCTGGTAATCCTCTTGGGGCAAGCCAGAGGGCCAGCAATCCCCCGGGCCACCTCTCCCATGCCTAGCTCTGAGGAAGGATTCCTCAGAGCTAAGCATTTCAGCCTGGCCAGCCCTCTGAAGAGCCATGCCAGCTGCTTCCTCTGGCCATGTGGTTCTCCAGAGAGCCTACGTGGTGACAGGAAGGGGTCGGAAGAGCTTGTGCCAGGGCTGCCTACCACACAGGGTTGTTGTGAGGATAAGATAGAGAGGAGGAAAATCATATATGTCACCTTGGGCTCCTTGGAGGAAAGGCAGGATATAAATCAAACGAACAAACAAAAACTGATATAAAATCTTGTTCCTTGAAAAATAGCCTAAGGGGCCAGAAGTGTATTTTGTCTAATGAATTCAGCTCCTTGCAACTAGTCACCCCAGAAATGGTTTGTGCCATCTTAGCAGAAAGGCCTTCACCGTTTTCTATCACATGCACTTAGGTAGAAGCAGAGCACTTGTACTACTGACAAGTAATGTGCATGTTTTGATTACATATGTTTTCTTTTTTGAATTTATTATACAACATATAACGTGGAATGTTGCTATTTCTTGCAATGTGAAATAATTTATCTTGCCCTTTTGAGTGAAACTATGGGCAACTTTGCAAAAAAACAAAACAAAAACCCAACACCCCACAACAACAACCAAAACCTGGCAGCACTGTCAGGAGTCCTGGACCATCAGTTCAAATTGGCTTGACTTGAGAGCCAGCTGCCAGTTGGCCATCGGCAATAAAAATGAGCGCATTGCAGTCAAAGCAAGAGAGCTGCCCGCTACCCGAGGCTGTAGGTCTGTACCATTTGAAAAGTGTGTCTGTCCTTGAAAGTCGGATGGCTCTCTTCACCTGGTGCAGTGAAACTCTTATCTAATTTGAAAAATCTAATGAAGCAAATAAAGACAGTAACCTTGAAAGGATCTCTCTTTTTTTTTTTTTGCTGGCAGTGCATTCTCTTGACTAAAATTGAAGAGGAAGCTTGCCTGGAAGCTCAGAAAACAAAATGGACCTGTTAGCTGGTAAATTGGTTTCAGTGGATAAAATAATTTGGGGACCTGGAGGCTGAGGTTCATACCTGATGATGAAAAATTTCAGTAACGGCTGATCAATTTAGTGCCTTGCAAAAGCAGTAAATACAGTTGCTGAGGTTGGGATAATACAGCAGTAAGAATATTGGAGAACATGCTAATCTCTCTCCTTGCCTGCAATTTACCTGTCTACAATGTGTCCCTGATGTCACTTTTCCTTCAGCCAGGCTCTTATACTAGAAGTGAACCTGCTGGGAGAAAAATACCAGGCCAGGGGGTGGGGAGGGGAGAATTTGGGAAGGAAAGAAGCAGGTATGTGTTTTCAACACCCTTTTGTTCCTTTTGCCCAAGACCTCTGACCTACTTCTTACAACATAGGGCAGACCCACATTTAAAGAGTCAGGCCTGTTGTTGTCATGTCTAGTTTGGCTCTTTGTGTAACCAGAGTTCTTTGGCACATACCACAGTTCTAACCTGCAAGAGTTACAGTCTGGAAATGCTGAATGAAGAAGTCAATTGCCAAATGGGAAGAACAGCCTGCCTCATGAGGGATTTTCCTGAGGACTGTAGCAGCGGAGGAAAGGAGCAAATTCCTTCTCCATGCCTGCTGGGATCTTCATTATTATTGCTTCTGCCCACGCCCGCAGTTGAATTTATTTTTTAAAAAACGCACTGAAAATCACATTTAATCCCACACTTTTGGTACTTGTGTGTGGGGGGCTTCTAACGTCCAGTATTTCGCATCCCCAAAACTAGCACCAACAATCTGTTTAGTGGATGAAGGTTCTTGCATGTAATAACCTTAATACAAAGGAGGAGCAGGTACTACTGCTCCTCCTTTGTATTAATAACCCTGCTTGTTACAACAAAGCAACCAAACTGCATTGAAATAATAGGCAAGTGGAGGATTTTAAAGCAAGAAGCAGTCAAGAATATTTACAATCAAAGATGAGCTTCAGCTTTTGTGTATAAATATATACCGCTGTTTATATCTAAAATTCAGCTCCTGTCTTTAATAGGGAGTGCTTCAGATTGACGGCTCCTAGCACTACCCATCAAAAGTCTCTGTGCATCTATTGCTGCATGCAAGAATCTGTGCATCCATTGCTGCATGCAAGAATCTGTGCATTGGGGTGAATGGATATTAAAGGTTATTGTAGCAGGAGTTCTCTCCTGTTCTCCTTAGCACCATCACCCCCACAATAGGAACTGAGCAGCTCGTTTTAGCCACTCATTTCCTGCTGGGGAAGGGAAGGGAAGGAGAAGAAAAGAAAACTAGCATTGGCTCTTAGGAAGAAGTGACCCCCAACCTCTGCTTGCCTTTTGGCAACAGTGGATCACTCAAAGCATCAGCATTCTATAGATTTTTGCCAGTGGTCTGAGAACCTATAGGGCAGAGGTGGGCAGCTTCCGGTGGTCCGGGGTGTGTTCCCCTCCCACGGGCCACAGCGTGCCCGGCAACCTGAGAAAAAGTTTTGAAAAATGAAAGGAAATGGTGTACAGAGCACCTCAATTGTCAAACTGAGTTTGTTTACTAGCTAAATTTTACCCTTTGGGGGCTCTGTAGCTGCTGTAGCAGGAGTGTGACGATAACGTGGCTGGTTATTTAAATTTTATTTCTCTCCCTACCACCTGGCTGTTAGTTCACATTCACTAACCCCGTGGCTGAGATATGTTGCTGCAGGGCATCAGTTCCCTCTCTGTCACAAGATTTCCCTCTCTCATCAGACAAACCCGAGTGGACAATCTGTCTGTGAGAGATTAACTCTCAAAATACCAGGGCTGGTTATAGTGGTGTTTATTTTTTTAAGTAAACATTTCTCTAAGCAGGTACAACTCCTTTTCTCTAACACTCTAAACCCTCAACCCTCAACTAACCTTTCTCTCTCTCACACACAGGCACATATAAACATAGAGCTCCCCCTCCCATCAGAACCCTCTCCAGGCGAGCCCCCGATAGGTTGTTGGGTGCATCTACTCTGCCTAACTGTTAACCCATTCATCACAAGGAGGAGGGGACAGATGGATGCAGTGGCGACAATGGTGGGTGGTGGTGGTGCATGTGTGCCTCAGGTGGCAGGAGCTGGCACTGGTGCTGAACTCGATGGTGGTTTGGAGCAGAGAAGCAAGTAGGAAAATGTTTAGCACCCCCATCTCCTGCTGCTGCTTCTCCATTCCATATCACCCTCCCAAAGCGAATTTTCCCTAGGGAAAACAGCTCCAGGCTTTTGTTACATGGATATGCTTGTCATGTGTAACTAGGCCCTAGGACAAGCAATGAAGAGTTCAGACTGAATCTGGTAACCCTATCCGGCTCATGCTCGCCCTGGTGTGTTTTTTAAAAAGGGAGCAGTCTGTGACACAGCTGTAGGTGCAGCTTTCCCAACCTGTTGCCCTCCAGATGGTTGGACTACACTTCCCAGCATCCCCAGTATAGGCCAACACATCTGGAAGGCACCAGGTGGGAGATGGCTGGAGGTGCAATAATCCTTTGTTGAAATTTAAGGGCCAAACTATGTTTAATAGAAACATGTGTAGCCCGGCAGACCTTTTTGATGAGAAAAAACTGCTTCTAGAGGGTCCTTAACCCTCCCCCTGCCTTCCAATTTCCTATTCTAAATTCTGCCCAAGAGGCTTCTCCCCCCCCCCCCATTACAAATGTGTTTGCCCTCAAATTTAACCTGTGGTTTGGCCTTGAGGGGGTAGGAGAAGGAAAAGTGCTTTTTGGATACACAAACCCTTGAGAAGGGGTTGAGCTGTATTTAAAGTCCATTTGCATTTCAGATACTGCAAGCAGATGTGCAGGAGATGTGTGTGTTTTAGTCATGTAATTTAGAAGCAGGAATTACTGTTGAGAGCAGGTGTCTTGTAGATCATACCTGCAAAACATGCAGTCCTTGCGCACATCAGCTGTGTATTGTAAAGTGCTGGAAAGGGGGAGGGGAGAATTATTACATGGCAGGGTACACTACATACATCTCAAAAGGGCTGCAGATTGCATGGGCCTGTGTGGAAAATATACACAAGGAAAGTCACATACACCTACTTGGGTTGGTGCATATGCATCTCCTGTTATCATTTCTTCGGCGCTGTTCCTTCCCACATACTACTTGTCATTTAAAGGAGAGAGCATCTCCTCCTGGCATGGCTGCTGTTGGTATGAAATGGACTTCAGTACAGACAGGTGGCTGGCAGGAGTCTTGGCATACCCTGGAATGTGGGGATCTGATAAGCATTGGATGTGTTCATGCTGACATATCTTCAGGGAGTCAACTCAGTTTCAAGTTGACTGTTAGCAGCTATACCCAAGACTTGTGGGGTATATAAAACTACAAGGAATGGTGCCTTGCTTGTCCAGATGTTCAGAATTTATTTATTTTTTAATTTTATTTACTTTTCAAAACAAAATATAACAAAACACAAAAATATAACATAAACAACATACAATAAATCATAAAGTGCACCCCGCACCCTCCAAGGGACCAATTTATATACTTCCATCCCCTTGATCAAATGAATTCCAAATTCCAAAAATATAACATATCCTGACAAGTCATGCTCCCTTTCCCCTTTATTAATACATAGTCTAATAATTGATTCCATATATCCATAAAATTATTATTCTTTAACTGTCCTTTTTTGCATTTGATACTACAAGTTAATTTATCATTTAGGGCTATATCCCAAACTTCCTTATACCAGCCAGTTATTAGGAAAACATGTTGTACTTTCCATTTCCTCGCTATCATTAGCCTATTTATTTATTTATTATATTTATACCCCGCCTTTTTTCCTGCAAGGAACCCAAAGCGGCTTACATAATCCTCCTCCTCTCCATTTTTATCCTCACAAAAACCCTGTGAGGTAGGTTAGGCTGAGAGTCAGTGACTGGCCCAAAGTCACCCAGTGAGTTTCATGGCTGAGCGGGAACTAGAACCCGGATCTCCCGAGTCCCAGTCCAACACTCTAACCACTACGCCACACTGGCTCTCGCCTAGCTGTGGTTAACAAGTTTACAATTAATTCCTTCGTATTTTGGTCGCAAATAAGTTTCTCCGTTATTGATAACAATGCTAGTTTTGGACAGACCTCTAAATTAATACCAATAATTTCCGATATTTCTGTAAAAACCTCTTGCCAAAAAACCAGTACATTTTTACAACTCCACCACATATGAGCATATGTCCCTTTTTCCTGACATCCTCGCCAACAAAATGCAGAACAATTATTATCTATTCTATTTAATCTTACTGGAGTTAAGTACCATCTCCAAATTAGTTTATAGAAATTCTCCTTTATCCTAGTTGACATCACCTTCACAAACCGTCTATCGCCCATATGTTGTTCCAACCCACCTTCGAGGTCACCTCTTCAAATTCATTATCCCATACTGCCTTAGCTGGTCCTCTTGTTCTTCTGCTTTTTGAATCAATCTATATAAATCCCTTGTTATACCTCTTGTTGATGCATTACCTTGTAGACCATCTCTAGACGTAACAATCTTTTCAAATTTAGTTAAATCTCTCTCATCCTCAGTTTTCCTTTTCCACTTCTTCGACCACTGTTCTAACTGTAATAAATTTAACCACAACACTTTTCTTCTCCCAACAATTTCCATTATTTGGTCTCTAGTCCCCATCTTTTCCACCCAATCGGATAATCTAATAACCCTTTCTTCTCTTAGTTTACCTCCAAATCCAATCTTAAATTTTCAGGGTGTGGAGGAAGGGGAGGCTGGCTGGCCCGCCACACCCCCACCCTTTCCTACTCCAAAGGAACCAAGACCCTCAGAGATCTCAAGGTACCAGATTGCCAGCCTCAGCTGTCTGCAACCCTACTTGAATCTCTGTTCAGGGACTCGCCTTCAATTCTGTAACCTGGATTTAGATACTGAACTCACAGAGTACTACAAAACCCATGTGGGGTAAAACCACGACAAGGTTTATTCTGGTAGCATTTTACAACAAGATTAGGGAAATGAGAGAAGCACACAAAATAAAGAGAGAGACACTTTAGTACACAGTAGAGCTGCAAAACAATAAGACCTGATTCCTGAATAACTCTCAGGCACACACCAGTTACCTGAGGGTGTTCTCTTCAAGGGTTAAATCCAGCACAGCCTTGTTGCCCGAGGGAGATTACCACATCTACCCGAAGGTCCGAGATGGGTGAAACTCCCACAAGGCTTGCCTTTACTAGAGCCCTCAATCCAGCTAATTTTACCAGGAGCTGCCTGAGGTCCTTGGCTTTCCGCCATTACCACAGCCGGGTAGAACAAAGACAAAGACCAAAAACCACGCCTTGGGAAATATACCTTTTCCCCCCCTCCCCTTCTCTGCTGCCTCTTAGCCAATCACCATGCACCTCACCTGGCCAGGCAGGGGGAAGGGAACTCATGACTCATGGCTTGAACTACATTTACATATGAATGCTTTCAGCCTGACTCCTCCAGACCTCCAGGCGCCAGGCCCCACTTGGTTTACACATGAGGAGGCGTGTGTGTGTGTGTGTGTGTGTGTGTGTGTGTGTATGTGCATGCATGCAGGAACCCCCAAAGGCCCCTTTCTCCACACACTAACTATGCACACCCCACCCCCAGCCTTTAGCTGGTTCACACATGAGGGTGTTTGTGTGTGTGTGTGTGTGTGTGTGTGTGTGTGTATGAACCCGCAAAGGCTCTTTTTCTCCACACAGGGAAATCATTTAGAGCCACCACCGGAGTTAATGGAGAAATCCCTGGTATAAATATGTTCCTCATAGTACTCCAAGTCACTAACAAACTTCTTAAAAAAGGGTTGTCTATGTTTTCTATCAATTAATTATTATTTTTTAGAAAAAGTATATTCTCCAAAGTATTTGGTAATTCAGATGTTTCTAACTCCAACCACATTATTTCTTTAGGCCGTGCTATAATATCATAATCATCACCTGATGATGATGGATAATATCCACTGTATGTCTTAATTGATTAGCTATATAATACCATTTTAAATTTGGAAGACCCAACCACCCTACTTTTTGTGCTTTATACCATATTGTTTTGGTAATCCTAGACTTTTTCCCTCCATTACAATATGTGTTAATAATTGTTTGCCATTCTTTAAGTTCCTTATCTGATATTGCACTTGGTATCATCCTAAATAAAAAATTTATCTTGGGCAGAATCTTCATTTTAATCAAAGCAATTCTACCAAACCAGGAGAGTTCAATTTTTTTATACTCCTCTATTTTATTCTTAACCTCTAATTTGCTATAATTCTGTTCCCCCAATTTATCTATATCTTTTGGAATTACAATTCCTAAGTATTTAATTACAATATTAATCTTAACATTACTTTTTTTCCCTACACATTTCCATCTTTTCTCTTTTACTATAATTAAACAACAAAAACTTAGATTTGTCCCAATTAATCTGTAGCCCCGTTACTTCCCCGAACTCCTTTAAGTTATTCTCCATTCTATCCATATTTTCTATAGGGTTTTCAATTGTCAAAAAAGTATCATCTGCAAAAAGATTTATTTTTATCTTCTCTCTAATCCCTATCCCACCTATATTCCTATCTTCTCTAAATACATTTGCTAAAATCTCCATTACCAATGCAAACAAAATAGGCGAAAGGGGACAACCTTGTCTGGTTCCTCGACCTAGGTAAATTTGCTCTGTTAAACCATCATTTACCACTACTGACGAGACATTTTGTGAATATAATTGATTAACTACTCCTCTAAATCTCTCTCCAAACCCCATAGTTTTTATTTTAAAAATTTAATGCTGGCCATTCCACGCAATCAAAGGCTTTGAAAATATCTAGCGCTATTACCCTGGCTCTCAATTTATTTTTCTTTAATATATTATATTTAACACTCTTCTTGTTAAATCTGCCATTTGCCTTCCTTGCATAAACCACACTGGTCTACCCCAACATATTTAGTAATAAACCTATTCATCCTTCTCGCTAATATTGCTGACATCAATTTTGCATCTTGGTTTATTAAGGAAATGGGTCTATAGGAACCTGGTTCCGTTAAACCCTTCTCTGGCTTCGGGATTAGAATAATCTTAGATTGCTTCCATGAAGAGGGGATCTCTCCCCCCTCCAAAAAAATATTATTAAATAACCTTTTTAATCTTGGAACTAACATTTTCTTTAAAACCTTATAATATTCAGCCCCTAAACCATCTAGTCCGGGGGTCTTACCCTCTTTCAGTTTATTTATTGCATATTCTATTTCCAATTCTGAGAAAGGTTGTTCCATAATTTCTCTATCTTCATCCACTAATCTAATTTGAAGATGCTTTCCTATATAAGATGTTCAGAATTTAAATGACACTATTGCTTCTGCAATTTTTCTCTTGTTTCACAGTAAAATTTTGGGGTTTGGGGAACATGTTTTTTACATCTTCTTAACTTCTACCATTAGGTCTTGAGCCTATAAACTTGCCTATGTTTTTATTTTATTTCTTCCAACAAGTGAAATTCATGAAGGAAGACATCATCTCAACTTTGGGGGGGGGGGGAGTTTGGCAATTTACCATACTGTTTTGTCTTTTATCAAGTCAATAATAGTACTAACAATGCATCTGAAACGAAAGAAACACTATGAATAGAAAGATTACTATGTTGATATAATCAGCACAGTCTTGTATAATGCAATGCCTTTGTAAAAACTAATAATCTCAAAATGCCCCCCTAAATTCCCATGTCTTCTGGAATCTGGAAATATAGCTGTTCCTTGTTCTCAGCATTACAGTGAAATTCATAATGTTAGGCAGCTGCTCCACCTTGTGGCCAGATTTCCTATAGTGACTAGTTTAAGTAGAAAAAACAGTTCTCAGCTTTGAATTATTGGTGAAGACAGAGCACTAGAGCGCTCATCTCCTGTGCCAGCAGTAGCACACACATCAATTGGGTGTACATCTTCTGAATATTGTGCTAATGTATGCCTTTTAAAAGTTGTGTAAGACAGCTGAGCGCTGTGATTTTTGGAAATGGCCACCATTAATCTCCTGGTGTTATGTGCTATTTTTTGTAGTAGAGAAATTTGAAATACCCCTGTATGACCTTACCAGATTTGGTCCTCATAGTGGTGTGTATGTGTGTACAGCAGAGATAGGCAACCTGGTGATCTCCAAATGTTTTGGACTACAACTCCCATAGTTACTGATGTTTGGCCATGCTGGCTGGGGCCGATGGGACTTGTAGTCCAAAACATCTGGAGAGCACCCGGTTTTACCTAAACATTAGAAGTATATGACCAGTGTTGATAGAGGACATGCTTTGCATGCGGAAAGTCCTGGGTTCAATCCCTGACATCTCTAGGTAGGGCTGTCAGAGACCCCTGCCTGAAATTCTGAAGAGCTCCTGTCAGTCATTATAGACAATACTGAACTTGATGGACCAGTGGTCTGACTCTGTATAAGGCAGCTTCCTAAGTTCCCACTTAAGTGACACTGTTGAAAGGTTCAGCTTCTCAACAGCATTTGCCTTTGTCTGAAATGTTAGGGGCCCACTATATATTATCATGGGGAGTGGATGAAGTTGCTATAGTTCTCTCAAGGGAACTTTATCACTTCCCAAGGATTCAGTCCCTCCTTGGGACCGTTTTAAAGCCTGAGTGCTTGCTTCTTGAAACTTAGCATTATCTATACAGTGCTCCAGACTACACAGTCTGGATGTGTATGAGCATGTGAGTGCCATGTTGCCCTTGGGGAGCTACCAGGTGCCCCAGCATTAAGGAGCCAAGGGATATGTGTAGTTGAAAAATGAGGGGATAATCAAGTTCTCGTGCTATGTTTGCTTTAAATATGAGGATGCTGTAGGCAAACTAGACCATGTGTGTTGAGCCATAAATCCAGAGAGGTATTTTGTGACAGTTTTATAAACCTTTTAATGGGAATTCCTGGGGGGGGAAATACCATTAGGATTCCATCACACCAGAACACTTCAACATGCTTGCTGCATTAAATGAGCCTTCCTTTCTATTTGGCCTTTGGAGTTTTGCACATGGTAAGGCTACTTCGTATAATCACGTTTATATGAAATTGGCTTGCATGTTGTTTTAATGTAGCCAGGGGAGGGGGCAAAGATATTGAAACAATTGCAGTCTTACACCTTTTTTTTTTTTTTACCCTGCGGCTAAGAAAGTAGCTGCCACAGTGCACTCAGCCTTGTCCAGACTAATGAGCATATATTCTGGGGCTGCCTCTTAAGGCTTAGTTCCTGGTGTGGCATTGTTTAGCTAGGCACCCAGGTACTACTGCTCCTCCTTTGTATTAATAACCCTGCTTGTTACAACAAAGCAACCAAACTGCACTGAAATAATAGGCAAGTGGAGGATTTTAAAGCAAGAAGCAGTCAAGAATATTTATAATCAAAGATGAGCTTCAGCTTTTGTGTATAAATATATACTGTTGTTTATATCTAAAATTCAGCTCCTGTCTTTAATAGGGAGTGCTTCAGATGGACGGCTCCTAGCACTACCCATCAAAAGTCTCTGTGCATCTATTCCATCTTTCCCTGCTTGAACAGGTGTTTTCTGCTAAGAAAAAAGATGGAAGAAGTGATGGGAAAACACAGGAAGGTTAGAAAGAGAAGACAACATCATCTGGACCCCCTGCTGTAAGATTCCATGAATGAGGCAGGGTGAAGGCACAATCAAGCTTAGTCTGGAAGCACCCAGGAATTTGTCACTGTCTGCTAGAGGTGCAGATGAGCAACAGTTCCATTCCTCTTCTAGGGACACTATTGGATCCTTTCCATGCTATCTGTCACCCTCACTCTAGCCTTTGTGTGTGATACTCTCTACAGGGGTGTTTCCAAATGGGCAGCTCATAGCATTGTCCATGCATCACTTTTCCTCTGTAAGCTACAACAAGAATTGCAATTGACTTCCCACCCTACTGGGGGCATTGTGCTTTGTGTACATACCATTATGTTCTGTCCACACTAGCGGGTGTGACATGACCCATGTGGGTGGGTAAGAGGGAAAATAATCTATTCTTTTTTAAAAAGTTAGTTACAGAGCAATCCTATGGCTGCTAGACAGTGTCTAGATGGCCATAGGATTATTTGGAGTCCCAGCGCTGATCTCAGAAACTTGCTCCAAGGTTGGAGCTGGGACTCCAAACTCGAAATGCCTGCCCCCCCCCCTCCCCGCAGCCAGCGCGGAAAGAACCATGCCAGCTGCTTCTCCAAGGTCGTAAATGCGACCTCGAAGGTGGGGTCTAGGGGGTGGGAAGGGTAGGAGGAAACAGGCACCACCACAAATAAAGTATTCTGGCAGCACCTCAGCCTCCTTTCCTCACGCTCCGAGGTACGACACTCAAGCAGCCGTAATCGGTCGTCTTAAGTGTTTTGCAGGATGGAAGGAGTGCGAAGGTGAGCTTCACCTCCGTGTTCCTCCCGCCTTGCATAGGACGCCCGTAATCCTCCCAAGTTCAGAGGGCTGCAGGCAGTTACTTTGTGGTATAGTATTTATTTCAGTCTGATTGCTACATGACTCATAAAAGATGTGTTTTAAAGGAGGGGAGGGGGGAAGTTGCTGGTAGTGACCAGAAAGGTGTCAGTTTGCGGGGGGGGTGGGGTTGTTTTTTTTTTAAAGAATTAATTTCTTTAGTTAGTGTAGTAATAGTCTTTCATTGAAGCAGTATTATGTAAATATTTTAGTTTTTAAAAAATAGCAAAAAACTACTTTAGTGTTGATTATAGGCTACATCCAATTTTACAGATTGTGGGGGACATGGCGGGCTATCCACTGCACTGATGGATGCTGTTCTGTCAGCAGATGAACACAATTGGATTTCACTCAAAGTTTGATTGAAAATGGGGTAACAAAATGGCACCAATGGGAAAGGTAATAATGAAGGTGTCTTAAAAAAAAAAAAAAAAAGTTAACAACACTACAGGATGCTGCTGTAGGGGTTGGTAAGAAGAGGATAGCCATGCGTGTGTTTACCACTTAAAGAATAAGAAAAAGAATATGACTAAATGACTGCTGGAGTTATACAATTTCCAAAAATTAAAACAAATCCAAAACCTACTGAAACAACATGCAAGCATAGGGTTAGGGTGCGGGAAGATCTCTGTCGCTAAAAATGTCACAAACTATGCCCAACGTTTAGATTAGACACCTGCGCAGCAGATGCAATAGCCATACATAAGCTATCTGAGATGAGAATCGCATTTTCTCAGGAACAAAGTATGAAGGCTTGGACCAGAGTCTGCCTCTTGTGGAAGGAAGGGCTCCTTGCCACCCATGGAAGGTTTCTAGTCCAACAGAGAATTTCTGTTGACAGAATGGGGGAGGAGGCTACCTCCCCCATTCCACTCCCCACCCCACCCCCTGCAGGTTTGCCCCTGAAAATCTGATCTAGAGGGCTGGGGGAACCTTCATAACAGCCTGGGAAGTGGTGGGGCAAAACAGCTAAGATTGTCTCCCCACCCGCAGCTGAACTCTGCTCAGGGAGTGCTGGTGGGCAAAACCCTAGATCCAACCCAAAATGTTTGGCAAAATATGAAATCATCACAAAAGAAATGTGGCTTTGAGTGAAAACATGTAGGGTTGGCATGCTGGTCAGTTGCCCATTCAAATATTGTCAATTGGCTATTATTGGGGCATCTTCAAGAACAGAGTGGGAGGGAGGCAGCACTGGGAGCTGCAGGAGCTGTAATTGAAAATAATCTCCCCCACTTCTTCCAATGGGGAGCCTCCACGGATGTTGGTCTCCTCCACAGAAGGATACGTCTGGATCCAACCCATAGACTGCATGCAACAAATTAGAAAAAAAATGTGCCATTGATTACATTTATTACCCCTGCCCTTCCAAAGAGCTTAGTGGTATTTTATCTTTGCCACAGCCCCATGAAAGTGGCTAGCTTGACAGTAGAATCATAGAATCATAGAAAAGTAGAGTTGGAAGGGGCCTACAAGGCCATCGAGTCCAACCCCCTGCTCAATGCAGGAATCCAGGTCAAAGCATCTCTGACAGATGTCTGTCCAGCTGCACCTTGAATGCCTCCAGAGTGGGAGAGCCCACCACCTCCCTAGGTAGTTGATTCCATTGTCTTATTGCTCTGACAGTCAGGAAATTTTTCCTGATGTTTAGGTGGAATCTAGGTTCCTGTAACTTGAGCCCATTATTCCGTGTCCTGCAAACTGGGATGATCGAGAAGAGATCCTTGCCCTCCTCTGTGTGACATCCCTTCAAATACTGGAAGACATCCCTTCAAATACTGGAAGAGTGCAATCATATCTCCCCTCAGTCTCCTCTTCTGAAGGCTAAACATGCCCAGTTCTTTCAGTCTCTCCTCATAGGGCCTTGTTTCCAGTCCCTTTATCATCCTTGTTGCCCTCCTCTGAACCCTCTCCAGTTTGTCTATGTCCTTCTTAAAGTGAGGTGCCCAGAACTGGACGCAGTACTCAAGATGAGGCCTAACCAGTGCCGAGTAAAGGGGAATTATCACTTCCCTCGATTTGGAAGCTATACTTCTATTAATACAGCCCAAAATTGCATTTGCCTTCTTTGCAGCCACATCGCATTGCTGGCTCATACTCAGTTTGTGATCTACCACAATTCCAAGATCCTTCTCACTTGTAGTATTGTTGAGCCAAGTGTCCCCCATTCTGTAACTCTGCATTTGGTTTCCTCTCCCTAGGTGCAGCACTTGGCATTTATCCCTATTAAATTTCATTCTGTTGTTTTCGGCCCAGCGCTCCAGCCTATCGAGGTCCCTTTGAATTTTGTTTCTGTCTTCCAGAGTATTAGCTGTTCCACCCAACTTTGTGTCATCTGCAAATTTGATAAGCATTCCCTGTACCTCCTGATCCAAGTCATTAATAAAAATGTTGAAGTGCACCGGGCCCAGGACCGAGCCCTGTGGTACCCCGCTCGTTACCTCTCCCCAGTTTGATAAGCACTCTTTGAGTCCGATTCTGTAGCCAATTGTGGATCCACCTGATAGTTGTTCCATCTAGCCCACTCTTAGCTAGCTTACTAATCAGGATATCACGAGGCACTTTGTCGAAAGCTTTGCTGAAGTCCAGATATATAATGTCCACAGCATTCCCACAGTCCACAAGGGAGGTTACCCGATCAAAAAATGAGATCAGATTAGTCTGACAGGATTTGTTCTTGACAAATCCATGCTGGCTTCTAGTAGTCACTGCATTGTTTTCAAGGTGCTTGCAGACTGACTTCTTTATAATCTGCTCCAAAATCTTCCTGGGGATTGATGTCAGACTGACTGGCCTATAGTTCCCAGGTTCCTCCTCCTTGCCCTTTTTGAAGATGGGGACAACATTTGCCCTCCTCCAGTCGTCTGGCACTTCACCTGTCCTCCATGATTTCTCAAAGATAATAGACAGTGGTTCTGAGAGTTCTTCTGCCAGTTCCTTTATTACTCTAGGATGCAGCTCATCAGGCCCTGGAGATTTAAACTCGTTCAGAGTAATCAGGTGCTCCTTGACCATTTGCCTATCAATCTCAAGCTGCAATCCTGCCCCTTCAGTCTGCACTTCAGGTTTGCCAGGGGGGTCATAGACCCTCTTTTGGGAGAAGACCGAGCCGAAGTAGGAATTGAACACTTCTGCCTTTTCTTTGTCTTCTGTTATCAATTTGCCATCCTCATTGCGTAGTTGAACCACCAGTTCTTTCTTCTGTCTTTTACTGTGCATGTATCTGAAGAAAGCTTTTTTGTTGCTTTTAGCATTCCTCGCTAACCTTAGCTCATTCTCAGCTTTAGCCTTCCTGACACTATTCCTGCAGTTCTGTGCTACCTGCCTGTACTCTTCCCCTGTAGCCTGTCCTTCCTTCCACTTCCTATACGTGTCCTTTTTTGTTTTCAGGTCATCTTTGAGTTTATTGTGAAGCCACATTGGCTTCTTCTGTTGCCCTCTGCCTTTTTTCCTTTTGGGAATTGTTTGCAATTGTGCCTTTAAAATTTCCTTTTTTAAAAACTCCCACCCCTCCTGGGCTCCCTTTCTCGTGAGAGTCGCTTGCCATGGGATCTTACTAATCATTGTTCTGAGTTTGTTAAAATTGGCTTTCCTAAAATCCAGGGTACGTGTTTGGCTACACTCAGCTTTTGCTTCCGTTAGAATCAAGAACTCAAGTATAACATGGTCACTTTCCCCCAGAGTTCCCGAAACTGCCACTTTATCCACTAACTCGTCTCTGTTGGTTAGAATCAGGTCAAGGATAGCCGATCCTCTAGTTCCTTCCTCCACTTTCTGTAGGAGGAAGTTATCAGCAGCACAGCTCAGGAATTTCTTGGAGGGGCCATATTTGGCTGAATGTCTCCCAACAGATATCAGGGAAATTGAAGTCACCCATTACTACCACATCGTGCCTCCTTGAAACAATGGCAATTTGCTTTTCAAAAGTTCCATCCTCGTCTTCTCCTTGATTGGATGGTCGGTAGTAGACTCCAACCGCCATGTTCAGTTTTATTCTTTGCCCCCTTTATTTTAACCCAGATGCTCTCAATGGGGCTGCCAAGCTCCTCTTCCTGTATCTCTGTGCAGAGATACGTATTTTTAACATACAGTGCAACTCCACCTCCCTTTCTGTTGCTTCTGTTCCTTTTGAACAAGTTATACCCTTCAATTGCTGTATTCCAGTCATGGGAGTCATCCCACCAGGTTTCAGTTATCCCTATCAAGTCATACTTGCCCTCATGTATCAAGAGTTCAAGTTCGTCTTGTTTGTTGCCCATACTCTGGGCATTAGTATAGAGACATTGAAGACTATGTGCTTTATAGTCCGACTTTCCCCATACATTTTGTGGTAGACTATCAATGGGCACCGCTGGAGCTGTTCTCTCCATTGTGGCATAGAGGCCTTCTTCCATTGGTACCCCCGAGTTTATGTCTCCCTCCCCTGTTGGATTCAGTTTAAAGCCCTCCTGATTAAGTTCCTCATGCTGTGTCCAAACACATTCTTCCCAGTCCTTGTGAGGTGCAACCCATCCTTTGCCAGCAGTCCATCTTCCAGGAAGTGTAGCCCATGGTCCCAGAATCCAAATCCCTCACGTCGGCTCCACCTTCGTAGCCAGTCATTCACTCAGAGTATTTTTCTTTCCCTTTCTATGCCTCTTCCAAGTACTGGAAGGATGGATGAGAAAACTATCTGGGCCCCGAAGTTCTTGAGTTCCATTCCCAGCTCTTCAAAGTCTGCCGTGATTTCTTTGTAACTCCGCTTGGCAGTATCATTTGTACCCACGTGGAAGAGAAGAAAGGGGTATGTGTTGGTGGGCTGCATGAGCCTCGGCAGCTGCTCTGTCACATCCTTAATCCGTGCCCCGGGGAGACAGCACACCTGGCGAGTCCATGGGTCTTCGCGACATACTTTGGCTTCGATCCCCCGCAGGAGGGAGTCTCCCACTACGAGTACTCTTCTCTTCCTCTTGCTGTAGGCCTTGGTTTGATTGCCTCCACTTGACTGACCCTCAGCCTCTTGCTCGCTGTCACGTTGGGTGCCCGGTAATCCGTCCTCTGCAGGCTGTCCTCTGCTCTCGTCCTCAAGTTCTAGTCCCCGCTCGGCCATGAAACTCACTGGGTGACTTTGGGCCAGTCACTGACTCTCAGCCTAACCTACCTCACAGGGTTGTTGTGAGGATAACATGGAGAGGAGGAGGATTATGTAAGCCGCCTTGGGTTCCTTGCAGGAAAAAAGGCGGGGTATAAATATAATAAATAAATAAAAATAAATAAATAAGTAAATGGAAGCGGTTCCATAGCTCCACTGCTTCCACAGGCGCAGAGTGTCTTGTAGTTCTTCTGCTCCTAACAGTCACCCTTTTCCAGGGAGTTCCCCCTGCGTTATTTTCCCTTGCCTCTGCAGTCTCCGACTCCGCCTCATCCTGCCTTTGCCCTTCTGGCTCCTGTGCTGTGCTTTGGTGCTCGCTTTCTCTTATGCTCCTGAGGGTTGACACTTGCTGCTCCAGTCCTCTGACCTTTTCTTCCAACAGTGTGACCAGCTTGCACTTGTTGCACGTGTAGGCCATGTTGATCTCCGGCAGGAAAACAAACATTGCACACCCCTTGCAGGTCACCACCACTGCTGAGTCCTTTCCTTCCATAGTGCTCTGTTCCCTTTATGTTTCTGTCTTCCTAGAAAAAATTTTTAGGGACCTCCCCTGCCGAACTCCGCTGCCAAACTCCTGTTTGCTCTCCCTGTTTGCTCTCCCTGTTCGCTCGCTCTCTGGGAGCCTGCCCGCTTATCACAGTCCCAGAAACATCTGGAGCCTCTCTCCTGTTGTGCTCCTGCTCAGCTGGGAGTGACTTAACCAAAGCCATCCCCAGAGCTTTGTGGAGATTTGAAGTGCAAGATTAAGTTCAACACTCTTCCTTTAAACCATGCTGGTAGGCCATACTTTGCATTAATTTGTTTTAGCTATTTGTGTCATTTTAAACTTGGTTTTTAAACTTTTATAATGTTTTTATTGTGCATATATTTTATATAGTATCATTGTGTCTTTTATTTGTTGTAAACCACCCAGAGAGCTTATGCTGTTGGGCGGTATAATAATAATAATAATAATAATAATAATAATGATGATAATAATAATACAACGAAAGAAACAAAAGATCCCATGGTTTGCTACACACCTTCCACTAGAAGCTTTTAATCTCCTTCCTTGTCTGGAGGAAGTGGGAGGAGTGTGCAAATGTAAGGCTCCTCCCTGCTTATGGCTTGCAGGCTTGCCCTTGTGTGTGTCTGAATAATGTTTTGCTTGATTTAAAGGAAGAATGTGAGAAAATGTGAATATGCCTGCTGGAAACTAAAATCCCTACTTGCATTGCTTTGTAGATTTAAAAGTCCACAAGATGGCGCTTTTAATCTTTCATGCTCTGCAGGAATACTTCATTCAGAACAGATTAATTCCTGTGACATAAATAAGATCACCAAATAATTTATAATAAGTCATTTATCTTTTTCTAAAGTATAATTGAGATGGACAAAATGATAAAAACAGGATTTAAAGAGGATAGGGTTAAAAGTAAGCATCAAAGAGGGGGATGTTTCCAGTCAATTGTTTTTACAGATAGGTAAATCTAATGATGATTCAGTAGGGCTATTTGGTATGAAGTTTTTAAAAAACAAAAACGCAAATGTTCAAAATCAAGTCAAATGCCAGGGGACCAAGAATTCATGGAAGAACAGTTTAAGATTTAGTAGTACTTCTGATACTCTGGAGGACAGACATCTAGTCTTAAAAGGTTGAGTTTGGAACCTACTCTAAACTCAGGGCCGGTGCTACCATTAGGCCAACTAGGCGGCTGCCTAGGGCGCTGGGCTAAAGGGGGCGCCAGAAACGCCTTGGGAAAAAAAAATCCAGCGCTAAAATGTGTATTTGTTCGCGCCGTTACCAGGAGTGGTGGGCTTACCAGGAGTGGTGGGCTTACCAGGAGTGGTGGGCGGCGGGGAAGGATACACCTGCAAACACCTCCTTCGCCTTCCCAGGGGATAGCACCTGCAAACACCTCCTTCGCCTTCCCAGGGGATGCACCTGCAAACACCTCCTTCGCCTTCCCTCCCTCCCGGCGCGCGCCTCAGCTCAACTCCCCTGAAAGCAGTTATTTCCAGCAACCAAGGAGGGAGGGAAAGGTATTTTAAGCTAGCTGGGGCTCCAATGTTTTAATTATTTACCATGCTGTTTCTGTGTTTTGGTTTTAAATGCTTTTAGGATGCAATCCTACGCGTGTTTGAAGGGGGGGGGAGTCCTACAACTCCCAGCATTCCCCAGCCAGTCATGTGCAATCCTACGCACCGTTGAGGCAGAAAAAAGCCCCGCAACTCCAAGCATTCACCAGCCAGCATGGCTGACTGTTGGAATGCTGGAAGTTGCGGGGCTTTTTTCTGCCTCAGCGTGTTTAGGATTGTGCCCTGAGCTGTTGATGTTTGCTTTACTGTACTTTGAATATTGTTGTCTGCCTTGAGCACTAGACTGGTAAAGGGAAAGACAGGATAATATACATTATTCTGATAAAGAAATATTGCAACAAAGTGATAGAGGAGGGGAAGCAGCAAGTTTCGTAAAGCATCTCCACCCTGCGAGGTAGGACAGGCTGCAAGACGCCCTTTTGTCTCTATTCCTCACAGGTTGCGCCACCACACCTCTCTTACATCCTTTTTTCATATCCCTTGTGCTGCCCGCAGGAGGAGACAGGCTTTTACATATATATATATATATATTATATATATGGAGTAGGAGAAGGCCCTTGGGAGTTCCTGGCATAGCTGGGCTGATGTTGCCTCTTTGCTTTCCGCGTGAGCACAAAGGAAAAGTCTCAAAGTCCACAAAGTTTTTCTATGGGGCTCGGCAGTCGGCAGTTCCCAGGGAGGGAAATTTATTTCATAATGGGCATAGGGCTGGAGGGAGGGAGGACTGAAGTGGGAAGGGGGGGCGCTAAATATCTGGTCTTGCCTAGGGCACCAAGCTGCCTTGCACCGGCCCTGTCTAAACTACCATACATTTTAAGTATGGATGGATATTTTCATGGGTAGACACTGATTAGGCAACTAAAATTAAGGATGGGAAAACAAAATAGTGTTGCAGAGTTAGGTAGAGGTTTGAACTACTTGATCAAATTGGTAGTGGTTTTTTAAAAAAATATCTCTGACTCAGTCCAGTCCATTGTAGGTGGAACATTCACACAAGGAGGGATGCCCATAAGCCTTGTGCAGCCTTTTGTTTGCAACATGAGTAGTACCAGACCAGGGAAGGGACATGGACACTCACACTAGCCCTATCCCCAACATTCCTGCTCATCTAGATACAGAGACGTTCACACATTTACCAGAAGATCTGACGGAGTTGTAAGTGCATTCATCTGAGTGCAGTTAAAAAGTCCTGTGCATTCAGGAACCCTGCCTTATCAAGGTTCCCAATTATGGGTAGGGTTATAACGGCATTCAGAGGCACATGTTTACAATCCCCTTTCAGACCTTTGTGCTTAATGTGCAAAGATCTCTAAAGTAGCCAGGCCTGTGGGAAGGTTTGGGGGGGTGGGGTGTAGAGCTCGTGCATGCACCTATGTTCCTTCTCCAATTTAGTCCTACTTGTGTTGCAGGCAAATGCCTGCATAGGGCTAAAATTCAGCCCAGTTTCCTCCTTCCCACATGTAGAGTGCATACATGCAAGCATTCATTGCATGTTGTGGGGAATGAGAGACTTATGCACATTGGTCTATCCTCTGCTCAGTCAAAAAGCTCCCAAATTCATGTTCTTTGACCAAGTGGAGTATGGATAGCATAAGGGAGGCCTTATACTCAGGCCTTCCTTTTCCTGGCTTGGATCGGACCCCTAGTTTTGAGAGTGCTGAAGGAGCACCATAGGATCACAGTACTCTGCTCTGAGATATGAATGTCCCCTCAGGACAATTCTGTAATTATAAAGTTAACAGATATGTGTGGTAGTTGCCTTGGATTCAAAAGTTTTTATTTAGGAAGTAGACTTTCAACTGGATATACTGAGTTCGCACAACATAACCCATCATGATTAACCAGCCATAATGGGTTGTAGTGTCATCTGAACCTAGAGTGCTTCCTGTAGGGTGGTTTATTTTTCAGGAACAAGCCACCCTGACAACCCATGGCTTGTTCTAGGGGCTGTTTGACCCACAATGGGTTCTCGTGTCATTTGAACCCAGGAGAGCAATTTCGTCGTGGATTGCAGGGATCACCTAGTGAGCTGCTCAGCAAGTTTGGCAAAAACCCATGCCACTCTTTACGATCTCGCCCTTGCCCCCACCAGTGTCAGCTCCAAGCGGCACTTTGGAATGACCGTCACTGGTTCACCACTGGTTTATTTATTTTTTCAGCCCCAGAAAATTGCACAAATGTGTTTGTAATTTTTTCAAACTTTTATTATTTTTGTTAGTCCTTTGCAATTGTGCTCTTATGACTGTCTGATGTGTATAGTCTTCCCTGTCGATTTCCTTGTCTGTTTCAGCTGTCAAAGGGAGCTGTGAAGTGGCTTGGGTTACAAACAAGTAAACTGACAAAAAGAGACTGCATATAGGCTAATTTGTGCACATTTGCCAGAGTACAAAAAAAAATTACCTACAAACACAACTGCACAATTTTCTGGGGCCGGAAAAAAAAACATGACCCCAGTTGCACATTTTTGAGGCTCTGGGGGGAAAAATGTGAATGAAAAGGAATAATGATCAGAGTGGGGAAGGGGAGATAAAATGGGTCCTACCACGAAGGATACTGGCTGGAGGACCGAGGGGGGGAACAAACCATGGTGAGCCCAATGATCTGTTGGGCGCACCATGGGTTGTTCCACAAATAACCCACACTGCGTAGCTTATTCGCAGGGTAACTTAGTGTGTCATGCGAACACGGCCAGTGCCATATTATAAATGAACAGGAGGAGATCCTTTATAATTGATCATGGACATAAGTAAGGTTTCTGTCAAAGAGGTACTGATCGTGGATCTGGCTTCCAGAGAGGTTTTTTTCTGGGAGGCTTTAAAAAAATGAATTCATATCTTAGAATTTTGATGCTCATGCATTCTTAGAAAGAAGAATGCATGAGCATGTCTTTACTAATAAAATCGATGGCTTTAGTTTGATACTGAAATTCTGACTGCAATTCATCGATGCATTCATTAAGGGCTCTGCTTCCTTACATTGCTCATACCACAGGGATACCATAAGTAAGGGCGAAACTGGATGTTATGCATAAAATGTGTGCACAGTCTTCTGCCATTTTGGGGGTTGTTTGGGGTTTTTTATATAATAAAAAGCAGCCTCTGAGGCTGTGTTTTGGAGTGGAAGACTGATGGGTGGGGAGAAAGGGACTGCTTTAACTCCTCCTGCTACTTGTTTGCTTACCTCCCTCCTCCAGCTGCTTTCCTATCTGTGGGGAATGGAGGTAAGTGTCTCTGTATCTCTTCATCCCTGGGTAGAAAAGCAATTGGTGCATGTCTATTTGGGCCAGACAAATGGCAGGAGGAGAAGAAGTTAAGCAGCCTCTACCCCTGCTATATTCCATGTTAAACAATACATTAGCGTTTTCATCTTCAGATTAAATTAAATGGATATGAGCCAAGTGAAAGGCACAGCTGAATAATCTCTGTTACGTATGGGAATTCACTTGGCATCTTTCAGGAAGAATACCACTGCGACTAGGTTTAAGAGATTCTGTAGTTCAGAGGATAAAAACTTTCTGGCTGTTCTGTTTCTGTCTTGATTTTTTTTAATGGCTTGTCAAAAATAACGGCTGATTTGAAAGAGCATCATCCTCACAATAGAAACCATACTTTTCTAGTGTTTGGGTTTCTTTTTCTTGAATTGAAACAGAACTTTGTTTCCCCTCCTCTACCCCAGCCTCATTATTAAACAAACTGAGTCCTGTGCAACTGAGCAAGAGGTTCATGATAACCAGGCACCTGTTATAATGAATTGGAAAATCTATGTGGCTAAATAGATGGGCATTCATATGTACTCATTACGAAATGAGAATAGGGACCATTAGAAATGACACATACAAACAGTCCGTGCACAGTTTGAATTTAAAAGTAGGAGTGGAAAAAGAGGGACAGAGGGTGGACATCACAGGAGGAGTGAAGAAAGGAGTCATTTATGTGGTGGGCTGAGCAGAGGAAGCACTTGGTTGTTTAGACAACTAGCTTTCAAAAAAAAAAAAAAAAAGGTAAAGCAGAGCTGAAACATATTTAAAAGGTTCAAAATAATTTCCTTTGTTTAGAGACACTGCCATGAGTGAGAAATCCAGTGCCTGGGCTTCAGACTTTTCACTTCATGAACAAAGGGAGCCTGTTCTTCATGGAAGGATCCCTTCCATGAATGCAACTCTCCTATTCATGGAGTGAAAAATTAGGATCCAAACCATTGACACTGCTGACACCATATTTGTTTGATACCTTCCTGGATATCAACAGGCTTTGTTTACAAGGGGGGTGAAGGTGGGGGTAGGGGTAGGAATCCTTTGTCAATTCCAGGTTACTGAGGCTACACCGGTCTGTCCTATTTAGGGCAATTAATTGGTTGCTGATCAGTTTCAAGTGGAGGAGGTAAGTAACATATTTCGGTACATCTATTACAGTGATGGCGAACCATCTTTTGCCTGAGTGCCCAAACTGCAACACAAAACCAACTTGTTTATTTCAAAGTGCCAACACTGCAATTAAATGTGAATACCGAGGTTTTAGTTTTAGGAAAAACAACTCATACAGTTGTCCGAACTAATCAACATATTTTCACATAGCCTGAAGGGAATTTATACAAACTTTTAAAATAATTAAGCACATGTATCTTTGGATAAAGGATTCTCAACTTGTAATATGCCAGACTGAAATTGTAGGGGGCAAGCTTTACCCCGGGTCCTTCCCTGCTTCTACAGGTGTTGGATTAGAAAAAGTAAAAGTCAACCTGTAATACGATGAGCAAGATAAACAAGAAAGCAAAACGTGCTTAACACATTTTAAACACTTTATGTCTTGGACGATAAACACAGCATTAGGTAAAAGTTTGCATGGGGCATTCTTAATGTAATTTGGCTATTGCATGCAAGCTGATAATTGGCCAAACCTTGGCTCATACTCCATTAGTTTTAGAGCAACACATGCAGCACTCAGGTCAACTGTTAGGGCTTTACATCTAAGCCATGCTTGGTACATTTGCACCTTTATTCTAGAATTCCTGTTACAGAATTCTTTTCTACACTGTTATCATATTTAAAAGATTATGAAGAATGCTTCATAATCTTTTAAATATGATAACAGTGTAGAAAAGAATTCTGTAACAGGAATTCTAGAATAAAATCATTCTGTTCCACACTGAGAGAAAGAACAAGATCATTAGTGTTTGGCATAAGGGGACAGTCTTTTCGCGATCTGGTGACCAGTGTCTCGAGTGCCCACAGAGAGGTCCCTGCGTGCCAGCTGTGGCACCCGTGCCATAGGTTCGCCATCACTGATCTATTAGGTGGAGGGTGCAAAAACTTGGGGAATGATAGAAACACACATTCTATATATGGAGGAGCATATTGTTTATGGCTTCTATAAAATTTTGTCAATTTTTGATTTTTAGAAACATCTGATTCCTTCTTGTATGATACATACAGTATGTAAATTCTAGACTGGGTCCTTTTATTGTGGATCACAAGATAATTAGTTTGCACTCCTAAATACAGTCCTCCGGGATTTGGCTATCTAAGCATGTATTACATGCAGATGAATATTTTTGTTTTAATTACTGATCGGTTTGAATTGTATTTTAATTGTTAGGAGCCTTGGGGGCCTGTTCTTGTGGCTGGGATGTGGGATAAAAATGTAAAAATACATTCCTAGCTTCTGTTTTCAGTGTCTTATCACTTTGCCCATAAATTGCATTGTTTTCTTGTCTCTAAGAGTACTTTGTATTTAAGGCATGTATTATATCCAGTAGCCAGTTGTGCAATAAAATTACACAGGAGTATTTACAGTTCTTACAAGATAAATATTGATACCATGTGACTGTGTGTGAAGCCATTATTACAGAGCGCACCATAAGTAAAAATTGTTTGCACCTTTACGATTTAAGATGCATGCTGAAAGAAATAAAACCTCTACTATTAAGAGATAATAACAAATAGCGCAATCCTATGTATGTCTACTCAGAAGTAAAAGAGAATTTAATAGCGCTTACTCCCACATAAGTTTGTATAGGATTGTAGCCCCAATTAAGAGTGGTCAACCTTGGTGGCTTTTGAAAAATGGGATTCCATAAGAATGTATGTACAGTGGAAATAGTTAATACTCTACATGTATTGTGTTCTGCAGATATCTATGGCAATGTGTTTTCCAACAGAAAATTCTTTTTAAAGGGTTTTATTTTTAATTATTCCCATTGTAGTAATACAGATTATTGTATATGCCTTCAGGGGTCTGAGTTATGGCTTCCTTGGGACTGCAGTATTTAATTTCTTTGCTGCTGTGTATTAAAACCCGTTGTTAAGACTGCATGAACGTTGCTAGTGCTTAATGTATGAGAAAATCCTAAGTGAAAGGAGATTAGTTTTTATATTAACAAAACCATAAAGCAGCTTCTGAGATTAAAGGGAAAAGCAAAATAATTCAGATAAGAGACAAAGGTTTATATTCACCTTAGCGAACATTCAAACACCTCCTAGTTTTAAAATTATACAAAGGACATCTCTCTAAAATTTTCCGTAAATCCGTGTCATTTGTGGAAATTAATTTGTCCTTTGTTTATACATTGTAGAAAGATGGAAGAGGGCACAGAGGGCTTCCAAGATGGCTTTGTTGTACATGTTATATGGAGTTGGAGAAAACACCAATTGGCATTTTAGTTTTATTAATCAAAGGACACAAAATAGGCTACCAGAATATATTTTTAACCAGCTGTGGGGAACCTGTGGCCCTCCAGATGTTGTTGGACTCCCATTTCCCATCAGTCCCAGCCAGCATGGCTACTGGTCAGAGATGATGGGAGTTATAGTCCAACAACATCCAGAGGGCCACAGGTTATCCACTCCTGGCTTACACCCTTTGTTTCCAGAGTGGGGCGCAATAATGCCATGCCAAAATTACTTTATGTAAATTTGCCTTCTTCATGTCTATGGATTTGGGTTAAGATGTCTTCTAAATGCTGTCAGTCTTGTGCACCAAAGTTTTCTTGTTATTCACTCTAAGGCAGGGCTCTCCAACCTTGGGTCCCCAGGTGTTGCTGGACTACAGCTCCCAGAATCCCTTGCCATTAACCATGCTGGCTGGGTATGCTGGGAGCTGTAGGCCAGCAACATCTGGGGACCCAAGGCTGGAGAGCCCTGCTCTAAGGAAACCAGTCTTATTAAAAACACTTGTCACAGAAGCTCACAGAGGGGACATCATTGTGCACACTCCCCATTCCTTTGTTTATGCTTCTGAAAACAGAGTTCAGGCTCCTGCAATCCCCTTGTTACTTATTTGGTCCCTCTTTGGGATCATATGTAAATACAAGCTGTTAGCCCCTGCCACCGACAGGACGCCTTATAGCAACCGAATAGGGAGGGGTGATTCCCCTTACCCCTGTGCGCTCTCATAATCTGCTCCAGGGGTTGGGGGGGACCCTTCAAAGCAGATTTGGGAGTGTGTGAGGGCACAAAGGGGAGGAGAGGAGGAGAAAAGTCCAATTGTGCAAATAGAAGTCCACTTGTGTGATGTTGGATATCACCCATAACATCCACCCTTGTCCTTCCAGCTCCACTTCATCACTGGACTAGGGTCATGTCAGGTGTTTGCTAGTCTAGTGACTGCTGCTTATGATCGGTCTGTGATGTTAGCAGATGGTTCTGTCTCCTTGCTGTCTTCACCTCACCCCCAAAGGAAGCAATGTGTAGGTCTTTCCTTCAGTGCCAATATTCAGCAGTGATAGGTGACCCATTGTACAGAGTAGAACCATCAGCCATTTAAAAAAGAAAAGGAATGGTATTTTTATGATCTGAAAATAATATATGAGCACCCTCTGAAAGGCACAGAAAAAAACCCCATAAAACTTTTGCTTAGTTGTCACTGATGTAGTATGTTTATTGGATAATTTTTGGCATTTTGTTCCCTAATGTTGATGGCCCAGGGTTGCGCAAACAACATTAAGGCAGTAAAACATGTAGGCAGTATTTCAAAACAAAACATTTCTGAACACCTGCATGGCATAAATCACTCCTTCCAGCATCTGAATTATAAATATTAGCTTAAATGCAAAGTTTTCTTGCTAGTTGTTTGAGACTTAATCAAGATGTTTTGGCTTTGGGAAAAAATAGTCTTGCTTTTCAGTTAAGTCATCTTCATTTCTTTTAATGAAGATATATCTGTAGTGTTGCCAGTCCAGCCAAAAGGTATTTGCAGTCTTTCTGTATGTTCATATAGTTGAACACATGGTTCCTCACCTAAATCATTTACTTGTAAAATGAATTTCGATGCATATTTTGCTGGTAAAGGAGGAATGTTAAAGCTCTGCCTAAACAGCCTTTTCTAGAAACTTAGTTAAAGCACTGCTTAATTTTCACCCAAGTGTTAAAACTGGTTTACACTTGGATGTGCTTTTCTTGATGACACTTAGTGTGAACTGTGTCCCACTGAAAAACATGTTGGAGTTGACATCGAGTGAGAGTTCTGTCTGTGCCATAAACTCTATGGCATTTGTTATGTGATGGTTCACTCTACACATGCAAGTCACCATTTAATGCTACAGTCAGTGGCTGGGTTCCCACAAGCGGGGAAGAAAAAGAAGCCATGGTGGCTTCTTTTCCCCTCTCTGCACATGCTGGTCACGTGCCACCTTATTTCCATAATTACCCACGCTGTGCACGGGTTGCCATGTCATCCAAACCCAGCTGAGTTGGGCGGCAGGACTGGCTTCCAAACCACCCACAACCCACGGCTTGTTCTAGGGTTCCAGGGTGGTTTGGAAACCACCCACACAGCCCAACTTGCTGGGTTCGGATGACATGGCATGGATAATTATGAAAGTGAGGTGGCACATGCAGGGTGGGTAAAGAAGCCACCACGACTTCTTTTCCTTCCCCGCTTGTGTGAACCCAGCCACTGACTGTAGCATTAAATGGTGACTTGCATGTGTAGAATGGTGAAAGAATGGTGAACCATGCCTATAAATTGGCCCTGTGACCAAATGGACATGTAGCTAGTGGCAGTCATTTCATCTTGGACTTAGAGCAGAGTAGAAAGTATCTTAAGGTACACACAAACAAGCCAGTATTAAAATAAACTAAACAGTAACTGGTAAGTCACAAGATATATTTTACGAATCTGAACAAAATCCCATCTATGCAAAGGTAAGTATTGGTGAGTATCTGTGACTGGTCAGGTGACTTTAGGATGACCTTGATGATGAGTCCCTGGGCTCAGCTATAGCTGCAGGCATCTGTAAATGATGTCACTTGGGAGTACTGTAGAGCTAGTTCAGAGCCTGACCAGGAGAAGCAACTGCACAAAATCTCTTAAAACATATCAACAGAAGATCTCTTATGTAGTATCAAATTATGTTGCCCGTGCTGCTTTTATAGGTTTCAAACCTTCCATTTGTCTTACGTTTCATTAATTTTGATCAAGCTACAGTTGAAAAAGATCTTTGCTATCATATTTTTATCTTCCTCATATTTCTCCCCAGTTTTAGGGTTGGGGTTCTCTTCAAATTGAATACATTTGGGCAAAATGAACTACTTGATTTCAAGCTCTGCCTTTGGTAATCAGTTTGAAAAATGAAATTGTTAAGTGAAACAATTTCTGCTGTGTGCAAATGTTTAATTTTATTAATGCCTCAAGTATCTTCTACAGATTGACAGCTTTTCTGCTGTGGTGTTTATACAAGTATCATTGTTTTTTCAGATACTGATGAATACAGGCCACCAGTTTGGAAATCTTATTGTGAGTATTTGATTAGATCTATTGCTATTCGACACGCATGCACCCTTCTGGTGTTGTTAGCATTTTTAAATTCATCAGCTCACCAATGCAGGGATGTTTCTGTTATCACCCAACAATTTTTGAATGCCCCCTGTTAATAAGGTAATTATCTGCATTCACACGTAACACTAAGTCATGGTTTATGTTAACCATGGTTTGTTGCTTTAGCCATGAATTGTCTTGCAGATGAGCAAACAAACTGGGTCTTGTTTTTCCTATTTCTGGTTTGTTTCTCTGTCACTCATTTTGCCATCCTTCAGAGTGGTTTTGTTTTCAGGCTCCTCTTGCTTGGGCACCTATGTTTCAGGGCAGATAGCAGCACAAACAAGCCAGGGATAAGCCATAATTCTGGGTTCAGACATCGCAACAAGCTATG
Organism: Shinisaurus crocodilurus; assembly: GCA_021292165.1. Lineage (NCBI taxonomy): Eukaryota > Metazoa > Chordata > Lepidosauria > Squamata > Shinisauridae > Shinisaurus > Shinisaurus crocodilurus. Next base: position 145,707,022 of record CM037876.1, read on the forward strand.
CTTTAAACAAGCCAGACGTTGTAACTCGCAACAAACCATGGGTTCTATTTGTGGTTTGTAGCTGGTTAACAAATTGTGGTTTGTTTGCTTGTGGGGTGGGTTTGGACACCATAAGTGCGTTCATACATCACGGTGGCAAATTGTGCGAGCCACTTCTGAGCTGCAAAACAACCTATGAATGCCTGTTAAACAACCCAGAGTTAACCTACAATTTGTTCTTAGGTTAAGTCTAGGTTGTTTAATCCATGGACAACCTGGTGTGTCCAGTTTCACATGCCATGCTAACAACCTACGAATGCATTCATAGGTTGTTTTGCAACACAGAAGCAGTTCACACTACTCGTGTGTCCCCAGCACAGTTTTGCCGCTGTGATATGCAAACTAGGTCCATGACAAGCCAGATTTCAACAAGCCACACCATGGCTTAGTGTTATGTGTGAACCAGGCTATGGATTTGAAACCCATGGCATTTAAAGCCCAATATTATGATTAACTTTAGCTGCTGTCGCATGTTGAGATGTGGGTGTGGGAGATGGCATGATGCTACACTTTGCATCATCTCTCTTGCAGGGAACAGAAAAGCCTCTTTTGAGAATGCCTAAATCTGCCTCTAACCGGACTCTGGTTTAGAAGTTCGGGGATTTTCATTAAACTGATTACTCCTCATTTTAAATCTACACATGATCTCATGTATACATTGGAAAGTAAGTGAAACAAGATAGAAACCTTCACAAACCCAAATCCTGAAGAGATGCTGAACAATAATCTTTTCCAAACCCTTGCGGGTAGGATCTAGATTTACAGGAGCAAAGTTGGGTATCTTTCAAAGTAGAATTTCGTGTAACTTTGTTAGCTTCTGCACTCTTTCATAAGCAGAAATTGGAATAATTAAAGGTAGCACCATATTTGAGCTCAGCATCTGAAAATTGGTAGGTATAGATCAAAGGATATATCTGGTTTCTTTTTGTTTTGTTTTTTTGTTTTGTTTTCAGGAATTAGGAGGTGCTGGTGGTGGTGCATCTTTCATGTGCTTTTACTCTAGGGTATTTGTTCCTTCTACCAAGTAGTTGGACCACAGGAGTTATCTGTCATGATCAGTGTTTCGTTACAGTGTTCCACCATGATTTAAGTCTGTTCTGTATTGAAATGGAGGTAATGCCAACTTTCATTTCATTTGTGCCCAGGCTTTTTCTCTTCAGAGCCTTGAAGGAACTGCAGTACTTTTTAAGACTCCCCTGCCTACAGCTACTATCACATAATCGCTATTGTCAGAACCTTTGTCTGCTTCAGAGCCCCTTAAGTGCCCCCTTGTGCAGCTTTTGAGTCATAACTTATTATATCAGTCGCTTGTCACATGCCAAGCCAGTTACTTAATAAAAAACCATTAACACACAAAGTGACTTGAAGCAGGCTTTTGTCTTCCAGCTGATGATTAAAGGATAAAATTGGCACTCATTGTGTCGCTTATATTAAACATCATTAATCACAACAGTCATACATCCAGCATTTGTCATGAAGAAATACATGTGTGTTGTCTCCAGTTGCAAATAAGAATAATAAATTGCTGAAAAAAATAACCTTTTGCAAAGAAAGTGAGCTTTTGCCCTTTTTGTTTGTTTGTTCACTTTGGAGTATATGCCACAACCCATAATATTAAGGGTGTTCAGCCTTTATTGTAATAAGGTCTTGTTGGCAACCAAACAGTGTATTTCTGTTGAATGTTTCCTATGTGCTCGACTACCTTCAGTTCTCTTTCAAATCCATAGAGATTTGTGGATGTATAATATATTGTAAGGTGTTCAGCGCTAGGTCTAAGCAATGGATTTAACTCCCCCACCCTTCCTGGTCTTGTTGATATTTTGATGATGTTTAGCTACTGCTGATATGTACTTGTTTATATTTTGCTATATATTTTTCTTTTTTCTTATGTATTGTACTTTGGAGCATAATTTATAATGGAAAAGTGCCATACAAATAAACTGATCATGGTGACTGTGGTCATTGTTACAGAGAGATCCCTATGTCATTACATAATGCAAAAACAAACAAGCTAATGTTCAAATGCTTGCCTTAAAATCAATTATGTGTTAAGCATTAAAATGAAATCCATTTTACCTCTGCCTTCTCCTAGTATATCAGTTGCAACAAGAAGCTCCCCATCCTAGAAGGGTTACCTGCACATCTGAGGTGGGTACCATGAAAGCTAAAAAACACTGTACGCTTATTTGAATACTGAATATAGTTCCTTAGTTTACAATCTAGTTCTGCCAGGCCTCAGTGCACCAGCAGACCCCGTTCTATGCCCTGAGGCTCACTTGATTTATTTCCCCTGTAGCCACCATTCCGCAATCATCCACAATGCCTCTGAGTGACAGTATGTCAGGGGCATTGTGGGAATGCCGCTGCTGCCAGGTAAGCCTTCCGGGGAGATGCACTACCGTCAGAGGGGCATTGTGCTAAGAGCCCCTTTAAGCCTGGAACTGGCCCTGACTTTTGAATGTTTCTTTTTTAAAACATTAAACAGTATTCATCTTCTTTATTGTGCTGTTACCTATCTCTCCACACACCTTTTTGTGAATTCTGCAGTTCTGTCAAACTTGAAGGACTGGAAAGGTACAGGGAAAGAATTAAACTTGCTATCTTCTCAGGGATGGTTGATGGTGGCATGGGAAGTAACCAAATAACTTCATGTATCAATGTGATTTCCTGCATACAAATGTTACAACAATGGCATGGGGTAGAGCTGCGGGAAAGTAGCTACCACACTGCTCTGGCAATGTAAGAATGGGCCCCAACCCAATCAAGTAAAAAAAATTTAAATAAATATTTAAAAATTTGCTTGTCTTGCAAAATGCTCTCAAACCAAGTTACTTGCAATCCAAGGTATTACTGTACCTTGGATTGCAAGTAACTTGGTTTGAGAGCATTTTGCAAGACAAGCAAATTTTTAAATATTTATTTAATATTTTTTTACTTGATATACAAGCGACATCTTGCAATACAAGTACTGTAGTACGGCTTAAATTAAAAATCTCTGTACAAATTTTTTGTGGGGGATTTCGTTTTGATATAAGAGTGTTTTGGATTACAAGCACGTTTCCGGAACGAATTATGCTCTCAATCCAAGGCATGACTGTATATTGAATAACCTTCAAGGCCCTTATTGCAGCCCAATCAGGGGGCAAATATTTTCTTAGCAACCATATCTTTGTTTTCTTAAAAATTAATAGCAGGTGAAGGACAATTTTCATTGGGACTGCAGAGCGTGGGGAGGGGAGGGTTAACCCTTTCCGTTCCCACCACATTCTTGTTGAAAATCACCCCACAGTTTCTATTAACATCATCTAGTTTAGTGTTATGTCTACTTTGGTCCTCGGTTGTACTTTCACTACTGAGGGCAAACACAGCTTTAAAAAAATAATTGTTTTGGTTTGCAGCATGCTCAGGCTATCTTTTGATTTGCCCATCTTATATCAGGCACTCACTGGTTTAATTAGAGATAGCCATTAACTGTTTATGTGTGTATGTGAGTAAGAGAAAACGTGACTCACAGGATATAGATACACATGCAACTATTAGAATGTAAACCAGTTGTACAACCATTTTGCAACTAAACCTTCTCAAATATTGGGACACCATATTTACAAACTGTGGGCTCTTACATTAATCTAGATCAGTGTGGCCCTCCAGATGTTGGACTACAACTCCCATAATCCCTTACCATTAACCATGCTTACTGGAGCTGATGGGAGTTGCAGTTCAACATATGCAGGACACAGGTTTCCCACCCCTGATCTAGATGATGCATGTGGCCGAATTAATTTACCGTGATCCAGCAATCTACCGTGCTTTGATTCTCCATAGGATGCACTGTGGATACACAGCATGTAAAGCTTCTTTCAGCACCAATAGTGCTGATTGCTTGTTTGCTGAATCCAGGTGTCTCCTTCTGTTATCTTCAATGCACAGATGATCAGTGCCGTCTAATCTCTTTGGTGGTATAAGAAAGTGAGGAAGAATGATATCCTGATCTAGTTTTCTCATCCTACTAAAGAAAATTGAACTTATTTAAGGTTACAAATTTAGTAGTTCGAATCACCATGTCAGTAGCTTTTTGTTTTTCAGTGAACATTTTTTAAATCTATGCTACAGTAAGCTCTTGGATCACAGAGTAACATCAATTTCAATTTTTAATATGCTTCAGCATGAGATTTGACTTGTTATAATGCAACTACAAAACACCATTCATGCTAATAGGCACTGAAAATGATTAAAGTTTTAAATTTTATTGCAACACTTTCATCATGTACCCAAGGGAAGAGGAAATTAATCTTCGAAATGTGTTTGTCATTTTGACATCGCCTTAAATACAGGGGAGCATAGTACTGTCATGGCCTTAATAGCTTATACTGCTTAGATCACAAACAGGATTAATTTACTGAATTAAATAGGAGTTTCTTTGTGCAGTTCTCTTTCAGATGCCAGTTGCAATTCTTCCAAATATGCCTTAAATGTCTAGGATGAAAAATACAGCTCTAACAGGTGTGAAGTAGTCCATGATGTTAAAGAAAACACTGATCTCTGCCAATATTGGTTTGGCAGGCATTTTAATATTTATTTAGCTAAAGTTGATTCCTATTCATGAGCATGAGAAATGGTCAGGAGAAATTAGCAATTTTGCTTTCCACCCTATTAATGAGTATCCTAATAAGGGTTTTCTCTTGCGTGATGATAAACATGTGCAACACAATCCCCTTTCCTTAATCTAACTCTGAAGCTGAGAGGTTAATAACAGAGATTTCTCTTCACCAGAGTGACCCAAATAGTTCATAATTGCTCTGATCCAGTTAAGGTTATGCATGAGCACAGGTGCAGGTTTTCATGTGTGTATCCCTAGCTGGGGATGAAACCATATGCACCAATAGATGTTGCATTCGTGTTTCCCCAGGCTCAAAAGATGTACTTTGGCACTTGGGGACCTGTGGCCCTCCAGATGTTGTTGGACTCCAACTCCCATCAGCCCCAACCAGCATAGCCAGTGGTCAGGGATATGAGAGTTGTAGTCCAAGAACATCTGGACCACTGCTCTACCTGAAAGCTGGTGCACAGGCCTAATCAACTGCTAATAGAAACCAAACAAAATAAAGACTGTAAAGTATTTGATATTAAAAAGAGCTTTGGGAGTGATTAAGGAAAATAAATGAAGTTCACAATGATGGGAAGTCAGTCACCAATTCTCATCACCAAGGCACAGGATTGTCCACATTTAAATTATAGAATGATTTAATGATGGTATAATGATTAATACATCGGTTGATACAGCAGTGAGGGAAAAGACTAACATTGCAGTTTGTGTGGTCTTTCCTTGGTTTAACACAGTTTAAGAGAAATAAAGCGCCAATGCTTGGTTGCCTGAAGACAGTTCTTACTTGCCATAGGCTGGTGGCTATTGACAAGCTGGTCTTATGGTAAAATAGAGATGAATGTTAAGTGCAGAGCGCCAGTAAAGTTTTCAAACACCCAGGATGTGTCTATAATTGCAGTATAGTGAGGCTAGTATGAGAAGAGCCAGTGTGGCGTAGTGGTTAGAGTGTTGGACTGGGACTCGGGAGATCCAGGTTCTAGTCCCTGCTCAGCCATGAAACTCACTGGGTGACTTTGGGCCAGTCACTGACTCTCAGCATAACCTACCTGTGGAGAAAAAGCATCAGAGTTTCCTGCACCACACACACACACACACACACACACACACCTCCTCACATGTAAACAAGTATAATCCCAGCTGGGGGCTGGGAAATGCAAAATGTACATAGTTTCTCTGATGGCTCCTGACACCGCAGAGTCTCCCATGACTTTGATGACCGGTGCCATAGCTATTTGCATGCAAATGCGGCAAAGAGCCACCCCTCCCCTGCCTGGCCCAGATGAAGTTCATCCTGATTGGCTAAAGACACCTGGGCTACTGAAAGGAGGGGTGGGGGGAAGAATCTATACTGCTGCTGTGGCTTTTGGGTGTTGTTGTCTGCACGCTTTCGTGGGAATAGGGTTTTGCTAAGGCAAACTCTGAGAAGACCAACCCCTAGGTAAAGGAGTAAGGGCCTGGGTATTTATATAGTAAAGGAACTAGCTTTTGTTATTTTATAGCTCTACTGTATGTACCAAAGTGTCTCCCCACCTTTCTCCCTCTTCCCTCATTCCCCACCTTTTATTGTAATCTGTTTACCCTAAATAAACTTTCCTGGTTTTACCCCACACGATGTGTGTGGTTCCTCTGTGGTTCAGTGCTAAATCCAGTGTATAGACAAGGGCAAGGCCCTGAGAGACTCAAGTCAAGACAGCAGAGCTAAGGCTGGCAATTTTGCACCTTTGATTTCTGGTCTTGAGAAAAGGACCGGTTGGCAGTCCTTCACACTACCTCACAGGGTTGTTGTGAGGATAAAATGGAGAGGAGGAGGAGGAGGATTATGTAAGCCGCCGGGTTCCTTTCAGGAAAAAAGGCGGGGTATAAATATAATAAATAAATAAATATTACATATCAAGATGCTACATATCCGTGACTACAGCTGAGATTGTTGGCCATCCCTGTAGAACAGGGCTGGGCAACTTGTGGCCCTCCAGATGTTTTGGCTTACAACTCCCATCAGTCCCAGCCAGCATGGCCGACGGTAAGGGATCACAGGAGTTGTAGGCCAAAACATCTGGAGGGCCACAGGTTGCCCACCCTGCTGTAGAAGAAGACAGCATAGGGCAGTCTTCCCCAACCTGTTGCCCTCCAGATGTTGGAAGTTGCACTCCAGTACGTCTAGAAGGCACCAAGTGGCATGCGCAGAATGTGTCACGATGCATATTAGAGAAGCTTCACAAAGTAGGCCTTCATTTTATCTCTTCTTTATTTAGAATTCCATAGGAATTGAAGTCTTAGATCAGGAAGGCAATTAAATTCATGCTTATTCAGAAATTGGATTTACAGTATGTATGCATTAGCCTGGGAGGTCCTGAAAGGTTCTGAGAAGCTTAACAAAGCAAATTTGGTCAAGATACCTCCTGGTGTACACATAATAGCTGTGTCTAAAATGTTAGGGTGTTTTCACAAGTGCTTTTTATTCTTTCATAGTTCATGGATCTTCTGCATGTTCAAAATACTGCAGATTGTCAAAAGTAAAGAAAGCCATTTTAAAACAGCTTCATTGTAGCCAATCACTGATTTTGAGCTTTAGTTTTGTTTTTTTTCTGAGATGAACACTTTTGTTTGTGAGGTTCAAATCACCTTTCACCCTTTCTCTTGTTATTCACGGGGCAGAAGTTATTCTCTGCAGCTTGCCATGGCTTATTTTCCCCTTAGTCCTACAGCCCATTCATTGTGCATATCCCAGTGTCTTTGCAGCACAACCTTTCTCGTATCCTCATCCCTAGGGAGGGAGACTTCTTTGGCTTCCCACTCCACTCCGATCGCTACCCCTTTTCTGCGCAGTTGTTCTGTTCGCAACTTTTATTTTCGGTGATTCGGAAGTACACAAATGGGCTTGGGAGGTTTTTTGCACTTGCAAATGACAGAAAAATAAAATAAAAAATAAACGAACCCATTTGCTCAGTAAGTACACCCATACTCCCATAATAATCACACCCACCTGCCCCAATAGTTCCGTCTCATTCAGCCGCCACTTTCGGAGTTCAGAGTCAAGGGAAGCACTGAAGCGAGGAGGAAACTGACACATGGATTCAAGAGGTAATGAAGGATGTAATTGACAAGTAGGAGTTTATTGGCTCCCTTCTTAAGTGTGTACCGTAAATGGGTTTGTAATTTTTTAATTATTATTTTTCCCGGTCCTTCGCAAGTGTGTGGATTCACCTTTTGGAGTTCACTGTCAAAGGAAGCACCGAAGTGGAGAAGGTAATTTACAAAGAAACTGACAAGGTGATTGTACTACTACAGACTGGACATAGTGGACAGGTGAATCTGCGCACTTGTGAAGGACTAGGAAAAAATAAGTAAACAAAAATCTTCTTTATTTAGAATTCCATAGGAATTGAAGTCATAGATCAGGAAGGCAATTAAATTCATGCTTATTCAGAAATTGGATTTACAGTATGTATGCATTAGCCTGGGAGGTCCTGAAAGGTTCTGAGAAGCTTAACAAAGCAAATTTGGTCAATTTGGCCATTTGTGCACTTGAGAAGCACCAAAAAAAGAAAAAAAACCTTGTGAACACATTCAGGACATTTCCATGTGTCATTTCTGAATCAGTGAAGGGGTGGACATCACTGATGAGGGAGGAGGGAAGCTGGAAGCTGCACTAGAAAGATTGTGAGGAGTGGCCAGGTTTTTCACCACTCTTGCCAGGCAGCTCTGTAGCTTGTGCCGAGAAGCCGCTGACAAGCCATGTTGCTGGATTCGCATGGCAACGAGGAGGAGGGCCTTCTCAGTGGTAGCCCCCCAATTATGGAATAAGCTCCCCACTGAGACCCGCCTGGCACCAACCTTACTATATTTTCGGCGCCAGGTTAAGACTTCCCTCTATGCCAAGGCATTTAATAGTTAAGAGCTCAAAATAGCACGGGGGGAGGGATTGTCACCTGTAGGCTTAGTTTTATTAACTTGGATTGTTATTTTAAACTTTTTAAATTTGGTTTTTAATCTTTTTAACTATTTTATATGCTTTTATTATTTTTATGTACAAATTACTGTAAACCACCCAGAGAGCTTCGGCTGTGGGGCGGTATAGAAATGAAATAAATGAAATGAAATGAAAGCCACCCTGAGGACAAGCCACCCTGAGAGCAAGCCACCCTCAACAACCCAGCAACATGCCATGGGTTCTCAGGGTGGCTTGTGCATGCATAACAAACTGCGCTGAATCATTTGTGCCAGGTTCGGGCATCACAGTAAGGTTCACAACCCACCGTGGCTTACTGTGTTGTACAAACCAGATCACTGGATGCAGCAAACAAGCCTGCTGTACGTACACTGTGATGTACTCACATAGTTAAACAACTGTGTGTGCATATCCAAGGACCCCAAATCATGCTGTACAATTGTATAGTAGTGATATGTTTAATGATCTTCTGTTGTCAATGTACTTGACCTTTTTGCTTTACTTTTTTGATCTTTTGACTGGCCTTTAGCTTGGGTTTCTCTAAGGGCTTAAGAGCAGGGAGACTGGCGGGGTGGCTAGGACTATCTTCTCAAAGTAATTGAATTGTTAAGCTGTATAAATAGATTAGAAGCAAAATAGATTAGAAAGTGAAACCTAACTCAAAGAAACCTTGCACCATAGTAGGGAGAATTAAATATTTTAATGTGCAATAGGGATAGCATCAGGGATAAGCTCTCAACATACCATTCTTTAGTTCTCTTTTGGAAAGCAGCAGAGCAGCCTCCCCAAACCTGGTGCCCTCCAGATGTGTTGGACTGACTGGGGATGCTGGGAGTTGTAGTCCAACACATCTGGAGGGCACCAGGTTAAGAACATAAGAGCCATTCTGGATCAGACCAAGGGTCCATCTGGTCCAGCATTCTGTTCACACAGTGGGCAACCAGCTGCCCACAGGAAACCCTCAAGCAGAACATGAGTGCAACATCCTCCTCCTGCCCATGTTCCCCAGCAACTGCGAACTGCCTCTGATACCGATGGTAGCCATAGCGTAGCCATACTGCCTCTGATACTGGTGGTAGCATATAGCCATCAGGACTAGTAGCCATTGATACTAGCCTTATCCTCCATGAATTTGTCCAATCCCCTTTTAAAGCCATCCAAATTGGTGGACAATAGTTTAACTATGTGCTGTGTGAAGACGTTCTTCCTTTTATCTATCCTCAGTCTTCCACCAATCAACTTCATGGGATGAGCCCAGGTTCTAGTATTATGAGAGAGGGAGGTTGGGGAAGGCTGGAGCAGAGAATTTATAACGGGTGAGTGTACTGGAAGAAGCAAAGACTACTAGCATTGAAAAAATGATCCTTCAACGCCAACTTCAGTGGACCAGTCATGTTGTTCGAATGCCTGACTGCCGTCTCCCAAAGCAGTTACTCTACTCCCAACTCAAGGATGGAAAGCGGAATATCGGCGGTCAATATAAGAGGTTTAAAGATGTTCATAAGGCAAATCTAAAAAAATGCAATATAAACATCGAAAACTGGGAAGCTCTGGCCCATGAACGATCTAAATGGAGGTTGGCCTTTCACAAAGGTTCCATGGACTTTGAAGAAGCCCGAGTGCAAGGTGAAAGGGAGAAACGTGCTAAGCGAAAAGCACGTCAAATGAATCCTTTACAGGACCATCTTCTATCTGGTAACCTGTGTCCTCAATGTGGGAAGCTGTGTGGATCTAGAATTGGCCTCCACAGTCACTTACGGACCCATCGCTAGAGTCTACACAATCTTCTTTAGAATTTCCTCCTTTTATCCCGGAAGACAATCTTACTCGGTCACGAGTGATCGCCTGATGATGATGATGATTCAGTACAGTAGAATTCACATGATCTAAATTTATTTTATATTTGTTGGTTTGTTTGTTTGTTTATTTTATTTTTTAATCCGCCCAGTAACCAATGTTCTCTGAATAATAATCTGAAATGCGGATTATATATTCCCCAGATGGGTCCATATACAGTGTAATTCTGGGTCCAGGCCCACCCATTAAAAAATGGGAGGCTTGTCCTGGACACTAACCCTGAAGAGCCAGTGTTGCCCCTTTGTCGATGCTTCAGCTCTAGACTGGCTGGGCATTTTGTTGGGCCTGAGGGGGAAGGGAAAATCGTGAGACTGATTATGTGGCCATCGGTGTTGGGTGATGAGTTTAATATCAAGAGGGTTATTCCCTATTCAGGATGGTGCAATGGCTAGGCCTAAGCCATTTGTAAGCCTTCACAAATATCACTTCTGTTTACCTGTTCTCCTTATTATCTGAATGTGCATAGAGATTTCCCCAGGTCATTTGGAAAAGTAAGGTTGTCTTGTGATTAAGGGAATCAAACTGTGAGCATTCTCTTGGGTGAAGCACATATCAGTATAGAGAGGCTTTAAATCAAATAACGGTGGAGCTGCAGAACATTTCTAAGATGCTTAAGTATCAATCCAATCATACTGGGTTTTACGGTGGTAAGTTTACACTAAGCCAGAGCTGTTCTCAGGCAAAGGACAAAGTGTTTTGTAGATGCATTAATTTTATAGGAAAGAGATGGCATACCAGTGAAAATAAAATACTGATATCTCCATCTGATTTAATATCCTGATTGTAACATGATTTTTTTTTTCAAGGCTGCTTGTTTTTTAAAGCCAGATGCTTCATTGCTCTTGCCTTGCTGTGGGTTTGTTCATGTGGCATAAACACACATACAAGATGCCCTTTCCTGTCACAGCTGGGCATCTCACCATGAAGTTAAAATAATCTTAAGTGAAAAGATATCAAGTCAAGTGGACCAAATGATTGAATTAATTAACATGGCTGCCCCCTTCTTGCTGCATAATAAGGCTTCATCCTAATGTGGTGCTAATTACCAGCAAGCCTGATTGAGCAGTGTCTGCAAACAACCTTGTTCTAAGCAGCCCTTTGATGGTCAAGAAGCAGTTGGGCGTATTTCCTGTTAAATTGGTTCCTGGAGAGGGGATCATGTGTATGAACATCAGCCTGTGTTGTGTTTCAGCCACACTAAATGAGGCTGCTATGTCAAGTCAATGTCTGGTTTGAGACATCATTTATGACGACACCCAGTCATTTGACCATGCATTGTAGCTGTGTTTGCCTTGTACCCAGATTTTTTTGAGCAAAAGGAATTGCGTGTATCAGTACCACTATCAGACTTTTAAAAAGTTTTTTTTTATTTTATCAACAAACAATGCAACATGAAAACATGACTGACACCAAGCATAAAATAACCTATCAACAATGACCTGGATATAGCAATACAGATATATAAAACTAAGATTAAGCTTCCTCTGGAGGGTCTAACAATCTAAATTTAGCTAGGGAGTATTAATTAGGTATTTCCAGATGGTTACATGTGATTGTGGAGGTTTTAACCCCCCCACCCCCATCGCTCTGGTTGGCTTAAGAAATCCAGGGTTGCCAGCGTGTGTAAAAGTCATTGTCAGTTGCATTATTGCACATGGCCCTTAGTTCTTTAGTTAATTTTTCTAGTAAGGCAATATCCCACAGTCTCCTTTCCCAGCGTTCAATTGATGGTCCACATATAGATTTCCAGACTGATGCGATTTCCATTCTTGCTGCAGTCCAGAAGAACGTTAGTAAATCTTTATGCAGTAGGTGCTTGTTGTCTCCCACAAAGAGGGAGAGTAGTCCCAGTTCCGCTGTTTTACATGTGTCCTGATCTGTAACTTTTCTTGCCAAATGAAATATCTCTACCCAGAATCCCTCTATGACTTTGCAATCCCACCACATGTGTTTATAAGTCCCTCTCTGAGCAAAGCCTTTCCAGCATTGGGAGCTGCTCCCCTTGTAAACATGGCTGATTTTTACTGGTGTGAGATGCCACCTATACTCAATCAGACTTAACGTTTTGTCAATGCAGCATTGCTGCTGCTGTTTCTTCAGCACCTTTTACAGGGCTTTACAGTATTTATCTGCAGCAAGGCTGGCATCAGGTCTGAGGAGGCCCTGGGCAAGTTCCCTCTGGCGGTACCCCCAGCACTACTCTTGTGGGACCTGCCAAAGCTTACCGTGGGGCAGAGGGGGCAGATACGAATGGGCTGCTGTGCTGAAAGCAGTGCAGTACCGACTGCCTGGTACTCCCTCAGCCCAGTGCTGTGAAGAGAACTGCTAGATGAGGGAACTGCAGCCACCATCTTCATCATTCCCAATGCCTCTGGGCCCTGGGCCCAGCAATAATGTAGATGGGGACAGGACCCAGAAGCACTGGGGATAATGAAGATGGTGGCAATTGTAGCCACCTGGACTGTAGCCACCTTCTCTTCACAGTGCTAGGCTATAATTAAAAATAAAAGTGTCAGCCATGGTGGTCCTCTGGGGTCCCATGAGCCCTGGCATTTGCCCCACCATGCCAGTTGCTGACACCAGGTCTGATCTGCACAGCAACCGCTTTTGAAGTAGTTCATGAACATTCCCATTTTATAGGTAGGGAAACTGAGACTGACTTGTTAGCCTCTGTCAGCACAAGAAGTGGTCCCAAAAAAAAAGAAAGACAAAAGGAGAGAGATCCAGTGTATGTTAACTATTTTCTCCAGTCCCTAACTAAGACCTCATGTCCAATTTCAGAATATATATATGTGCACCTCTTGGGGTCTTGGTCTATATCCACTTTACCAGAGTTAGGCAGTGTCAGGCCCATCTCCTGCTGCTTCCAGCTTACTAAGGCTCTTCCTCTACACACATGCATGCAGATGCACGCACATACACACACAGGTTCCCCCTACATCGCCTCCACTTGTTCCATGGAATGGCCAGGCTGTGGGTGACTTGTTGCAAAGTGGCAGCTCAGATCTGCAAAAGCCAGAAGGGAAAGCCTGACTTATGTAGTCTACTCCTGTGCTATGATGTGGTGGTTCTCATCTTTGAACGCTACCATAGTGTAGCCAGGTTTTAGGAGAGAGGCATGGGGCTTTTTTTGTTCAGGAGGGATATATTGTACTTCTGAGAAATCAAGTACACATGTTTCTCACACAGGCTTTATCCCTACACACAGATGCCCACATCTTCCATTCTCTCCTCACCACCCTTCCGTGCACACATGACTTAATCTTCATCAGCACAAACATGGTTGGGACCCAGGCATAGCAGCTTCAAAGGCAATGACTGGGTTCAGACAACACAACCCACATTCAAGGGTTGTGTATGGGTTGTCATTGAACTGTGAGTTGTTGTTGAAACATGGGTTATTGTGTTGTCTGAACCCAGCCAAGATAAACCATGGTGAACAACTCACAGTTCACAACCCAGCAACAAACCATGGGCTCTCTTCATGTGTTGTCTGTGGTTAACAAGCCATGACTTGTTAGCACAGCTGGGTTCAGACAACACAATAACCCACATTTCAACAACAGCCCATACTCAACCCTTGAGTGTCGGTTATTGTGTTGTCTGAACCCAGTCAATGACTATATGCTACCTCCAGGATCAGAGGCAGCCTGATTCTGAATACTGGTTGCTGGGAGCAGGGGTGGGGGAACAGAGGAAAATGCTTCTTGTCTTCCTGTCCTGCTTATGATGAAGTCATCTGGTTGGCTGATGTGAGAAATAGGATGCTGGACTAGATCGCTTTGGTCTGGTCCAGCAGGGCTCTTCTTATGTCCTTAGCTATTTGGAATGGCAGGGGGGGGGATAGGATTCCCCTTTCTTCTATGTTGCTTGCTTTCATTTGTTGTTCCATTTTGTTTATCTATTGGAGGGAACCCTCTTGAGGCATATCCTGCCTGGATCAGGTAGGGCCCAATCCATACTCACTGTGGCCTCCAGACAAGCATATATACAATATGTGCAGTGATTTATGTTATGGCTTGCTTATGGAAATTGCAAAATCTCCCACATGCAAGTGATTTCCATAAAATAAGTAAGGTGTGAAGAGACCCTTAATGATATATGAGACTTCTGTCAAAAATGTTATGCTATCCAACTTGGAAAGTTTTCAGCTAAAAACAACAACAATAATCTAGTAATAAAAAAGCCTTTCCTTTGTTTTTTGCCTTTATAATTGAAATCAGGTGTTTTGTAGTAATTCAGCAAGATTTCCTCCATGTTAACAGTTGAAGAAATGATAAAGCCTTAACTCTGTTGCTGATCAGAAGACAAATTACATAATAAATGAAAACAACTTTTTATGATAGCTGTATTGTTCAAGTAAATGGTTATTCCTCTTTTTTTTTCTTTTTCAATAGGTAGAGAACAGACCAAAATACTATGGACGAGAGTAAGTAATATGCTTCTGTGAGCTAATGGCAGGTATTAAATAGAGTAAAAATATAAAAACCGTGCCCAATGACTACCGTGCTTGTAAAATATCTCAATTTGTCTTACAGGATTCAGTGGCTATGTACTGAGAAGATTATTTTGTAATTCACTTGTGATTTCAACGTAGGCAAGCTTATTTGACCACAGAATGAAATGTTGACATGCATATCCTCAGTAGTCAAGTCAGATTTCTCTGCAGTTTTCATGACAGGCTACCCATTTTGGACTTGGACTTAGAGCAAAGTGTTTTACACGTGTTTTTCTGCTTCCATTGGCAAAATTGGTACCAATAAAATAAAATGTTTGAGTTATATTTTAAGAACAAAAACAAAATAAAACGAAATCACTATACAGCCTTCCTTCATTTTTGTTCCTTTTGAGAGTGGGTAGAGAAATTTACCGCCAATTTTTTCCCATGCTTAGATATCCCTGGATCAGCACCATCCTGTCTTAACGCAAGCGAGCAAGTCATAAGAAAATTCTTAATATCTGTATTTTTCAAATACAAAAAAAACCCCTTTTTATAGGGTTATTTTGTTTCTTACCTCTAAATGTGTAGTTTGTTCCTCTGGAATTCATGAGTTCACAGTTGTCCATTCGGTGTTTGATTCAGTACTGAAGTAATTGTAGTTTGTTGCCTGGATGTGGAAATAAAGTATCTTCTTCAGAGTAATTTGAAGTTGCTGAAGTGAATTAATGGCCTTTAAAGTTCTTAAAGGGAACTTATAAATTTGAAAGTGTAGTTAATTTGAGTTAATAAAACCAGGTAACAAGGAATTCAAAAGTGCATTCTTTGAAGTAAGCTACAATATCAGCAGTTTAGGGTCAATTTATACAATTTGCAAGATCAAGTTAGAAAGCTTCCCCTCAGTTGTAGTGCTGCTGCAAGTAGGAGGCTGCATGTTTTCAGTGCTATTCTCACAAAGGACATAAAGCCATCTCAGGGAGAAAATTAAGAGGAGAGCTAGTGACGTTGCCCAGTGTTGCCTACAGAGCTTCATGGCTGAGGGGAGGTTTAAATGAGGGCTTAGCTACCCAGTATCTTGCTCTGTGTACATTGGCCCACAATACTTTTGGTTAGAGACAATTTGACTTGCAGCATTCACTTGTGCTATTTCTTATGGCTAATAACATTATTCTTCCATGTTCCAGAGGGAATGTAGATTACGCCATTGTCTCTGTCTACCCTGTAGTTCATTACAATTACAATATGAGCACAGTTTGGTGGGTGTCAGCATTCACATGTGAAAGCTGACAATCCTAGACAGCTTTTGTGATTGTCAGCACTCCCTGGTGTACGTTCCTACTTGTTGGACATAAACTGGAGTGAATGCTCACTATCTCATTGAGGAGACTGTCAATGTTCACTGGGTGTATCTTTGAATGTTCATAAAATTAATCTAGGATTGCTGACTTTCACATGCGAATGTTGACATTTGCCACATACGGCATTCACTGTTGGCATTTGGTACAGTGACAGTCACTGTGACATCTACCGTATATTTAGAAAAACGTGCCATGACAATAATGACATGTTGATTTTTATTACTTAAATTCTATTGAACAAAGGTATTTCCATTTGTTCATGGAGAGAAAGGAAAATGATCTTGGGGGAGAAGTGGTTTGCACACTATTGGGACAAATATATGTAAATTATGTTGATTAATGTAGCAATTATTATTCAAATTTTAGACCCATCCTTAGGGTCCTGGCATGCTGTCAGACTGTTTCATTGTTGAGAAGTATGTGCAGCCTTAATGTTCAATGAGAAGCTATGTTAGATAAGATAGGCATCTCTCTGTAATACAAGCTGGTAAGCTGTGTGTGTGTGTGTGTGTGTGTGTGTGTACATTAAGACCTACCAGCTGAAAAAAATCAAGCTAGCCACATGTAAAGTAGAGAAATTAACATAATTGTATTCAGGACTGACTTTGCTTTACTATGCATTTCTTGATTTTTTAAATTTAAAATGTAAAAGGCTGAGGTGGTTTCCCCCCCCCCCCCTTGTGTATATTTCTTTTGTAACAACTCTTTTATTGTGCTGATAAAGATGATCTTTGTTTTTCAGGTTTCATGGGATGATATCAAGAGAAGAAGCAGATCAATTATTGAGTGTAGCAGAGGGAAGTTACCTTATTCGTGAAAGCCAACGACAACCTGGAACGTACACTTTGGCTTTAAGGTTGGTAATTAATATTTAATTTTTAGACTATTAGAATATTTATGAATACTCTTGGGGGTGGTATCATTAGCTGTTTTCCAATTTTATTTATGCAACTTCTTGAAATAGTTAAGATTTAACGGACTTTTGTTTTTATGGCCTAGTTGTAGTACTTTTTAAAATTCCTTTACGTTAACAGGCAATTGAAATACTGGAGCACTGTAAACACTGCTCAAGTGTTTACTGTAGAACTTCTCATTTTATCTCTCCCTCTGATTCTGCTCCCTTCACTCCTTCTCCCTCTTATCTCCCTCAGAATGTCAGAGTTTAGACTGTAAGCTCCTTGGGGCAGGAACCCTTCCACACACACACACTTTGCATTATTCTGTAAAGTATAACGTGCAGTGATGGTGCTATATAGATGATCACAGAAACAGTGCTGACATTTGACCACATTTGTTGTTTTTTAAAAGAGAAGAATAAAAAGTAGACAGCTCCATTCATCTGAGTCATAGGAGTGTGTATGTTGAATATGAGAGTCTTTCCATTGCTTTTTGATATAGTGTAATGCCTGGAAAGGGGCTTGTCCATCTTGCTTGTCTGTGAAGCAGCATACCCTAGCCTGATAGCTTTCCACAGTCATTTAGCGCAGAAGCACAAAGCATTAAATCATGACCTATATCACTTTTAAAAACCTGTTAAACTGGTTATTTTTGTTAGATGGGCTGAAGTGTCTTGACTAAGCCATCCAACCCAGTTCATTGACCAGTTTGCAAATTGTATACTCTTAGCTCTTAAATGCTTAGTCTCGATACAATAGTCCCGGAGGGCTCTGTCTTTTAACTACTTGCAGGCAGGGAGAACTACAGCAATTGTTGCTACTCACAGACAGTGTCTGCCATGCAGCAGCCCCTTTTCCTTTGCCTTCACTTGGTCAATCCTGCCAAGCCTTAGGAAGGTAGGGAGTGAGACACGCTGCAGAGCAGATTACTAGCAGCAGCAAGGCAGGGAGAGAACGGAGGAGGTGTGAATGCTATCTCATCTTACCCATGGCCACTGAAAAGCCCCCTTCCCCTTTTCTCGTACTCTCCCTCTTGGCTCAGTTTGCAAAGCTCCCTCCACCCAAATGCAAAGCTCCACAGCTCCTGAACATTCCAACCTGCAAAGCCCCACCTCAAGGCAAACTGCACAGTCCCTCAGTGCTACTGCCTGGTGCCAAATGGACGGCCCGCCTCACATGTGCCTCCAAGCTGCTGCCAGCCCTGTCTGTAAACGGGGGAGGAGATGGCAGCAACAGCAAGGGAGGAGGAAGCCAGCAGTAACTCCCCAGCAGCATTCAGCCTTGTTAGTCAGCAGCAGGCAAGCCCTCCATAGCCAGACCCTCCCATGAAAGAAGCCACCTGCATTGGGAAATGCTGCTTCTTGCTCTGTCCGTCCCACAGGAAGCTGAAGGGAAGAGAGAGGCAGGCTGTCCCTCACTCCTCCTGCTGACATCTCCCCAGCCCCAACAGTATAGCTGCTGCCGTGCTTCCCGGCCTCCAGAGAAACAAAGCATTTTCTTAAAGCTGCACACAGCCTTGGTGAGAGTGGAGACCTTGCAGGTGCTTTGACAAACTTGCGTGCTGGGGGGAATCCTACGACAGCCCATAGGTTCTGGGTGGCTTGTTACCCATGGCATCAAGCCACCCTGGCCAGGTTCGCACAACACAACAAGCTGCATCACCAGGGGTAATTATGCTAATCCCACCAGCACATGCAGGGAGGGGAAATAAGCCACCTTAGCTTATTTCCCCTCCGTGATTGTGCAAACCAAGTCATCATCTGTCCTTCTGATGCACGGCAGGCTTAAAAATAAAATTCTGCACACAAGTCAGTTGAATTGGGGTTGCTTTGTAACAATGTTCAGATATCAAACTGACACTATTTTTAATGTATTTATAAATAAATATCGATATTGTGGCACTGATATAAATAAATATATCTTTATATATTTATAAATAAATGTGGAAATTATACACAAGGTTGCAGGGCAAAATGCTTGCTAGCTGTGTTTCACTCAGACATTTGGGACATCTGTCAGGATAAAAAGAATGAGTGGGTTCGCATGTCATGCCAGTCCATCCTGGCAATAAGCCACGGTGGGTTGTTTGTTCTGTGAATCTTTCGCGATCTCCAGGGGGGAAAATGTTCAAAATGCAAAAAAGCCACGGAGAGCTGAAGATGGCTCTCGGTTGTGCTGAGGAAGGGGGGAAGCCAGTGCCAGCCCCCCCAAGTGCTGCTTGGGCACTTGTGGGGCAGCTGGCAGTGGCAAGGGCGAGCTCGGGAAGAGCAGCAAGGGGCTTTTGTCACTCTTGCTGAGGGCATCACTGGCTGCTGGACATTACCCATGGTGGGATCAGTCATCCAAGTTCAGACAACACAACAACCCACTGTGGGGAAAACAACCCCTATAACAGCCCATGGGTTCTCAGGATGGCTTTGTTTGGGGAAAAACGCAAGCCACCGTGGGTAACGTGGGCTGGGTTCAGATGACACGATAACCCAGCATGGCTCGCTGCCCCTGGTGGGTTGTTGTGTCTTGCAAACCTGGTCAATGTGATTCATTCTGGAATTGTGTGTGGAGGGGAGAGCTGAATAAATATTGGCTACGGGTAGCTGTACACCGCAGTGCAATGCATCAACAGTCTGAGCCTCTGCACCAGCAAGCCAGCATTCACTATGAGGCATAGTCTATGATCATCTGGTAGTGTGGAGTGTAAACTATCTGGGAAGGGGCACTGCCACTTCTGTTGTTCTCTAATGCATCGTGCACACAGTTGTTCTCAGGCACTGAACACGCATGTGTGAAGCAGCTGCAAGAGTGCATGTTGGAATTCTGCAGTCCTCAGGAGTTCCATGACAGGCGTGGAATTCCTTGGCAGACATGTGGAAGGGGCTTCAATGTGGAAAGGGCTCACTGAGAGTAAGAAGTTCGAAAACCACTGCTGTAGTGTATTGAAATCTTTGCCGCACACCAAGGCTAATAAGCACTACTAGAAAATAATTTCTGGCTTGGTGTATTTTAAAAATGACTCTTTCAAAAAAATAATTCCCCAAGTTGAATGACAAATATGAGGCACTCTTAATTGCAGAACTGTTCTCTTAAAGAGAAAGAGAGCTTTGAAGAAAGTAAGGCAAATAGGTCTCTCTCTTTCCATCTCTCTTATCTATTTTTATGGTATCCATATTTGGTAGGGACAGCACCAGATTAAATTGATGATAAAGGTCATGCTGGATTTTCTCCATCTGTCCATCATCTTGCCACACTTCTCCTGAATAAATGAACCAAAAGCCTTGGCACCAAGCTTTTGACTCATTTCAGGCATTTTAAAGCTTCTTTTGTTATGCACAAATAAGTAATTGACCATCAGTGTTCAGAAGCAGCCACCTATTTCATCCAGTGTTTGCCTCTTGATATGGCACTGACTGAATTCCAGTTGCTGAGGAACAACAGTGGGAGAGGGCTCTTGCATTCATGCCTGGCTTGTGGACTTCCCAGAGGCCACTGTGGAAAGCAGGACACTGGCTGGACTCGAAGACTTCTGGTCTTGTGTGCAAAGTGAGCTGGAAATAGTATATGTACATCTTATCTACATGATACTATTCTTTGCATCGTACATTAAACTGTGTGAAAGCAGCCCTGAGGGCCTTCTTGCTTTCTCTCATTTTTCTCTTTCTTGCATGCACTAGTTGAACTATAAATATTTTTGATCTTTGAGCATCACTTGTCTCCTGCAGCTGGAATTTCCAAACTTTTCTAATGTGTCCTTCCTTCCTGATAGGAAGGAAACAGCAGGCATCTGTTTTCTTTCAACTTCAGTTGAGTGTTTCACCCCCTCCCCCCACTTCACTCTCTGCCTCAGCTCAAAGTCTTATGTTTCCATTAATCATTACATTAACTTTACTTGCTTGCTGCAAATATCCTTTGTCCTTTTCCTGTGGCTGGTATTAAAAAGGAAACAGTATCTGCACCATTTGCAGCACTATTAACAATTCCTTTTGGTGTCATGTTAAGTTTACCAGTTGCTGGGGAACTCGAGCAGGAGGGGGTACTACCGCATGCATGTCCTCTTGTGGGCTTCCCATTGGGGCATCTGGTTGGCTGCTGTGGAAACAGAATTCTGGACTAGATAGGCCTTTGGACAGATCGAGCAGGGTTCTTCTTAACATTCTTAGGATAACTCTATTCTAGTTAATACAATGTTCACTAGCACAGTAGTAAACCTAATTTTACCTCTAAAGAGTGCTTGTTGAACTTTTAACAAGGCTTATTGCAATTCTCTACCCTTTATTACAGTGTCAGGTTTAGTTTTGACAGCTTAAAACAGCACTTCCCATTAATGTTGACTTTTCCCAGTTGGTTCTGGACATTTCTCTTTTTCTGTCATAATTGCTGAAATTTTGCAGAGAAACTGTGTCATCAGGCCTGGTTCTTCAAGTATATTTGATATTGTGTGTTCTATGTCTAGCTTGAACTGCTGTTCAAGAAATAGGTTTAATTTCAGAATTCTTCAATTTTCACTTTAACTTTTATTGGCAGATTTAAAGACACTAATAATGAGGAAATTTGGGATATCCTTTTTTGAGGTACTAGATAGCTTCTTAATTTTTTAAATATAAGCCAGGCCCCCACAAAAACAGAATCATAAGCTGGCAGTATTCTATGTAGTCAGTATGGTGGTAACACCCAGTAGTTTTCTTATACTTACATAAGCTTAACATAAAGCACTTGAGATGCCTGTTTCTCTCCCCATTGTTTCTCAAACATAATTTCTGAAAGTAGGATTGATAAAGGTTTTGTGTCCTTGTTTCTTTGTTTTTAAAGCTTAAAAGTTGTTATATGATGGCTTTTGTGGATGTTATTTTAAAGCTTTTAAAGTTGTTATATTATGTCTTTTGTGAATGTTATTGTTTTTGTTCTTTAATGTCTAAGATACTGTGTTTAAACACCTAATTCCATGCCGAATTAGATGTGTTTAAACCCATTGATTTTTCAATAGGCTTGAACATGCCCAACTCTTCATAGAATTGGGCCATTAAAGTACTTTGCTAGCTGTATTTGGAGTCTCAATTGATTGTACTGAGCCTCTAAAGCAGCAGGACCTAGTAATGCGATTTTTAAAAATTTATCTCATTTAGATTTAACTGCTTTATAACCACAGAAACATAATGCTATCCAGCTGAGATGCTGTGTGAATATTTTGGACATCACTGACTGGGGCTCATCTGCATATATATATATATATATATATATATACACACACACACACACACACACATACACACATATATATATATATATATATATATATATATATATATATATCTTGCTCTGTCCAGATATTCACATAATCATGCATAACAGTATCTTAACACAAATAGAATAGGATGCAAGACAGGCAGGGATTCTAGCTTCTACCATACTTGTTTTGTGTGTGTGGTCCTACTGAGTTTCCAACTCTCCCCTGTTCTGTTCCTCCAGTTTCCATGGTTGGAAACTGTATGAAGGAGGTGACTGAGATGTTGAATAGTGTGTACAACCTTTGACCCTGGGGAGAGCATGAACACAGCAACCATTGATAAGGTTTGGATTCTAGTGGTCTTTCAGGTTAACAACTTGATTCATCAGAGTTCCTGTAAGTCGAGAATGTCATGGTAACCAGAAGCATTCTTACATATTTACCTCGTAAGAATGCAGATTCAAATTTGGCTGTGGAAATTTATACCTTTTATACCCACAGGATAGATTGTGGTGTGTTACACATAGCACTGTTCTGAAATGACTATACTGTATAAAACTTGTGTTCATGGTGGGGATGAAGCACATTTCTTCCAGCAGTCCACTGGCTGATATTTTTGCTCTTGGTTTTATGGTTGTATGTTGGAGTGTGTTTTTATGATGAATTTTTAGCTATTCCATTGATTTACATGGTAAGCGATATCGAGCATTGTGAAGAGGCAAGGTAAAAATGCTTTAAGAGATAAACTCAAGAGGTGGGTTTCTGCCTATGAAGCCTATGCTGGCTTGGGCCCTTTATACATACTGGTAAGACTCTACCTCATCCTAAAAGCCAGCCCTTAAAATAAATGGTGTACAGTACTTTGAGAAGATACCTATATTTGGGCTTTGCAGGAATTCCATAAATGAGGTCCTCTATATCCCATTGGAAGATTTTCAGTATTCTCTCTCTGCACATTAAGTGCTCACACTATTCCCAGTGGCTGACCAACATTTATGGAATTCCTGCAAAGCCCAAACATAGGTATCTTCTCAAAGTACTGTACACCATTTATTTTAAGGGCTGGCTTTTAGTGACTGGTATGTTGTGGCTTTAATATATAGTAATTTTAATATATGGTAATTTTAGGTTTGATTTTTAAGGTTTGATTAGAGGTATGAAAGCCTGGGGGAGGGGGGACCCAAACAGAATAAGAAAAAAAGCTCCCCCCCCATTTCCCAAGAATTCTTGGGGGGGGGGATTTTAAAAAATATATTATTATTTCCCATTCCATTTCCACCCCATTTTTTCTGGGGGTTTTTCCAGAGCTTCACATCTCTAGGCTTGATTTAATCTTGTATTACAACAGTGGCACAGTGCTGCATTAAAATAGATGTGTCCAGGCCATCCTAATTTAGATGAGGCTGGCTGTGGATACAGCCAAGGCAGAGAATCCAAATGGATCCTCACAGTTAAAAACAAAACTACAAGCAGAAGTTTGTATTTCAAACAGCAGTGTATACTAGCCTAGGTGAGCAATCCTAGTAGGGCTCCTTTGCAATCAGTGTAAGTGGTCACTGCATATATGTAAGTGGTCACTGGTATTTGCTGTGTGACTCATAGATCTCAACCCAGTGTGTAATAGGCTGGATTATGGGCTTGAAAGTGAAAGCCATAGAATTAAAGAGAGTGGGTTTTCCTCAAAGAAAATAAAACTTGGGAGGAATGTTGAAAATAATTCTTTACTTAAAAAAAAAAGTTAATACTTATAAATGTAACTTCATAGGTTGTTGTTGTTTTTTAAAAAGTTAGTTTGTTCATTAATATTAAATAAGAGCATTGTCCGTTATCTACATCCCAAAAGCAAAGTTTATTAAAAAAAAAAGAAAAAAACACTAGCCAAAGCAAATTATTTCATATGTATCCACGAGTGAGAGTGAGAATAAAAGTGTAACAGAATACATTGTAATGTAAATCAGAAATTCCTTACAGCTAAAAGGAACTAGAAATTCCTAATTAATTCCAGAGGGTATTAAATCTGCCTTTAAAGTCAGCTAAACAGTAGGGCCTGCTTAATGCCAAGACCTATGACAGATGATGACAACAATAAGACGTCATCCCCAGTGTCAATTTTGTGGTTGGAAACTTGTTTAATTAGGACAAAGATAAAAAGGAAAGCAAGGAGGAATTGTACTGATGGTAGGCGGTGAAATGCAGGAGCACTCTGTGTTCTTTTGAGATGAGAGCTGCTGCCACTGCTGCTGATGCAGTGTTTAGCTGGTTACCATGGTTTCCTTTCCTGCAAGTCCTATTGTTGCATTATCAGAAAAACAGGAAAAATAAGGCACTGCAACGTGAAATGGCAAAGCTAATTTGATTGGAAACTTAATTTGAAAACGATGGAGAAATGTTAAATACATTTTAATATACGGTAAATATTTGAAGAGAGATTAAAGAGAGGGAGAGAGCTTTCATTTGGATTAACTTTCATTTCTCAGGTGCTTCCTGTCAGCTGAGTTCCCCATGTGACATGGGATATTTCCAAAACAGTATAACCACTAAGGAGAAAAGAGTCAGTGATGGAGTGCTTGCTGTTGGTTGAATAGCAGTTCTCTTTGGCTGGGGAAAAGCCCTCTCACGTGGAGCCTCAGAACAGTATGGGTTTATGTGCTCTTGGGAGGAGGGTGAAAGAGAGGCAGACGCACTTGTAAAAATGGGGTTGAGAGCAGAGTTCAGCCAAGGAGGTAAAATACCTGAAGCAGAGGGAATAGAGCATCTTTCCCTAACCTGCTGCCCTCCTGATGTGTTGGACTGCAACTCCCATCATCCCCACCCATGCTGGCTGGGAATGATGGGAATTGCAGTCCAACACATCAGGAGGGCAGCAGGTTGGGGGAAGCTAGAATCGAGACAAGCTAATCAGTGACTAAGGAACTGGGTAAGACAGAGAAGAAGGGCAGAGGTTTGAGGGAAGGCAGGGGACAAGGTCATGACTGGGTGTTGAAAGACATGCTCTGAGGTCACACGATGCTGCCACCTTGCTGAAGCTAAGCAGATCTGGGTATGGACAGCCCACCTGAAAACCCCATGTAGGCTGCCTTGAGTTCCATCATGCAAGAAAGGCAGGCTATAGAAGTACTAAATAAATACACTTATAATGCAGAACCTAGGGACAGGAGTGGTACGCTGTGGTATTATTGGTGGGAATGGGGAAGTATGGGTCCTGTGAACTGGATAATCAAGAGAGTAGGATCACAAGCCTCCTAGTATAAATGATCTAATAGGTGCTTTTCAATGCAGCTACAGCATAGTCCAGCATATCTGATGTGGCTGTCAGATTTGTATGTCGGGATTACCCGTATATACTCGAGTATAAGCCGACCCGACTATAAACCGAGGCACCTAATTTCACCCCAAAAAACTGGGAAAACTTATTGACTCCAGTATAAGCCTAGGGTAGGAAATGCAGCAGCTACTGGTAAATTTAAAAAATAAATTTAAAAAATCAAGTTAAAGTACTTCATGCACACTATTTAATTCTACCAAATAAAATGTGTCGAAAAGGTATTTAGCAAATTTCCATATAGGGGCTTCCTTACAACCAGCAATCATGACAGTTAGTGAGGGTAAGTATAAGAAATAGGAACCTGCATGCTGGTCAATGTTGTCTTCTTTTTCCAGTGTTGCTTCCCTCTGCCTTGGACCAACCCCACCCTCACAAAAACAAAGTAGCAAGCAAAATGAAATGCGGATGATTGATCAGTTACTGGGCAAAATAGAGCAGTTTATTTTCATGAGGTGAAAGTGAAATGCCTGTTTGGTAAATACCGTAACTGTAAATATTCATATTTCATAATAAAATTGGCTCTTAATTTAGGTATAAAGGCCTCCTTAACCCAATGTATCTGGTAGAAGGCACCGATTCAGTTTAGTGATTCTTTAAGGCAGTGGTTCTCAACCTTTTTTGCCCCATGCACCCTCTTCACCATATGTCAGAATGTCATTCCCCCCTTTCCAAGATTGTCTGACTTACGTACGTACGGGTATTTAAAAATAGTAGTCAGTAAATACTGTAGTCAGTAAAGTTGTTCAGGAAATTCAAGCTCAGAGGCCCTCCAAATTCCTTTAAGCTTTATGCTTAAAGCCTCGCCACCGCCAAAGCCCCGCTGCCGCCGAAGCCCCCCCAGGACCCCTGCCGCCACCCCCAGACCCCCCGCCACCCCCGTCACCATGCCTGCTCCCGCCGCCGAAGAAGCCCCGCTGCCGCCGAAGAAGCCTCGCCGCCGCCGAAAAAGCCTCCCCGCCACCAAAGAAGCCCCGCTGCCGCCGAAGAAGCCACGCCGCCACCGAAGAAGCCACGCCGCCGCCGAAGAAGCCCCGCTGCCGCCGAAGAAGCCTCGCCGCCGCCGAAGCCACGCCGGGGCTTCGGCGGCGGCGAGGCTTCTTCGGCGGCGGAAGTTGGCGGCGGAAGTTGGCGGCGGCGAGGCTTTTTCGGCAGCGGGGAGGCTTTTTCGGCGGCAGGGAAGCTTTTTCGGCGGCGGGAGCAGGTACGGTGACGGGGGTGGTGGAGGGGGTCTGGGGGTGGCGGCAGGGGTCCTGGGGGGGCTTTGGCGTCGGGGAGGCTTTTTCAGCGGCGGGGAGGCTTTTTCGGCGGCGGGGAGGCTTTTTCGGCGGCGGGAGCAGGTATGGTGGCGGGGGGGTCTGGGGGTGGCGGCAGGGGTCCTGGGGGGGCTTCGGCGGCAGCGGGGCTTCGGCGGCAGCGGGGCTTCGGCAGCGGCAGCGCTGACTCGAGTATAAGCCATGGGGGGCATTTTTCAGCACCAAAAATGGGCTGAAAAACTCGGCTTATACTCGAGTATATACGGCACTCATAGTAGCTTCTGACCATCGTGCTCCAATAAAATCTGTTGATATTTCTTGTTTATGTGAGATATAAAAACACAAGAGTCAGATTGCGTTGAGAGCACATAATGCAGGCCACATGCTGAAGCTAAGCAGATATGAGCTGGGTCAGTACTTGGATGGGTGACTGCCTGGGCTGCCCACATCTGTTCTCTTGCATTGAGCAGGGGGTTGGACTCGATGGCCTTATAGGCCCCTTCCAACTCTACTATTCTATGATTTTTCAGTGATGTATAGGTTCACATTTCTTTCTGCAACTGATTGGAATGGGATGGAATGGAATCTAAAATTTGGAATAGAAGAGCTGCCTTGCTGGATGAGACTAATGTCCATCTTGTCCAGCATCCTGCATCCCACAAGCAAGACATGAGCCCAATAGCTCTCTCCAGATGCTGTTTCCTAGCGATTGGTATTCAGAGGTACGTTGCCTCTGATCCTGGGCATAGGACATAGCCACCTGGATTAGTAGCCATTGATAGCTTTACCTACTCCATGATTTTGTCTAATCCCTGTTTAAACCTGACAAGGTTTGTGCCAATCATCACATCTTGAGGTAGTGAATTCAAAATATACAGAAAGGTAGACACCAGGAATGTTTTTTACCAAAGCATTACTGAATTACACAAGAAAGTAGAATACAATAAATAAAAAATTTCATGTCTACACTGACAATACATTCTGAAGGCATAAGAGGAAAACAAAGACAATACTATTCAAAGACAATACTATATACAGCTATATAATGAGAAAACTTATAAATGAAGAGAGTTGGGGGCTAAATAAAAGTAGGGTATTTTTTTTACTAAAATATTCAAATGAATTCAGTTCAGCTGGCTAGGCCAAATAGAAGGCAAGATATTGCTTTTTGACTCCTTAATAGAGGGCAGGGCTCACATTGTGCCCAGAGGAACAGATACCTCTGCAATCAGTGGGCCATCTCTTAAGTCAAAATGCAAATATTTTTTCAGAAAGGAGCGTAGGAGATTAAGTAAATTTAACTACAATTCAACAGGAACTAGCCTGGCAAGATTATCAGGTTAACAGGTGCTTGTTCTTTCTTCACCCTCACATGCCACATCTCTAGCATATCCCATACAGCAGCCCTCCCCTATCTGCTGCCTTCCAGATGTTTTGGACTTCAACTCCCATCAGCCCCAGCCAGCATGGTCAGTCCAAACATCTGGAGGGCACCACATTGCGGAAGGCTGCCATACGTTATTCCATCTTTCATTTGGCTTTAGCCAATTTAGGTGCTGAAGACATAAGCACACATAGGATTGCATAGTAAGCAGGCCTAATTATTATTATTATTTTAAATTCTGGTGACTGCCGATGTTCCTAGCACTGGGGCCCCTCTTACCTGTGCCCCTCTTACCTGTGCCCCTCTTACCTGTGCCTCTTGGTGAGCACTGGCCCTATGTCTTCAGAGGCTGCTGTTCACCATACTTTGCTGTGGACCCCTAAATCTTCACCTTTCTCCTATCTCTTTCCAATATTCCCTAATCTTTCTCTATCATCAGGCCCTCCTAGGATACCTGAGCAGCAAGGTTATATGTAGTAAGGTGACTTGGAAGACCATTTCAAAAGTTGTTGGGGTTTTTTTTAGCTTCGCACCTAAAAATGTAACGTGCAGACGTGAAAAAATGTGTTTGGAAATACTGCTGTACATGTCATGCTACAGCTCCTTATGAGTGTGCACTTGGAGGCAAATCCAGGCTTGCTACTGTGTAATTTGTGGAAAGGCCTTCAGCCTGTATTTGCAGTACAATTTCTACCCGAGGCTGCTACTCAACAGTAGCTAGTAGAATGTCTAGCGCTCTAGCTGTATTCATAATAATCTTCTAGAGTTAGTGAATAATGAATTACCTGACCACTTGGTCGTTCCTCCAGACTGTTATCTCTTTTTCTTCCCGTATGGTTCTTGCTATGTTCTTGTTCCCCTTGCCACCACTTGCCTCCCACTGCAATCTGTCACATATTGTCAGTTCTCTCTTCTTTTGGCCAGAACTCCTAGATTATCCTTAGCTGTTCTGTTAGCAACAGACTTGCAACTGATCTCCAGCAATTATTGGCAAGATATTCAGAGACTGGGTAATATATTTTAACAGTGAGGAGATAATTCCTGCTGAGATTTTCTCTCTTCCCCATGCAGAACAGGGAATATTTCAAAGGAAGATAAGAAGGTTCCTCAGTGTCATTGCACACCATTCAACCTTAATAAGCATTTACAGCAGAGGTGGGCAACTTGTGGCCCTCCATGTTTTTGGCCTACAACTCCCATCATCCTACATTGACTATGTGGGCTAGGACTGATGGGAGTTGTAGGCCAAAGCATCTGGAGGGCCACAAGTTGCCCACCCGATTTACAGAAATGAGCTCACTGGAGCTAACATGTAGCTGTAGCAGCGCATTTAGTATTGTCCTCTGATAGCTGGGGACATTTCTTTCCTTTTGCATGATCTTCCTACCCACATACACATGAGTGACACTGTGCTGCCCTATAAGAAGTTGAGGTTAAACTATTGAACTTGAGTTTTATTTATATAGTTTCAGTTATTGGCCTTCCACAGCTACCCAGTGAAATTTAGCACTTGTTTTACAAAATGACATATTCCAATGTAACGTGTGCACTCATTTCAGCCACAGTCAAGAGAATTGCATAGCGCAGAACACGTATGCTATAAGGATACTGACAAAAGCAGCTCCCTATGAGAAGTATTTCTGCAAAGAATCACAGTGGCCTGTTCATTTATTTATTTAAAACATTTCCATACCATCTTTCTGAAAAAAGCAATCAAGGAGGTTTACAAAAAATAAAAATGAAAAATAAAAATCACAACTAGATAAAAACATAGTAATCCTAAAAACAAACTTAGAAGCCATAGCAACCATTTAAAAAGCCAAATTAAAAATATGTGTTTGACTCCCTTCCTGAACGCAAAGAGAGTGGGGACTAGTTGTAACTCCACAGGGAGTGCATTCTAGAGTTGGCAAACAACACAGGGAGAAAGCCCTTTCCCATGTGACCGACGACTAGGCCTCTGCAAGTGAGGGTGACTTCAGAAGGCTTCCCCTCC
Organism: Shinisaurus crocodilurus; assembly: GCA_021292165.1. NCBI lineage: Eukaryota > Metazoa > Chordata > Lepidosauria > Squamata > Shinisauridae > Shinisaurus > Shinisaurus crocodilurus. The sequence goes on from CM037876.1 coordinate 145,737,341, forward strand.
TGATCTTTGTAACTGAGGAGGTTCATACTAAGATAGGCAGTCCCTCAGATAACTAAGCCCTGGCCATTTAAGGCTTTAAAGGTTAAAACCAATACTTTTAATTGAGCCTGGAAAATGATAGGCAACCAGTGCAGATCTTTCAGTACTGAAGTGATATGATCACGATACTGTGCACCATTTAGCTGCCACATTTAGCTGCCACATTTTGCGCCAAGCTTTTTGAAGCTTCTGGACACTCTTCAAGGATAGCCATATGCAGAGCACATTGCAATAGTCTAACCATGATGTAACTCAGGCATGTTGTCAGATTAGACCGACTCAGGAACAGCCATAATTGGCACACTAGATGTAATTGTGCAGATGCTGTCCTCGCCACTGCTACCACCCTAAGATCCAGGGACAACACAGGATCCAAGACAACTTCCAAGCTATGGACCTGATCCTTCAGGGAGAGTGCAACCCATCCAGAACAGGTTGATCCTCAGCCCCTGAGTCAGGCTTTCTACTGACCAACAGCACGTCTGTCTTTTCTGGATTTAATCTCAGCTTGTTCACTCTCATCCTGTCCATTATCGAAGGTAGGCAACATTCAAGGGTGTTGACTGCTTTCTTGGAGTCAGGTAATAAAGAGCAATAGAGCTGAGTGTCATCAGCATATTGATAACATCTCACTGCAAAGCTCCGGATGACCTTCCCAGCAATTTCATGTAGATATTTAATAACATTGGGGACAGGACGGAGCCCTGTGGGACGCCATAGACCAATGGCCACAGTGTCGAACAGTAATTCCCCAACACTGCTCTGGACCTGACCTGACAGGAAGAACTGGAACCATGACAACACAGTGCCTCCAAGGCCCAACTCCACCGGGCAGTCCAGAAGGATACTATGGTCGATGGTGTCAAAAGTTGCCAAGAGGTCCAGGAGAAGTAGGGCTACACTCCCCCCATAAGTTCCTGGCATAGGTCATCTACCTAGGCGACCAAAGCAGTCTCAGTCCCATATTAGTCTCAGTGGTTAGTATCTACAAAGGATAAGAGCAGGACTGCAAGGCACCAGGGGGCTTGAACCAGAGAAGACTGGCAGCAGAGCCCCAGTACTTTACTCCTCACCATCAGGGCAGCTCTCAAACAGAGGGAGCTATTGGCTTAGCTGCAGTGTGCAACCCAGATAATGTGCAGAGCAGGATACAGCAGCTCATCAGCCCAGCTGGAGCAGGGGAGCCAATAGGGAACTGTCTGGCCTTATATAAGTGTTGCTTCAATCTTAGCTCCGCAGTCTGAGCAACTCATTCCTGGAGTAACCATATAGACTCCTGTACTATGCTTCCCCCAGACTGCCACCTTTTGGAACTCGACCCCATCTGCCTGACCTGCCTATGCACCTGCCTCTGGCTCCTTTGGCCTTTGTTCACTGCTCTGGATCTTGACCTTGGCCTAAGCTGGTCTAGGTACTCGGCTCTTGCCACTCCACTGACCACTTGAAGGCCTGAAACCACAGAGCCCAAACAGTGGCACTAATTGGTATCACCGGAAGATAATTTTTAATGATGGAAACTTTATAACGTTCTTCAGCCCTTACTATATACTCCCAATAATGATTTCTCTCTGTGTGAATGGCAGCATTGAATATGTATAGAATTTACTTATGGCAGGTTTTCCTTTCATACCTGTTCTATATGGTATTATCCACATTCCTTTGGCTAAATTTCAAACTTAACACTAGCATAATTGAGAACATGCCTGTTTTCTTTTTATAAAGATTCCAGTCCATAGCAAAATATGTCCATGTTTTGTTTGTGCTTTGAATAAAATATCACTTAATAGAATGCCACTGACTGAAAAGCAAGGAACAGAAATTATAAAAAGTGTGTGTGTGTTTGTGTTTGTGTGTGTCAAATTTCCATGAACGAATAGAAGAAAGAAAAATAGAATGTTTTGTTTATATCAAATGTAATATTACTTGGCATTTTACATGCATATCTGTATGTATCTGTTCATGGGCATGCTTACCACAGGCATTATTTGGATGCCCTAGGTACGCAACTAGGTGAAATCTGCCTTAATTACAGTATTTCATATAGTGCTGCTTACAAGAAAAATATGGAATGGGCAAGCAATTTTAACTGTAATAAAAAATGTTACTTTTTAATGAGCATTTTTTTAAAAAAATATTTCCTTTCCCTGTAAATTCATACATTTCTGGCACATAGGGAATCGCACTTAGAAATACATTTTTAATAGCAAATATCATTGAACAGTAATTAAAATCTTATCCTATATATCTTGTTTATGTAACCTGGTCAGGAGTAGTAATGGGGGAAATAAATTCAGCCAAGTTACCTGTTTTTATTAGCAACATAATACTTGTTTTAGACAGTGTTAAGCTACCAAATAATTTCACTGAATCTATTTTCTAGTTAACATATTAAAGTAAAAATGAATTTTACAACTTATCTTTCATTTTCATTTTCCTTTGAAATTCTCTTTCTTGTTTTTCCCATACGTTTAGGCAGATGGGGTGGGAGAGAAAGAAACTTTGGAATAGCTATGCTAGTATAAATCAGTACTTGACCATTATATATCCTGTCACCTCCCATCTATAATGTTCAACAGTATTTAGAAATTATTAATGGAAGGCTCATCTCACAAATGAGGGGAAACAGTTTTAGAAACATGAGCACAGCAATCCAAATAAGTTCATGACATAAAATGCACAATACTCAAATGTGATCCACATATGCATTACACACCCTTAGAGATGCACAAGAACTTATTGTGGAGGAGGAGGTGGCAATCTACCACATTCAGCATCTCCATTAGTGATGGGGGCAAACACCAAACAGCAACAATTGGTGGGGTATGAAATGCAAAATTAGAGAATTCAGACCTCAAAGTCATTTTGAACTCAGGCTGGATTCTAGAGATCTCCAAGTCTGACTTGTAATGGCCCAAAATCACATCCTGTGAGCTCTACCTACTGTGCCCTCCTTTCTCCCTCTCCCAATTTTATCTAGCAATAGACCCTACATTAGAATCTAGACACTACTTCAACCTGTTTCCAGAACCCATGGGAAACATAATTTCCATCGGGAACCCTTATGGGTCCATTCCTCATGGTTCCCATCTTGCCCTGGACAGCATCTAGAGCCTAACAGAAGCCCCACCCTGAATCATGTCTGTTGCTGCTTTTACCAGGTATGTTTGGGAAAGGGAAGACAGTGGCGGGGAGCGGCTCACAGTGCGGGCTGGGCAAGCGCAGTTGTGCTCTCTATAACACCAATGTGATTGTGACTGGTTCTCAATTTGAAGTAGGACATGAAACCAAAACTATTAATTTGAAAATAAAATAAAATAATTCTAAAATAATCCATATTAACTGGGGCCATTCCAAATTAGATGAGTACTGAAGGATAAATTCTCAGTCTCCACTTGCATGTATGTGGGGGGCTGCACACTGAAGTTTGCAGCATGTGTGGAAGGGCTTGATCAGGGATTGGGAACCTGTAGTTTTCCAGATGTTGTTGGACTGCAACTCCAATCAGCCATAGCTAACATAGTCAAGTGGTGAGGAATGATGATAGTAGTAATCCAACAACATCTGGAGGACCACATGTTTCCCATCCCTGGCTAGATTGTGCCCTTAGTGGTTTGCAAATCTGAGACTGCTTAGGAACTCAGATTTCCTTTGGCATCTTCATAATTTACATGTTTTTGAATATTCAGGAGTACTGCAGCCAGAATATTCAAACGACTAAATTTCCTAGAAAATAGCAACTAGACTCCTAGAATAAACTTTATAGACAGAATTTGAATTTTGACACTCAAACTTACAGGAAGAGAATAAAAACGCTGAGATAATGACTTTTCTAATCCTGGCAAAAATGCAAAATAAAATATTAACACAAGTTCCTGTGATATACTTGTGCTAATATGTACAATTCTAAAGATGCATCTATGTTGTGTTAGGTCTTTCATATACCGCTATTTGATGTCTCCCTGATTATATTGCAATTGCATATAATTCCTGTACCATCAATAGATTTGTGGTGATATAAAATGAATATAAAACAATGGTTCACCAGTATCAATAATTTTCCACCACTGCAGGAGTTTAATTTTAAGTCCAATGAAATATGTTAGCAATTAGGAGCAATTGTTACAGACTCACTGCTATTCATTTAGGTCTTCTAATGTTTAGGGGGAGAAATACATTATGCAAATGTGACAAAGCATAAAGAAAAATCAAGGACATCTAAAGTAAACAAAAACAAATTATAGCTTGTGTTTCTATCATTGTTTATGGCTTTTGCAGCATACAAAAATAACTTCACAGGATTCAAACACTTGGATTGTCTGTCCTTGACACATGATGCTACAGTAACTTCGATCACCTGATTGTACTATAAAGCCATACTGTTTTCTCTTGAACTGGAAGGGGGTAACAGGAAACCATCTTGAATGAATATGCAGCAACAGGGCCGGATTAAGAGCATTATGGGCCTGGTGCTGAGGATTTTGGTGGGCCTTTTTATGGAAATAAATAAAATGAAGACACAATTTTATATTAAAACAAATTAAATATTTTAATTACCATTAAAGTGCCAAAACAGAAACATATTGAAAATATTTCTTTTTTTGTAAACACACACAAACAGGTTATTCACTGAACTCTAACCTGCATTTAAACTACCGTAAATGAATCAAGCTGGTAGATTAAAATAAAATTACACATTAACTTTTCTTGCTTTTTAACTTGCAAATTCCTCAATTGTAGAATCAAGATTAAGCTCGTTCAGCAAACCATTTTCAATGCACAACAGAGAGAGCGCATTTAAACGCTCCTGACCCATGGAAGACCTTAGTTCATTTTTCACACGTTTTAATGCTGAAAATGAACGCTCACCACTGCAGTTGCTGACCATTAAACACAAATACATGCGGAGGGTCACAAATGTATTTGGAAATGCACCGACTAGAGATTGTGCAATCATAAACTTGTACATTTGTGTTTCTTGACTCCCATGAATGTCTTGATTTGCAGTGGAAGATTGGTACATTTTGAAAATAGATGAAAACTGTACAATTTCGTCTGCAAACAGGGGTTCAAGATCTTCAGGATATTTTGACACTAGTGTAGTGGCTCTGGAACGTAGACTATCAGCTGCTAGAGTGCATATTTCTGATAGAAATCCAAATCTTTCTTGAATTATATTGTATGCTACTTGCCTGTGCCTCAGTGATTCCAGGCGTCTGTCCTAAGAAGGTGGTCAGGAGGAGCCAGCCTCTTTTTCCTGGCTAAGGAAAGGGCCATCGCACAGAGAGAGACGCACAGAGACACAGAGAGAGAGAGAGACACGGGCTCCTCCATAACTTCCCCGCCCCGCAGCAAACTCAAACAGCAGTTTGCACAGACTTGCTCCTCAAGCAGGCGGCCCCGTTCCTCCCACCCCGTCTCCCTCCCTACTCCAGAAGCACAGGGAGGGCGAAGTTGTAGAACACTTCGGAGGAGTTGCAACGTGGAGGGGGAAGAAAGAGACGACAACAACTCCCCTCAGCCTCCAACAATAAGAAACCTAGAAAAAGCCGACCAGGAGCTAGACCGGTGGGGCGCTCCCCTTTCCTTTCCTCTCCCCCCCCCGCATTTTTTGCGCCTTGCTCATATTTCTACCACACACACACACACACGCTACTCAAAGTCATTGACTACTTTATATCATCCATGCGACGGCCAGTTCATCATCACCACCTCATCCTCATCTAATCATCAGAATGATTCTTAGCAGTAGGGGGGAGCCCCCCCCAAAAAGAGAGACTGTATTTGTTCTGGAGCTCCCAACCCAGAATTCGGGTGTTTGTTTTCCTTTACGCGCCGACGACACAAGCAGCCCCCACCGACCGCTCCCCTCGAACCCGGAGCAAGCCCCCCCCCGGCCGGCCGGGCTCACCTGCGATGAACTGCCGGCGGCAGCTGGCGTCCAGGTGCGCCGAGATCACGTCCCCCATGGCGGCGGCGGGCGGGAGGCGCGAAGGAGGCCGAGGGAGCGGCAGGAAGGCGATTCCCGGCTACAGGCGGAGAGGAGTCGGGCCCCGGCGGGCGCTGCGCCCCATCGGCAGGTGAGGGGGGAAGGGAAGGCGGGAGCCAAGCCTCTGCCACCGCCGCCGCCGAGCCTCTCCGCGCTGCTGGCCCGTCTTTGCGCACGCCTCGCCGCGGCTCGCTCATGCATCCTCCACGCGGCGCGGCGCCCCGCTCCTGCGCCGCCCCGCTCCTGCAGCCGCCGCGCCTCCCTCCCCCGCTCCTCTTCGGGGCTCCTTCCGTTCCTGCTCCTTCGCCAGGGGCTCCTGCTGCGCTCCGCGCTTGGACTCTTTTTGCAGCCAGCCCCGCCCCCGGGGGGAGGGGGCGCGCGCAAAAGTCTTGCTTCAGCCTGAAGGGGAAAAAATCGCCGCGTGTCCCTATAATACGCGTGGGCCTATTTTCTGTTAGGGGCCTGGAGCTTCCGCTCCAACAGCCCCTATCTTAATCCGGCCCTGTGCAGCAACTCTTGAATTTACCATGTGGCATGATTTTTCCTCCATTCATCTTGATATTTGAATATTTGGTTGCAAAATTTAAGACCCTCAGATGTGACACTGGCTATATCACTATTTCGCAGGTTGTAAGCTACCCCAAACCCTGTGCCTTAAAATACATGCAGAATAGTTGAAGACAGATGTTGTTTTCATTTGATTTTAGATCTTAATTTTAGTAGTCTTTTCAGGGACCTTAGAAATCTTGTGTTTCTGTGGTTCCCTTGAGTCAGCTGGAACCATTTTCTCTGTAGGCATGTTTTTGTAGGTATGCAAAAACTCTGCTTACTGTGGCATGAATTGCATGGGTTGATCTGAGAGGGCTAAAGCTTGGATGCACCTGTGTGGTTCGGGGATATAGAGGGCATTCCACCTTTATTTGACAATTTTATAATATAAGAAGAGGAAGCTATCTTATACTGAGTCAGAACATTGGTCCATCTAGCTCAGTATTGTCAACACCAACTGGCAGCAGCTCTCCAGGGCTTTAGGCAGGATCTTTTCTTAGCCTTACCTGGAGATGCTGGGGATTGAAACCGGAGCCTTCTACATGCAAAGCATGTGCTCAACCACTGAGCTATGGCCCCTGAAACTAAATGTTGATTAAAGCATTTATGTTTTATACAAAATATTATACTGAGCTCAGTGAAAATACTTGAAGGGCATTACTGGGATGACCACCTTCTTAGGCCAGGGATCAGCTGCTTGAAAAATACTGTGGTAGAGAGAACATCCTAGACTACCTTCATCCTTGTGTAGCATTTTGTTTGCTTCAGTTCTTTTTCCTCTTAAATGAGTCTCCATACAAGTCTATAAGATGATCTGCCACAATGTCTTTAAAGTAGCATAACCTCATGCTAGGAAGGATGGATATCCTAAAAACAAAACAGGCTAGGGAGGTAGTCATTAGATGGATACATGGTACGAAGCCTCTTGCGTAATTGCCTTTGGTTTTTGAACCTCGAATCATATTGACATATTTTCAAAATAATTTTAATGGGCGTCTTTGCACTCCCATATTAATAAAATTCCCTGCTCTTCTGCTGAAAGCAACATTAAAATGAGAAAAGTTCAAAATCTCCTTTGGGGCAAAGGAAGAAGCACTTTCTAGCACTTTCTGGGGTAGCTAGCAGTCGATTAACAATTTTTGAGGCTTTGTATCCCATCAACAGAGATGGTTTGAATCTTCAGCTCCCTACCATTAAACGTGTGAATGTACATTTTATAATGATATAAATACCATAAAATGTCACTTGTTGCATTGAAAATAAGAAGGTATTTACTAGCGTGGAGTTTTTCATATATACTGGCTCCAGTCCAGTATATCTCAAGGAGTGCCTCCAGCAACATCAATTAGGCCGCTCAACAAGATCTGCCATGGATGGCTTTCTCCCTGTCCCATCAGCCAGAGAAACCAGGCTGGTGGGGACTAGGAGGAGGGCCTTTTCTGTGGCAGCCCCCAATTTATGGAACTCTCTCCCCAGTGACATCCGCCATGCCCCTTCCTTGATTAGCTTCCGCTGGGCATTAAAAACGTGGCTTTTCAGGCGGGAATATGTTTTATTGGACTGTACATCACTCAGAGTGGCCGGATGTCTGGCCAGATGGGCGATTCATAAATATAATAAATAAATAAATAAATATGACTTTGCGGAGAGGAATGTTCCAGGGAAGTATGAGTGGGGCCTGGGTTCGCCTTGTTTGTAATCTGCCACTAAGAAGAAGAAGAAAAACACTACCTGAGGATTCCTACCTCTCCAGCCTCCTAGGCCCGGGTTGGGGAACGTGTGGCCCTTGATGTTCTTGGACTGCAACTCCCATCAGCCCTAGATGGCATTGCCAATGCTGAGGAATGATGGGAGTTTCTGTCCAACAACATGGGGAGGGCCACATCTTCCCCCATCCCTGTCCTACGGCCTGACTGGCTCTACAGCAGAGCTGTGCCCCATGAAAACTATTTGTCCCTCCCTGCTGCATGTTCTGCCACAGACAGAAAAAGGGAAACATGGAGCACTTCTTCAGTCTCAGACCCACTCCCTTTCCCAGGTTTCCCTACCTGTTAGTAGGCAGGAAATTTATCCATCCTACTGAAGAACTAGCGGGAAGAGACTGCAGCATTTCATGTCTGTCAGATTGTGTGACAGAAGGAGCTGGTCTGGCAAATGTGATCTGCTGCAATCTCCCCCTTCCCTCTGACTCTCCTGCACTGGAAGAGGGAGGGGGGGTCTTCAGCCAGGTGGCTGGCCTCTGAAGAAGTGGGCTTTGAAAATCCTCTCAACCTCCCACTGCTCTGTCACAGGCTCAGGATGGAAGGGCTTAAATGTTATGGAGCTGAGGAAGCAGGGGGTGTGGTTGTAAGCCAGAACTGTCCTTCCCAATTTTACTCCCTCTCTCAACTTTTGTAATTTATTTCATCCTGCTGGTCAGCCAGAAAGACGAGAGACAGACATTCCAAACAACTTTTAATACAGCTAAGTCATTTATTTTAGGTCTGTTGCTTGCAAATAAATGCACAGTGGATCCATTAAGAATGTCCTGATGACACTGTCACATTTGTATGTTCCTGGAATAACATTTCCACTGGGCCTCTGTTAAGACCACAGCATATGCAATTATATACATCTAATTTCCTGTTTAATAAACAAAAAGCAGCTGTCACCAAAGCTGCTGTTATCATTGCATTTGTGTATAACATAGTGAGATTTGCAAAATGTGAAGAGTTACATTTCCTGGTGACAAAAAGTTACGGTAAATGAATTCAATTCAAATATAAAACATGGGACTGAAAAGCAGTATTTTAATAATGATGAATCTTTGCCAGTGGATGATGACAGCATTTACATAATACATTTCAAGTGTTCAATGAATATTGCTACATTATTTCAGTCTTTATAATACCCTGTAAAGTAAACTAATGTTAACGTCCCCATATTGCAATCAGGAATGCAAAAGTGTCACAGACCAGGACCCCAAACCCTCATCCTCAAAAGATGGTGACCCCTTGTCCTCCAAGGCAGCTCAAGAGTTAATGGTTCAGGGAAATGATTTGGCCACAGAAAGGTGTCATGAGGCTCCTACCTCTCCAGGACCCAGTTCACCAGAAAGACCCCAGGAATCCTCTCTCCTGCATCCAGAGGAGGTTGCATTACCGTCCTCAGACTCTTGAGGACTCAGGTCATGAGGACCCTACCCTAGCATACCTTAGCCATACCCGTGTTGTCGTAGCCTGAGATTGCTAAGACAGGCCAGGCCCCTTTAAGAGACCAAGCCTGCGCCAGTATGCAGGTGGGGCCAAGCAGCCTAAAGGCAACTACATTTCTATTTAAGTCTCAGTCTTGCTCTGCTCCTTGTTGGAGCGACATACAGACAACTCTGTCTAGCTTCCTTCCAGCCATGACACTACTTGCAGCTTTCCATGGTGCTGATCTCTATCCATCTTGCCTCCTGAGAAACCTGACTGAACCTGAGCCCTACTCAAGAGCTGATCCATAGCAGAATCCTGCAACCCAAGCTACATCACAGAGCATCATTAGAACCCATGGCCTGAAACAGTACAAGAGGCAAGGGGACTAAGAGTTGTATCAGTGTTAGTCCTACTTAGAGTAGACCCATTAAAATGAATGGAACTTGTTAGACCAACATTACATATGACCCTAAGAGAATAGTTGATTGCCTAAGGCAGCCTAACAAGTAATGTACCTGCACTTGCTACTCTAACAAACTACATTCAGCTACTTTCACTGGCTTGGTATTGGCAGCTTCTCTAGTTTACCATTTTCTGAACGCTTGTAGTATATTAAAAACTAAGCTTAAAGGTTAATCTAAATATCTCAATTTTATAAGTCCTTAACGCACTTGTATATTGAGTAATATTTTGGATAAATGCAAGACCTTTTGTAATTTTCTTAATGCTTTGTTAACCATTTTGCGATAGGAAAATGGATCCCCTAGTCTCATTTTCTTTTCAGTTAAAAAAAAACATTTTCTCTATTGTACTTGACTTGTACAAATGGGAGCTGTAGTCAAGCAACATCTGAGGACCCAAGGTTGGAGAGCCCTGCTCTATTGTACTTGAATGGAAGAATCCCTCCCTCCCCCAAAAAAAATATCCTTGGAAGTTGGAATTAGTACTAGGAATTACAGAGTTGGATCAAATCATCATGCAAGCACATTTCTGCTTGCACAACGGGACTTCTCCATCCGCTGCTCTCCCTGAAGCCTCCACGTTCCCCCAAAAGCTGCTCTGGAGGGTCCCCCAGCCCCTGGATCAGATCTGGGGAACATGTAGGGAGCTGCAGTGGGGAAGCGGAAATCAGTTCCACCAGCAGTTTCTCTTCCCCTGGTGAAAGGACACCACTGGATACAACCCACAATTCATATCTTCTCAGGTATGAAAGGGAAATAATTGGCTGGATCTACTAGTCTCAAATTGGAGGATATCACAGAAAACCAGAATTTGAAGAGACCGCGCCACCTGGCACGAGCGGCCACGCGCCCCTCCCCCCCCCCGCACCCAAGCCGGGCTGAAGAAGGTGGAGGCTCTGGGCACGAGCAGCGGAGCCGGAACTGGCTCCTGAAGCAAAGCTCCCCTCCACTCAAACCGGATGCAAAAGGGCTGGAGGCGGGGCCGCCGCTGAACAGCTGGACCGTCGCCACCCGGCGCGTGGAGCCAGCACCGGCTCCCAGAAGCAAGGCTCCTTTCTAAAGGCTGGAGGCGAGGACGCCGCCAAACAGCTGAGCGGCGGGACCACGCCAGCCAGCACAAGCCGCCAGGGGAGTCAGAAAGGCTCCCCACCTAACAAGCCGGGCAGCAGAAGATGGCGGGCGGCACAAACCGCCAGGCAGAGCCGAGCACTGGAGCCAAAACAGACTCCTGAAGCAAGGCTCCGTACTGCTCAAGCAGGGCTGCCGAAATTGCCACTGAGTCAAAACAGCGAAACAGCGCTTTGCCGCTGACTCCCGGGCAGGGAGCCCCGTGGAGGTGAGGCGGAACGAATCGTTTGAGTTTCCATTATTTCTTATAGGGAAACTCGCTTTGATATATGAGTATTTTGGATTATGAGCATGGTTCTGGAATGAATTATGCTCGTAATCCAAGGTATTACTGTATATAAATACTAATTTCATGCAGGTTTTTAAAAATATCCCAGCGTACTGGGCTGGATCCAGAGTTTTGCAGTGGACATCTGCTTACACAATGGGGTTTTCCAGCCCCATCCTCCCGGCTGCAGCTCCCAGTGGCTCCTGAGAGTCCGGGCATAGGAGAACCACAGTGGGAGGGTGGGATCTGCAAAAATTGGGTGGAGACACCTTGTATGAGCTCAGGGAAGCAGGGGGACTGTAGTGAGTCAGTGAGGATGGAAAAGCCCAATTCCATGAGTGGATTTCCACTCACAGACTGCTTGCCATGAAATTTTAAAGCTTTTCTCAACATTAACAAAGTATATTAGTTAAAACGAAAGCAACAAAAAAGCCCCACCCTTTTTATTGAATTTGCTGTAAGGATGCTTCTCTCGTGATCTGAAATTTATTTGCCTTCCATGATGGAAAAATCCTAAAGCAATAATGATGTTATTCTGAAATGTAACAACATGGAGATCACAGTCTCCCTTGCCAGACAATTCTGGATGCTGCATGCCCACCCACGTAAGTGCTACTTTGTGAATGAGTTTTTCTGACACCTTACTCTGCAATACTTATAACCAACAGCTCACAGTCTACATCATCTACCCAAGGGTATATATGTATCATTACCTCTTGTTATCTCCTCTCTCTCTCTCTCTCTCTCTCTCTGTAATGGTTCATGTTCCCAACTTCCAGCTCCTATTCTATGCTTTGTGCATTTTCAGTGAACACACACACAGAGATCTATGCTAGAATATCGAGCAATGAGAGCCAAGTACCCTTGGTAGTCATGAGATAATCTGATCCCTAATAGGTGCTCCAACTACTGGGTTACTTATTCACAAGTAGATTTGTTCCTGTGTAACCACTACAATCTGTCATGTGTAGTGTGGTGTTTCAAAGTGGCAAGCTTGCATTGTTCCTTATGAAATCTGTCCAAGCATTATGAGGAAGAATGTGGGCAACTTCTGACAAACCCCAGAAGAGGAGCGTTAATCAGGAATGCACCCAGGAAGAGGTATAGATTGTACTAGCTAGGACATATTCTTGGAAATCAGTCCATGCAGATGCCTCCCAAGAGCCTGGCTGTCTCTGTGTTGATATCCTAGCTTGCATAAAGTCTTTGAAGATAGTGGAAGTTAAAATATACATGTTTACTGGATTCTGAGAACAATGGATTACATAGACTATATAGTTTTACGAGATGTTCCAAAGTACATTGGATCCCTGTTGGCCATGGATTGGTAACAGTTGTTTGGTGTATATGAGTTTATTATCAAAACATCTACCAAAAATGATCAAAGATTTGTCAGGGCCTCAGAGTTTATTTTAAATCATTGAACTTTTCTAGTCTGCCACTTCCATAGGAAGGGTAACATAAGTAATGAAATCTTGTAGTGTCCTGATTAGCAGAAAGTGAGCAAATAATATATAATTGCACCTACTTATTCTGTAATGCTAAATTAGCACTGGAGTATCTGCCTAAGGTGCCGGCATAGCATCATATTTTGTGCCATTGCTTATTATTAATGTGCTGGAGCAGGCAGCAAGTTTTAGGACTGAGCTTGTCAGAGCTGATAGCATTTTGGCAGGACTGCAGCTAAGAATCACATGTTTGAATATGTACACACACAGAGAGAGAGAGACGAGAGAGACGAGATGTACTAGTATAAAACTAGTACATCTGGGGAAAGTCTAGTCTAGAAACCATCTTTAGCACATGCTAATTTTCTATAAAAGTACAGTGGGGATGTTGTGGGGAAGAATTTAAGCATGTGATTCCCCCACCTGAAATCTGAATGGTCTAGAAGCTGTACAGTGCAGTTGTATTATGTGTAAACCAGCTCTGTGTATGTTACCTTAAGGACCAACACTGTGGTCACTCATTGTATCAAATATGACAACAGAAAAAACTGTGAAAAATGTTCACTACTAAACAGATTCTGTCTAATGGCTCAGTGCTAGAATGCAAATATATCCTCCCATGTTGGTCCCTTCTTCCAGCCAACCCTGGTATAAAATGCTTAGTGCACTGGGACCCTAAAAATTATCTGTGTTTGTGAATGACAAAAGAGGACATTGTTTCTCTGCCCTTTAAGAGTTGTAAACAGGGAAGAATTTCCGAAGCTGCAGCTTCTCCTGTCTTAGAGCTGCAGTGGGAACCGAAGGTGTTCCTGCTAAATGCCTTCCTTATGTGCAACTAAGAGCATAGTAGTCCTACAGCAACCTACACAATCACAGGTGCCATGTCACCTTGCATTCCTTTTTCATTAGCTACCCTAGGGGTGTTATAGAATCCAAGGGTGCATCCACATAACAGCTACCCACAGTAACCTCTGGTCTGCATTGCTGGGTTTGCAGGAGGCATCCGCAGGCAAAGCAAATACATATTCTCTACCACACCCCCTCTGGATGCTTAGATTGCACTAATTCGGTAGCTGTCACTCAGGGGGATGGTTGGGACTCTTGTGGACTAATCTCCACTCCCAGTGCATGTGGACTGATGGGAACTTCAAGAATATTCAAAATAAGTACTTTGCAGATATATTTTTAATACTGGTAGCACCTGCTGCAGTTTGGTTGGTGGCTGACACTGGAGTAATCAGCTAAGGGTGTTTTTTGCTGGGGAGCGGGGGGGGGTGTTTAGCTAGAAAACAAAATACAGTGTTGACTGTGGCCTAAAGACCGGCTGCACATAGTCACCAGTGGTGTTCATCCACCTATGATTCACTGCAACAGCCTAGGGTTCTAACCATTAAATGGGATGTGTTTAATAGGTGCAAAAATTCAGCTTGCACTTATGACAAAATGCGACTTCCAACTCAGGCCTCAGAATCAACTTCCAGCTTATAGATCCAGTATGTTACAAAGATTTTCTTGAACTGCAGACTTAATAAGCTCAGCACAGGGCAGCTTTTGTATAAAGCTTGAAGAGTTAGTCCTTGGTCTTTGGCCACAAATGAAGAATGCTTGTCCTTGTGCTATTCTGTCCCACATCACTGCAGTTCTGGAAATAGTTCCACCCTGTGTCATTGTTGGCACTTAAGCACAACTGTACCCTGCATGACCTCTTCCTACAGAAAGGCAACAGGGTGCAGAGATACGCAACTGCATCAGATCTTTGCATTGATATTCTGCAACAGAGAATCCTCTATTATGATAACTTTTTTCCTCATAGAAAAGCAACAGAGCATAGACTGTTTTTGTTTGTTTTTTAAGAAATTGTCAGCTTGTCCACAAGATAATTAAGTACCGTAACTGGAGGACAAATCCTGTCTTTCAAGGCCAAGCACATCTTTGGCTTTCTGTTCATGGTTGTTGTTTTTTATGAGGTTCTGATTTGTGCACACTAGCTGAAGCTGGGAATTGAAGCCAAAGACTGACCATTCTGTATTCCTCATCCAGAATATACTAGCCTCAGTTTGTTGGAGAATCTTTATTGTGTGCAAAGTTGTCTTGCTAAAATAAAAAACAAAACAAAACTCTGTTCTATTGCGGCAGATTTGGAAATCAAACCAGAAACTTCAGACTCTACTACGATGGAAAACACTTTGTCGGAGAGAAACGTTTTGAGTCTATCCACGACCTAGTGACAGATGGATTGATCACCCTTTATATTGAAACCAAGGCAGCAGAATACATTGCTAAGATGACCATAAATCCAATTTATGAACACATAGGATATACAACTTTAAACAGAGAACCAACAAACAAGAAGCATACAGTGGCTGTGAGAGATACGCTTGATGGCAAAGAGTCTACAGGAGACAATGACATAGCAGAAAAAAGAGTAAGTTGCTCAGACAAAATGTTATTCTTCCAAGGCTTACTGTCATTCATAATTTAACTCAACAGACTTGAAAAACAATGAATTGCTCTACAGGTTAGTAAGTATGAAAGAAATAATACTGGTTTTTAAAAAAAGAATAAATGCATTTTAGAACATAAAACTTTGAGAAGTGCATTTCATCTGGTGTATTAGGAAAAGAGAAATTACTAGTCAAGCATGTAAACGCATATTAAATGTTCATTCATATTTCAGTAGTTTAAGTATGATATGCTCAAACTATGAGTTATTTATTTTTAAAGGTTCTCCCCACCACTACTACCACCCCCGCCTTTCTACTCTGAAAACCCTCAAGAGAGCTAATAAAGATTAGGAATAAAAGGCATAATATTTATTACAATACAATAAAAGTTATTCAGCCAAAAATATTCTTTCAGTGAAAAAAACACTGATTCTCATCATAATTTTACCAAAGAGAATGATGGAGGAGTGTAAGATGTATGGGGGAATCTTGAACTTGCTCACAAACCGGGAGCCATGTTTGTGGTAATTGGAATAATCAGGTAGCAATCAAAATATTAACTATGTAAGAGGTGTTTTGTGAGTTTGGCGTGGGTGGTTTTTTTAAAATCATTAAAGTTATGAAACATTTTCTTGGCTCTTACATATTTCTAGGCTTTGCCATTTCATTGGCAGTGTGGGGTTTTGCTAGAAGCCAGCTAAATTATTTTATATCAAAAGTAGCTGAGAAAGTGAGTGTCCATTATCAAAAAGTAACATGAGTATTTGCCACTGTATGTATGTATGTTTTTAAATTTTATGTTAAATGTTGTTAAAGAGAAATGTGTCTAATGTCCCTTTCTTATATTACACTGATTAAAATAAACAAAAGACAAAAAGTTGTTAGAGAAAAACTATTATTCATTGATCCTCTAACATAAACTTGGGGTTGTGGTTGACAGCTCAATGAAAATGTTGACCCAGTTTGCAGCTGGTGTGAAAAAGGCAAACTCCACATTTGGCATAATTAGGAAGGGAATTGAAAATAAAACTGCCAATATTGTATTGCCCTTATACAAATCTATGGTGTGACCACACTTAGAATACTGTGTACAGTTCTGGTCACGGCACCTAAAAAAGGATATTGAAGAGTTCGAAAAAGTGCAGAAAAGGGCAACTAAAATGATCAAGGGACTGGAGCAACTCCCGTACGAGGAAAGGTTGCAGCAGCTGGGATTGTTTAGCTTAGAAAAAGGCGATTAAGGTGAGACATGATAGAGGTGTACAAAATTATGCATGATGTGGAGGAAGTGGATAGGGAGACATTTTTCTCCCTCTTTCATAATACTGGAACCCGGGGTCATCCCATTAAGCTGATTGGTGGGAGATTCAGGACAGATAAAATGAAGTACCGGTACTTCTTCACACAGTGCACAGTTAAACTATGGAATTCACTTCCACAAGATGTAGTGATGGCCACCAGTTTGGATGGCTTTAAAGAGGATTGGACAAATTCATGGAGGCTATCAATGGCTACTAGTCCTGATTGGCTATATTCTGCCTCCAGTATCAGAGGGCATATGCCTATGTACACCAGTTGCCGGGGAACATGAGTGGGAGGGTGCTGTTGCACTCATGTCCTGCTTGTGGGATCCAGTGGGCAGCTGGTTGGCCACTGTGTGAACAGAATGCTGGACTAGATGGACCCTTGGTCTGATCCAGCATGGCTCTTCTTAGGTTCTTATGAAATGGAGAAATGTAATAAATATATAAAATAATTTGTGTCTTCCAATTCTGTTCCTCTCATTCAGAAATAATATGTTCAATCAGTAATAATAACTCTCTAAAGAATTCTCAATAATCACCCCTGTTTCTGACAACTAATCCCTATTTCAAAATTTGTTTTCTTTCTGCTGAAGTTCATTCTTTTCTTTCTGCTCTTGGTAGATCAAGATAGGCATTCATATATAAGATATGCCCCCTCTCTGCTGAGCTTCCACTGCTCTCTAAAAACATGGCTATTCAGGCAGGAATATGGGGTGGGTTAAGATTTTAAAATTTTATACTGTTTTAAATGTATTTTATATTTTATCATGTTGTACATCGCCCAGAGTGGCCGGTTTGCCAGCCAGATGGGCGATTCATAAATACAACAAACAAACAAACAAATAAATAAATTCATCTGCCCACTCTTAATCTCTGTCCTTTAGAATGCCATCACAGCTGATTCCAATTAACAGGTCCTTCTATGTAACCCCATTTCCCCTAACAACAACCTCTTGTTGTGGGGCGGTGGAAGTATGCGACCTGGATTCAAGACTGGAGCACGATGGACCTTTAGGTCAAATTCATTGACGACTCCTGTCATAACTCTCCTAAGGAGAGATGCCCATTCACTGTTTGTGACTTTTTAGTATGTGGGGCAGGCATCATCCTTCAAATCAATGTAAATCAGTCATTCTGTATTTGAAAGGCTGCCTTTTAAAGCCCATGAGATCCACTCTTGTAAATAACTATATATAGTATGGAATCTGAATTTGTACACTTGACTGTGTTATAGGTCTGCCACCACCAGATTTTTTTAAATAATCATCCAAACCTGGGAACTCACTTTTCAGAGCTTATTAAGCGTTTCCAGTATATATCAGCTTCACATCTTGATTTCCCAGACTGCTCATATGAACATGAAGCTTTTCTTAGCATGAGCCAAACAGTCAGGTTGCTTTTCTAGAAAGGTGGGTGCTATCTTTTAAGATACTCAAATGCAAAACAAGTTATCTATTAACCAAAAGAGATTTAATTTAAAAGACATAGAAGCAAGACACCATAAAATAAAGAGGGTGCACAATAAAAATAAGGGTGTACAATTTATAAAACCATACTATAGATCAGGGGTGCGGAACAGTTTTGGGGCAGGGGACTATATGAACCCCAACACACACCCAGCACTTAGCAGGTCGGATGATGTCAGGAGGCTGATAGCATCTGGTCCACAGCTGAAGCACGGGCTGGAGCACTGTGGATTGTTGAAAATGCAGCAGGGGTAAGTGTGCCTGCTGGTTCCTGTGTGCCCGCCCACTTCCACTGCAGTAAACAACCAAGGGACAACCCTGGGTTGTTTATGTGATATTTGAACCCGGTAGTCTGGATTGTTGACAAACAACCCAGAGTTTGAATGCAGTGGAAGAACATCAAAGATAGAGCTAGTCTGGCTTCCGTTGGCAAGGGAGTTCCATAGCCTGGGAGCAATCACCAAGAAGGCCCTCTCTCACATTCCTGCCAAATGTGCCCCCAGTGATGGCAGAACAGAGAGAAGGACCTCTTCCAAGAATCTTAAAACCTGTTCATGCTCATATGGGAGAATGCTGTCTTTCAAATAGCTTAGTCCCTAGTCAAGTAGGGCTTTATAGGTAATAACCAGCACTTCGAACTGTGCCTAGAAATGGGCTAGCAGCCAGTGAAGTTGTCGTAACATGCATGGCACATGCTCCCTATAACCAGCCCCGGTCAGTAGTCTGGCTGCAGCATTCTGAACCAGGGAGCCTTTTGTATCCATGGAGGCTCCCCATGTGATTTTGAACCCTGATTTATTCACATGTATGTTGAAGATGGGGATACACAGGCCATAGGTCACCTTTCAAATGTTCTTAGTTGCCAAATGTTTTCACCCTTGCAGTGTGGGAGGACATTTGAGAGTGTTCACAGCATCCCCATATTATTATATCTGGATTGTAACCTGGTGGAAGCAATCATCTGGAGGAATCGTTTCACCCATATGGATGTGGCTGTCTCATATTAACATCTATTTGGGCGTAGCAGTTCATGCAATTATTTCCTGCACCCATAAACTAAAGATGACCACGTGACAGCCTGTTTAAAGTGTAGAAAGGCTCTAAGATTCTTGAGGTTTGTGATCTATCATTTGAAGGCCATCATGGACTTGCTATTCTATCTCATTGGCCTCTTGCTATTTATAAAAAGAAAGATGGGGCAAAATCCTTCACTTCACCATGTCCATGTCCGAACTTGAGGCATCATTTCAATGGAACAGCTATTGGCAAGGCTAGGTCATTTCTTTGTGGGATGAAGTTTAGTAACCCAGTTTCACCCAACACCAAGAATGAATGCTTCTAAAGTGCTTTTATTTAGAAAAACTAGGAAATCTCTAGCATAAAATGCTAAGTAACTCTGTTGAAAGTACTAAAACTCCAGTAAATCATTAGCAAAACAATTTTAACTAAAACACAACTTTTGCTTGGTTTCTTTAATTGTGATTTATAATTATTTTCCAGTTGACAAAGTGTTAAATAGTTTTGACAGAGATGTCGGTTAGTGATAGGTGAATGGCCACTTAGAAATTCTTTGGCCAGTCTGCAGTTTTCATTCGTTGTTTCTGAGTAGCTAGTTTGGATAACTTACATCTAATTAAATCTATAACAAATGATGTTTGTAGTAGCAAAATACACCAAACTCCTCCAGAGCTGAATCAGCTGCATGAACGGAAGAGCTGCAAATTAATATGTCAGATAAGATTTTTAACTCACACATCTATGAGGATCAGGATCTAGTTAAGCTCAAAGTACATTCACATGCCTATGGAAATACTAAAAATGATGGCTGGAGGTGTAATGTTTCCACAGCAAGGGATAACATATTGCCGGCTAGACATTTGCCAAATTGCATGGCATACTATGTGATAACCCCCAAAACCCCTGATTAAATCTTTATCCATGTGGGGAATATCACTGTGATGTTCTTGGACTTTGTTAACATTCATTATGTTAAATTTGTAATTTGGCTTACAGGAATAGGATGAAACTTTCCATTTTGAATGAAAGATGAATATTCCAGAATGGGTTTCAGTCCAGATTAAATTGTTAATCCAGAGATCCCTGTACAAACCACTAAGTACTGCAGCTCTGACACATTCAACTGTTTGTAGGCCCAGAAACTTCTCCCATTTCTCTTCCCAGTTCAGAAACTCCAGTAGCTAGACATGAGCAGCCTCATTCAGAGTCTGCCATCCCTGCTCAAGAGGGCATTCCCTCTCACAGTTGTAGATAAAATAGTTCCACAAATGCATCCATTCTTACAAATACCAGCTATCTATAATAATAAAAGAGGATATGTGTCTGTCTGTCAGCGCCATAGCACCAAGACCATAAAACCTAGGCACCTCAAACTTGGCATATTAAGGAGACTCTAGCAGTGTGCACCTCAGGGTTATTTGGTTTTTAAAATGCATTCATTAAGTTTAATTAACTTAAATATGTCTTTGAAGCCTGCAGTACCAACTTCAGTCACCAGGTGGCAGACCAACTTCAGTCACCAGGTGGCAGTACCAACTTCAGTCACCAGGTGGCAGACTACTTTAACCAGCGCATAGTCTTGCAGTTGACACAGTTTGAAGTGGTGGGGGGGGGAGTAGTCTGAGGGAGAGCGCTATACAGCTGCCCTCTCCCCCCTGCTGTGGGGCAAACCCCCCCCCTCGGGAATGGAATGGACACACCCCTCCCTCAGAGGGTTTAATAGGGATGTACCATGGCAGGAGCAGTGCCTAGGGGAGCCAGTGGGCATGGTTTCACTCAGGCAGGTGGGAACAATGTGTCCAACTCTAACAACTGTGTAATGTTGTTTGAAGGCTTCCCTGTATCAAAACTAAGGGCTGTTCCAATCTGTGCAAGCTGGGTCTGTTTGCTAGTAGTGAATCAAGACTCCTTTGCAGAGGAGGCAGGTGTGTGTGTGTTGGAACTCCTGAGCTCACATGATATCATTGGATTATAACTCAGTACTGCTAGAATGTCTATTTATTTATTTATTTATTTGTGTATTTACATTCATCCCAAGCCTTGTTCACACCTTGTGGCTTATCCTCAAGCAGTTGGTGGAAACCCAGTTCTTTCTAGGCAGACTCCAGGAGAATTTATAAATATAGATTTATAAATTGGGAGTTGCTACTGAGCACCAAAGTGATGCCGCAGGAGCAGACACTCTGAAGAATAGAACTAAGGAAGAAAAGGGTACCTGTGAAACAATCGGCCACAGACATTCGTAAGACTTGTATGACAGTTTCATGATCTTTTAGTGTTCTGGTGTAATCTACTTGTCCACAGGCCATTCAGCAGTATAGGGTTGAGCATAATATAAGTCATAAATCTCCCAACTCTCTGGAGCAGATTTTCATAGGCCACAATGGTATGCAGGGGGAAGGGGCAAAAGTCATTCCCCCTTCTGCCAGAAGGAGCATCCCCTGAGCAGAACTTTGCTTAAGGGATGCTCCCACTACTGGGAGCAAAGCTTGGATCCAAGCCATAAATTGCAGCCCCATACTTTCTCCAGAGGGAAAAAGAAGGAAAAATCTAACCTCATTATAGTATAATAGATTATGACTATTCTAATGGGTCTGCAATATTCTGATAGAAAAATAGTTTGTGTCTTTTGTTGGTTGGGGTGTATTGTTTCCCTGGGTAATATATTACTGCATAAATAATATGCATGATACAGATATGTGTGTGTTCACCATTTCTGACGTGGACAGGGCCATTAAAAAACAAATCCTTCCTGTGATCAAGGTGGCACCAATTCATGGAAGCTTTGTAACCAATGTTCCATAGGTTGCTAAAATGCATGAGAATGGAATTCATTAGTTTAAAACTACCTTTTCAGATTAAAATCCCTTTTTCATAACTGCGGCAGTGAAAGGGTGACCTTTCCCTGTCAGGCATTTTTTGTTCAGCTTTTTATTGGCATTCTCTAGAATTAATTTTCAGGATCCAGAAATCATTTTCTACTAATGTGACCCCAAAGTGTAATTGAAAATAAATCAGGTTTTAAGAAATGGAGGGAAAGAGAAGCTGACAACTAAGAAATAAGCATGTCAAAATATAAACATACTCTTTGCTGTGGGAGGGAAGGAAAATATCAAAATGATTTATGTTAATACTTACACTTATTTATGGTATTTCAACAAGGACCTCAGAAGGTACAGTCTAATTATATAAGTGCAAAGTTAGTGGCTTATTTATTTCTAGTGGTACTTGAACTGGAAAATGTTTTATTTTCCTGGAGGGTCAATGCAGCTTCATAAAAGCCACGTGCAGATGGTGACGCTAAGTAGAAATGTGATGTGTGGAGGGGAGGTTCTGACCACACCTGTTGCCCCTGGACGCCACATGTTGCCCATTGTGTTGTCAGCCACCACAAGTACACCCCAACACGTTTAGGCTCTGAACATGAGATCTGTACCCTACAAAAAAGGGAGTGCACGTATGTCTTGCATGTCCAGAGCCTTCAGACATTGGGCTGCATGCATGTAGTCCCTGTGCCAAAGTTATGAGCAAGGTGTGGAGGTCGGCAGGGGGCGGGGGCAGCAGGCACAATCATGATCTCTCACACACACTGTATACATTTCTACCCAGTTTTGACATCTGCACAGGGCTAAAATGTATCATCCAATATAGTTACCATATATCAACTTAAACTAAAAAGGTGCGGCAAGTAATCATGGTAGACAAGGTCACCTCTGGAAAATCCGACATATTTTTTTTTTTAATTAAAACATTTGCATACACACACAAAAATGGGTGGCGAACCAGTGTCTTGGGCACTTTGAAGGGGCTGTCACTGGCTGTCATCTCGGAGATCACAAAAAACAATCTCGGGGGGAGAAGGGGGGGAAAGCTACAGCAACTGCAAAAGGGGTCGTGGTCAGTGCACGGAGAGGAGACGACGGGTCCTGCTGCGGAGTCTCCTGGGATACCCGCAGGAGAACCAAAGGGGAAGGAGGAGGGGATAACCCACAGTGAATCTGATCATCTGTCGGGCGCCCTGCTGTTCCATGAACAACCCACACTGTGTAGCTTATTCGCAGGGTGAGTTGCCGTGTCATCTGAACTCACCCTGTAAGTCATACAATTCTTCAACTAATTCTTCTTATTTAATTGTTTGACTGCCCTACTTATGACAAAACACATCACATCTGCATCACATCAGTTGAGAATAGATCAGGCACACTTAAGTCAATGCTGTTCTTAGAGAAAGGTAGGGAAGTCATGAATGGGGGGATGGTCAGATTCCCACTTACAAGAATTTTGCTGAGAAAAGGAAGATTTAAATACACAAACACCATTGTCAACTGATGCAGGCTGTGTGCATTTTGTATTCAGGTTTCTGTGCCCAAGTACAAAATGTCAAATGCAAAGTAGCCCTGAGAACTGGGTACGGCATACAATGAGTTTCACAAACTTGAAAGTGCATTGGTACAGTGGGGGAGGAAAAAACAACAACGAAATGCTTATATATTGTTCACCTCACAGCTTTACCCTCTTCCCATGTATTAATAATGCCACCCCTTCCTTTACAAATCAAGCTGTAGAATTAAATGCGAGAGCATGTTACAAACCATACTGTGCGTATTCACTCCGTAAGTGCATGCCTCCTTATGCGTTTTGCAATGAAGACAGAGCTATAAAAATTGGCCCCCAATCAATTTTACCACAGGAATGGAGATCTGGTATAAGTTGTTCCCTGATATGTAGTTCTCTCATTCTAGGACACTAGGTCCAGAAGATGCCAGTACATTTTGGCAACAACAACAACAAAAAAAGCAGGTCAGTAAATACATTTTGAACTGATCTGGTATGGGCTGACTAGATGTCTCTAGCCTGTGGAATTCCTGTGTCAATTTATGGCAAGCAGAGGAGCACTGAGAAGCAGAAGAGGCTGTTTTCCTATCTATGTTTACTAATAATGGGAAAAACTAATTTGTGCCTGCAAAGTTGTTCTTCTAGATCTCATAATGACCTCTGGCTCTACAGATGCCTAAAACTGGTTGGCCATAAAGTTAAAACTATTATTTATACATCTTTATATTTAGGCCATTCGCAGGCCATTTTAATTTAATTTGCTTGATTGCAAAACAAGGGATTGCGTCTCCTTTTTCTCAAGGTCATCTTGGAGAAAAGAGCATTGAATGTGTGTGTGGCTTTGTGACAACTCCCTTCAAGAACAACGTAGCCACTTGGGAGCTTGGAGGGAAGTTCATGATTCTGAACTATGAATTCTGGGTTATTGGCAAGTCCAGGGAATTTCAGCAAAATGCCACTTTCTAAATATGTCCACAGTAGTTTCTATGGGCAGGCTGGCTGTAAGAAGCAACGATTGTAAGTTGGTAGAATTTCTCTCCCTTCCCAGTTCATTAGGATGCAATGGAATTATTACACGTGATGTAATATGACTGTGTAGAGCAGTTTTCCCCAACCTGGGACCTCCTCACACTTGGCCGAGCTGGCTGGGGCTAATGGTGGTGGTTGTAGTCCCAAAACATCTGAAGGGCACCATGTTGGGAAAGGCTGGTGTAGAGGAAAGTGATTGTGAAATCCTTTTAAAATAGTAGGACGGGAGTGAATGACAAGTGCAAAAGAAAGGCATTTTGTGTCACCATGGAAATTATTATAATAAGCAGGGTAAGGTGGGGGGGAACAACTCCATATGTGATAGCCATGAGCAATGAAATTAGTGTTCATCTAAATCATCCA